>JAJHZJ010000072.1:650048-1850048 GCA_023548195.1 Bettongia penicillata ogilbyi | reverse complement strand
AATAGATTCTCATTTATTGGACTTTTCCCTTTCTAACGAAGAACATCTCTTTCTGAATGTTCCAGCATCTGAAACTCAGTATATCCACAGCATAACTTCCATTTCCCTGCAAAGGAGCCACTGCTTAACTTCCCTGTTTCTGCTGAGGAAGACTCCTAGTCGTGTGCATTTGGCGTTTCTTGGTGCCTTCACGGTCTTCCTCTCACTCATTCCCTCTTAAAGACTCATTTTTAATTTTTGTTCATTCTGCCTCCATTCCGTTCACGACTGCCACCCTAGTTCAGATGGTCATCCCTTTGTAATGTACATTGCACTAGTTTTCCACTCAGTCTTCCAGCTTCCCTTCTCTCTCCGCTTTGATCTCTTCTCCATAGAACTGTCAAATTGATATTCTTCAAGCACAGGCCAAAAAATGCACCTCCCTTTACTAAACACCCTTTTACGTCGGGCACTGTGCTTCTTACTAAGAATAATGGGGAAGAAAAGAAATCGACCCTGACTTCGAGGTGCTTATGGTCTGTTAGGGAAAGCCCACGTTGGCATCTAAGCTTCTGAAAGGGTTTTTCTTACACACAAATTTGAACATGCTATCTTCTTACTCAGTAAGCTTCAGTGGTTCGCTGTTGCCTCAAGAGTAAAATATAAACTCTTGTGTTTGGCCTTTGAAGTTCCTCACAACCTGGCCTCAATTTAAATTTCTAGCATCATTATACATATTCCTTCCCATGCAGTCCATCCTCATAAACAGCATCCTGTCTCAAATGAGAAAACATTATGTACAGCTCTTTTCAAATCTGATAGCGCTATAGAAACACTAGCTGTTACTGTTAATGTCTTCATCATCATTGTACTATTTGTACTTGCTATTCTGTATTCTTGGAATACAAGATGTCTTCATCAGTACCTCTGTGAATGCCTCACTTCCTTCAAGACTCCATGCAAGAACCACCTTTGACATAACATCGTTCCTAATCCTGAAACTTGCTTTCTAACTATTGTTTATTTATTTTAAATTATTTTTTAATGTTATGAATAGATTTGAAACAGCATGGACTAAATCTCATTATACCCCATCTAAAAGGTGTGCGTGTGTGTGTGTAATAGTAAACATAGAATGGAAGAGCCCATGAAAGGGGAGAGAGAAGGTGAAAAGAGGAATATGTGACGTGCTCTAACCAAGTCAGTGACGAACAACGAAGACAAGATGACTGCTGTAGCCTTTTAGCCAGTCGATCATTAAATATTTATTGAGCATCTGTTCTGTGACTATGTTAAGCCCTGGATATACAGATAGTGACAGGGGGAGGTGTGACAGCAACACTGCAGAAGTGGGGGCTGCTGGGGAATGGAATGGAGTGAGAATTTCTGTAAAGATAGATCTCTTTAGGAGACAGACTTTGGGGTGTTGCTGATAAAGGGTATGCACAGTTTTCTAGCACTATGGGCATGGTTCCAATTTGCTTTCTGGACTGCTTGGATCAGAATTCCGACATTCGTGTCCCAGTTTTTTCCACTTTGCCTCCAACATTTTTCATTTTCCTTTTATGTCATGTTAAAGGTTAGCCAACCTATTAGACATGAGATTGTACATCGGAATTGTTTTAATTTTAATTTCTCTAATGAGTGATTTAGAGGATTTGTTTTCATATGACTATTAAGAGCTTTGATTTCTTCTGAAAACTTCCTCTTCATATTTGGGGAGTGACTTTTATTCTTAAAGATTTGACTCAGTTCTCTATATATTTGAGAAATGAGGCCTTTATCGTTCTTGTGTTTGAAGGTCAGATTTTCTTTTCAGCTCTGGTCTTTTCATCAAGAATGCTTGGAAGTCCTCTGTTTCATTGAAAGACCATATTTTCCCCTGAAGTATTATACTCAGTTTTGCTGGGTAGGTGATTCTTGGTTTGAGTCCTAGTTCCTTTGACTTCTGGAATATCCTATTCCACACCCTTCTATCCCTCAATGTAGAAGCTGCTAGATCTTGTGTTATTCTGATTTTGTTTCCACAATACTGGAATTGTTTCTTTCTATCTGCTTGCAATATTTTCTCCTTGAGCTGGGAATTCTGGAATTTGGCCACAATGTTCCTAGGAGTTTATCTTTTTGGATCTCTTTCAGGCAGTGATCGATGGATTTCTTCAGTACTTATTTTGCCCTCTGGTTCTAGAATGTCAGGGCAATTTTCCTTGATAATTTTATGAAAGATGATGTCTAGGCTCTTTTTTTGATCATAGCTTTCAGGTAGTCCCATAATTTTAAAATTGTCTCTCCTGGATCTATTTTCCAGGTCAGTTGTTTTTCCAATGAGATATTTCACATTCTCTTCCATTTTTTCATTCTTTTGGTTTTGTTTGGTGATTTCTTGGTTTCTCAGAAAGTCATTAGACTCCATCTGTTCCATTCTAATTTTGAGAGAACTATTTTCTCAGTGAGCTTTTGAACCTCTTTTTCCATTTGGCTAATTCTGTTTTTGAAAGCATTTTTCTCCTCATTGGCTTTTTGAACCTCTTTTGCCAATTGAGTGACCTCTTTTTCCATTTGGCTAATTCTGTTTTTGAAAGCATTCTTCTCCTCATTGGCTTTTTGAACCTCTTTTGCCAATTGAGTGAGCCTATTTTTCAAGGTATTATTTTCTTCAGTATTTTTTTGGGTCTCCTTTAGCAAGGTATTGACCCGTTTTTCATGCTTTTCTTGCACCTCTCTCATTTCTCTTCCCAGTTTTTCCTCCACCTGTCTAACTTGATTTTCAAAATCCTTTTTGAGCTCTTCCATGGCCTGAGCCCATTGGATATCTATTTCAGATGTTTGGGATACAGAGGCCTTGGCTTCTATGTCTTTCCCTGATGGTAAGCATTGTTCTTCCTCTTCAGAAAGGAGGAAACATCTGTTCCCCAAGAAAGTACCCTTCTATGGTCTTATTTTTTTTCCCTTTTCTGGGCATTTTCCCAGCCAGTTACTTGACTTCTGAGATTCCTCTCCACCCCCACCTAGATCTGCCCAGCTAGTGCTTGGGGTCTGAGATTCAAATGTTGCTCCCCAGCCTCAGGGCTTTCAGCAGCAGGTGGGGGCTGCTGTTCAGGGTAAGATTAAATTCAGGTTCTCAGGTGTGGGCAGGGCCACCTCCCAGGCTCAGTTCCCTCAGGGGGTTTATACGGAGACCTTCAGTAATGGAGCTGAGGTCCTGTCTGCTCCGGGAGCCCCTGGGTGCTGCTGCCTCTGCCACTGCCTCTGCTGCTGCCTCCCGAGGGGGCCTGAGTTATGGAGACACCCCACTCCCCTCTCTCAAAATCAAGCCAGCCCAGAAGTCTCTCTCACTGACCTGTAGCACCTGTGGGTGGAGGGACCTTCGCAGCCGCCGGAGGTTCCGTCCCTGAAGCCTGCTTGGATCTGCTCCTCTGGGGGCCACGCAGCCAGGGCAGGGGCTCCACTCCACGTCTGGTGTGTGATGGACCTTTGGGGATGGTTTTTCAGGGCTCTCTGGAACAGAAATCTCCTCTACCCCATTTCTGCGTGGCTTCTGCTGCTCCAGAATTTCTGGGGAGTTCTTTTTACAGGAAATTTATGCGTTGTGGGTTCGGAGCTAGCATATGTCAGTCTTTCTACTCCACCATCTTGACTCCTCCCCCAATGAGGCCTTTATTGAAGAAACTAGCTGCAAACTTTTCCTCCCAGTTCCCTTTTTAATTTGGCTGCATTGGTGTGCATAAACTTTTAAATTTCGTGGAATCAAAGTTATCCATTTTATATCCTGTAATACTTTCTGTCTCTTGTTTGATCATAAATTCTTCTTTTTTCATAAACCTGACAGGTGACCTATTCCATGCTCCTCCCATTTGCCTATAATATCACCCTTTATATCTCTAAATCATGTAACCATTTTGACCTCAATTTGGTAGACAGTGTGAGATGTTGGTCTGTAAGTTCTGGACATTTTATATGGCTATCTCATATGTTTGGAATACTTTACCTCCTTATCTTTATCTTGTGGCTTTCCTCAAGTACAAGCTAAAATCACATCTTACACCAAAAGCTTTTTCCAGTTTCTCTTAATGCTAGTGTATTCTCTCTATTGATTATATAGTATACATAACTTGTGTGTACGTATTTGTGTGCATATTTTCTCCCCCATTAGGTTATCAGCTCCCTGGAGATGGTGACTGTCATTTGCCTTTCTTTGTATCCCCAGCACTCAACTCAATTCATGGCACATAGTAAATGTAAAAGACACTTAATAAATGCGATTGACTGATTGACACACAGATTTTTTAGCATTTAGGTTCACAAAACCTTAACTGAGCTACAGAAATATGTAGTAATGGAATAGTGACATTTCAGTATCCTTCTATCAGTTTGGGATAAATCTAATGAAAAGATAATGTAAATACCAAACACACAGGAGAAATTGCTGAAAAAGCTAATACTAAAAAATTTATGGTGTCTTCTGCATGAGAGTTCATATTTCTCAGCTCTCCATGAAATTTTCCCCAAATGGACCATATATTAGGACACAGCGATATTGTGAACAAATGTAAAAAGGCACAAATAATATAGTAATGTCATAATAGCAGACTTTAATATCCCTCAGTTTAGACCAAATTCAATAGACCAATAAATAAAAAGAAAAAAAATGTAAAATTGAACATATTCCTGAAAAAAAACTAGAGTTCAGTGACTCAAAGAATCTTCTAAATGGGAATGTAAATATCGCTTAGCATGATATGAAACTTTACACTAGGAATTATATCCTTTAAACACTAACAGCAAAAGTAACAGTCACCTCAGTTACTAAAAATGAAAGCAATAGACCCAAATGGAGACTTAAATAATGAGTGAGGTAATAAGCAGTAATAGCAAGAAATATTTATTTCAATATATATTTGAGTCATAATAGCAATTAATATTAGAAAGAAAATTATAATGGTAACACTACCATTTTTGGAAGTCAGCTGTATCAGCCTTCAGGTTAAATATATCCCTAAAAACTTACTATCAAAATTGAAAAAGATTATTAACTGATTATGTACTTTTAAAAATTCAAAAGCCATCAAATAAGTTTGAAGAGAACATAAGATATTAAAATTAGAGATGAAATTTTTAAACTGGAAACCCAAAAAAATCTAAAAAAATGACAAAGAAAACTAAAAGCTAGTTCTTTTGAAAATACTAGCAAAATGGATAAACTTTAGCCAACCCAATTAAAAAAGAGAAGGGTAGAAAATCAGTTAAACAATCACAACAGAACAAGAAAAAAACTTTTTCAAGGATCAGAACATCTTCTGCATGGTTCTAACTAAGAAAGCTGAGGACGCAAACCAAAAAAATGAGAGGAATAGCCTCCAAAATATAAAAGCTCAAATAACAGGTCCTAAACAGAAGCTCAGCTGAAGATCCTAAATAATCTCTTTTCAGAAGAAGAAACAGAACTAGATGTAAAGGAATTGTACATAACAAAAAAGGCGTCTGGTCCTAATAAATTCACAAGAGAATTCTTCCTGATTTTTAAAAAAGTCAGTGCCAGTACTGCAGAAAATGATCCAGAATTGAGAGAGAAACACACTTTTATTAGTTTGCTTTTGTGAATCAAATATATTACTGATCCTTAAACCAGGGAAGGATAAAGCATACAAAGAGTACTGTTGATCAATCGCATTAATTTTTTCAAAAATTTTAAATAAAATATTGTCATACTGACTACTGAAATTCATTCAACAAATCACTTATTTTGACCAAATTTGTTTTATACCTGGGATGCAAGAATTTTTCAGCATTCAAAAAGCAATTATAACATGATTTATCATTATTAAAGACAAAATTGTATAAAACCACATGATTATCTTAATCAGTACAGAAATTGTCTTTGAAAAAATATAGTACTTACATGCTAAAAATCCTTCCAGAATTCTGAAAGGAATTGAGAGACCTTTTTTTTAAAATAGCATAATGCTTTATTTATCTCTCTAAAACTTCAAACAAGCATCGTATGCAATGGAATTGCACTAAATAATCCCCAGTAGTAGTAGTTGTGTGGTGGTAGTGTTTGTCCTTTGTGACATCAAGATGATGACATGGCTTGCAGTTGACTCTGATGTGAGTGAGGGAGGGCAGTACAAGGTCATCAACCTCACCTTCTTCTCCTGAGCCATCTAGGTCCAGTGGCCTGATATTCATCAGGATGGCTGGAGATGGCCCAGGATGCAACAGGAGACCCTGGCCCTTTCAGGCTAAGGTCTTATAGCATTCTCACTTTGAGTGAGATACACCCATTCAATGAATACGCTTCTTTAAGTAATTGCTCAAGAGATGACCCCTTCAATAAAGAAAAGATCGAACTGGGAGGAGTAGACTCTCAGGGCTCCTGGGTGAAAGAGAAACAATTACTCAAGCCCCCCAGTAAATGGAGCAGTAAAGGAAGGATGCCTGTTATTCACAATTATTATCTGAAATAGTTTTGGAAATGATAGCAGTAACTCGGGAAAATGAAGAGAAGCAGACATTTAGTAAACATGTGCCGTGTACCGTGTGAAGCATGTCACACATGCTGTCACAGCATTTGAGTTCTCACAGCTTTGGAAGGCAGGTGTTGCTGTCCACACTTGACAGAGGACATTATGGCAGGCAAAGTTAAGTGACTTGTCTAGAGTCACAAGCTGGTTTGAAGTCATACTGGAACTCAGGTTTTCCTGAATCCAGGTCCACTGCTCCATCCTCTGTGCCACCTCTCTGTCCTGAGAAAGAACATAAAGGCATGAAGATATGTAAAGAGAAAAGAAAATTATCCTTATTTTCAGAAGATAGGATAGTTCACTGTGGTTGACAAATACTATGAAATTAGTGAAAATACTGAGACAGTTAATAGTTTTCCTAAAGTTGTAGGCTATAAAATAAACTCACAAAATTTGACATTTCTAAAATGATAAATATAAGTCATTATATATAATTTTTATGTCAGTTGAGTCACAGAGAAATCTTGAAAGAAATAAAAGCACCCTAAGTAGCTCAAAAAAGATTCTGTGCTTGTAGCTAGGTCACACCAATATAATAAAAGGAAAAATATCACCGAAGTTAATTTACAGTTTTAATGCTGTGCCAATTCAACCAAATCAAAGGTTTACTTAAGAGAGCTGGATAAATAGTAAAATTTATTTGCAGAACAAAACATCTAGAATATGAAGGGAAAGAATAAGATGAAAAGAATATTTCTAGTGCTCAAACTATATTTCTAAAAGATTTTATTGATGTATTTTAGCATAAACACAGAGCATCCCCATTCTATGAAGTTTTTTGTAGTAGAATGAATCTGTTGGGGGATCTGAAAGTGCTTACAATATTACATATCTCTAGCAACTACTCTGCTTTATTTTTTAACTCCATATGAGTCATTCTCTATCCTAAATCTACCATCTGTCAGATTGCATTTCATCATCTATCCTCTGGGGTGATGGACGGTCACTATATTTATCATGGTTCATACAGCTTTCAAATTTGTTGAGATTTTTTTTTTTGCAGTTTTTTGTTGCATAAATTCTTTTCCTGGTTCTACTTATTTCATTTTTCAGCAATTGATATGTCTTCAATATCTTTGAAATAATCTGTTTTCCCACTTCTTGTTGAGCAATAATATTCTATCCCATGTACATACCGTGACTTATTCAGTCATTATCAAACTGTTCTAAAGCAGCTATCACCAAAACTATTTGGTCTTACTTAAATAAGATGGAAGGGTATCACAAGGACAGATTAGATCATAGAATAAATTATTAGGAAAGCATTCCCTAACTGAACAAAAAAAACTGCTAGGAACACTGGAAAGCAATCTAGCTGAAATTAATCTTATACCACTACCTTATGCCATACTCCACAGTAAATTCAAAATGTATGTCATCTTAATATTTAACAAATCATACGTCTCTGCCAGGGCATGTGATGCATTCTCAACCAAAGAAGAAATACAATTAGAAAAAATAAAATGGATAACTTTGATTAAATGGAATGGAAAAGTTTCTACACAAGAAAAATTAATGCATCTTGGATAAGAAAGACAGTGTTTAAACATCAAATAACTTTTGTTGGATTTCTAAAAAAGTGATTTTGTATCCAAGATATGTAAGCAATAATAGATTTTGCATTTACACAAATATATTCATAAACATCATACATCCATACATACCATGTAGACACAGTCCAAAGAATATATAAACAATTCTCAAAAGAATAGAAAATAATAATGTTCCAAATCATTAATAACAAGGGAAATACAAAACAAAAATCCTGAGTTTCCATCTTTTACTCTGTAAATTGACAAAGATTATAAATAATGGTAGAGTTGGAAGGTAAGAGATCTGGTGTGGATTAGTTGGCTTCTGAGGTGATTTACAGTTCTGAAAGTATCTGATGTGGTCATTTTCAGAGGTACAGATTTCTTTCACATACTTGATAAAAGGAGTAGAAGTTAAGAAAGTAGACTATTTCTTATTCTTTTTTTATTTTTTGAAGCAGTCAGGGTTAATCGACTTGCTCGGCGTCACACAACTAGTAAATGTCTGAGGTTGGAGTTGAGCTCAGGGCCTCCCGACTCCAGGGTCAACGCTCTGTATCCACTGTGCCTCATCTCCCTTCTTCGGAGTACTTTAATGTAGTCAAGTATTACTCTGTATCTTGACAAAACCTTCTGGGAAAACTGCATTCCAAACTGTCTGTTTGGAATTGGGTGTGCACCAATACCTCACTCCCTGTTCTATGGTAAACTCCAGGTTGTTATATAAGCTAAACATAAAAGGTCAAGTCTTGATCAAATTATAAGAGCAACGATGATAACTGCCTTTCAGATCTGTTTATAGACAAAGACTTCATGAGTAAGTAAGCTACAGAGGGGCTCTCTCATTCAGCTAATGTTTATTTCTTTTGACAGTTAACTTGTTTTTCTTCTAATGTTTACATTAGATTTATTTGTGTAGAAACTTTAAAAATTGTACGTAATCAAAGCTTCCCATTCTGTCTTGTGTGATCCATTAGATCTTGAGCACAAGAATGTTTTTACCTTTTTATGATTCCCTGGCATTTAACATATTACTCATCATGGAGGAGGCCAAACGCTGGCTGAATGAGTGATGGACTGTGCACATTTATGCAGGGGATTTGTTTTGTTTTTTTAATTGAGTGTTTGAGAGGTGCAGTGGATACAGTGCTTGGCTTGGGAATCTAAGAAAGTCAAGAATATTCTCTGCCCTCAAGTGTAATTGACCATGCAAGATAGAGTGCAAAACTTTATGTAACATTTTAAAACAAATCTGATGTAAAAATTAGAAGAAAAACAAGTTGTCACAAAGGAAGCCCTTAATAAATGTTGTGGGGTTTTCTTTCCCTATTAATTAAGAATTGTAAATTCAGTGAAAGAGTCAAAGTATATTGAATGTCCTGTAATATGTGTTATTATTTTTTTTAGTTTTAAAATTTCAGATTGCTATTTGTTATGGCTCATGCCTACAACAAACAATCTTTGCTATCTGGGTGGCAGAAGCTGGATCAACTGAACTTAGGAGTTCTGAACTACAGTAGGGCCAAAATGAATTAGGTGTCCATACTTTGTCCAAGACCACTAATATGGTGAGTCCCTGGAATCAGATTGGGGGGAAGGATTTGGGCATCAGGCTGCCTAAGGAAGGGCAAATCAGCTCAGGTCAGAGCCTGAGTAAGATGGAGATGTCCAATCTCTCAAAAAGTAAAAGTGTGAAAGGAAGAAAGAAATTTGAAATTGTTGACTATTTTGGAGAGTATATACAGTTCCTTTTTTAAAGAAGTTTTTATAGTTCCTTGAGAACTTATTTTTCAGCTTAATTCCACTTTTTCCTCTTTTTAACCTCCATCCCACTTGTTTTTTGAAGTTGCTTCAAACAGAGAAAGTTTATCCAGAACAGTTCAGAGCATAGACTGAAGGGATGTGGCATATTCAATTTCCCATTCTTCTGAACCAGATTTTTTTTCCTTCTAAGTGCAGGTTAATAAAGCGTGCCCTACACGGTGAACAAGGAAAAGGATTTTAGTGAAGGTTACTTCCTGTTTCTGAAAAAGTCGGGGAGGGCTTCAGGCCCACCTTGGACTTCACAACACTTCACAACTTTGTCGTAAAAGAAAACATTTAAATAGAGCCTTTGGAATTAATTATTTCAACCTTAAATGGAGTGTAGCTTTGTCTTTTAGGGAAGAAAGTTGTGCCATTAGTGATAGTAGGAAACTTTACCCATAGGGTAAGTATAGGTGCATAAAATGGACTAACCATGTTGTAGACGGACATTTGTCTCTGTTTTTCTTTACCACTTATCCCCTGTGATGTGCTAGCATTGACTGCAAGTGATTTTTTTTTCTGTATAGCTTGCTGCTGAATAATTGATCTAGTAGATTTATTTGGCTCATCTAATGGAGAATTATTCCCAGAACCACAAACGGTTTCAAAAGTGTAAAGGACTATGATAATTTTTGTATTCAAGAAGTTCTGTGAAAAGAAAATTCAATTTTGACTGGAAAAATGTTTTATTCAATTACTTATAAGTAGGATTTTTTAAGTTCTTTCAGAAAAGGCCTTAGCTTCTAAGATTCCTGAATTTGACTCAAATGAAATTTTTAGTCTTGGAGAAACCTGTCTAATATTTTGGTTTAGAGAAATTCCTTCTAGATAATGGATACATTGAAGGCGATGACTAAACTTGATGTCAGCCAAATAATGTTGATTTTTACTAGTTTTTGAGTTTTACATCAGTCAGACTTTAATGGTTGTCTTACATGGGCGTGACTTTTGGTATTACAATGTGTCATGTTGCTAAGCTCTTCAGTCTTAGTTTTAGAGGTTTTTTTGATATAGAGTGAAATACTGAATACCATTATATCGCTCTTATAAATATTTCAATTACTTAGACCTAAATTTTTTTCGTTGTTCAGAAACAGCTTGTGTCTTTTAACTGCATTTGGCGCTACAGATTGGTGACTTTTACATTTCCAAACATTGCAAACAAAAAGTACTCTTTAAATTTTATTCTTCTTTGTCTGTGTTGGTGCATACCTGGTGAGAGAAAAGAGACTTCTTAGTGTATCTCTGAAGAGGCGTCTGTTTTGGAAAACACTGAATATGCCCCCCTACCTTCTCAGCTTATATGTGGACACTGAATTCGCATAGATTTCCTTTAATTCATCAATGAAATGGAGAGGGAGGGATGGACAGACTGAAGGAGAGAAGAAGGGAAGGGGGAGGGGTACGAAGGTTGTTTGTGTGTGTGTGTGTGTGTGTGTGTGTGTGTGTGTGTGTGAGCTCTAAGTGGTTAACACGGTACATCTGTCCCTCGACTTACATGTAGTATGACATTAATATTTTGGCATTATCACCACTCTACCCAACTTCTCTGTTTATAATGAGGACATCACCATCCTTCCACAGTGCTTCGTCCTTGATTCCTTACAGTTGCCTGATGCCTCCTGTCTGTTGGCATATTTTGCTATTTCTGTTCTCACAAAATCTCTTCCATACATCCAGTTGTCACTGCTCACAAAACCTTAGGTCAAGACCTCATCATCCCATGCCTGAAACTCTTGCCTTTAGTTGGTTTCACTGCCCCTGCCCTCTCCCTAATCCAGGCACTCCTCCACGGAACTAAGAATATTTTTCCTTAAGTGCAGTTTTGACCATGTTACTTCCATTGGAAACTCTGGTGGTTCCTAGTTACCTCTAATATTAAGCATATACTCCTGTGTTTGAATTTTGAAACACTTAACAGCCTCTCCTTTAACATATCTTTCCAGCGTTATTGTACACCACCAGTTTGGTCTGGCTAAATTGACCTTCTCTCTGTTCCTTACCCATGACACTCCACTTCCCACCTGGGCTCCTCTGTTGTGAATACTCCAAGCTCACTCCCTACTCACCTACACCTCATAGAACCTTTCCCATAGAAATTCAGCTCAGTACCACCTTCTACACAAAGCCTGTCCCAACTGCTGGTGACCCTAGAGGGTTCTAACTACTGAATTTTCTTACTACATTTGTTATGTGTATATTGTTTTACACATTGTTTACACATGTTTTCTCTCCTGACAGAATGTGAACTTTTTGAGCAGAGATTGTTTAATTTTTTTATTCTTGAATCCACAGTCTCTGGCCCATTATTAAGGTACTTAATAATGTGTATTTATTGGTTGATTAATCACTGTTGTTTCTCCTGGCTTGAGAGGGTGCTTATGAAGATATATTTGGTGCTGTAACAACATAAACCTCTATTGAATCAAGCAAGAGCTTTGGAGGCTAGGCACAAAGGATATAGTGAGAAGAATTAAACATTCCCTGCCCTCAAGAAACCCATGTTCTTCTTTTGGGGAAAGCAATATGTATACGTAAAAGTGTATACAGTGTGTATAGAATATGTAAAAAGTAAATATAGCAGAATGAGGGTGTGATGAGGGCATGATCAGGTAATGCCTGAGGTAGGAGAAAGTGTTTAATCTGAGATCTGAAGGATTACTGAAAAGTCTAAATGGCAAAAAGTGAGGAGGGAATGTATTCTGAGCATGGGTCACAGTCTGCTAAAACATGGAAAGGTAGAATGTTGTGTATGAACAACAGCTGGCAGGTCAATTTAACTAGAATGTAGAATACATATGAAGGGTGGTAATGCATAATTAAACTTGGAAAAGTAGTTGGAGTCAGATTGTGCTGGCCTTTAAATGATGAATTTGCTTTTATATTTTATTCATAGAGGTAATAGTGAATCAGTAGAGTTTGAATAGGAAAATGACGTTGTCAGACCTATGCTTTAGACAAATCAGTTTAGCAGTTAGGAGGCTATTGCAGTAATCCAGGTGAGGGGTGATGAAGGTCTGAAGTAGGCTGGTGCCATGTGAGTGAGGGAAAGGGATGTGGTATGAGGAAGAGGAGGGAGTCAAGGAAGACATGGGGTGTGAAGCCGAGTTAGAAGGCGGTGTCCTTGGTGGGAATGGGGAAGTTCAGAAGCCTTTTTGGGTAGAAGGTCAGGAATTCTTTTTTGAACATCTTGAGTCTACAGTGTTGTGGGACATCTGGTATGAAATGACTAATAAGTGGTTGGTGATATGGACCTGAAGCGTAGGAGAAAGATCTGGAGATATTCATTTCTCTTTGATACGAATACTTATTTTCATAACTTGCATTCCTTAGCTAAAATAAATTAGAGTACAGTTGCCGTACGACGGTTGTGGTTCCTTGCTGCTGTTTGCGGAGAATATTAGATTTCTTCCTCATGGGACTTAAAGTGAAAAGGGGTTAAACTCTCACTTCATTTTCCTGTGGGTATGATAATCATAATGACCAGTCCAAAAGTATATGGTGTTCTTTTTGTGAAGGGTGTGTGTGCGTGTGTGTGTGTGTGTGTGCGTGTGTGTGTGTGCGTGTGTGTGTGTGTGTATGTGCGTGTGTGTGCGTGTGTGTGTGCGCGTGTGTGCATGTGTGTGTGCGTGTGTGTGTGTGTGTGTGCGTGTGTGTGTGTGTGTGCGTGTGTGTGTGTGTGTGTATGTGCGTGTGTGTGCGTGTGTGTGTGTGCGTGTGTGTGCGCGTGTGTGCATGTGTGTGTGCGTGTGTGTGTGTGTATGTGCGTGTGTGTGCGTGTGTGTGTGCGTGTGTGTGCGCGTGTGTGCATGTGTGTGTGCGCGTGTGTGTGTGCGTGTGTGTGTGTATGTGTGTGTGTATGTGTGCGTGTGTGTGTGCGTGTGTGTGCGTGTGTGTGCAGACAATTTGACTTCACGTCATAGGTCTTGGTTTGGACACCTAGCAATTGTGCTGTATGAAGGGAATTTACAGGGCAGCAAGACTTTACTCTTAATTAGGCAGATCGTTTTTCTTTCTCATCCCCACTTCTGCATTACGATAAGTAGCAAAGCTTTTACAGTGTCTCTTGTTAGCTCCTTGTATACCTTGACAGCATTTTCTTTATATGCTTCTTTCTTTTCTGACATTGCTTCTACCCCAGTTCAGACCTTCATTGCCTCATGCCTGGACCAGCAGCTGGTCGGTGGCCCAGCCTCAGGTCCATTCCTGCTCCAGTCCATTCTTCACTTTGCTGTCAACTTCCTTCTAAAAAGCAAATTTGCCACTCCATATTGCCCTCCACCCCCTTCAACTCCCCTTATTGCCTCTAGGATCAAATATAAAATCATGCTTGTCTTTTAGAGCCCTTTACAACCTGACTCCTTCGGGCCTTTTTAGTCTTTTTACGCCTTGCCCCCCTTCCCCTCCCATGAGGTCACTCCCTCTCACATAAACTTGAATCCTTTGATCCAGCCACACAGGCCCGCTTGCTGTCCTTACACTGGGTCCTCCATCATCCAACTCTGCACCTGCCATGTGAGGGCCTGGAACTCTCTCCTTTCTCACTGCTGCCTTCCAGCTTCTGGCTCTCACCCTGTAAGGATCCTTCCTGATTCCCCTTCCCTCTGCTGATTGTCTCCACTTTATCTGGTATAGACCTTGTTGATACATAGATTTTTGCCTGTTGCCTCTACCATTTGAATGAGCTGCTTAGAGCAAGGGATTATCTTTTACCTTTCTTTATATCTGTAGCATTTGGGAGCCTCGTGACAAATGTTTTGTGACTGACCGACTAATGTTATATCAAGTTTTATTTTTTGAAATTAAACAAAAAATATTGTCAAAATTAGCTCATTTCTGTGGATATGATATTTGTAGTTCTATAAAGATTTGTAGTGTGATGTTTTCCAGCTGGTTTATGTTTATCATAATGAATTTTATTAGACTTATTATCATAGACTTCTTAGACTATGTAATTCATATTCAGATTGTTTCAGTGTATGTATTACTCAAGTATTTTTTGCCACAGAGGAAGATTATTATACATCCTGTGACTGACAGAACGATTGTTGCAAACTTATATTGCCAGAATAATGTAATTTTCCATTCCATGGATAGTGAATGGAAGTAGATATTTTATGAGGGTGCTGTTCTTTTATTTGGACATTTAAAAAATTGTTGGGGTAAAATAACTTTTGTCTTATGTTTCTGTTTGAAAGGAACTGTAGAATAGGGTTCTTAAAATGTGTCATAAGCACAAGACTGTAAGAAACAGTTAAAAAAAATTAGTTTATGATCCTTATAAATCTAAGCATTTCTTCTAAAGAGAGAAAGCATGGCAAAGGTGGGGGCAGAAAAGGGGGATGAAGGAAACAAAAAGTGGATAGAGTGCTTTTGCATGACTGCAAATCTCTCTCTAACCCAAACTATTTCAGTTATTCCAATCCTGTACAGTAGACTGAATTTCACAATATGATAAAATATAATTAAAAAGCCCAAGGCAAAAATTTAGTTTAACAGTTTTCTTCTTCAAAGAAGTGGTAGTTTAATTTGCTGTACACCCTTGAAGAATTATTTTCTTAAAACTATCCAATTTCTCTTTGACTCCTCTTTTCAGTAATTTTTCTTTTCATATACTTAATGCTACCCAAATTTCCATTAACTGAAGTAATCAGAGACTTATTCCTTCATTCAGGTGGATTATTTCCCCAATCCCTTCAGAGTATGGGGAAAGAGACCCTTTACCTTATTGAGTTAGGCTGCAACCCTTACTTAGAACTATTTCCTGTGTGCCAGGCACTCTGTTAAGCACAGGAGATATAGATGCAAGCAAACAGCTCCTGCCTTCAAGTTGCTTCCATCGTATTAAGGGAAGACAACATATAAGTGGGCACTGATAGGAGTTGTGTAGAGCAAGAAGGAAAGGGTGTGTGACGGCAGAGTCCAGAGAGTCGAACTTCCCTCCTGGGTGGGAGGGGAATGAAGCATAGCCGACCTGGATCTGTTTTCAAAGTGAAGGTCCCTGAATGGAACTCACTAACAGGAGAAGTGGCTGGAATGGTGGAAGGATGTTGAAAGATGAGAAGACAAGATGAGCCGTTGTGACAATGAGAGTCAGAAAGACATCTCATTGGAGTGGGTGTCTAACTGGGTCTTCTTTTCTCAAGTCTCCCCTAATTATTTCAACGGAAAAATCCTTCAGATTTTTCTAATCAGAAGGAGGGAAGCAAGATGCTGTTTTATTTTTTTCCCCAAAATTAGTTCAAAAGCTTCAGACTAGTATAATTTAAAAATGCTTTCTTAGTATTTCTGATAGAGGGAATGGAGGCAATGAGCTGTTTCTACGCTACTAAGCAACTGTTCACAATTTTTCGCCCTACACAAAGTTTGCAACAAATCATGCTTTTGAAGATCAATCTTGTAGATTAAATTTACTATTTTCTGGTGTTTGCTTATGGAAATAAATTTGAAACCTTGCTTGTTAGTCTATTCTTTTAAAACTTAGTTTCTCATTTTTTCAGACAATTTGAAACTTAGACTGTAATCCCTAAAAAGGTTGTCATTTGGTCATTTGGGAGCTAAATACCTTGGGCTTTCTTTCTGTGTCATTTTTGGTCACTTAAAATGGTTGAGGCAAATCATCTAAAGACAAAAAGCAAGACATTATGTTTTTGGAATTTGATCATTTAATATTTAGTGAATGAATGTAATATTTTACTTTTACAGCACAATATAATTATTATTTAGTTGGAGATTAGGTTTCAATAATAAAATTAACTAGAAAGAAGGCATTTGGGGGAAAATTTTAAATATATCTTTTATGCAGAACCATTTTAACGTCTGATTGTGACAGAAAGTGACCCTAGGTTCTTCCAGCCTATGTGTGCAGGTTAACTTAACAAAGTTTGGGAAGAATTTGAAAATAAACCTAGCTCCAGAATGTATGCATGCTACTTAAGTACCAGCCCAGCTGAGTTTATAAAATTTCTTAGTGAGGTAGATGTCAGGGTGAAGAAGTCAGCCATGATTACGTTCCAAGACTGCCTACAGAGTTGTGTAATGGTTAAATCCGTATCCATGGAAGGAATACCCACACCAAGGCTAGATAACCATAGCCTGGAGCCAAGATCTCCATGTTACTAAAAAGAAAGAGGGGTGACTGGGATGTAAGGATGGGTTTGGGTCAGCCAGTGTAGCTTTTCTACTGTAACTTAGGAGTTTAGGAGCAGGTACTGAGTGAGCTCAGGGTTAGTAGGTTCATACATGGGGGGAGGGTTGTTTTATTTTTCAACATTCCTTTGGCTCCTGGATGTCCTAGACCATAGAGAGAGCTGAAGTTGTTTTATCTTTGGCAGTAATTTCAGTTTGGAGAGACGGGAGAGGTCACATGACTTAGATAAAGTGACGTTTCCTTCATCTTATATAATGACCCAGAGGTCTTTCATAGCTCTGATTAATCTTCCTGCCCCAAGTCTTTCACCACTCCAGTTCTTCCTCCAAATAATCACCAAAATGATTTTACCCATTACTCACCAAACTAACTTGAGGGGCTTCTCCTATTGCCTCTAAAATCAGTAGGCTTCTTTGTTTGGCATTTAAATGTATTTGGAATCTGACCCTGCCTTTCCTTTTTTACATCATTGCATTTTGTGCTGTATTGGCTCAGCCAGACTGGGTGATGTTTGATGTCTTGATGTTTTCCACACGTGGATAAATCCTCTATCTCCGTGATTCAGTTTTTGCTCTCCCCATGCCAGTACATCACTCTACTTTCACATTTGCCCTTAGAATCCCAGGTTTTCATGACTCAGTTTGTGTCATTTTCTCCTCAAGGCCTTTCCTTGGCTAGTATCTTCCTGATCAGGATTACTTTGTGCCTGTTTCCTCTCTTTTTTTACATACGTATAAATGTGCATGCATACACATGCACACACACACAGACATACATGCATACATCCATTTACATCACAATGTGAACTCCTTGGGGGGCAAGGCCTGTCTTGTCTTCTTATTCTCAGTTAAGCCTGCGTCGTATTTAATAAATGTGTGTTGATTGGCTGATTTGGCATAGGGTTAAGAGTGTTTAGGTTTTGTCCGGGCCATGTCAGTTATTTAACTATGAACTTTTATCCACTATGCTCTGCTGCCTCTTAATGCTAATGTAAAATAATATTAATATATTTGAACAAATCTTTTCAGTGTTGCAGTTGTGTAGAATCTTCAGATAATATTTCCTTCTGCTTACTTAGGATTTTCTGATTGCTTATCCTAGATAACTTTTACTTTGCAGTTTTTTTTATTATATTAATGGATCCCAGATATTTTGAGAAGTTTTCTTTCAATTTTGTCTCACTCTTGCCCATCTTTTTTTTGTCTTGCCTATATAGTTGGTCATGATATAGATAGATACACCAGTATATTGAAAGAATATTTTTCTCCACCATTTTAGTTGTATTAGACATTTCTATCTCATAGGCACCGTAATGTGCAATATAAATACCTTTCAGCCATGATTTAACCAATAGTGGCCATGCTTAGTAGATTGGATCAAGATGTGTTATTAATAAGTGTTAGTACATTTATTAAAATTTGAATGTATACAAGTTTCTTATAACCTTGTGGGTTATCTCAAAGACACAGACTTTCTACAAGGAAGTTATTTTGGAACTTGCTTAGCATCCAAGCCTCACCTCTTGTGCCAAATGCTTTTCTGTAATAAATGGTTTTACCTATATATTTTTCACTGCTATTAAACTTGAGAAAAAATAAATATCAAAAAGTCTCAAATCAAGGGTTCTTGGGACCTTAAAATGTATATTTCAAAAATATTTTGATAATGATTTCATAGGAATTGTTTTTTCTTATATTTTTATTTTATGCATTAAAAATTATTCTGAGGAGTCTATAGACTTGCCCAGAATGCCCACGGGGTCTGTGACACAGAAAATGTTAAGAACTTTCTATGCTACGCAGAATGTAAACACCTTTGGTCACTGGTATGCATTTGTTAGATTTGGTTTTTGAAGGACTATAGCAAGCTTAACTTCTTAAAGCTTCTCAAAGTAGTATGAAATGGCAGCCCCTACAAAAAAAACCTGATAGCATCCATGACCAAGCAGGTAATAGTTATGCTAACTACAGTGCCGTGATCGGAACACTTTTGGAATATTGTGATAATTTATAAGACCTAGATTTTAGAATAGATATTGACAATTTCAAGAAAATCCAGAATATTGGCTTTTTAAAAAACGATGTTTTTTTTCATCAGGGAGTAAATGAAGTCCAACCAACTCTCATGCTCCTGTTCAATTTTAGGTCTGGATTTTTTTCCTTTTACATTTCCTACATTGACTG
The DNA here is from genome assembly GCA_023548195.1 of Bettongia penicillata ogilbyi. Classification (NCBI taxonomy): domain Eukaryota; kingdom Metazoa; phylum Chordata; class Mammalia; order Diprotodontia; family Potoroidae; genus Bettongia; species Bettongia penicillata. The sequence continues at coordinate 1,830,874 of JAJHZJ010000072.1, read as the reverse complement.
TGAAGAGATTATCTTCTAATAGTAGGAATCTATGTTTGTGGAAAGGCAAATATTGGGTATGGGGATATATCTGTGTTTTTATAAGCTTTAGGTTGGAACTGATGTGAAATAAAAGCAGTGTTCCTAGGGTTGGTTTAAAAAGAAAAAACAAGTAACATAGATTCATTTGTCCAATGGAATAAAATAAAACATAAATCAGTGTGCCAAAATTACTGTTTACATGAAAACCTCAAAATAATTTGAAAAAAATTAAAGGATATGTTGATTAGAAATACTTTTTAGTTTTTGTTTTTTTAATTTATTTTTTATAAGTTTTTAACATTCATTTCCACAAAATTTTGTGTTCCAAATTTTCTCCCCATCTCTCTCCTCCCCCTACCCCAAAATGCTGAGCATTCTAATTACCCTTACCACCAATCAGCCCTCCCTTCCCTTATCCCCATCTTCTCTTTTGTCCTATAGGGCAAGATAAATTTCTATACCCCATTACCTCTATTTCTTGTTTCCCAGTTGTATGCAAGAACAATACTCAACAGTTGTTCCTAAAACTTTGAGTTCCAACTTCTCCTCCTTCCTCCCTCCCCACCCATTCCCACTGGGAAGGCAAGCAATTCAACATAGGTTATATATGTGTAGTTTTGCAAATGACTTCCACAATTATCATGTTGTGTAAGACTAACTATATTTCCCTCCATCCTATCCTACCCCCCATTTCTTCTATTCTCTCTTTTGACCTTTTTCCTCCTCAAGAGTATTGACTTCTAATTACTCCCTCCTTCCATTGCCGTCTCTTCCATCATCCTCCCCCCACACCCTGCTTATCCCCTTCTCCCCTACTTTCCTGTATTGTCAGATAGGTTTTCATGCCAAAATGAGTGTGCATTTTATTTCTTCCTTTAGTCAAATGTGATGAGAATAAGTTTCACATTTTTCGTCTCACCTCCCCACTTTTTCCTCCATTGAAAAGTCTTTTTCTTGCTTCTTTTATGACAGATAATTTACCCCATTCCATTTCTCCCTTTCTCCTACCAATATATTCCTCTCTCACCCCTTAATTTTATTTTTTTGATATGGTCCCTTCCTATTCAACTCACCCTGTGTTCTCTGTCTCTCTGTCTGTCTGTCTGTCTGTCTCTCTCTCTCTCTCTCTCTCTCTCTCTCTCTCTCTCTCTCTCTCTATATATATATATATATATATATATATATATATATATATATTTATGTGTGTGTGTGTGTAATCCCATCAACTGAAAAAAGTTTCAAGAGTTACAAATATTGTTTTTCCATGTAGGAATGTAAACAGTTTAACTTTAGTAAGTTCCTTATGATTTCTCTTTCCCGTTTACCTTTTCATGCTTCTTTTGATTCTTGTATTTAAAAGTCAGATTTTCTTTTCAGCTCTGTTCTTTTCATCAAGAATGCTTGAAAGTCCTCTATTTCATTGGAAGACCATTTTTTCTCTGAAGTATTATACTCAGTTTTGCTGGGTAGGTGATTCTTGGTTTTAGTCCTAGTTCCTTTGACTTCTGGAATATCCTATTCCATGCCCTTCGATCCCTTAATGTAGAAGCTGCTAGATCTTGTATTATCCTGATTGTATTTCCACAATACTGGAATTGTTTCTTTCTAGCTGCTTGCAGTATTTTTTCCTTGACCTGGGAACTCTGGAATTTGGCTGTAATGTTCCTGGGAGTTTCTTTTTTTGGATCTTTTTCAGGGGATGATTGGTGAATTCTTTCAATGTTTATTTTGCCCTCTGGTCCTAGAATGTCAGGACAGTTTTCCTTGATAATTTCATGAAAGATGATGTCTAGGCTCTTTTTTTGGCTTTCAGGTAGTCCCATAATTTTTAAATTACCTCTCCTGAATCTGTTTTCCAGGTCATTTGTTTTTCAAATGAGATATTTCACATTGTCTTCCATTTTTTCATTCTTTTGGTTTTGTTTTGTGATTTCTTGGTTTCTCATAAAGTCATTAGCCTCCATCTATTCTGTTCTAATTTTGAAAGAACTATTTTCTTCAGTGAGCGTTTGAAACTCCTTTTCCATTTGGCTAATTCTGCTTTTAAAGCATTCTTCTCCTCATTGACTTTTTGAACCTCTTTTGCCAATTGAGTTAGCCTATTTTTCAAGGTGCTACTCTCTTCAGCATTTTTTTGGGTCTCCTTTAGCAAGCTGTTGACCTGCTTTTCATGCTTTTCTTGCATCTCTCTCATTTCTCATCCCAGTTTTTCTTCCACCTCTCTTATTTGATTTTCAAAATCCTTTTTGAGCTCTTCCATGGCCTGAACCCATTGAATATTTATTTTGGATGTTTGGGATACAGAAGCCTTGACTTTTACTTCTTTTCCTGAGGGTAATCATTGTTTTTCCTCATCCGAAAGGATGAGAGAAGATATCTGTTCACCAAAAAAGTATCCTTCTTTAGTCTTATTTTTTTCCCCTTTTTCGGGGCATTTTCCCAGTCAGTTACTTGACTTTTGGGTCCTTTGTCAAGAGTAGGGTATACTCTAGGGTTCTGTAAGATCTCAGTTCCTCCAAGGTGGCACAATCAAGAGTGTACACTGATCTGGGAGCAACAAAAAACTTTTGTGCCCAGAATCTGCTGCTGGGGATTCCACCTCTGAGGCCTGCTTGGGTCCTCCTCCCGTTGCTGTGCTGTGTGGCTAAGGCTGGGCTAGGCTCTGCTCTGCATCCCGTGCTACAGACCTTTCTTGTTGACCTTTCAGGTCACCCTGGCCTGGAAATCTCCTCCACTCCATTGTTCTGTAGCTTCTGCTGCTCTAGAATTTGTTGAGAGTCTTTCTTTGCAGGTATTTTATGGGCTGTAGGGGAAGAGCTCTAGTGTATGTGTGTCTTTCTGCTCCGCCATCTTGACTCCACCCTGAAATATTTCTTAATTAATGATACATATGGAGTTAAAAAAAATAAAAAATATGCCTTAACTGATTGTGAAAATTCAGTTTAATGTTATAGTTGTGATTAGAATAGAGACAACACTAACATGACTAAACCAAGAGATTAATGATTTTTTTTCCTAATCTCTTCAGTATATGCTAAAAAATGCTAAATTCTGGGAATAAAAGTATGGTTCCTGCCCTCAAGGAGATTACATCCTAGTAGGGAGAGACAACACATTTAGTGGAGTTGGTAGGGTAGAGAAGATCAGTTTGTTTTTGAAAGTCACAGTGATAGTAGATAGGGCTAAATTGGTATTGATTCATGTACCCCTTCCATGAGCAATAGCAGAGGAAAGATGGAAGGGAGGGAGGAAGGAAACAAACATTAATTAACGGTCTTCTATGTTCTGGGCACTGTGCTAAGTACTTCACAAATACTATCTCGTTTAATCCTCACAATTCTATGAAATATGGCCATTTTATTCCCATTTTACAGTTGAGGTAACTGAGGCAACTTAAGGCTTAAATGACTTACCCAAGACCACATAGTTAATAAATACCTGAGGTTGACTTTAAACTCAGGTCTCCCTGAGTCCATCCCAACTATCTCTGTACTATGTTACCTGGATACCTCTACTGAGTTAATGGTTTCAGAATTTGGAGGGTGTGGTTGAGTAAAGATGCATTACACAGTGGCAATGTGGCTAATGAAATGGTTAGGGAGTATCAAACAAAGCATAGTTGGGCCTGCCTGAAATAGTGAAGCAGGTGAGATACAACAGTTAGGGCAGCAGAGCTGCATGGTGTATGTTACAGAGAAAAATAGGTTAAAACCTCCTGGGAATGAAGAATACCAGCAATCATGGTCAGACGCCTTAGGTCATGTAGTAATAGCCAAATGAATTCACAGGGATCTGTGATGAGTGAATTTGCTGATGAAGCATGTTATACCTTATCCATGTCTTCCTGTTTTCTGTGACTTTTTTCTTGAGTTTCCTAAGTTCACTGGGGACCTCCCTCAGATCATCATAATATTATGAGATTTTCCACCTGGTTTTTACCTCTCTTTTCTACCTGTTATCCTTCACTTGTGCCGTGTGATCAGCCTATCTTCCTTTTCTTTTCAACATTCCCTATTAGCATCCTTTATTTCTTGTTCACATCCATTCTGCTCTCCTCTCTCATCTCCTTGAAGTGCATATTTTTAATACTTCTAGTGCTGTTTGTTGAGTGTCATAGTCATATGGCTCGGATAGGGTATTGGTATTAAAAACTTTGTTTCTGTAGTGGTCATTCAAGAGATCAGTCATCATGAGGTCATTCAAGGAGCTTGGCAATTTCCTGAAGGCTCTTCCCTCTCCTATTTTAAGTCCATTTCATTTTCTGTTTGTACTGTCTGTCCCAGATATACTGATGGACAGGCTCTAAAATTGTCCATCTGTATACCATAATGTGGGCAATAGACATTCTTCATTTACTTGTTTTTGTTTTTCCTTTGTGTGGATGATGAGGCCATTCTCTTTTGAGTGATTATAGTTCTTTCCCAAGAGGTTCTGCAGTTTTCTGGGTTTTTTTAAAATTAACACAGTATTATTCACAAAAGTGCAATTCACCCTCCATATGGAATCCTTCAACTTGAGTTTTTCACTGAACACATTCGGTGAGCATTTATGTCATTGTCTCAAAGATCATTGAAACAAGATTTTTTCTGTTGTTATATCTTTTAAGGAATCGCGAATAATTTTGATGTAACAATGAAAGACAACTTGTCTGAAAATTTATGACTGTATGATGCTTAACTCAATCAAAATTTTTTTTTTCAATAATCAATGGACAGCTACTAAGTGAGGTGGGGTTTGATCAGATATCTTTTGTAAAAGCGGACCCATTTCTACAATATCTTTATCACGGATGTACTCAATGCATGTATAGATGGTTCTCCGAATGATAGTAAATATATATTAAATGTATATTTATTAAATGTTATATATGTGTTTTTGTATATTAAATATGCATTCATGGAATGGAATAGAAAATAAGTATATTAAGAGGAAATTAACTGAAGTGCAAAAATAATAATAAGGAATCAGATTAAAATGTAATTGGGGAATATTTAACAAAATGATTTTTTAAAAACCCAAGCAACACAGCTACCATTACATTTTAGATCACTTTATTATATATAGTTAAAGAATAGCAAGTTGTACATATTAGATCTGCAGCTCCATATGCAAGTATCTTTTTATTCTGCTGTTATGGAAATGTTTTATTCCATAAATTAAAAATGGAATGCTTTGTAAAACTAGACAGAATAATTTTAAAAATCAAAGAAGGAACAAAAGGTGAAGAAAAAACCAAAGCTCAAGGGAAATTTTGTAAAAGGAGAGGTAGAAGGCCAATGGGATTTTGTGATGTTGTATGATACAGTAGTCATTATCACAGTCACTTGTCACAGATCAGTGGAATAGGTTATGTAAGAACTGGGTGTTCACTGAAGGCTAGTAATGCACAGGGGACGGAGCCTCATGGGTGAGACATGAAAGAAGGCATGTTTGACTAGACTTGAACATATGGGAAAGAGAGAAGTGTATAGACAAGATGAGAAAGGTAACTTAGAGCAAGACTTCTGAAAACTGAATGGGGGAGAGTTGATTATATTCAAACCTAAAGGCAGTAGGGAGTCTCAAGGAGTAGGAGAGTGACATGGTTCTACCTTACCTTAAGGAAAATCCCTCACTTTGGCTGCTATGTGGAAGATGTATTGGAATAAGGAGAAATTTGAAGTACTTAGACAAATTAGGAAGCGTTTGCAGTAGTTCAACTGATGAGAGCCTGCTAGGGTAGAATATTGATTGTATGGGGAAAAGAACATTGATGTGAAAGATACTGGTAATGTTAAAATAAGAAGATTTCACAACTGATTTTATAGGTTGGTTAAGAATGAAAGACACTGCAGGGTTGTGAACTTCATATGTTCAAGTAAACCCGAACAGACAAATTACTGGGGTGTTCAACAAAATCTGCTGGGAAAGTTGTGCCTCAGGTTTGCAGAAATTGGTGGTCAATAATCCAAATATGAAAATACTACCAAAAAAATGAAGGCAATCACTTTTATTATGAAGAAGGGAAGAGTTTTAAATTAATCTCTTATTCAGCCACATAGTGAAGATGTAAAAAGAGACAGTTTTGATTTTATGAAAATTTATAGATAAAGATAAAAACTTAACTTGTTAAAAGAAGTACATTCAGAAAAGAAGAAAGGATATGCAGTGGGCAACACAAGCTAGATATTACAGAAAAATGCCAAAGTCATAAGAGACATTCTCCAATAGATAAATTGTCCAAAAATACAATTAGGAAAGTTTTAGAAGAAGAAATGCAACTAAAGAAATTAAAATTAAAACAACTCTGAGGTATCACTTTAAATCCATCAAAATATCAAAGGTCATAAAAAAATGATTCAGTGCTCATGAAAACTGTATGTAAATTTATTGTTAGTGACACTGAAATCAACTATTTTAGAAATTTATGTGAAATTACATAGTATACTAGAGGAAGTGGTTCATAATATTCTTTGTATCAGGAATAAAAAACCTATCTGTGCAGCACTATTTATACCAGTGCTGTTTACAACAGCATTAAAAAAAAAGAAAGTAAGCTATGTGACCAATGATTGGAAAAGGCCAAATAAATAGTTTTCCCTTCTACTTCATGGGGGTTAGGGACACAGTGCCCCTGTGACCTGGAAAATCTGTGTAAATTTTTTTGGCCTTCCCTTTGTACTTTGGAAGTCTGAATGTTTTTTACAATACCATGTTGTAAAATTTAGGTTAAGTATTTGGTCACAGGCAATATTATACAATACTATATATATATATACATTTCTGAGTTTCTGTACTTTTTCTGTGTCATCTGCAACTTCCACAAAACACCCATGAAATTCCCTTTTAATTTCTTTTTTTCAATATATAATTTATTTTTCAATTCTCAACATTCACTTCCACAAGAATTTGAATTCAAAATTTTCTCCCCATCCCTACTCCAGGACAGCATACCCCACCTCCACCCCTTCCTCCAGTCTGTCCTCCTTTCTATTACCCACTCCTCTTCCATCCCCCTTCCATTTTCCTGTAGGGCGAGATAGATCTCTAAACCCCATTGCCTGTATATCTTACTTTCCAGTTGTATGCTAGAACAATTTTTAACATTCATTATTAAAGCTTTGAGTTCCATATTCTCTCTCTTCCTCCCTCCTCACCCACTCTCATTGAGAATAAAAGCAATTCAATGTAGGTCATATATGTGTAACAATGCAAAACACTTCCATAATAGTTACGTTGTAAGAGACTAACCACATTTCCCTCTATCCTGTTCTGCCCTCCATTTATTCCATTCTCTCTCTTAACCTGTCCTCCCACAATAGCATTTATTTGTGATTATCCCTTTCCCCAATTTGCTGTCCCTTCTATTATCTTCCCTCTCCTATTCCCTTCCCCCTTGCCTTCCCGCAGGGTGAAATAGATTTCCATATCCAATTGAGTGTGCGTTATTCCCTCCTTAAGTCATATCTAATTAGAGTAAGGTTCACTTATTTCCTTTCATCTCCCTCCTCTTCCCCTTCATTGTAAAAGCTCTTTTCCTTCCTCTTGTATGTGAGATGATTTGCTACATTCTATGTCTCCCTTTCTTTTACCTCCTAGTACATTCAATTCAACAAAATTTTTTTTGTATTCTCCCTTCGTATTCACCTGTGCCGTCTATGTGTGTATACGTACACACACATGCACATACACATACATATATATATATACATATACACATACACTAATGTACATATACATACCTACACATATATAATGTACACACAAATATATAATATACACACATACATACTCATACACAACTGTACATATCTATCTGTATCTATCTATCTGTCTATCTCTCTATCTATCTATCTATATATATATATGTATACTCCCTTTAACTACCCTAATACTGACAAAGGTCTCATGAATTACAAATAATATCTTTCCATGTAGGGATGTAAACAATTCAATGTTAATGAGTTCCTTAAGGCTTCTCTTTCCTGTTTACCTTTTCGTGTTTTTTTTGATTCTTGTATTTGAAAGTCAAATTTTCTATTCAGCTCTGATCTTTTCAGCAAGAATGCTTGGAAGTCCTCTATTTCATTGAAATTCCATTTTTCTCCCTGAAGTATTATACTGGGTAGGCGATTCTTGGTTTTAATCCTATCTCCTTTGATCTCCGGAATATCATATTCCAAGACCTTTGATCTCTTAGTGTAGAAGCTGCTAAATCCAGGTTTAAGCTGATTGTATTTCCACAATACTTGAATTGTTTCTCTCTAGCTGCTTGTAATATTTTCTCCTTGACTTGGGAACTCTGGAATTTGGCTACAATATTCCTAGGAGGTTTTCTTTTGGGATCTCTTTTAGGAGGTGATCAGTGAATTCTTTCTGTTTCTGTTTTACCCTCTGGTTCTAGAATATCAGGGCAGTTTTCCTTGATAATTTCATGAAAGTTGATGTTTAGGCTCTTTTTTTGATCATGGCTCTCAGGTAGACCAATAATTTTTAAATTTTTTCTCCCGCCAGGTCAGGTGTTTTTCCAATGAGATCTTTCACATTGTCTTCTATCTTTTCATTCTTTTGGTTTTGTTTTATAATTTCTTGGTTTCTCATAAAGTCATTAGCTTCCATCTGCTCCATTCTAATTTTTAAAGAACTCTTCTCTTCAGTGAGCTTTTGAACTGATTTTCCCATTTGGCTAATTCTGCTTCTTAAAGAATTCTTGCTTTTTGGACCTGCTTTGCCATTTGGGTTAGTATATTTTTAATGGTGCTATTTTCTTCAGCATTCTTTTGAGTCTCCTTTAGCAAGCTGTTGACTCACTTTTCATGATTTTCTTACATTGCTCTTATTTCTCTTCCCAATTTTTCCTCCACCTCTCTTACTTGATTTTCAAAATCTTTTTTGAGGTCTCCCATGGTCTGAGACCATTGCATATTTTTTTTGGAGGCTTTAGATGCAGAAGCCTTGACCTTATTGTCTTCATCTCATGGCATGTTTTATTCTGAAAGAATGGAAGAAAATATCTTTTCACCAAGAAAGTAACCTTACATCTTATTTTTTTTCCTCTTATTTTGGAATTTTACCAGCCAGTTATTTGACTTTTGAGTCCTTTGTCAAGAGGAGGGTATACTACCCTAGGCTTCAGAGGTTTTGTGCAGCTGTTCTCTAAGAGCTCTTGGGATGTGTAAGTTCTTGGTTCCTCCAAGGTGGCACAATCAAGGGAGAGGAATTTATTCCTCTCTTGGCCTGTGCTCTAGTCAGTGAGTCACCACAAGCACACTTTTGCCCTGGAACTGTGAGTTGGATTTCCTCTCCACGTCTGCCACCAGCTCTACCACACCAGCACTCCTCCTCACCGCCACTCAGGACTGAGGCCAGGGCTTCAAAAGTGGAAGCTGCTACTGCTGCCCTGGGGCCAGAGCTGGGACCCCATCACGCTCCCCTCTCATCCAGCTGAAAAGGTTTCTTACTGACCTTTGAAGTTGTCTTTGGCATTTTGAGTTGATAAATCTGGGAAATGCAACAGCTGCCTGTGATTCTGTACCCTGAAACCTGCTGCAGTGTTGTCTGTGCTGTGGGCCATGCTGGCCTGTGCTCTGCTATGAGCACAGTGCAATAGACCTTTTCTGGCTGTCTTCCAGATTGTCCTGGGCTGGAAATCTGTTTCACTCTGTCATTTTGTGGCTTCTGCTGCTCTAAAATTTGTTTAGCATCATTTTTACAGGTTATTTTATGGGCTGTGGGGGAAGAACTAGAAGAGGTCTGTCTTTCTACTCTGCCCTTTGCTTTTAATTTCTTAGACTGACCCATAATATATTTAAATTGCAGCGGGGAAAATTGTAATGGGGAAAATTGCAATGCAGAAGGGATAACTGTAACCCTAAATATAATGGAATGTTATTGCCTTGTAATGAATGTTATGTTGGAGAATACAATAAAGTACAATAAATAGAGAAAACTGACAAGTAAAAGAGAGTGAAAAAATAGAACTGAAAGAAGATACATGCTTTGTAAAGAACATCATAGAGCTCCAGAACTAATAGTAGACACAGTGTTCAGTACTGGTATTCACTTCTGAAAGTTGGTTTTCATGCTGTCTTCCTTTCTTTTAGCATCAGTAATTGAAGGATACAAGCATATAGCCAGTGATTCGTAACTGTTTTAAAAATACTGTTTTGCTTAATTTTTTACAGAGTTTGAGATAGTTTTCTCTTTTGTTTTGCTTATTTTGTGATTGATTTCATCTAGAAAAAAGAAATTTAGACGTGTGTGTATGTGTATATATATATATATATTTCATTTAGATAAGAAAATTGTAAAAGTATTTTAAGTTTGTGTTGTCTTTACAATCCTTTTATTTCATTATAATGTTAACTTTAATAAGTTTACATGAAATTATTTTAAAATGTAATGACATTATGCTGATAAATTAGATTTCTATTATGCTTCCCATACAGAGAAATCAGTGCTTTGAAACATGAATTCTTAACAAGTTTACCAATTTAACATTATAATGATAAATGAGTAGATGATTTGTTGAGGTATGTTTGCTTCAGAACAAAATCAGTTTAATGAAGAGTAATTTTCATGATGTACTTACACATGCTCATAAATACATATGTGACTTTTAAGTATAAAACTTTGAAGAAAAAATACTGGTGTAACAGCGTCATTCGTGGGGTGGGGCCAGCTCGATGGAGTGGGCAGCCCAGCTCCCGGAGGGGAGTTCCAAAGCTGAATGGCCCAGCTTCTCCGGGACCTATAGCCTTTCAAGTCTGTGTTCAGAAGTTTCAGTGGTAGCAAGGCATGGTAGGAGCAGAGTTGGAGAGGCTGGAGCTGGACAGTAACGAGGATAATAGTCCAAGGGTATAAATTTCTTAGCTGAGTGTCTTCGTCTCTTCCAGGTCTCTGAAAGTTTGGTTCTATCAGGGTGCTATAATAATCTTAATTACAATAATAATAGAAATAACTAGCATTTTCATAGCACTTTGAGGTGTGTAAAGTGCTGTATGTATGTCATCTCATTTGGAACCTTGTGGAGTAGGGTCTATTACAGATCAGGAAACTGAGGCTGAAAGAGCTTGTGATTTGCCCAGAGTCATCCGGCTAGGAAGTGACTGAGAGGCAGGATTCGAATTCAGGTCTTCAGGACTCTCTCCACTACGCCACCTTGCTGTGTAACCTAGTTCCATGACCATGGGTACAGGATTTAACTTGCAATTTTTCAGAAATTCTTCCAGAATATTTTGCTTATAAAATTTGATTAATTATCTACTAATTCATGCTCTGTTCACCACAAGGGAAGTCATCAATTTTTTTAAAAGCTGAAATATTTTAAAAAATAATTACAACTATTTTTTGCAGGTACCTTGTGGTCTTTAATCCTTCTGATCATGAGCATTACTCTGTGGTTTCGGTCTATGTGAGCTCATCCAAAGTTAAAGTACTCACAGATTCAGGAAAGCCTGTCCTAATTCAAATTAGTGCTGTTTGGGAGGGACCCAGTACGATTTCAAGTGAAGCCTATCAGGTGTGTTACTTCTTTGTACCTCTCTTGTACAGTTATAATTCTGTTTGGTTTTATTAGTACTTTCATGTGTGTTGTATCTCCCTTACTATATTGTAAGCTCCTTAGAGGCCAAGATTGTGGAATTTTAAATCTTTGTATGATTCATTGCCTTATGTAGTTGATATTTTAGTTAACTTTGTTACATTTAAAAAAATGTAGGCAATATTAGGTACTATTGGCTTGTATGTATAAATAATCGATGTTATTAGTTCTGCTATCCTGTTATGGTTAAATTGAAAACTGCTATGGATTCACATGTGATCTGTAATGCTGCATTCTGTTACTTTGATTTTCCAGAAAAGTGTTGCAGCCATTTTCATTTCTTAGTATTGTGGATCTTAATAATTCATGTAGTCTATTTTCAATATTTCTGAGTAATTTTAATGCAGCTTTTATAATAAGGGTTAATGAATTAGAAAAGAAAGCCTTTTTAAGCTGCTAAAGTCATGAAAGATATAAGCCACATATCATAAACATTTCTCAGAATCTCATTAAGTAATCGATGTTAAATTTCAGAATTTAACCCTGAAGTTTGAATTTTTAGTCTGGGATTTACTTAATTGAAATTATATTAATTTGAAAGGGAATTAGTGAAAGAGTCTGACATAAACTTATAGAAAACACAACAGATGTATCACCTTTATTTTATCTAACTCTAGAGTACATTATGAACTTTTGGAATCAATATCTTTTTAAAGTATTTTTTTATCTTTGATTCATTCATTTTAACATTCAGCACATTTATTATATGTTCAATGGACTATATTATCTTTGTATCTCTTTTCCCAGTGTTTACCAATCCTCTGCTAGAAGAACACCATTAGAAAAGTCTTTAAAAATAACCATATTATGCTTACATTTTTGATCATAGCATCATAGTTTTAGAAAGGACCTTTGACATCATTGGGTTAGGCTTTCTCTTTTTACACATAAAGTTGAGATCTACAGAGGTTATATGACAACCCATATCACATAGCTGCTAAGTGTCTGAGAAGGGATTTGATCCCAGGTCTTCCTAACTTTAAGTCCAGAGTATTCTCTCTACTGCAGCATAGTGACTCTAATGTCTAACATTAAAATCTTATATCTCCTTAGGGTTTGGAATTTTACCCTAGGTTGTCCAGGCAAATTCCCTCAGGGATAGATTTGTTCCATACAGTGTTAAAAAATTTGTATCATGGGGAGGATTCTTTTTCCTCACCAATAACACTTGATGGTTGGTTGAATTCTTTAACTTTTTTTCCCCCTCATTCAACAGATTTCCTTTGTAGCCCATCTACTGCCCTTAAGTATGAAAATATACCAGCTTTTGGAATCAGAGAGCTCAGAGTCGCACATGGCTGCTTATACAATCTATAATACAGAAGCAAGTTCTGGAACAATTTTCAAGATAAAAGAAATGAAAGTCCATACGGATGACATAACTATAGAGAATTCATATATAAAACTTGATTTTAGTGGATCTGGATTATTGGAGGTATGTCAAAATAAATATTATCACTTATCATTAGTGCTTATACGCAAAACAACCCACAGTACATCACAATATGCAGGAGCTTCTCTTCCCCTCTCTCCCATAAACCAGTATGTATTGGGAGCCATATAGAATTTACAGAAGCCAAAGAGAATCTAGATGGACAATAGCTCCTTTTATGGTGTAAATTTCCTAAACTTGTCTCCATACCCCCTTGTATTTTTTTCCATGCTGTGGAAAGATGATGACTCTTGTGAAAGCAATTAATATCCTTTGATACAGATCCAACAGGAATCTTAGAAGTTTGCCATTACTAAGTTGTTTCCTTCCTTGTGGTTTAATATTTTCCTTAAATAGGAAATTGAGATAGTGAGATGATTTGTACTTAGGATTTGTGGCAGTTTAGTTGTTAATACTTACAAATGGGGCACTTTTTATCCTTAGAAAATGACTAATAAAGAAGATGGTAAAGTCCATGAAGTCAAAGTGGACTTTGCGTGGTATGGAACCAGAAATGGCAGAGACAAGAGTGGTGCTTATCTTTTCTTACCTGATGGAGAAGCCAAGGTATGGTTATGAATGCTTAAGTTCTCTAATACTTTTTGAAGGTGAATGAATAAGAGAGAAAATTCTTCTAACCTAGGAAAAGAAGCTTGCTTCATTGTATAGACCTGAATGTGGAGTTATGAGCTCTTGAATTTGAATCTTGATGGCATTACTTACTGCCTGTTACTATAGATTGTGTAACCCTAGGTAAGTCACAGCCTCTAGTTTTTTTATGTGTAAAAAGAGGGCTGAATAAAATCACCTCCAAAGTTCCTTCCAGTGCTTAGCTCTATGATCCCATAGTCCCCTTTGTTAATCTTGTCACTGTTTGTTGACTTAAGTTTTGGGCCATATGTTATGTCAGTTTGCTTAAGCATTTATGATGGAAAATAAAGTAAATAAAATTTGGAAAATTGATGAAGTTAATGACATAATTTTCTTATTTTTCTCCAATTTTCCAGTATAAAATTTATTTCAAAATTTACAGTTAATACATTATCCTCAGAAATGGAAATGGTACCGACAGTACGCAGCTCTCTGCATGTGATTTTATGTTTATGTGTGCACACATTCATGCCTTTTGGGGCTAAGCTGCCTCTTGATTCTTCATTGACTTATTTGTAGGTTTTCTAGGCTCCATTCATTTCTTCTTTCAATCTCCTGCTTCCCATCTTTTAGTAGTTTGTCTTTTCATTGATACTTACGCCATATAGTCCAAGGATGATGAAAGAAAATAACATTTCCTAACCCTTCTGTATTAACTTTTTAGACCTTACTCCTTAAAATGAACATTATTTATTTTGATTTGAAAATGCTGTAATTTATTCACTAGTAATTTTATCTCTCTTTTATACATAGTATTTTTTTCAGTAATAAGAAAAATTCCTAAATGCTGTAGAGTAGAATATAGATTTGAATAGTTAAAAGTGATATTGAAAAGGCATGAGGGATGAGGAGTAATAGGGCAGTGTTTATACTCCAGATCTCTTAAAAATACTATATGTGAATAAACTTGAGTAAAAGTAAATCAAGAAAAGCATCATGTAATATAAAAAAAAGTTACAAATCCAACTCCATAACAACTGCAAGCAGAGATTCAAAGAAAAAAAGATTTTCCACAAGGACTACTTGGGTACCTGGATAAATGAATCAAGAGATTATGAAATGAAATCAAAGCTCCTGGGGAAAGAATATGAAAGAAAATAAATAGCTTAGAAGAAAAAACAGTAGAACTTAACCAAGAAATGGATTTTCTAAGAACTAGAAGAGATCCCAAGAAAAAAAAATGAATGACTGTGAAACCGCAAAAAAAATTAGAAAAAAATTAAAAGATTAAAAAATCAGGAGAAAATGTAAGCTGATTTTTTAGTGACCTGGAAAACAGGTCAAGGAGAGATAATTTAATAAATCATAAACTAAAATTTAGATAGATTAGAACCAGAGAGCAAAACAAACATAGGAAAAAACCCATTGATTATGTAAAAATGAAAAAATCCCAAGAATGTCACACTCAAAATATAGAGCTACCAAATCAAAGAAAAATAAAACTTTATAAACCCAGAGAGCAGTTCAAGTAATGAGTAACTACAGTCCAGATCACACAAGACCTGGTGGCTTCTACTAAAAAATGAAAAGTGATCCTGGAATACAGAATTCCTAAAGGCAAAAGAGAGAGGCTTACTACCAGTAATAATTACTTTGCAAATCTGAATATAATCTTTCAGGGAAGAAAGTGGATCTTTAATGGAATAGAAGATTTTCAAAATATTTCTGATGAAAAGATTGGAATTGAGTAGGAACTTTGAAATAATAAATACAAGAGGTCAGAGAATATATTCAAGCAATAGGAATAAACTATATGATGATGTAGTGCTTAAATGAGAAAACAGCGGTCCTGGGGAGTAGGCTGGTTCTGTTCTGAGGGTTTGAAGAGGGGAAAAAATAGGAAGATAAAATGAATACACCGGTGTAGAAAGAAGGAAGGGGATGGGGCTTACAATTTATCTTAATTAGTGTGAGCAGAAAGAAAACATGAACCTGGAAGAGAGGTGAGGGAAATGTGCATCAGATGAATAAATTTCGCTCTTGCCCGAAGTGAGCAAAGAAAAGTTGAACACACACAGTTTTGTATGGCTGTACTTCCAATTCCACAAGGAAATAAGTGGAGATGACATTGTGGATAGAAGATTAAGAGGAAGGATAATACTTGGGAGGGAAAAATTACAAATAGAGCAAACTTCCTGATCCTGAAAGGAGTATTAAAAAGAGGAGCAGTGGGAAGGGAAGCAAAATAACTAAAATCTGAAGGATTGCCTTAAATTGCCTCTTAGACAGTTGGGGAAGGACTGAACAAATAAATGGAATGTACCACTGTTCAGCCTTTTCAAATCATGAAGGAGACAGTTATAGAGAATCCTTGCCAGTATGCACTGATGCAGACTGATACAAGGACAACATTGTAAAGTAAAATTACTCTGAAGATACCTTTTATCAAAACTCTTAGCTATGTTTCCATAGCTCTTATGAATCTTGCCATATACTCTCTGAAAGAGAGGTGGCAGTTTCTCTGTAGAGAAGGTATAAAATTTATTGTGTGTGTGTGTGTGTGTGTGTGTATATATATATATATATATATATCTATATATATCTGTGTGATTATTTTATACGTGTGTGAATATTTTAAAACAAACAACATAAAATGGAGATTTATGGTTTCAGATAGTCTTCTGTTTTGGTTCCTACTTGGTTTATAAGTTCATAAAAAATATGTAAGGAGGTGAAGCCCTGCACAACTTTCGGTTTGTTGCTTTGTTTTTCCCAAGTAAAGAGATGCCTTTTCTTTAAAGGAACATAAAGCCTGACTGGTTTGGTGTAGTTCTGGATAGCCTCCAGTCTCTGTCTGCTAGAATTTCTCCTTCATACCACTGCCAGAATACTCTTTTTAATGTTAAGGAGACAGACAAAGTTGTACTGACAGATTGACAAGATACACCGGATATAATCCGTGACCAGAATAGGACATTGGAAAAGTACATATCAATAAGTAACAAGATAGGGAAAAAAAGTGGAGCTAGGAGAATGGTGTAAATACAGAAGTACACCAAGGGAAATAAGTTTATGTTGGGAAATTTAGGTACTGTGGGGTGTAATCATAGTGGAGATCATGTAAGTCAGAATCAGTGGAGGCAGAAACAAAAGTGGATTATATTACCTACCACCTAAACAAAAAGAAGACATAGATGACGGCTTCAGGTAACAGCTCTCATGTATGGAAAAAGGCCTGGTGTAGTAGTTACTCTTTGAGAGGAGGAACTTTTTTGTGTGTGTGTGTACTTTATATCCCCAACACTTTAACACAGTGATTGGCACACAGTTAAGGGTTAAGGTTATGCGCTCTAACCCTAACAAATGAATAAATAATGGCCTTTTTAATGGACTAGTGATGAAGCATGTAAATTATCCAGATATCTCATGACTTTCTACAAGAACAGAGCATCTAATTATTTCTTCACTGCTAAATAATAACTTTGTACTTAAAAAAAGGTAGAGGAACCAGTAAGGGGCAATTTATTCTGCACATGATCCTTCTAGCAAGTAGGAACTGGATGTTTTAGTGAAAATCCTGGGAAGCTCGAAAATAAATAACTTCCTCTTTAAAATTTGGGATAATGAAGGTGAAAAAAACCTGACAGTCACATTTGCCTAAGAATTGGAGATAATAGATTTCAAAAGGTTCAGAAAATTCTACAAATGAGTTGAGCCTAGGAATGATGCGAGGCTCTCCAAGAATGAAATTTAGAAAACTCAAGGAAAAAGGAAGACAGAGTAAAGAGACCAGTGTGGTTTGCACAAGAGATGAACCATTCTGAAGAAGAGAAAAAGGGAGCAGTGTAAGAAGCCAAAGTAAATTGATTGGGAGCTTAAAGCCAGCTTTGAGTTTTCAACAGATGTCTACAGAAGATGGATGCAAGAGCCGATAAACAGGATGAATCCAAAAGTATAACACTAATAGCCACAATAATATTAATATTTATACATAATATCTCATTTATCCTCAAAACAGTTCTATGATGTTTATTCCATTATTATCAACATTTGACAGATACAGGAACTGATGCACACAGGGTCACATAGCCAGGAAATGTCTCAGGCGCGATTTGAACTTGGGTCTTTTCATTTCATTCGTTTTCAAAAATAGTAGTATCAGAATTGCCAAGGCCCAGAGTGAGCTGAGACTGCGTAAAACTAAAGGAAGCAGAGGTTTTTTGGGTTTTTTTTAAGCCGGTTTTGGGGCAGCTAGGTGGTGCCGTGGATAGAACGTTGACTGTGCAGTCAGGAGGACCTGAGTTCAAATGTGACCTCAGATGTTAGTTGCATGACCATGGGCAAGTCACTTAATACCACTTGCTGTCTCTCTCTCCCCCCAACCCTCAGAAATAAATTTTTTTTATAAAAAGCTAGTTTGGAGGTCAAGGAAAGAGAACAAAAGGGGAAATACAGTACTGATGCTTTAGGTAGTTAGGACAATGATGTTGGAGAATTGAAATATTCAAACTCTTGGGTTTTTTTAAATTTTCTGTTAAGGCAAGTTATAGCTAGATTAGAAAGGACAACACAAAAATTGCTAATAGGAAGTTCGTGCCCTTGTGTTCATTTTGATATGTTCCATGGTTACTTAAGTGTTTTCTGTTAGAGTATAAGCATCTTGAGGGCAGGGAATGTTTCACTTTTTTACCTTTGTCTTTGTATTCCCAGTGCTTAGCACAATGTCTGCACACAGTAGGCACTTGAAGTTTGCTCCTAGCTACGCCTGATTAAGTGTAGAATGGCATCCACAGTTATTGAAGATTTAGCACAAGCGAAACACTGCCAGTAATTTTTGAAAGGTTGTAGAGGTCCTGCAAGATTAAAGAAGGGCCAGTATTGTCCCAATTAAAAAAAAAAACAGTGTACAAATTTTCTGCCAGTTGGCTTTAATTCCTGGAAACAGTTCTGAAACATATAGAAGAGGTTATTAATGAACATTTCCAAAATGATGCAGTAATCACAAAGATCCAGCATCATTTCATCAAAAACTGATAGTTCAAGACTAACCTCATTTCCTTTTTCATTAGGGGAACACTGCAGATATGTCACTTAAATTTTAGCAGGGTGTCCTCAGGGAGGGAGCGCTGTTCAGAAAGAGATAAGTATGAGCATTCATTTCAGATTGAATTAAACTCTGTTTAGGTTGTTGGAGCAGATTTCCTCAGATGTGACCAGGCAGTCCAGCTCCATCACATTTATTTAGTATTTATGGACATTCTGAGGAATGCAGCTTTGATAACTCACTTACCGGGGAGAGGGGGACTGGGAGTTCCCAAAAGATCTTGACATATAATATTGAGCCAAATCTAGTAAGATAGGAGATAATAGATTTAATTTTTTTTTTCTCAAGTATAAGAATGAAAGATAAATTTGCCTTAAAAGAAACCAATGTCCTTTTCAGAAAGGTAGTTTGTCTTTCAAAGGCCTAGTGGTTTTCCTGGACTGCAAAGTTAGTATGAATGAACAGTGTGATACGACAGCCAAGAAAGTGAATGTCATCTCAAGCTGCATTAAAAGAACGATAATGTCCAAAACTAAGAAAGGCTATGGTCCTCCTGGACTTTTCTTTGGTCAGATGACATCTAAGTGTTACATTCCATTTGGGGCATCACATTTCAGAAAGATGCAGTTCTTATATTTTCAAGTCTTCTCCTTGAAGATTTCTCCCTAGTTGTGGCCTTTGAGACAAATAGTAATAATGGCCCCTGTGTCACCATAGAAGTGCAGGACACTTACACAGACCTTGTTCCGTTGGAACCTTACAGCAGCATGTGGACAGACTGGATATTGCCTCCGTTTTTCAGATGGAGAGACTGAGAGTCAAGGAGGTTGGATAGTCTAGGATTATGTGGCTAACGAGACAGCAATCTCCTAAAATTTAGCCTGACAATTACACCTCAGAGGATCATAGATCCAGAGCTGGAAGGGACCTCAAAGTTCCTCTAGTTCAGCTCCTTCATTTTACAGATAAAGAAACTGAGGCCTAGAGAAATTACATGACTTCCCCCAGGTCACACGGCCGGTAAGCATCAGAGGTGGTAGTGGAATTCAGATCCTCTGATTCCAAAACCAGTGCTTTTCCCGCTATACCACCTCCTTAGCATTACTTCACCTTTTGAAGCAAACTCCAAGATTCTGATGTCTGATGGTAGAGGACTTTACCTTTTCATATACCTTCATAAAATGCTATTATTTAAGCCTATCCTTTCCATGTCAGTTTGCTTTGGCAATCTTCCAAGATCTGTTCTTAGCCTTTCCTCCCAGTGATTTTGCTGTATTATTGCCTAACATGATAGCTGACGAGGATAAATAGCTTTTCCAACTTTGGAAAAACTCAAATTACATATCCGTGAGATGGTTTCTTCCAGTGTTCCATAACGTTTGGTGTAGGTTCTCTCCCTGCTTCTTTTGACTTTTAAGACCAGCTCCCATCTAACATTTTCCCTGTCTGGTTCATTTTAGTTTAACCTGTGTTTGGGTATCCTTAATTGTAAGTAGTGGTAGAGACCTGGCAGAATGGGCACATGTCCTGTTAAATAGGTCACCCAGCTCAGGACAAAATGGGGTAGAGGTGAAAGCCTTCAAAGACCTTAAGGTAATATCTATGGTTAACCTGATGTGCCACCTACCATAGCCTGGGGAAGCAGTGCATCTTTACAGTCACACTGGCTTGGTAAGCTACGTGGTTTGTGGTTTTCAGAGAAAAAGCACTTTTCTTAGAATTTGAGAATAAATTTTTTAATTTTCTTGGAAAATTACAAAAGGTTTAAGATTTTTCGTAAAAATGTAATTTTCTTCCTTCAGCCCTACATTTCTGCTGATCCGCCTTTTATCAGAGTGACACACGGAAGGATTTATTCAGAAGTTACATGTCTCTTTCCTAATTTGAAACACAACGTGCGACTTTATAATATTCAGGGTAAGAATACACTAAAGCTGTGTTTCCCAAGATACTTGGACTATGAAACAAATGTTTTTGTGCTTGGTGGCATAGTGGAAAAGCATAGATGTGAAGTCAGAAGACCTGGGTTCGGATCTGGGCTCTGCCATTGTGGCCATGGCCAAGTCACTTCTTCCTGAATCTCCGTTTTCTCATCAGTGAAATCAGATGGATTCTGTATGTCTAATATATCTTCCAACTCCAAATCTATGATCTAATGAAGTTCTTTGCGTAAGTGGAGACATATTGGTACTAACTTTCCAAGGCAGAGCAAAATGGGACATAAGGGAAAGATAGTTTGTCATTTTTAAATTCTGAAATAAATTTTTTTTATGTTTCTCATTCATTTAATAATAATAAGTGGACAAAAGATCTGTCTCCTTTCCCCCAGTAAGAGATAAATAAAAAAGCTCATAATGTAAATAATTTATCTTTAATAAGTAACTGTTTAAGTCTTTCTAATCTAGTTGATGTTAAAACTTTTTAATAGAATTAGAATCACTGAAACGTAACAAAATATTCTTTAAGTATGTTCCATATGGTTTACGTCTTATACCATATTTTTACCCCCAAATAGAAATCCTTTTGAAAATCCCTTTAAAATAAAAAAAACCCCTCTATTCCCCTTCCTCCTCTTTTCCTTTCATATTCTGAAAAATATGTCTGCCCAATTGCTATGTGATCATTGCACATAGAAAGTCATTAGTAAATACTAGGATTGAAGTGAGTCTTGAACTAATTATTTCTGAGACTTTGTTTCCTTCCAGTAACTGTTTTATAAGTTAGGTGACAAAATGCTTTGGAGACCTTAAATCACCAACTAAATGTCAGCTATCATTCTTATCGTTAAAATTGAGAAGAGAAATCTTACTAACCTTGCTTGCTTCAGAGTATTTTGTTATGGATCAAATGGATAATGTATGTGATGATGCTTCATAAAGGTAATGTTATATGTAATTGTCATTGATAATTATAATATCAAAGCTCTTAAAACTTAAGGAATTAAAAGTCCTTCATCCTCCCCTTGGATAGTTTATGTTCACTAGAGTTAAAGTTGTATCAAGACAGGAGGAGACTTTAGTATACGTTTCCTTCTGGTAGATTGAATAGCTTACATATGTATATTTGCAGTTAACATTTATATGATGATTTAAGGTTTACAGAAGAATTTACATTTGTTGTCTTACTTGGTCCTCTCAGCAGCTCTGAAATATGTGGTAATAATTATCTCCGTTGTACAGTTAAGGAAGCAGGCAATGACTTGCCCAGGGTCTCACTGCTAGTGTTGGAGGCAGGTCTTGAACTCAATTCTTCCTAAGTCTAGATTCCATGCAGCACACCACCCAGCTGCCTATAACTGCTTCCAAAACACTTGCAGAATTATAAGATTATTTAATGTGTAGATACCCTATATTTTCCTGAGGAAATAAAGTAAAAACTTAACTTGCCGTCCAAATTGCAGCTTTATAAAAATGTTATAAATGTTATAAAAATGTTTTACTTCCCTTCTAACATCCTCAATGTTATACAAATGTTGTACTTCCCTTCTGCAACCTCAAAGTTAGAATATAGTCCATTTGGAAAGTCTCTGTAACCCTTTTTGTTAGCATTGATATTATACCTGCCTAGAGAAACACTTAATTTACATTGACACTGTGATCTGTAAGTGACATTTGCTAGCTGTGCTTTCATTTGTCTCCAGAGCTGTAATTATTTCACTGGGTGTCCTAGTTTCTGACATCAAGAGTTGCTTTGAAGTTTTAGGTTGCTATGGGTTACCAGCATTTTATATGTATTTTCCAATGCTGACAAAAGGGTTCAAGCCTCAGATCTATTGTGATGTATGTCTTCAAGTTTTCTCCAAGGCAGATGGTTTTTGTGAGTATAAATTACGGTGCTAGTTATCATCACTGTGCTGCCCTTTGGAGAAAATTTCTAAATATTTCTACCTTATCTCTCACTAACATATTAAAAAAAACAACAGTGCTTGTGATGAATTTCCTGAAAGAAAACAAGTAGCTTGAAGGCAAAATGTAATGAACTGTTTCAGAAACTTCTTTGGTTGAAATGATTTTTCAGTGCATAGAAATATTTAGCAATAAAAATGTGCATGCAAATTTTTCTACAATATAAATTTCATTATAATTTTTGGAAATAATTAATCTGTGACCTTTGACTTTTGGAAACATCATTGACTTAAAATAATTTTCATGTCTTCAGAGCTTCACTGAAATCTTAAAAAAAAAAAAAATTGAAAGTCCATATATTTGTTAGTCCTTGCTCTTTTACTGACTTAATTGTGTGACCTTTGGCAAATCTTTTAACTTTTCTGGTCCTCAATTTCCTTATCTCTAAAATGAAGAAATTGGAATAAGGCCCAAAACAAGATTAAAAGCCCCTTCCAGCTTTCGTTTTCTGTTCAGAAAATTTCTTACAAAAACTACAATCCAGTGGTTTTGTAAACTGTTAACTTCATTCTGTGTAATAGATTGTAAAGTCCCTTCTAAGGCATCTTAGAGATCAAGTCCAACTTCATTTTACTGATGTTAATTGTGTTACTGAACCTTCCACCTTAGACACATTTTGCTTATACACATTCCTAAAGTCTCTCTGATTTTAGTACGTGTTGACGTTGGTATTAGTACCTCTTGGAAAATTGAACACAGAAGCGATTTCCCATCTAGGTCCTTCTTTAAAAACGTATTGTACATTTATTTAGCATATAGAATTTGTGAGAGCAATTTCCAAATCTGCTTTGTGCTTACAGTTAGACCAGCAGGTTGTTGAGCAAAGGACAAAGGATTAACAAATTAGAAGAAAAAAAAAAGATGAGATTTATATGTTATAGGAAATGGATAAAAGAACATATGTTAACACAGATTATCATCATTTTCTTCCTCTGGAAGTTCAACTAGTATAAATACATCTCCATAGTGTGACCCAATGAGAGTAGATGTTCAGAAGTGTTCTTTCCAAACAGGTTTATAGCAGTCGAAGGCAACGCTGTTTAGTGTTGAGCATTATCACTTCCTAATATTGGAAGAAAAAAATAAGTTTACTTAACAGAAAATCCGGTAAAAGCAGATTATCCCCAAAGCATATAAGGGTGAAACTGAAGAATGACAAATAGAGATGGAAAAGATGAATAAAAAATTATTTTCTTTTTCAGCGATAGTAGGACCTTGTCAACAGGCAATTACAATTTCACAAAGCTTACAAGACAACTAGGTTTGTTACAAGAGAAGTAAGTGAACATGCATGTGGAAACCAGAGTTCACAATCTATACAAAAGTACAAAAGTTTGCATTTTTACAACAGCAGGACAAAGGGAAGAACTACCAGAAATCTCCACCTAAAGGGGAGTGGTGTAGCAGGGGTGGGGAGTGGGGAGGACAAAACCCCCCCCAAAGAGGGGGAGCAAGACGGCAAAAGCTGTATTCCCATACCCTTGGGAGCTCCCAGACTATCCAGATAGGATGATCTGCTTATCTATAAGGGTCCAAGCTGCACAAACAATCTGTGTACCTAGTGCAGATTGACTCATACTATCGTCTCCCAATGACACATAGAGAATCCAGTTTGGGATGCAAGTGACATTATGGCAGCTCAGGGTGGGGTTTTGTCCTTGATATATTCAGGGCCATTGGGTCTGGTGTTTCTGGAAAATTTTGCAGCTCCGAAGAAAGATAAGTTCAGAGGACCCCCTTAATCCTCAACCGTCTCAATATAGAGATTGAGCATCATAGTCTCCAATGTGTGACATAAGTAGAAATGACACAAAAGAAAATAAAGCTAGGAAAAGCAGCTGACCTAGACCAGCTCACATCAGAAGTGTTCCTTTCTAAAAGAGATAATCATTTTAAGGACATTTCAGGATTGATACTCAAGATACACAAGGGAGAGGGGATATCAAATAATAATTTTAAAAACCAAAGATTTTTATCATTTCAAAAAAATAACTAAGAAAATATTAAAAACTGTTTACTCCTAGCTACCTTCTATCTCTACAAAATCTTTCAAAATCTGCACATTTATTATGGGCATCCTTGATGTCATTGTAAAGGAGAATAATTACATTAGACTTTGAATTGCATATAGGGCCTACTTATTTAATGGGTGTGAGATAACTGCGGTTTAAGTTACACAGTCTAGATACTCCATTAGTATCCTCAACAAGCAAAGCCCTCAGCACTTTTGGATAACTCACTCGTGAAGTATTTATAAAAGAATGTGAACAAATTGCAAGAATAAGAATGCATCAGTGTCCTATCTGTACTATTTTGGGGGTATTTTTTGTTTAATTAAATAGTTCCCAATGGCATGCCAAAAGTTGTGTTTTTTTTTTTAACATTCTGTTGAGAAGTCAAGCAATGTTTTTACTGTACTTGAGAACTTTAACAAAACGCATTTCCATGTTGACCATGTTGCAAATGAAAACACAACCCCCCCCCAAGAAAAATAAAGTAAAAAAGTCTGCTCCAGTCTTCCCTCAGAAGTCATGTTTTCTCTAGAAGTGGGACGGCACATTTCATTATGGGTCCTCTGGAGCTGTCTTGATCAGAATAGCCAAGTCTGTCACAGCTGATCATCCTTATTTTATTTTTTCTTTTTAATTTTTCTCAGTTACATGTGCCTGGGGTTCTCACACTTATTTGTTCTACCACTCCCATTAAAAAAAATACTCAGTACTCCCCCTTTCAAAATCTACTTTCTTTAGCCCTTTAATGTTTTGTTTTGTTTTGTTTTATAATTGCATCATTTCAAATCCCTACCATCCCCTTGGATTGTTCCAGCTCCCCTCAGGGGGACTGTATCTCTCACTTAGGAAGGTACAGAGAAACATTTTCAGCTATTTTTTTTTAAATTTGAGTTCAAAATTCTCATCCTTGCCTTCTCTCCTCTCTTTTCCCTGAGAAGGCAAACAGGTTGATGTAATTTCTATATTAGCCACGTTGCAAAAGGAAAAAGAAAGAATAAAAAAGCAAAGTTAAAAAGCATGCTTTGATCTGCATTCACATGCCATCCGTTCTTTTTCTGGAGGTGGGCAGCATTTTCCATAAGTTCTTCGGAGTTTCTTGGATCATGGTTTTGCTAAGTCATCCATAGTTGATCATCGTTCAGCGTTGCTGATGCTGTCGGCAGCGTTCTACTTGTTTTGCTCATTTCATTTTACGTTAGTTCCTATAAGTCTTCCTACGTTTTTCTGAAAGCATCCTGCTTGTCATTCCTTATAGTATAGTGTTCCGTTGTAATTGTTAACACAACTTGTTCAGCTGTTTCCCAACCGATGAGCATCCCTCAATTTCTGATTCTTTGCCACCACGAAAAAGGAGATGCTGTCAATACTTTGATATGTATTTGTCTCTTTCCCTTTTCTTTGCTCTCTTTGGGGCTTGGTCAAAGATCATATGCAGTTTTATAGCTTTTTGGGCATAGTTCCACATTGTTCTCCTGAAGATTTAGAGTCCCAGGTTTTCCACATCACCTCCAGCATTTGTCCTTTTCTTTTTCCATCATGTAGGCTAACCTGATAGGTGTGAGGCGGTATCTCAGAGTTGTTTTAATTTGTATTTCTCTAATCAGTATCAGAATTGATAACTTGATTTGAATTGAATTTGAATTGATAACTTTGATTTCTTCTTCCGAAAACTTCCTGTTCCTATTCCTTGACCATTTATCAACTGGGGAGTGACTCTTACTTTTATACATTTGGCTCAGTTCCCTATAAGTCTGAGAAATGAGGTCTTTATCACAGAAACTTGCTGTAACTATTATCCCCCCAGTTTCCTGTTTATTTCTAATTTTGGCTACACCAGTTTTGTTTGTGAAAACCCTTTTTAGTTTCATATCATCAAAATTATCCATTTTACTTCAGGTCTATTTGTTGTCCTGCTTTACCACCTGCCTTGTTGGATATCCCATCAGCATTTCAAACTAAATGTGTTCAAAGTAGAACTCATATTTCCTCTGAAACCCATTTCTCCTCCAGATTTCTAGATTTATTTCTTTTGAGCACACTTTTTGAGGACACTCCTGTTCTTTTGGTCAGTTATTCATAGCATCAGTCATTCTGGATTTTTCCCTTTCCTTTATCTCTTCCCATCTCCTCTTAGCATATAGTCATTTGGCATATTTTATGGATTCTCTTTCCATAACGTCTCTCACATTCATTCATTTTTTTTCTATTCACCTATTTATCACTTCATTTGCCTATGCAGCTGGAATCTCTAGCTTCCTTCAAGGTTTACCTGAAGTGCCACCTGTCTATTTGGAGGTCTTTCAAGAGCACCCCTCTTCCCCCCCCGCCACGCCACTAAATTAATGTTTTCTCTCTCCTGCTATTTTTCTGTATACATGTTAGTTACAATATTTTCCTCCTACATCTTCCCCTACAATCTTCTCTATTTTGAGTGCCCCACCATCCTTCACTTGCCAGTTTGTAACTTGAGTTACGCTTGACAGTTAGCTGTCCTTCACTTCCTTTTTTCCAGTTAATGGTTAATTTTCTTCTGTTAAACATGTTCATTTCTTCCGTCTGTACGCTTCTCTCTAGGAGCAGGGTCACCACCCATCATTGCTGATCAGAACTATTACGTTATTAATTAGATAATTAAATATTACGAGTATTCACTGAGAAGTGTCCACACATAGATAACACTTAGAAGCAGGACTTCAATAAGGCATTTGCTTGTCTGTTTTCAAAGACTTGATGTAATGAACATTTGTTAAGTACCTACTACTTGCCAGCTGCTGTGGTAGCCTCTAGGAATATAAATACAGAAAGAGAATAGTTCTTTTAGAAGCTTGCAAATTGTAAATACCAATTTGAGTTAGCATACAGGAAGGACGTAGAGAGGACCATGCCAGCTTCAGTCGGGATGACATACGCTGATTCTTTGACTGAGCAAGATACTTAGCATCACCACTCTCTAGATACTTCTAATGTAAGTTGCAGAAGAGTTGCTGCTTTGGACTGGTAGAAAGTGTAATATGTACCTAATGAGCAGCATAGATTCTCAGCACATGCTTAAATTTGGGATACTTCGTAGAGCAATTTTTTAGGTTCAGGAGTTTTAAAATGAGATGATTTGATTATTTTCTCCTACTGGTTTAAAATTTTACAGTTGGTAGTGAAGCCCTCTCCTAATAAGTGATTGTGTGGTAAAAGCATCCATTTTTGGACATTATAGGAAAAAACCCATTCAAAAGATATCCAAATGAGTATTATTAAAGGCTCTTCTTAATGTCAATGTTAACATGAAGATGAAGGAGGGAGAGATGTATATGAAACAGGTCCTGTGGTCTGTCCTCCACATCCATATCTATGGTAGAGTGACAGTATGGCAGTTCCCTCGAAGGTGTCATCTTAGCTTTCCCTTTCTGTAAAAGAATAGTTGACCCTCTGACATATTAGGGAACACCAGAAACATAATTGGTGTGGAGCAAGGTGTTATCTGTTACCTCCTCATATTTGTGTTTAAAGATATGAAAAGACAGTAATTTTCTTGAGGGATAATCCAGGTGACATTTGATTTAGGTCTGCCTTGGGGCTTAGGTTCCAGATTGGGGAAAAAAATGTAATGCTCATAAATAATATTTAGCAAAAAGTTTAAAGTGTAGACAGGCTATTTAGCAAAGATAGTGTTGCTTGAGTTTGGCAAAGCTCACTTCACCTTTGCATTTGCAGTACGTACATAGGGTGAGCAAGGTGTGATGCCTTAAGAACACTTGATACTCATGCTTCCATCAGTGCAATTGCCTTTGCATTGATGCAAAAATGGAAAGCTCCTCTGTGATTTGAGCCTGGACTATGTAAATTTTGAGAATGATTTTCTAGTCTTTTAAAGGGGAGGGGAAAAAAACCCAAAATGCTAGCCTATGTGGCAGGAAACTTCCAGAGTTACTGCTCTAAAGCCTCACCAGATTAGCAGATTATATTTTTCTCCCAAGGGAAGTGGGAATGTTAGAATGTTTCCCAGTCCACTCAACATGACTAGCAGGGGATGTGGAGGATCTGACTTAATATTCCTGTTGCTATAGAGCCACTTATGCCCAGATAGTAGCTTCACTATGACTTTTGGGAGCTTTTGAGTTTTGTTTTTATTGGACTTATGATTTCTTTCATAGGAAATTTCTCATAAGGAATTTCCTGTCCCAGTGTAGATCATTTCTCTCCTCTTTATAATCTTGGAAAGTTCCTGGGACACCAAAAGGTTAAATGACTTGCTCACAGCCACAGAACCACACCAGTTCTGTCCCATCTACTATGCTGCCTCTCATCCAGAAAGTTATAATTTGGAGAAAAACAAAATTGGGAGACCTTAAATGGTTTTTTAGGAGTAAGCAAAAAGAAAGTCAGAAACAATTAAACTCCATAGATACGCAGGATAGCGTATTAATATGAACGCGAATCTCCCTAAGGAGTTCTGTCTTTATACTGTTTGGCAAGTGCCTAGAAATTGGCCTGATTATTTGCTAAAATGAAAATCAAAGGCCTCTGATGTTTGATGCCTTTAACTTTTTTCCTTTGTTATTTTACATATGAATGCTAACTCAGATTCTATAAAGGCTAATGATAAAATTTCAATACACAAATATCTTAACAAACTGAGCAAGACCTTGTCAATGTAGCTGTGTCTAAATATATTTCATGTGCTGCAGTGGAAAATACTAGATATAGATTAGAGTACTTAATTTAATTTTATATTATGTCCAAAAATAAAGCTGCCACATTTTCCTTTAAAATTTATTTTTTTAAAAAATGAGCTTACTTCAGTCATGGTTACCATTGAATTTTCTTTTACTGGTCCTTCCTCATGTATGTATGCTGTGATCTTTAACAGCAGATACTCAGTATGTGCAAGTGACATTTTGCAGCAGACCAAAGCTTTACCATCAAGCCTTAGAAGATGAAGAGAATACAAGATTCTTGTTCTTATTATTTACTGAGACAACTAAGTATTTAAGTTTGCAGAGGTGGTGTTACAACCTGCATTGTTAACAGTTGGCTCCTCTTCCTGGAGTTCTTTGTAATAGTAAAATTATAGGCCCATTCCCCTATTCATATATCATTTGTTGATTATGAAAAAGAATTTGATACAATAAAGCAGGAAAAAAAAACCCAAACGCATAAACATTCTCTTCGAACCATTCCTAAAAGGCAATCAGAATTCCCTGGAAGCTGTAACAGCGTGAAAAGCCTGGTTCAGCAATACTGAAATCATAAACATCAGGTGAAGGGATAAGGAGGCAGAGCACCATCATCAAAGGTCTTTGCCACTGAGATAGAGTAGATCCAGCACAGAATGAAAGCAGAAATGAGACTTTCCAGACAGATCATGAGCTCCTTCCAGTGCTCCTCTTTGTAGCCGACAAAGCTCCATAACATTCAATTTCATCCTCTGTGGTTTTACTCCAGAAAGGAGAATCAGAATTGTTTTAATACTTTATGCTTATATTTCATAATATTAGTTGTGTTGACTAAGAGAACCCAAAGAGAGAAATAAGGCAGCAGTTGCTGTCTTGTGGGTGAGCAGGGAGCTTTACACATGGGCTTTACGTATCATGCAGATGAGGACATTGAAGTTCAAAGAAGTGATGTGTACGAGGTCACAAAGCCCAAAGTGTGGGATTTCAACCTGGGTCTTCTGTGATGTAAGTCTAGCACTATTTCCACTATACCGATTTGCCCTCAATTTCTCAGCAATATGAGAATCCATTAGACCATCGGGTCTGACTGCCAGCTTTTCCCATTTTCCCCATAGTTTCATGTATACTAAACATTTTTATGCAATTGATTCATTTTTCAGAAATTGTTTAAGACAACGTATTTTCATTGTCCCTTATAAAAGCTTTTTTTTAGAAAATTCAAATAAAATGGAAGGGAAGTATTTTGTGTTTTGTAATAGAAATAGATGTCCTTCCTTAAGATCTCATTGGTCACCTTTTGGCACACACCGGCAATGTGATTTAAATATTTTCCCTGACACTGGTAATAGATCTTTTCATCCAATTAATATCTTTAAGTGTATACCTTGTGATGAAAGATTATTTATTTGTAGGTTAGCTGGTTGGAATTAGATGTGAAACCTGTTATAATTCAATTCACTCATCAAGTATTTATTCACTGTCTGCTGCCAGGCACTATATTAGGTGCTGACAACAAAGATAAAATATTACCCACTCTTACAGATCTTACATGTAACTCAGGAAATGCATAGACAAATAAATGCAAAATACCTAAAAAATATATGTCCAAATAAAATACCACGTACAAAGAGAACAGGAATATGTGGGGGCATCAGGAAAAGTTTTATGTAGAAAGTGGAGCTTGAGTTATACCTTGAAGGAGCTAAGGATTCCAAGAGCTAGAAATGAGATGAGAAGGCATTCCTGAAGCATGGGGGAATATGTTGATATCTACTTTGAAACTCAGTTGACAAGCCACAAAGTTAATCTTAGAAAAAGATGGCTTTGCAAACCCATCACCAACTGTAATACCTGCGGATAAGCCTCTGGCTGGTTGGGACAAGTACCTAATTAGTAGACTCAGTGACTTCCAGCCAGCCAGACCCGGGCTAATCAAGAATCTTGGGCTTGCCCCAACCCTGAAACTAAGTGCCAGCAATAATACTTCTTGCAAAAAAAAAAAAGAAAAGAAAAAGAAAGATAAAATTAAAAAAAAAAAGATAAGATGGCCTTCCTACAAAGTTCTCTGAAATCCCTTGTTCCTGTGCGCTCAGCCTTCAGGTTCATTCACTCAGTAAGCATTTTTTTAAGCACCAAGTGTTGTGCTAAGCAGTCTTACAAAAATAAAAAATATCCCAAAGTGAAAGTAATTTTAATTTCACGTAGGCATCGCACACGTGATTGCAATTTCAGAAGCATGTTGGTGACTTAGTTAGAAATCCTAGCTTCCTGTTGACATTATGGATTTGTATGTTGGAATAATACAAGAAAGTTATGTATTAGAAAGAGAAATCAGGATAGACACTGCAGTAAAAATCTAGTAGGCATCTAAGAAACACCATGAAATACCATACTTTGTGAACTGCATTAGACAAGTTGAATTTATATATACAACATGTCTTGCAAATGCTTATCACCTCCTCGCCTTTTCTCCCAGGTGCAGAGTTAGAACTCAAATTTAGCATAAGCTGTCTTTTCCAGACACTTTGTTTTTTTACTCATGATCATCACTTCTAGTCAAAGAAAGTAAATAAGAAATAACAGGAAAATGGGGAAGGGTTCCTATTTCAAAATATTGGAAATATGGTGGAAATAGGGGTGGGGATCAGGACGGAGTGTAGAAATTGTGCCTGGTCCTTTCTCATTCCACCACAGCTAAACTTGGTGGAATCAGGGCTGTGTCTCTACAACCTCTCAAGCCCTGCCCTTTGTTTTTACTGCGTAGTGTGAACTTGCCTATACTTTATGCTTACACTTTTCCTCTCTAGGGAAAAGTGTGTTTCCTCTCTAGGATTCCCGTTTCTGGTCTTTGCTCATTCTTTTGAACTAGTGTTTAGGAAATATAAACTATAAAATTCTCCCTTAACATGTCAACACAGTTTGAAAAATATTACCAATTTCATGTGTATACACACATATAAATAAATATGTACACGTATATAAACGTATACATAGGCATACATATCATATGTTATAATTCTTTGGAAGGGTATTCATATATTCTACTAAGTCATGCATGCTGTAGAATTAAAATTTCTTCTGATAGTAAACATTTGAAATTTTGTAATATACAGTAGTACTGTTTTCAGGTTAAGGAAGACTGTGGTTTAAAATGGTTATCACCTATTTGGAAGGGTATTCAGTATTTTTTAAAGAAAAAAGATAAAGAACTTTTTGACAAACTATAATATGCTGTTTCAAATTCAGGAACAGAAGGTCAATCTGCGGAAGTTTCCAATATTTTGGACATCAGAGGAGAATATAACCGTGAGATTGCAATGAGAATTTCTTCTGACCTGAACAGTCAAAAGAGATTTTATACTGACCTCAATGGATATCAGGTAAATATTCTCTTTAAAGCAGAAGGATAGTGCATAAACTAGTAATGCTTATTTAACAATGGTTCATTTGGTATCAATTAAAGAGATACATTAAATGTAAGCTTATATTTGAAAGTAAACTTGTTTAAAATTTCTTTTTTTAAATATTAATTGTTTAAAATGTTATTGTCTTATCAGTTCTAGTGTTTTTCCTTGCCTCCACCTTCTCCCTCTCCTTTGAGAAGGCATGAAATACAGTACTCATCGCACACAGGAAGTCATGCACCACATATTTCCACATTAGCTTTGTTCCTTTAAAGAGAAAGGATGTTCTTCATTCTGCACTTATTGTATACGTCATTTGTGCGTAGGACAAGGAATAACCATTCCAAAGCTATACACAGAATTAAATTAAGATATATAGCCTTAAGTTTCTATCTCAGTCTTAGAATTCTTCCTAACATGGGGCCCTGAGCTATTGTGATTACATTAAGAGCTTTTCTTATTATACAAACTCCATAAAACTACATTAAAATAGACAAAAAAAGCCCCAACAGAGATGAAAGGGACCTGAGTTCTTTTCCTTGTGTTATCCTTTATAATGAGTGCATGTTGTATTTCTAGCACCTGGAAGTGACTTTATATAATAGGTGCTTAACAAATGTTTATCAAATTTAATTGGCAGTAGTGACAGAAGTGAATTGAGCTTGGTATTCAAAGGGCCAATATTCTGGTCACAGAATTTATTTAAGATTTAGTTAGAAGAGATATTAGCATCTCCTAGCTCAATGCTGTCATTTTATGAATGAGAAACTGAGTCACAGAGAACTTAAGCGATTTGCTCAGGGTTGAATATGTAGAAATAGAGGTTATATTTAAAGCTAGAATCTCTGACTTTAAGATGAAGATTATATTATCTAACTGAAATGACCCTGAAATGAATGTCATTTGCCCTGGTTTTTAGTCCTGACTTGACTGCTTACTGACTTACGAGAATTATTTCCCTCCTTTGGATCTTAGTAACATTGCTTGTATGATAACAGTTTGAATAGAGTGACCCTAAAGTCCCTTACAATTTTAGCATTTTCTGACTCAGAGGATTTATTCAGGCTTAGGTTAGAGTTGCATTTCTGTTTCATCTTTTAGGATTTGTGTAATGGGTTCAGTTTCTCCACGTTAAACAATTCAAGACACTATTCAGCCAGAAGCAAAATAGCATATTGAATTATCCTGCCTTGAAATAGGAAAGAACAAGTATTGAAGAGTTACTTAGGTACAAATTTTCTTTTCATCGTAATTCACTACAGTATTTTTTTGGTAGTTACAAAATACCTGTTTCTGAAACTCACAAAATATTAATTAAAATAGCAAGCATTCTAATACACCTATGACAACTAATATGTATTTGTAGGAAACCAACTGAAGGTAATTAGTAATTTTTAAAAAATATTATAACATATGCTTTTAAACTTGGGTATATAGCTGTTCTGTTTGTTGTTCATTATAAGTATAATATTCTAAGCTTAGATCATAAAAAATTTGATCCCATTATAATTTGTTTTATGCAAATGTTAAGGTTCTGTTGAATATCCCTGTTCTTTTTTAGCCTTATTATTTTTAAAAACTAGGAATATTCTGATACTCTTATGATTCATCCACCTTTCACAAATCTTATAGCAGCAACTCTTTGTCTTTTTCCCTCAAATTCCTTTAAAGAGCATTTCATAAAAAAAAAAATGTTCTTTGAACCAGACGTGAGGTTGTGTTGCTTCTCTGTAAAACAGAAATTTTGATTACGGTTATAGAGAAATTTAAGTCGGTATACTCATGTCCTTTTCTTCACTGTTAATACAGACATTCAGATTTCCCTCAGATAAATGTGTGAATATCAACTGAAATTGCTAAGGGTAACTTTTTGCATTATAGATACAGCCTAGATTAACAATGAGCAAATTACCTCTTCAAGCAAATGTCTACCCAATGACAACAATGGCTTATGTCCAAGATGCTGGTGTTCGTTTGACACTTCTTTCTGCCCAGTCTTTAGGGGTTGCAAGTTTGAAAAATGGTATGTACTCTTTTTCCTCTCTTAACTTTTTTAAAGATTCAAGTATGCTATGTCATCCTTGGTAAAAGTGCTTTGTTGCTAGAGAGAGAGAGAGGAGAAAACAAATGGGAGAAGAGTTCTATCCCCTTCATTTTATCGGTGCAGAGAATAAGGCCGAGACACTGCTGAGAATCCAGAGCTGTGTCCACTCTAGCCTTTCCCCACTGGCAAGTAGGTCCCAGCCCAAGCCTCACTGCTCATTGTTTGGGTTTTGATGACTCAGAGTGACTAAATAAAAATTGTTTCTGTTCTAGCCGGAAACCCTGAAAGTCTTTCCTTCCCACATTCTTTTGAATAGGCAAGCTGGGCTATCTTTTGCCTCCGTTTTTACCTAGCCTTAGGTCTCTTACAGATGGCTCAGGAGAAGTGAGGCTGGTGACTTGCACAGCCCTACCTCACTCAAAGCAAAGTCAAGGGCAAGTCATGTCATCGTTTCTCTGATGGCATGGTCTTCTTTGGCAGCGAAGGACGAACACAACAACCTAGCCTTAAATCACTGAATGGGTGTTGCCTTAGACAAATTTGAGACCTGGGAACAACCTTAGTTTAAAAAAGCCAAAGTCTTCCCGTGTATCTTGAGTCAACTCCAGTTGTCTTGACCTATGTCTTGCCACTGGAATCAGATGACTGTGGAGGAGGGAAGCTGATGACTTTGTGCAGTTCTGCCTCACTGAAAGTCTAATTCACTTTCAAGTCAAGACATCACCCTGCTCATGTCATTGGTCCCATTCTAGAAGAAAGGACGAACAGCAATGATCAGATGAACACTTCATCTTTATTTTGTTGTCTTAGTTTCCTAGAATACTGAGAGCTTAAGTGGTTTTTTTTCAGTTATATCATCAGTTTGTGTCAGTGGTGGTACTTGAAACTCATTCTTACTAACTTCAAGACTGAAAAATATAAATTATTCCTTTTTCCTTTGGTGCAACTTAGCACTTAACCAAAAATATTTAACTTCTCTATTTGTGTTTTTACTATTATATAGCATATCATCATAGTATAGTATATAGAATATATACAGTGTGATATGTTTATTGTATATTCTAGACTGGATTTTCTTCAATAAACTGTAAAGATTTTTTCATTTCAGTTGGCACTCATCACTAAACTTTTTTCAACATTTGATATTTGCATACTTACATCTTCAGATAAAACGTAGATTTTTTTGACCAAATGTGATTTCCTTAGTGTAAGAAGCTTCTGGAGAGGAACGTCCTCTTCCAGTGCAGATCAACACCTTCTCTCCAAACTTAAAGTCTTTAGTCGTAAGTTACTCAGATCATTAAAAAGTTGATTACCTTTTCTAAGGTCACACATGTCAATATATCTCAAGAGTCAGGATTTGAACCCAGGTCTTCCTCATTCCAAAACCAGTTCTCCAAGCATTGTGATATACTGTCTCATAAATAATCAGCATAGTAATGATAAAATAATAGTTAGAATTTATATAGAATTTTGGATTTGTAATGTGCTTTACGTATGTTATTTCATCTGACCCACATAACGACCCTATGGCTTGGGTGCTATATTATCCTCATTTTAAACGCAAGGAATCCAGGACAGATATGTTAAATGACTTGTCTAGGGTCTTGTCTGAAATAGCTTTTAAATTCAGGTCTTCTTGATTCCCACTTGAACCCTCTCTGCACTTTGCCACCTGAGTCTGATTCTTGAAATATACATTAGGAATAGAAATAAGTACAAATGTGGATTATTCCATTGTTGTAGCCGGTATAAAATGCTATTATCAAAATAAACATTGTTTACTTTTCAGGACAGATTGAAGTTATCATGGATCGTCGACTCATGCAAGATGATTATCGTGGTCTTGGACAAGGTGTACAAGACAACAAGATTACAGCTAATTTATTTCGAATTTTATTAGAAAAAAGAAATGGAATTAATATGGTAAGAGGAATTAATGTGGCAGATTTTTTCCTTATTTTAATCCATTAATTCAATTTTTCTGATGAAAATCATGAGGACTTTAAGTTTTGAGGTTTTCTGTGTTCAAAATACCAAGATATTTTTAAAAAAATGATTAGATTGTACTCATTAAAAGTCTAGTACTACTACCATATGATCATCTCAGTAAATGCAGAAAAAGCATTTAACAAAGTATAGCACTCTTATGCTGAAAACCCTACAAGGTATAGGCATAGAGATACCTTTTTTTAATGTCATAAAAAAGCATCTATCCAGATCCAGAAGGAATAATTGCATGTAATAGGGATACACTAAAAAAACTTCTAGTTAATATAAGAGTGAAGCAGGGATGCCACCCTTCTTACTGTTATTTGATATACTTCTGGAAATACTTGCACCAGCAGTAAGATAAGATAGAGAAATTAAAGACTTAAAGATAGGTAAATAAGAGATGTAAACTCTGTTTACTGATGATATATTGGTAGACTTGGAAAATCCTTGGAAATCAGCCGAGATCCTAATTTGGACAATTGATAGCTTCAGCAAAGTTTCAGTCAACAAAATAAATCCTCAAAAGGCATTGACATTTCTGTGTAGTAATAGTAAAACCCAAGAAGAAATAATAAGGAAATACTATTCTAAATAACCCCAGAATGTGTAAATATCTTGGAATCAGCATACCAGAGCACACAAAAGACTTGTATAGACTCACTTACAAAGTGTTCCTTTAAGAAGTATAGAACAACTTAAACAAGCTGTTTCAATATAATAAAAATGACAGTACTATCAAAATTAATTTAATTTTTAAAGCTATGCCATCATTACCAAGAAGAAGTTTTATAGAATTTTATAAAATGATAAAATTAAATTTTGGTTAAAAAAAATCTACAGTATCAAAGAAAATTATCAAAAGAAGTAGAGATGAAGGGAAAGGAACATTTCCAGATCTCAAAATATATTATAAGGCAGCACTCAGTAAAACTCTGTGGTGTTGGTTTAAAAAGAAATAGAGAAATAGCTCAATGAAACAGAAGGGAAATAAGAAAGAATCAGAAATAACAGACTTCAGTAGCCACTAATAACTCCATGTTTGGTAAAGGGGACTAAGGCAAAGAGCTCCTTATTTGATAAAACTACTCTGGCAGAAGTTAGCATGAGACCAGCCCCTTCCGCAGTATTCCACAGCACATTCCAAATTGATACCTTTCCTTAATGTTAAATATGTCATTATTAAAT
Source organism: Bettongia penicillata ogilbyi (assembly GCA_023548195.1). Taxonomy (NCBI): domain Eukaryota; kingdom Metazoa; phylum Chordata; class Mammalia; order Diprotodontia; family Potoroidae; genus Bettongia; species Bettongia penicillata. The sequence continues at coordinate 1,792,990 of JAJHZJ010000072.1, read as the reverse complement.
GATTAGAAATAAAAAAGGCATGCAGTGGTGTAGGAGCTGTATTCTTAACCAAACAAGAAATAGAGGCAGTTTAAAAAGATAAAATCACTAACTTGAATTATTTGAAACTGAAGCGCTTCTGCATAGCCAACATTAATGGGCTTGTAATAAGAAGGAATGGTCAAATGGGAAAACTTTTGTTTGAAGTCCCTCTCGTGAGCGTTTGGAATCTAAGATACGTAAATAGTTTAATAAATGCATATGGGTAATAGACATTCCCCAGTAGATGAGGGGTCACGGAATGTAAACAAATAGTTCTCAAAAGAAGAATTACAAAATATTCACAGGCACATGAAAGAATGAGCCAAATCACTGATAATAAGCTAAATGGGAATCTTAACTCTGAGGCTTTATTTACTTTATAACTTGCAAAATTGTTAAAAATGGGAATTGTTAATGTTAGAGGGGCTTCGGAATGATTAAGCACACTGATACATTGTTGGTGGAGTTGTGAAGTGATGCAGTTATTTTGGAAATCCATTTGGAATTGTGCAAATAAAGTGACTTAAATGTCCATCCTTTTTGAACCAGGGTCTCCATTACCCAGTGTATCAGGAAGTCATTAGTAAGAAAACTGTCCTCATCTACTCCTAGATCTTGTGGCAGTTTTGGGTTTTTTGGTGTTTTTTTTTTTTTTATCTAAGAATTAGAAACAAAGTAGATGCCCTGTAGCTGGGAAACGGCTTAACAAATTGTGATACATGAATGTAATGGAATGTTACTGAGCTGTAAGAAAATGCCTGTAAGCAATACAGAAATGCATGGAAGATCTATATGAAGTAAGCAGAGCTAAGAGAACAATACACAAAGTGACCATAGCAACATAAATAGAAGGAATTAATTAATCATGTGCCTGCTGTTGCCAGTCACTGTGCTAAGCATTGGGAAGAACAGCCATGCATTAAAAAATCAAAAGTAAATGTAACAAAATCACAAAGATCAAGCAGAACCTGAATGAAGAAATGGGAAGGAATATCCCCAGTTCATCCTTTTGTAGAGGTGGGAGGTCCATAGGTGTAACACTTTGCACGTAGTTTCAGGCTTTTGGAGCTTTTCTTTCCTTCCCTAAAAATACTGTTACATGGGATGGATTTCTGGGGATGGTCAGGCAAAGGGGTACTTGGAATGACTTTGGTGATATAAGGAAACAGTAAATTTCAGTAAAGTTTTTTTTTAAGATGCCATTCTAAGTATCATGTATATTAAACCCCTTCCCAGAATGGGAAAAAGTATTCAACTGGTACAGTTATAAGATCAAGAGTTGGGCTTTTAGGGGTTGACAGATCCTCTGATTCCATTGAATTAAAAAATAGATTAAATATCTTCATTAAGCATTTATATTAGACTATACCTTAATATCTTTATTGTAGGTAAAAAAAATTTGCTTTTATTTCATTTTTTCATTCCTGTGGCTCTACCTGACTGTTGAAACACGTTCCTAAATGATCTTCCTGAATGTAATCAGAGAGTCAGTCAGTATGTTGAATAGAGAGAGTATAGGATTTAGATTCATGGGACCTGGGTTTGAGTCATGGCTCTGATACTTATTCCTGTGAGAATTTGGGCAAGTCACAAACCTCCTGAGCCTCAGTTTCTCCACTGTAAAATGAAGGGGTTGGATGTACTAAGTGACTTCTGAAGTCCTTGCCCAATCCAAATCTGTGACCCTGTGGTATCTTCTCATTCATCCTTGTTTGTTGCCACTGGTATATTAAACCTAGTCTTTGTATTTTTCAAGATACTTTTGAGAAATTAGAAGAAGCTAATGTTAAATTTTAAGACTGAACCTTATGATTACAGGTTACTAATCTTCTGCTTCTAGACTTAGGATGTACGTATATATGTTCCTGGTCTTAGTCAATATGAATAAATTTAACTACGAACTATAAGAAATATTTATGCTGAAGATAGATCTTAAAATATTTCCCCCCAAATATTCTGAATGCTAGTAGGAGGCTTTGATTCTAAACAACTATTTCCATTTCCTTCACTTAAACAAATTTGGGTGGAGTACAGGGCATTTATGTATCTATCTTTATCAGGGCAGGACGTCTGAAGGGAGACAGTGCTAAAGTCTGCAGGTCTTAGTAGTCTTTAATAAGCAACCAATAAAGGATTTTTAGTAGAAGAAAGAAAAAAAGTTGATACTTTGGGACCAGCGCCGGATAGGTAAGAGACACAAGAAGAGAGCAGTGTTACAGAAGCTGAGAGATGAGAGAATCTGTAACAGACCAACAGGAACAAATGTGCGAAGTACTCAGGATCAGGACTGGAAAAGGAGCCATTTCAACAGAGTTGTGACATCAGAAGAGTGTGAGGGGAAAGGAAACGGAGGCTCCAACTGTAGGTGGTATTCTCAAGGAGTTTAGCCACAGAAGGGAGGGAGGATGTAGGGGGAGAGGTAAATCATGAGAAAATTGGATTGCATTTGATACTTGCTTTTTGAAGCCTTACTTTATGGGAGAAAATAATCTAAAAGATATGAAGTGACTTTCCCCAAGGTCATAAAGCAGAAGTGAATCTCTCGATAATGGTCCTTCTCTTTTACTATTAAAAAAGCTGCTATAATTTAGCTTAGTGCAGATTAGAAATAGAGAATGATCCAGAGGGCCACACTGCTGGAGGAAATGGGGGAGGGGGGGTCGTTGTGATTCTAGTGTAGAAAGGTTGACTTTTGAGAAAACTAGAAGCATCAACTCTTAATCAGAGACCAGCAAAGGAGAGAACAAGGACATGCAAGGAGTTCTGAGTTGGAGAAAATGGATTTAAAGGAAGTAGCCTCTGTTTTCTCAGTAGCTTGTGAGGTAAGAGGCTGAATGAAGAAAACATTTGGAACAGCCACTGTGGGGTGCTCCTTAGGTAATTAGAGTAAAATTATTTCTTTGCAACAGAAGGGTTCAGATGAGATTGAATATTGAAGTTTTATAGCTCACTCAGTCAGTGCCATCACATGACTTATTTAACTCAAGCAGAGAAATGGTGGGGGTAATAACACCCACTGGGGTTTGGTAAGCTGTCAGCAACGGGACAAGGGACTGGAAACATGCTGAAGACAGCATGTAAGCACTGGAAGTTACAGAAAGGATGGAAAGTAGATTGAGAGGAAATAAGGCACAGGGCACATGAAAGGCTAGGAATGTGTGGTCAGTAATGTTCACGGGAGGCTGGTAACGCTCACTAAAGTAGGAGCCTTGACTATCCCTCTTCATTCTCCTATTGGCCTCTTAAAATCTACTTTCTGGTGTCATCTTTGCCCCAAACTTTACATCTCTTAATTGCAAGATTCAGTGGACTTTTCTCGGTCTTCACTCTCCTTCACTTTCCTTGACCTCAGTAGCTTCTGGCACTTTCTGATCACTCTCTTATTCTCTTGAGTTTTGGGCACTTCACTCTTTCCTGGTTTTTCCCCCACCTGACTCCTTTTTTCTGTCTTTTTTGCTAGATCCTCATCCAAGTCATGCCCTTTAACAGTAGGTGTCCCAAGGGTTCTTCACAGGCCCTCTTCTCCTCTCCTTCTGTAATACTTCACTTGGTGACCTTGTCCACTCCTGTGTATTGGATTGTCGTCTCTGTGCTGGAGATTCTCATATCTACCTAACTTCTCTGTTGATCTCTAATCTGATATCTTTCACATTTGCCTTCCAACATTCAACCAGCATGTCCAGTAGACATCTTAAACTCAACATGTCTAATATTGAATTCTCATTGTTTTCCCCCCTAAATCCTCTCTCTGTCTTCTATTTTCCCTATTGTCTTGTATTCATCCTTCGTTGCCATCAGAGAAATGATGACATGACTTGGCGCTTGACTTTGTTTTGAGTGAGGGAGGGCTGTGCAGAGTCACCAGCCTCACTTTCTCCTCCTGAGCCATCTGGATCCAGTGACCAGATGTTCATCAGGATGACTAGGGATGACCCAGGATGCAGTGGGAGACCATGGCCTTTTCAGATACTCACTTAGAGGGAGGTAATGCCCATTGAGTGAATAGGCCTCTTTAAGAAGTAGTCAGGGAATAACCCTTTTAATGAGCCAAAAAAAAAAAACAACTCTTCCCTATTATTATTGAGAGCAATACGATCCTTCCAGTGCCTCAGGCTTGCCACTGAGGTGTCATCCTCAGTACCTCCTCATCTGTCATCACCCCTCCCCTTACATCTAGTTTGTTTCCAGCACCTCTTTAACTTTTTTTAAATACAACCCCTTCTCTTTTCTGACACTGCTACAACCATGGCGTGAACATTCATCACCTAAATGCCTGAACTGTTGCAATGATATATTGGTGGGTCACCTGGCTCACCTCTCTCCCCATTTCAGTCCATCTTCCATCAGCCACCAAAGTGACTTTCCAATAATTCAGGTCTAACCACGTCACCCAGATGCTCAGTAAGCCCCAGAACCTCCCCAGTACCCCCAAGATCAAATACAGTGTGCTCTGTTTGATAGTCATGGTCCTTTATAACCTGTCCTCCTCTACCTTCCCAGTCTTCTTGCCTTTACTCCCACATACTCCCTGATCCAGTGATGCAGTGAACAAGGCCCCCTGTGCCTCCTTATCTATGCCTGTCTTCCTCCAAGTCCCAACTGAAATCCCGTCTTCCTCTTCTAGAAGCCTTCTGCAGCCTCTCTTAATCTTAGTGTCTTATCACTGGCAGTTTTTTCCTGTTTATCCTGTATGTAGCTTGTTTGTGTGTGTTTGTTTGATTGTCTCAGTTTATAAACTCCCTGAGAACAGATTCTGTCTTTTGCCGCTTTGTATCCCAATGCATGGGAATTTTTTTTTTTGACTGATTATTTCAGCGTGAATGTGAATTGTTTAACAAAGTTAAGAGAGGCCAGGATGTTTGAGGGGACATTATAATGTGTATTAAAGTCTCCTAGTATAAGACAGGGGGTTGACAGAAAGAGGAAGACTGAATCAAGGAGACTGGAATGTCTTAGGGCTGGTAACTCCCATCACAGTCTAGATAGATTAACAGAAAGGGGTTCCAGAAGACACAATAGAAGGGAGGGCGGAATTGGACAGGGTAGACCTTAGAAAGTGGTAGCAAGAGTAAAGATGCAGCCAGTAATTTTATGTCACTAGCGTTAGAGGAAGAAGTAAGAATTTGTTAGCCATTGGATGAGGATATTTTTTGGTAGACTCTCAGTCTAGAGTCTTTTGAAAAGCAGGAGGCAGTTTCTGTTCTGTCACGAGTGAGAGGAAAGGGGAGACCAGGTCTGGTTCCTTAGGCTGACTGAGGCCTCTCTGCACTCAGGGATATTCTTTCCTCCAACCAGAGGTAAGAAGAAAGAAAAAGAAAACAACTGAGTCATTTTTTGCTGTGGTTGAAAATTAAATCTTTTCTGAAAGAAGATGACCATTTTCTTATTCTTATTTCTCAAGGAGAGCAAAAAAGATTACATTGGAGATTTTCTTGGCAAACCAGCATGGTTTGCCATTTATTTCCTTCTCCGTCCTTTCACTCCCGTTCATTTTAATTCTTCTATGCAACATGACTAATGTGAAAATATGGCTAATAAGAATGTATGTGTAGAACTCATATAAGATTGCATGCCATCTCAGGGAGGGAAAGGGAGAAAATCTAAGACTTTTGGAAGTGATCATGGAAAACTGAAAAAGAATAAATTAATTAAAAAAAAAAAAGGTTCTGAGTTCAAGAGTTTTGGTTTCTAAACCTCTGGGCCTGGCCTGAATCCAGTCTAGCCAAAGTCCAACAGAAACTTTGTCCCATTCTTATTCAGTGATTAGTAAAGTAAAACTGGTCAGCAGTAGTACATTAAAGATCAAGTAGGTTAGTTGGTAAAGGGTTTTAGTAAAGTCGGTGAAGGAGATGACTGTTTATAAAGACACCGCCCCAGCTTTCCTGACAAGATCATGTGGTAGCATTTTTGAGTTGCATGTTCCGTTCCAATAGCAGACCTAAGAGGCTGATTGAACGTACACACACATAATACATTTGTATATTCCTGAACAGTTGTGCATCAGACTTGCATCTCATTCAATTTTGTTTTTTCTGAAAGAAATTTGACCAGTTTTAAAAGGATGTTATTTTAGCTAATTTCAATGGTCAAACTTTGGAGTACATCATGAAACTAAATAGATTTTTATTTTAGGAATATTTTTCTACATATGAGATAGCTCTTTCTTTATATTGCTAGTTTAGTAAGCCAGGTTCTCAAGTGCCAATCTGACAGGTGATTGTAATGCATTCTGCCTTCAAAAGAAAATCAGAATCACTCACTTTTTATAGTATTCTGTAATTCTAACCTAGATTTTGAAATCATGAAATTTTGGTGTAAGTTTACAGTGATTGAAACTTACACGTTAGATTGGTAGAATTGCAAATGAAAAAACCAAAGAGCTTTCTCAAACATATATTTTCCAAATATCTGTTCATTTCATTGCTATTGAGATCTTTATCTCCCGATGAGAAAATACCTTCTGACAGTGAAAATCTTACACATTTTATTATGTTCCCTGATGAATATTAATGCGAGGGGCAGCATGACACTGTAGAGAGAGAATTGACTTCCAAATAGGAGCACCTGAATTCAAGTTTCACTTCTGACACATGCCAGCGGTGACACTGGGCTAGTCCCTTAACCTCTTGAGCCCCATGCAAGACTTTGACTGTAATAAGTTACACAGCAGGTGCTGATTTTCATTGGCAGAGGGTATTTTCTCATTGGGAGATCGTTATATGAAGAGATATTTTGAAAATATATGTTTGAGAATGCTGTTTGGTTTTTTCATTCTCACTTATACCTAATCTGATCAAAGACTGTATAAAAGGAAAGGACATATTTGCAAGCAGCTTTAAAAGATCTAGGATTTCAAGGCATATTTTGTTGATTTTTTTCCCCAACTTTCTATTTTTGCTAGGTAATTTTATTGACATGACTACAGTCGTGGGTACTTTTACTTTGTGATAACATAGGATGATAAATCTAGAGCTGGAAATGATCTGAGAGGTCATCTAGTCTCCCTCATTTTACAAACAAGGAAACTGAGGCCTAAAATTTAACCCAAGGTTAATTGACTTGTGTGAGGTTACACATACAAAGGTTGTGTCAAAGGGGAATTTGATCCCAAGTCTTCACTAACTAATTTTTCGGGGTTTTTTTCACCCCAAATGTTAATGTCTCATAGTTGAGATTACATGTTCATCTTTACCCCACTCAGGAGTAAAGAAATGATCAGTTCTTGGTACTTTTTGTTACCTTATCCCTTATACTGTTCAGCTACTAGGATTTTCATTTGATACCTCTGTTACTACTGCTCAGAGTTTTACAGAAGAAGTAAGTATTGAAATCATAATCATTTTTTCTAGTGATGAGAGATACATTCAGATTTCTGTTTGGAGCATAGTTGGTAGCTAAAGAAACTATACATATATAATCTGTTTCTTTTTCTGGGCCTAGCACTATATCTTCTTTTTTTTTTTTTTTTTGCTTGATTAGGTCCAATTAGCTTAAATTTGATTTAAAATCAGTTGATGAAACATCTTCTATATTTATTCTCACTTAACACTTGTGAATCATGTAGTATATGTACATACATACATATATATATATATATATATATACTGAAACTTAGTAGAAAACCATGCCATATAATATTTGTGTTTAAGTATGCATATATGCGTACATTTATATTACAGTATAGAAATGATAGTACTCAGTGTTCCCTAAACATTTATGTATATAAAATCATTTTTCTCTTCTGACAGTAAAATGAGAATGAAACATGGGGAAGTATTTTGACAGTTCAGAAAAATTAGGTGTTTTAAATAAATATCATCTTTAATATTTTTAAAATATCTTTAGCGTTATATAAAAAGTTTTATTTCCTTTGCAAATGCATAGGTGGTCTATTTCTTCAGAGTATACTGAATCCCTAAAGTATAGTATTTACTATGCAAATATAGTTTTACATAGGTTTTACATGGGTTTTTACATGGTTATAATCTATTTGTGTAAGACAAAAACATCATGAGAAAATGATCAGAGTCTAATATAATAGAGTAAAATGTCATATGAAGAAATGAAACCATCTCCAATCCATCCTTTACAGCCCTATCAAACTGATATTCTGAAGTACAGCTAGCTCCCCTTGAAAACTGCTCCCAAATGTTCAGAAAATATGCCAGACTGAATCTTGAAGGGAAACTCCCAAGAAAAATCATAATGAATCATTTTTTCCAGCCCAGGTCAGCCTAGGGAGACAAAGAGATTTGTGGATACTAGAAATAGGGTCTGGGCAGATATATTCTATGTGGAACACTCCAGTGCTCAGAGAAGCTATAAACCAAAGTAAAAGGAGGTCCCAGACCTGTACCAGAGCACTACATACAGAATGCAGGAATAGGTGCCACCTGGAAACTTGGTCACCCACTGCCCAGTTTCAGGTTATGGATACTGAGTAGTGGTTGCAAGCCCTGGGCAGAGAGAGAAGAGCCAGCTCAAAAGTGAGCATCAGGAATGTGACTTGGATCTCCAGGTACAGAGCAGAGTCTGAAGCCTTCAGATGGACAACTAGTACAGGAAGCCCAGACCCAAGGGGAGCCAGCAGTTCTGTCACTTTGAACCAGCAGGGCTTCAAAGCTGTTGGATTGTGCTGAGTCCAGCAGCATTCTACTCTTGGACAGATCTGACCCCAGGCAGGAACTTGGCAAAGCTCAGACCAGGGTGGAAGCAGTCATGCTTTACCATTAATCAGATCATTTTGGGAGCTAGCCTGAACTGTCCTTGAATACCCAAGAAAGCAGAAGCAGGACTAGCCAGACCTCCTCTGCAGTAGTGCACAATGTCCAGCCCTAATATCAAGTCCAAAATCAGAAAATCTGGAAGAAGGAGTGGAAAAAAAAAATTTCTCCACAAAAAGAGATAGTATGGCAACCAAGAAGAAGAAACATCTACAGGCAAAACAATCTACAAGCAAACGTCATCTACAAAAGAACATCTGTAAGCAAAAACATAAGCAAACCCTCAAACGAATAAAAAAACAGACTGGCTACAAATTCAATTAGAATTCCAGGAGGAAAAGGAATAATTTTTTAAGAGTTTAAAAATATTTTTTATAAATGAAATGAGAAGCTGGAGAGGTAAAATGGAAAAGAAGAGTTGTGGAGGAATTAGAAAAGGAATTACCAGCTTGGCACAAAAGGTACAAAACCTTGCTCAAACAACAAACTTAATAAAAAGTAGGATGAACCAAATGGAAGCTAGTGACTCCATGAGACAGAAAGAAATATTAAGACAAAGGAAAAAGACTGAAAAAAATTGGAAGAAACCTGGAAAACATATTAAGAAAATTAAGATTAAGAAAGTAAAGATTTCAAGATTAAGAAAATTAAGGATTGTTGTGAATAAAAGAGTCTAAACATCATTTTTCAAGAAATCTTTCGAAGGAAAACAGTCCCACATCTCTTAGAACTATAGGGCAAAGTAGAAATAAAAAAGAATCTATCTTAGACATAGATTCTTACCCCTTAAAGAATCCCAAAATGAACACTTCTGGGAACATTCTAGTCAAAATCTAGAGGTTTCCAATCAAATTTAAAAAAAAAAATGCTTCCAGCGCCAGAAAGAGAAAATTCAAATATTGAGGAGCTAGAGTCAGTCATACCCAGTTTAGCAGCCACCATTATAAATGAGCGGAGAGCTTGGAATACAATATTCCAGAAGGAAAAGGATTTAGTCTCATAGCCAAGAAAACTTACCCAGAAAAACTGGTTGTAATTCTATGGAGGAAAAATGAAAGTGGAATGGTGAAATTTTTAAAATAAACTTTAATTTCACTGAATGAAATTGATGCCTTCCAAGCATTTCTTATGAAGAAACCAGAGCTGAAACTTTGAAGTTCAGTCACAGTAAAGAGAAACAAAATGGTAAACATGAATTAGCTCGCATAGTGAACCTAAGTTAGGATGAAATGCTTACATTCGTAAATGTTCCCTTCCAAACCATACAATTGTTAGAGTTCATAGTCCTCCTAGGTAGAAGATCTGGGAGTAGTTTGGTATGTCTAGATCATCTTAAAATATGAATGGAAAAAGAAGGAAGGGGAGTATAGAAGGGGGTGAGGATTGGGAAGGAGAGGAACCCTAAGAAAATTTAATATTTAAATAATCAGGATGCTGGAGTAGAAGTCTGTGCAGACAAGGAGGAAGAGATCCACTGACCCCCGAGCCTTACTCTCATCTTACTTGATCAAAGGAGGGAAGAACACACACTCCAGAAATAAATTTCACTCAACACGAAAAGAGGAGAGAATAGGGAATTAAAGGGAAAGCAGATTAAAAGAAGGCTTAGCAAAATAAACTCTTAAACACAGAGAGAAGTATTTGTAACTCTTATTAAGGTGACAGAGAATGGGAATCTGAGGACAGTGCCCCTCATTGGGTGAAGTGGCTGGACAAGATACAGTACACAGATGCAGCGAAATGTGATTGTTCTGTAAGAAACAGGGAAACTTGAGAAGACTTTTGCAAACTGAAATAAAACGGACAGAGCCAATAAAACAATTCATGCCAGGACCGTGTTGTAGAGAGTGCTGTGTTTGTGAGGCTGCTTGGTGGCACAGTGGACAGCGCTTTGGGGCAGGAGACAGAGGCTTGGTTCAGGTGCAGCACTAGGGCTTTGACCTTTGGCAAGCCACTTGCTCTCTGCCCTAGTTTCCTAACCTGTAAAATGGGAATAATGATTGCACCTACATCTCAGGGTTGGTTTGAGGATCCAATGGGATATTTGTTAAGCCCTTAGCATGCCGTTTGACATGTAGGTGCTATATAAATCTTATAATATTCAGAGAATTAACGAAGAAACATGCTGCCCACCTCCTAACAGAGAATGGAAAGAATTAAGAGTTCAGAATTTTGTGCATGTATATATGTATGTATTTGTATACAGTTTTATTGTGTGTATAATTTGTTTTGTAATTACGTATAATTATATTACATATCTAGGGTGTGGAATAAGGCATGTTTAAATATAATTATGCTATGTATGCCTCTCATTCGATACTCTAGCTCCATAATACACACATTACTATGGATACATAAAACACACGCATGTATGTGTGTGTGTATGTTTGTATAGGATACAGATATAGAATAAAGAATATAGACATATGGATGAAGTTTATATTCTTTTGAATGGGACCAGTGCAAGAATTTGTTTTTCTTTAGTCTCAGTTGAGGAGAGGGCTTGGTTGAGGTAGAAGGGAGAGAGGCTGACTTTTGCTGATTGAAAAAAATGTAATTTAAAAGACAAAATACAAGCTTCTGTGTGACATTTAAAGACCATCCCAATCTGGCTCTAGCATACTTCTCCAGGCTTATTCCACTCAATTCCCCTTCACATACACTGAGTTCCAGCCAGACTTCTTGTTTGCGGTTCTCCGACTCTCTGGCTTTGTGCAGACCGCCCCCTCACGGCAGCCTCTTCAGAAGCCAGTGTAGCCCCCTCCCCTCTCTCAGGCCTGTCTTGACCCCCAGGTGCTACTTTTCTTCCCTCTTGAAATTGCTCTTTATTGAAGTGTCCAAGTCGTTCTTCCCTTGAGGACATAAACTGCTTGTGGTTTGTTCCCCTTGTCCAGTACAGCTGACCATTGCATAGTAGGCATTTGATGAATGAATGAATGAATGAATGAATGAATGAATGAATGAATGAATGAATTATGGGATATGTGGTGAGTGTTTCTACTTCCAAAATCATTTTTAAGGGATTGCAAGTATTCTTTGCAGCATGAAAACTCTATTGATACTATTTTTATGACGTTAACTATACGTTGATGTAATGACCTCGCTGGTTCACTGGGAAAAGCAGCTAACCTTTCTACTGAACTTTGAGCTATGAGACCTTTGTTCACAATTCAGCTGTGGCGTTTACAAAATGCATATCCTCCTTGAGCCCCAGTTTTCTCATCTGCAACATGAAAGGGATTAAACTAAACAGCCTCTTTGGTCCCTTCCGATGCTCCGTCTATGATCTTTCTACTTTTGGAATGCTGTTTTTTGTAAAAGGTTATAAATATAGAATAAAAGTATAATTTTAACGTGTTTGTGCACATGTGTGACACCGTGTCTAATGTGTATAGAAAGGTAAATATATTAAATTACCAAATATTTTTTTTTGTTTTTCCTCATAGAAAGACGAAAAGTCAGTCAGTTATCCCTCACTTCTTAGCCACATGACGTCTTCTTTCTTAAACCATCCAGTCATTACAATGACTACGAATCCAGACGTAAATACTCCTCATCTCCTCAATGGATTTTCTCCACTTGTGTCGTCCATGCCTTGTGACGTTCACCTGGTTAATCTAAGGACAATACAGTCAAAGGTATGTTGATGATGCATGTCTTTAAGGTATAACTACATTTGTTGTGTTGGAGGATGAGCCATAAATGCTTTAAAAATGAAAATGTTTTCTGTAACTCTTTTTATTCTTTAAGTAATAATGCTGTTAATAATGATAAGCATACTAACGTTTATTTAGAGTTTTGCATACCATTTATATAGTATTTCAAGGAGTGTGCAATGATTTAGATATATTTTCTCTTTTAATCTCAGCATTGACTTCATTTTACAAATGAGGGACAAGAGAAATTAAGTGACTTGCCCAGGGTCACACAACTATTATGTGTCTGAGTCAGGATTCACACACAGGTGTTTCTGACTCCGAGCTGCCTCTCAATGAGTAGCAGAAATTGTTGTCACCTTTTGGTATGTTGAGTCCTTCCCTCTAAACGCTATGCCTAGAAAGTCAGAGAAGTACACAATATGTTTCTCTCTTTGTTTTTAATTTCCCTTCTGAAGATGATCAGATTCAGCCCCTGGTCTCCAATGATGCATTTGATGTATGTTGAAAAGAAAAAGGAACTCAGAATTAACATGTGCCTTAGAAGCATGCCACGCTTAATGAGAATGTCTGTGGTTAAATTCTGCCAATAATTATTCATGTTTGTAAGGAGGGAGAAATTACTGTTGGAAACAATAATAGGTTAGGAATTTGACTGTACTCGTAAATGGGTAGATAAGCATTTGGGATTGATTTGGTGTCCACGCAGAAGGAAATAAGGGATTAGCTTGGACTTTATGAGGTTAGTGATTTCATTAGTGATGTGAATGGTAGAGACTGGAATTTATTTTAAGAAAAATGTTAAGGGGGAGGGGATTGTTAACATGGCAGTTTTAAATTTTCTGGCGAAAATGTCCATAAACAAGAAAATAAAAGTAGATACGGGACAGGGACAAGTACCAGGGTTCAAGACTTTACAAATAAATTTAAGACAAGTAAAATGGCTGACTGTTGTAGATATAACCATGTACAGGATTCAGCTTTTTGTAAGCCCTCAGAACTTTTTCAAATTGCCCTTTTTCCTGCTTCTACATTTGAAAATCAAGCCCCTTGTATCTTATTTTAAAAATCTGTATTGGAAACTTGAAAATCTGCGCTTTGTTTTCAAAAACAAAAACCTATCTGTCATGAGGAGCCCAATTTTCTGGCATTTAAACTATGTGTATTTTTAAAGACGATAACGTACCAAAGTATCCTTCTTTGTTCTCATCCCCATATATTGTTCCATATGTTGTCAACACCCTAGTTGTGACATTGAATAGCAGAAAAAGATCTGGTCTGTGGCCGTAAAATGAATAGTTGAGGGGTGTGGGGCAGTGCTTGAACCTTGCTTTCGTTAGCACTGACTTAAAGAGGGACTCACATACACACTCAGTGGGGTGTACAAAACTATCTTATTGTTCAGGGAAGTAGAAAGGGACAGGGGCAAGGAGGGGGGATTGATAACGGAAGAGGGGATTGGAGAGGTGGAGGTCAGAAGCAAAATACTTCAGAGGAGGGACAAGATGAAAGAGGACTGGGGGTGTGGCATGGAGAGAAATAAAGGGGAAATTACCCATAAAATAGAAGTATGTAGCTGAGTGGATTAAAAAATCCTTTACTAGGTTTTTTACAAAAGAAAAAAAAAATTTGAAGCAGAGATATAAAGAGTGAGGGATACAATCTATTATGCTTCAGCTGATGTTAAAAAAAATCGGGAATAGCAGTCATGATCTCAAAGCAAAAGCAAGAACATACTTAATTGAAAGATATAAGAAAGGAAGCTACATCTTGCTAAATACATACCCTAGACTAATGCTCCTTAAACTGCGTTTTACAACCCCTACTTTCAGAAGTTCTAAAGGGGCTATGAGTGGGAAAAGTTTACGGAGCTCCTGCTCTAGGCAATGAAGTAATATGAGTGCTAAACATATATGTACCAAATTATATACTTTCAGGAGCTCTCAAACCAGAGACAGTAGATAGTAAGGGAACCTCACTGGTCAGAAAGAGATAAGATCCCTGACAGTAGCACCAGATGGAGTAACAGATGCTGTTTGGCAACCCCGTTGCCTGTACCCACTTTTGGATCATAACTCAAGGTTAAAGAGCAGCCCTATGAGGTAGTAACACTTTGGGCCCTAAGGGATCAGGGACCCTGAGGAACAGTATTGTTTCTGGTCCCAAGGGATCAGGGGCCCTTGCTGAGTAAAGACCTAAGTGAAGACAGATAACAGTGACCAACATTTCCCTAGACCTCATCACTTTGGAAGGACCGAAAACTTCCAGACTCCAAGAACTAGCTCAGAAAACAGCAGTGGGAAAAAGCCTGTAACTTGAGACTCTTCCCCTTCCTTATTCCCCTTCACTGGGAAAAGAGCCCAATGTTAACATAAAGTTCTAAATCAAGGAATATTGTGGAAAATGAGCAAACCACAAAATGAAATTGACCACAAAAAGCTACTGTGGTGACAGGGAAGAGCAAGACAGTGAAGTCAGAATAGCTGCATGCAAGGTCTCCAAGAAAACAATGAATTGGATACAAGCCCAAAAAGAAGTTTTAGAAGAACTAAAGACTGATTGTCAAAGTCAAGTAAAAGTGGTAGAGGAAAAATTGGTAGAGAAATGAGAGTAAGGGAAGGAAATTATGAAAAGACAACCATTTGCTAAAAGAGGCAAAAAAACCCAAAACAAAACAAAACAATATCCAAGAAAAACGTCTTAAAAAAACAGAATTGACCAAATGGAAAAAATTATAAAAAAGTTCTCTTAAGGAAATAATTTTTTAATAATTAGAATTGAGACTGTGGAAGCAAAACATCATGAAATAATACAACAAAGTGGCTTAGTGGATTAAGTGCTAGACTCTTAATCAGGAAGACTCATCTTCCTGAGTTCATCTCTGGCCTCAGACACAAACTGTGTGACCCTGGGCAAGTCACTTAACTTGGTTTGTTTCTGTTCCTCATTTGTAAAAATGAGCTAGAGAAGGAAATGGCCAACCACTCCAGTATCTGTGCCAAGAAGACCCCAGATGGGGTCATGGAGAGTCAAACGTGATTGAAAAGCAACTGAACAAAAACCTTATTTTGACTGTATAACTAGGGTATTTTTTGCAATATGAATTCAAATGTTACATTCACCAGTTTTCCACTTATGTATTTTATGTTATGCCAAAAAAAAGTGTTTGCGTAGCATGTGATAAGTGAAATTTCATTTAAATATCACTGGTATGAAAATGAACAGATTTTTTTAGAGAAAATATTAATATAATTCATGTAAATGTATATCCAATAAGTAATGCAATTTAATTTTAAATTAAGAGTAGAGGGTAAACTATTTCCTGAGAACAGGTAACAAGTAGCTTTTCTTGCTCTTTATTCAACTAATATACATATCAGACATTCAGACATACTCCAGTGAAGTGCTTTATTTGAACAAATAGTGAACTTTTTTTTTTTTTTTTTTTTTAGGAAAAATAGTGGACTTTTTTCAGAATGTGGAGTGCTTTCAGAAAGAATTCCAGAGCTTTGGCTACTCTGAGAACTGTGATACTGTGAGGCAGAGGGAGGTTAAGTCAGCCAGGATTGTTTTCTGAGTCTTTCGACATCTTTGAAAGAGTAGGGTTGCATAAGGTCAGATAAGAGAAAGAGAAAAAAGCTGCAGATAAAATTGTCATTTTTAAATTAAATATTTAATAAAATTAGCGTTTATGACAGGAGCATGGAGATCTGAGCCAACTGCTATGTCATGATTCATAAAAAGTTTGTTTTAATGTCTGTGTTGAATTCATCTGGTGCCTTCTTTGTTTCCAGGAAGACAACGGACCGTCAGATGAGGCTGCCTTAATACTTCATAGAAAGGGATTTGACTGTGGCTTCTCTAACAGAAGTGGGCTACTTTGCTCACTTACTCAGGGAAAGGTACGGCTTAAAGGTTTTTCTCCTGAACTAATGAAGTATTTTAAATTCTCTCTTCTGGCACAGATAATAGTGTGAAATGTTCTGTAATGATGTGAAAACAGCAATGTGCCTTAGCCATAGAGGGTTCATAGTACTTCTCTGCATGCAGATGACTCCCAGATCTGTGTAAGATGACTCCCAGATCTGTGTATCTAGCCCCAGACTCTTGCAGGTTCCATTTCCCATCACTATTGGATACTTCAAGCCCTCTGCATCTGACATTGCAAACTCAACGTGCTTGGAACGGAACTCATATTATTCTCTCTTCCTGCTTCCCCACCTGCCCATACCTGATTCAAACTTTCCTGTTTCTGAATGAAAGAAAAAATATTACGTGTTTGCTTACTACTGCTAGGCATCGTGCTAAGCAGTCGGGATACAAATATGCCCAAAGATCTTATATCCTGATGTGGAAAGACAGTACTAAAGCCTCGAGAGGACAGGGAGCATTGTTTGGCAGTGGCTAAAACGTCAAGATGAGGCAAAGTTCAGGTTCTTTTGGGAGGAGGAAGATGGTCAGGAGTACAATAGGCATGATTTAGAAATGACGAGCAATTATAGCATGCTAGCATTGGTGTGCTGCGTTACAAATATCATCTCATTTGATCTTCACAACAACCCCTTCTTACAGACGAGGAGGCTGAAGCAGACAGTGGTTCTGCTTGCCATGAAGCATCTGAGGCAGGATTTGTACTCAGGTTTTCCTGACTTAAGGTCCAGCGCCACGTAGCTGCCTCCAAGTGACTCTAGGGCTCTGCTGTTCTTCCAGTGTCTCTGTTTTATTATCAGATTCTCATTCTCCCTCACCATGTATATCCCATCCCTTGCCAAATCTTGCTCCTTCTATTTCCATGACATCTCTAACCTCTGTCCCTTTCTCAGCACTCACACATACACCACCTTCATCACTTCTTTTCTGACCTATGGGAATGACCTCCTAATTGCTATCCCCCAACTCCAGTCCCATTGTCTGCATAGCTGCGAAAGCCCTTGTCTGGCTTGTTACCTCCACTAGGTCCTTCTCTTTGGCTTTTAAAACCCTTCACAATTGGACCTTAACATACATTTTCAGCCTGTTTTACCTTAGTCCCTTTTCCAGATTTAGTCTCTTAGGTTTAGCCCTAGAAGGGGACATTAGAGATCATTGAGTACAAAGTTAAAGTTTTGCAGATGAGTAAAATGAGGTTCAGAGACTTCTTGGGTCACACACACAAACCATAAAGGACTGAGGCAGGATTTGAACCTATTCTTCCGGACTGGAAGAGAGGAAGGGGAAATTTTTTGGTGTAGGTGATTCTTTGTGAGAACATTGCTTCTAACATTGTAATTCTACGATGAATTTATTATCTCGGGGAACTTTAAGAACAGTCTTCTCTCTTCCTTGAAGCATTTTCTGAGACAGATGCTGTAGTTAAACTTGTCTAGGTTCAAGTTCTGAGTCTTTAAATTTAACCATTTATTTTCATGAAAACTGTCCCAAAGTATTACAGGGTTTTACTCTACATGAAATAAGTAGGGAGATGCTATTATAGAAATATTTCTGGATGATTGCTACTTCTGAAACTTTCTTATGTGTAATGTACAGTTCACAAAGTCAAATCTGAATAAAGCCTATAGATTCTTTTGGCCCTTTTTTGGTGAAAACTATAAACTTAGTGACCCTTCAATTATTTTAAAATCCCTAAAAAACAATTTCTATCTTAGCCTCACTTCCATTATCTGGACATTGGGGAACGGAGTAAGCGTTCTGTGGGAGCTTGCTCTGTGTCAGGCACTGTGCTGAGTACTTCACAAGTATCTCACAACAACCCTGGAATGTAGGGGCTGTTATTATCCCCACTTTGAAGTGAAGGAAACTGAGGCACACGAGTTGAAGTGCTTTGTCCACAGCCACAGAGCCAGTCATTGTCTTAGGCTGGATTTAAACTCAGGTCTTCCTGACACTAGAATATATGCGTTATTTTTTACTAATGATCTTGTAGATATTAGTTAATTACTATTTTAATATAGGCTCACATTGAAAATGTTTTTTACTCTTTTAAAATACACGTCAGTGGCTCTCAGTCTTCCATTTGGGAACCTCTGCAGTTTCCATATTATCTTCCCCTTCACCCCATTCTCTACACACTCACCAAAAGAACCAGCAGTTGATCACGCATTTAATACTTCTTACCCTAAGTTCTTTGAACAGATTTCAGGGGCTATCCATGAATTTGGATAGGAAGAAAATTAAATCTTTTTATCTTCGCTAACCTCTAACTGAAATTTAGCATTTCCTTCTGTTATTTAAGAACATTTTTCTTAGGAGTTTCTAGGTTTTACCAGACTTGCAATAAGGTGTTAACAAAAAATGTTAAGAACTCCAGATCTGTTTAGAGCTAAGCCCTCTATTGTCCCTACCTCAGCTGATCTTAAAGTTAAAGAGGAAAGAGGGAAATAACATAAGAATCCAGATTACTTCATATTTTATATATAATCTGTCATGGACCACTGCAGTTGCAATAGGTGGTTTAAATATTTTCCTCCTCAAATTTCCTTTGAATTTGTGAGCATCTTACTCTTCCAGTGAAAAAATTGAACCATATAATTAGCACATATATAAGTACTAAAAAACATCGTTGTGAACAGAATATATTTAAGGTAAGCCTCTCTGTTGTAATGCCTTCATAGGGTCTTATCCGTGGTAACTACCTAATAAATATCTTGATTAATATGTAACTAAAATTTGTTTATTGGGAAAGCTGACTATGTTTAACTACAAACCCCCAAATTATTATAAAGCGAAGAAACGTCTAAGCAATGGGGCAAAGATGGTGGGAGATTTTGTAGGCTTGTAGATTTTTTTCTCTACAGATTTGATCTAAATACATGAATCTTTTTCTCATTTTTTTAGATATTGGTACACAAGCTGTTCAACGAATTTTCTGTTCAAAGTCTTATACCGTCATCATTATCTTTGATGCATTCCCCTCTGGACACCAGAAATAGAAGTGATATCAACATGAGTCCCATGGAAATCAGTACATTCCGAATCCGCCTGAGATGAACCTGGCTTTCAATTTTGGATTGTGAAGAAATAGCTTTTGTATCTTCTTGATATGACGTGCAATAAAGAAGCACATTGTTATTCCAGCTTCTGGATACTGTGAGAACATGAATTCTGTGATTTTCTTTTAACCAAGTTTTTTTTTCCCCACAAAAGTCATGTTTTTAACAATTTTTTAGTTCTTTATCATGAAACACCACTGTCAGTATAAATTAATGCAACAAAAGAAGAAATGTCTAAGGACATTAACCTATCAACAACAGATTTAGTCTCAGGTTAAATGCTAATTTTGTGTTTGTTGAGGTTGTGAGGTGGTTATTCAAGTATTTGCTGATCCTTGATCAATTCATATGAAAATGGCGATGGTTAATATCTCATTTCAGTGTTTAAGTGAAGTGGGATAAAAAGCTGTTGGGTAATAGCTAATGGCCAAATAGTTGCAATAATGCATACAGGTTACAAATTTTTTTATCTTATTTTGTACTGTGGAGAGGTGAATTCTGTGGTGAAGTGCAATCCAGGAGCCTTTGTGATATGAATGATTAACTTTCATACCTTCCTCTAATTTACTTCATTTTGCATCTTCCCTTATCCATCCGTCCCTTACCATCACCCCAGGCTGCCAGTATGTAGTAAAAAAAGGACATTTTCATTACTTGACAAAGTGGGATAGGTGCAATTTATTCCATTGTCACTTAAAAAAGCAAGAGGTAATTCCCTGGGTACCATCAACCTATTTGGGGTACCATAAGGTATCTTTTTAGATAGCCCTTTGGAACACTCATGTTCTGAGATGGGTTTTTCTATATCAAGATATAAATGTGCCTTATTTTTTATATGTCTCATTAAAACGTTTAGTGTCCATGTTACTGTTCTGGGGGTGGGGGGACGGGGATGGTTAGTTTATATCATACTGAAATTGTGTAATTTTTGCTTGACAATGCTGGCCACACTCTGATCCATGTTGTCTCACTAACCTTGTGCTGATGTTATTTGAAACATTTAGACTTTTTGAATGTACTAAGATGTGAGAAAGAAACACCAGGAAGATCAACACTGTTAATCAAAATACACTGCTGCCAAGGAAACTGTAAATTGATGTAAAGATTTTGTAAAAAATGCAAAATCCAGGCATCATTATACATTTCATAGATTGTTAACCATATTTGAAACATTTGTATAATTTTTAAATGTCAGTGTCCAATGTCTGATAACATATAGATTCTTCATATCTATCATAATAGGAATTTGGCTCACCCAGTCTGAATCTTTCTTTACTAATTATTAGTATTGTCAACATGAGTTAGTCTCATGTCTGTGTGCCACACGGTATGTTTCTTGTTCCGTACCATTTAAAGATCTATGGATCCTTTAAAAAAAAATGTTCTAATAGTGGTCGTTAAGTACGTTCTTCAGCCTGTATAGAATTTCATCAATTCCCATCAATTAGAAGGAATTTATTTGCTTATTTTAAATTTGCATAATACTGTACCTCCCGTCATTTATACATTGTTATAAATAGTATGAAAGCTAATTTCTTTTTCCTGTTTTTCCTGTTGTGGTTTCTGTGCTTTCTAGTTCTGAATTTTCACTTAAGATTCAGTTGCTAAGGAGATTATTAAAGTTAAGCGTATTCATAAATTCTGTTCACCTTTAATAAACAAGCAATGCCTTTATGGATAAAACATCACAAGTGGATAACTTCATGCAATAAATATGTACTGTAAGTTTCCTTGGTGCAGTGATTGAAAACTTTCTGTGTGTTGAAATCTACAGATTTTAGATTGCCAGTGGAAAGTTCCAATAAAAAAGATCCAGTATTTTAATTGAATCTTAAATGAAAAACCTTCCTATGGGAGATCACTGTATTCTGTGGTAAACTGGATGTTCATAATCTTTCCCTCAATTCTGATCAGCTATAAAGCAAACATTTTGATGCAATAAAAAGTATATTTGCCTATTACGATTATTTTGGGTGGATATGTTCTATGCCATTCATAAGCATCTTGTATCCGCTTTACTTTCACTACCAGCTGTTCAAACATAATGCAAATATATTCTTTAACCAGCAAGTTTCTTTTCTTTTTTAAGTTCTAAAGTAGAACATCAGGGACATTAAGAAAATTACCTTTCTTTAAGTTGTGGTCAAGTTACCTAGGTATTTGAAGCTCTTTGGCTACATATTTAGGTGTTCATTCATTTATAGCAAATGTTCAAGAAACGTGTTTGCCATTGCTTTCATTTTCTCTGTTTTGAGAGCTACAGAGATGATTGAAAACCCAGGATCCTTGTATTCTACAAGTACTGATAAAGATTAAATTCTGTAGAGAAATGTGGTAAAACATTGTAATTACTTTCCACATCAATGTTGTACCTATAATGAAATGTTTTTTACATTCCTTTGTTGAGAGAGAGTATGTATGTAAGTGAGAGAGAGTTAGCTTTTATCTTACCCATGCTGTCCTTAAAACAGATTGAATTCAACAGGTTTTGATATTTTCTCTAGGAAGATTTTATATCTTTTGGGGGAAATATAAGGTCTCTAATAAAAATAATATTATGGTGTCTCGTGTTCTACAGTCTAATTCTTTACTATAGTTTACTAAGAAATATAAAAACGTTTTCCAAAATGGACTTTCCTGATTTCTTTAGATTAATTTTGAATGTAAATCTTAATTGGGTTCTGCCTTGGAAATTAGATGTAACTCCTCTGCACTTCTTTGGGATAGAACCCTGGGACTCTGTAGCCTGAATGGCAGTTATTTTTTTCTATTTCCTCTCTATTTCTCTACTAGATAAAAGCTTTTTTCCCCTACATACATCAGTTGATATAGTGTTCAGCTTCATATTTCTACTCAAACTTAACTTGAAATCTACATAGCACCAACACAGTGTTCACAGGAAGTCTGTACCAACATTGTGTGTATGTGGTGGGATGGAGAAGGGCAGTGAATGCAATGAGGAAAGAGAGGGATGTAATTATCCGTAAGTCAGCCAATATGCACTTATTAAATGTTGACTGTGTGAGAGCCTCTTTGCTGTACCCTGGGAGATCATCTCACATGGAAGGCATTGGTAGGGCAGAGGGTTCAAAGGAGTGAGATAGCATCAGAAAAGGCCTCCTGAAGAAGGTGGAATTTGAGCTGAGTACTGAAGCCACTATTTGAGATGAGGACAGAGAACATTTCAGGGAAGACAGTCACTGAAAAGGCAGTCAGGAAATGCATAGTTGGGCTCTAGGAACATTAAGGAGTCTAGTGTTACTGAATTGTAGAGTCCATGGAGGGGCATATAGGATAAGAAAACTGAAAAGATAAGTTCAAGGTTGTGAAGGGCTTTAAATGCAAGAGGATTTTATATTTCAATTTGGAGGAAACACTGGAGTTTATTAAGTGGAGGGAGTAGGGTGTGACACTTTTGGCAACTGATGAGGAGGAGAGACTTTTGAAGCAAGGGTACAGCCAGAAGAACATTGCACAAAGTCCAAGCATGAAGTCATGAGATCCTGTATTGCATCAGGTATGTGGTTGTGAATTGACAGAAAGTGACTTAACATGGGGGGGGGCGGGGTGTGAGAGAGAAGCTGGGACATCACTGAGCTCGGGAGCCTGGTTGACTGAAAAAATGGTGGTGCCTTTAGTACTAATAAGGAAGTTTGGAAGAGAGGAGAGTTTGGGGGTATAGTTGATGAGTTCTGTTTTTGACATGTTGGGTTTGAGAGGTCTAAAAGACATCCATTTTGAAAGGCCCAAATGAAAATTTGGGATTTGAGACAAACTTGGGGGGGATTTGGGAGTTGTTGAGATTGCCACGATTGACCGGAAGAAGAATAAAGGGCCCCGGATAGAGCCTTAAGGGGCACCCACACTTAGTGTATGTCACCTTGATAACGATGCAGCAAAGGAGAATGAGAAGAAATAGCCAAGACAGGAATCACTAGTGTCTCAAAAAACAAGAAGAGAAGGAATCCAGGAAAAGAGGGTGATGGACAGTGTCAGTGGCTGAGGTCAAGGAGGATCAGGCTTAAGAAAATGTCATTCAATCTGACAAGATCCTGGGTGACTGAAGAGGAGTTTCAGTTGAATGATGAGGTCAGAAGCCAAATGGCAGAGGGTTTAGAATGAGAGGAAGTGGAGACGGATTGTAGATGACTGTCGAGGTGTTTAACCAAGAATGGTCAGAGAGAGGACAATGGTAGAGATTGTGGGATCGAGAGGTTTTCTGAGGATGAGGGAGACATAAGTGTAGGCAGCAGGAACTGAGTTAGTGAGAGAATCAGGATGACAGGGGTCAAGGATGCATGTAGAAGCCTTTGCCTTGGGAAGGAGAAGGGCTAGCTCTTCGTGTGGACTAAGGGAAAATAAGGGAGAGAAGTCAAAACCTTGGCAAAGGAACTATTGCTTCCCGTCACCAGAAAGTTGTATTCTTTAGAGTCCCTTTAATTCCTAACAAAATGCCACATCAACACTCTCAAGGTTACTGTTAGAGACCTTCAAAGTTGACATTTGACAAGAGAATTTTAAATACAGTGCTGAGACTGAACCAATCTCCAACCTGTGAACGGCCAGAGCTAAACAAAACAGGGCAGAGACGGGGCGCTTAGGAATCAAATTGAAGTTTAATTTCAGAGTGAGGAAAATGCTTGCAAGTCCACCTTTCAGAGAAGGAGGATTTACTTGCTTGTGGCAGGGATAGTGTTTCTAAGCATGAAAACCACTGAGGGCTGGACCACAACACAGTCAGTTCTTAGGTCTTGAGTAAACATTTCCCATGACAGGCCCACACGTGGACTTTTTCTGGACCATACAGGCGTTCTTGGGTCCTGTGGAAACAGTCTAGGTAAGGTAGGTCTGTAGCATAGGGCCATGTAGCCCTACTTTTGCAGCTGAAGAAAACTGGCAGAACAAGCTCGAAAACGATGCAGGTGGGGCCTGTTTGGAATTATTTTCTAATTTTAACAGTACTGTGCTATAGCAAGGCACTTCCTTGTGCTATTCAGTTCTCCAAGTTTCTCAACATTGTGCTTGTTCCAAACCACTTTTCCCCTCAAACACTCAAATTCTCACCCTGGCATCTCTGATCCCCGCCCCCCCCCCCCCCACACACGCCATTCAACAAGAGCTTCCTCTTTCCATTTCACGCTGTCCCCTTTACCATCTCCTTGCCTTGACCTCATCCCCATCTTTTCCTGCAGATTGCCCTCAACATTAGTTCTTTCTAATCTTCTCCCTTTCCCTCAGTTTCATCCTGCCTGCACACATGCCCAAGTTTCCCTTATCTTTAGAAACCTTTACTAGATCCTACAATCATTCTTCATTCTCTGTTCTCTTCAGCTAAACTCCCTTGAAACAACTGTCTGCATTGGTTCCTTCTGCTCCCTACCCATCTTATCTCCCTGCGATGTGACCTCATTCTACTGAAACTGCTTTCCACCGATGCCCCAAATCTGACTGCCTGGTCTAAGAGCCTTCTTTGCTCAGTCCTCCTGCGTTTTGTCCTCTAACATGACACTGTTAACCACATCTTCTCAGATGTTCTCTCCCCTTCAGAGTTTTAATGACTTCTCTCTCTTGGTTTTCCTGACTTCTATTGCTGAGTCATCATCCCTGTAAACAATAATGGGGTTTTTCTCAGAGCTCTGTTCTTAGACTGTCTTTTCTCTCTAAACTCTCACCTGGTGAATTCGTCATTCCCCAAGGGTGGAATGACCATGCTTGTAGATTAGCCAGAGGTCTCCGGAGCTTCATTCTGTCCTTACCAATTACTTACTGGATATTTCAGACAGGTTGTCCTTAAGCATCCCAAGTTCAACATGTCCAAATATCTTTCCCCCCAAAAAACTTCATCCCTATTCCTAATTTTTCTATTACTGTCAACCATCACCACCATCTTTCCAATGTCTTCTTTGGCTGCACACTTGGAACTCGTTCCACATGTTTATGTAGTTTTTAGCTCCATAATGCCTCACAAGTCTCCTCTCCACTCACAAAACTACCCCGGTAATTCAGGCCCTCATCTCCCCTTGGACTATTTCAATAACGTCTTAATTAGTCTGCCTTGTCTCTTGCATCTCCAATCCATTGTCCATCCCACTGCCAGTGATTTTTCCAAAGTGCAAATCTGACCTTACTCCCCCCCTGCCTCATCGCTACTCAAAAGACTCCAATAATTAGGATCAGATTTCACCCCCTTTACCATGTAATACCATTCACAATCTTACATCTTCCTATGTTTCCAGTCTTCCACATGTTCTCATTGCACAAACTTTACAGCCCTACTTGCTGTCTACAGGATGCTTTTCCCCATCTCTAAGCCTTTACTTTAGCTTTTCCCCTTGCCTGGAATAATCTACTTCTCCCTGACTCCAGAATACCTGACTTCCTCCAAGATTCCACTCAAGTGCCACTTTCAAGAGGCCTTTGCAATGTCCCCCACATATTAGTGTCTTTCCCTTTAAAGTTATCTTGTATCTACTCATATTTCATATCTCTTTATTGATAGTAAGCTCCTTATGGGCATGGTCTTTTTATTTTTACACTGTATGTCCCCACTGCTCAGCACAGTGCCTGGGACACAGTAAATTTAATAGATGACTGATTTTCTAGTCTAGACAGACTTCTAGTCAAGTTAGCCTGTCCAAAAAAAAAAAAAAAAAGAAATGAGGTTAGCTTAGCAGAACTTACTTGTAAAGAAATCATACTAGCTTTATGAAAATGTATTCCTTTTCTTAATAATATGCACTAGAATTTTACCAAAAACCATTCAGGCTCACTGGCCTATGGTTTCCAATCTCCATTCTGTTAAGATGGAAAGCCATATATTCCCATCACTAGCTACATTTTCTTTTATGTCTCCTGTCACACTAGTACTGGAGATGGAATCAAAATACTCCTTTCCCCCTATTTGTCACACCTACATTTTCCATTTGCCACCATTACTTAGCAAGCACTCTTTTGAAGTTCACTTTTTAAAAATTGGGACATTTATCATTCGCTACCTTTTGCCAACTATCACATTTACCAATTCTTTCAGTGTCTGCCTGAGGGACAGAATTAAGAAGCAGAACATTCCTATTCTCCACCTGCAATCTTCAATGGAACTGTTTTCATTACCTGCTGAGACCACCCATTCAAGGAGTGATCCTGTGCCTTTTGTCCAGATTCTGAATAGCGGCTTGGCATGGTGGATTGGGTGCTAGTCTTGGTGTCGAAGATGGGTTTAAATACTGCTTCAGATACTTGTATGACTATGGAAATCAATCTCCCTGGGCCTCAGTTTCCTCATCTATAAAATGAGAAACCTAATTTTGATCTCAAAGGTCCTTTCTGGCTCTAAATCTGTGATTCCCTGTGACCAGTTAGCTCCACACACCATGTAAAATAAGCCATCCCCATCCACCTCAGTCCTGCCCCTCCCATATCCCATTTCTCTTCTTTATTCTGCTTTCTCAGGAGTTTAGTATTTCACTCATAATGTTCCCCTACATCCTAACTTTTACCCTTACAGTGTGGGGGAGGTGCATCCCTATATATGTTCCCCTAAGCCGGTTAATCTTTTCAGCTCCCATGAAGTCCAATACATTTAACCTATACATAGGAACAGTCACATTTTTTACCCTCCCGTCATCCTCGAGGGTTCCACTTCCATGATCAAAAACTCCAAAATACATTTAACTGAACATAATGCTATCATTCTATCTCTCTACGTGCCTTACTCATACCAATTCTTCATCCCCACTGTCTTCTCCAAAGCTCCTATGCTTCAGGCCATCATCCCCTTCCACTTCACTTTCT
Organism: Bettongia penicillata ogilbyi; assembly: GCA_023548195.1. Classification (NCBI taxonomy): domain Eukaryota; kingdom Metazoa; phylum Chordata; class Mammalia; order Diprotodontia; family Potoroidae; genus Bettongia; species Bettongia penicillata. The sequence continues at coordinate 1,765,810 of JAJHZJ010000072.1, read as the reverse complement.
TTTCACCCCAGCTCTGACCCAATAGTTATTCAACTGAACTATTCCTGTGTTCTGTTGATGCATATGTATTGCCAAACACTATCCCTGGATCACTTGAACCCTCCACCTCATCTGTTCAGAAAATTGCAACAAATACCCTCTACAAATGTATGTTATTTAATATCAACTGAACCTTCAAAGGGGTGTTCCTGTGTAAGGGATGGCTAGTACCTCAGGTCTATGGGCAGGCTGCTTTCCACCTTTGGTGTCTGCCTGCCACCCAACCCTTACTGGTAATTCCAAGGAACTGTTGGTCCTTCATTACATCCTGAGCATCCCCATTCATCTTGATTTTTGCCTTGCCACCGGACTTTGACAACTCTGGAAGAGAGTGAGACTGAGAACTCTGTGCAACTTTGCCTCACTGAAATCTAATGTGCTTGAGTCAAAAGGCATAACCCATACCTTTTTGCCATTTTTACCTACCTCAAAATCCTGTGGCAACAGGCAAGTTATGGTGCCCATACACTGGGAGCTGTAGTCACAATCCTGTACACAGGTGGCCCAGGCCACAGGGTTGTCTTCTTGCTAGACTGAAGCAGCTGTGGGATTCAGCCGCCCCCAGGAGTCTGAGCAGTCTTTTAAAATTAAGGACCATGCTGCTCACCTCCTGGCGTAAGGAAGGGGCTAGAAAAAGTGTCCTAGGGCCAACTAGGTAGCTCAGTGGGTAGAATACTGGTACTGGAGTCAGGAGGACCTGAGTTCAAATGTGACCTCAGACACTTGACACATTTACTAGCTGTGTGACCTTGGGCAAGTCATTTAACCCTAATGGCTTTGCCTTCCCCACTACAAAAAGAAAGAAAGATAAAGATACCCTAAAAATACCCTAACCCTAGTCTACTTACTGCTCAAATTTAGAGACACCTCTACTCTGAATATTTATGTGAAGTATTTGTGCCTGATCTGTGGCAGAGCCTTCCAAGCTCATATTGGTCTGATCAGCCCCAGGCAGACACACTGTACTCTGACCCCAATAGAACGATGTCATTTGAGTTCTCCTTAAGAATGAAGGACAAATTCCAAAGTTATTAATAATTGTTGCCAAATCTTATCATCTTTTTTTCCCCACCAATCTTCATCCTCTTGATTTTTCTATATTATTTGATGCTATCAACCATGTACTTGAAAATACTCTTTTCTTCTGGAGATTTGTGGCACTGCTTTCTCTGGGCTGTCTTCTCACTTGTCTCACTGCTACTCAGTCAGTCTCCTTTGCTAGTTTAGCATCTTTACCATGTCTCCTAACTGTCCTTGTCTCCTAAGGCTCTCTTCTTTTCTCTGTCTATTCTCATTTGGTGACTTCATCAGTTCCCATGAGTTTAACCATGTCTCTTTCGGTAACTCCTAGATTTATATATCCAGCCCTAATCCATCCTGAGCTCCAATCTCACATCATTAAATGACTGTTGAACATTTCAAACTTAATGTTCCCCAGATGTATTAAAGTTAGCATGTTCAAAATGAACTCATTAGCTTTTCCCCCAAAATCTACTCCTCTTCTTGATATCTCTCTTTCTATCACAGGCACCCCCACCATCCTTAGACTTACACAGAATATGAGTTTCTGTTTCTCTAGCACCAACCATCGTGTCTGACATATACTAAAATCCCCAAATGGACACAGTTTTTAACCCATCCATGATACTCATCCTGTGTGCCTTGTATCCAAACCCTCCCATAAGTTTGCCACAAGGGATTTATTCCACATGTTAGAGGACTTCTAGCTCATTTTCTTCTGTGGAGTTCCTCACTGATTAAATGTTGCTGCCTGTTTTTGCCTCCTTCCCACTTCTCCGTAGCTTTCTTTGGTATTAACTGATATACAACAACAGTCCTGCTCTCCATGGTAGCTATGTTCTCATAGACTGCACCAGTGCATTACAAGCTCTGACAGTTTCTTATATGATGGAAAAGCTTCAAGAATGGCCCAAGCAACAAACTGAGTCTGCTATCTGTGAATCAGTCCAGCAGAGTATGGAGAGTGGCCACTTGTTTATGGGGATTTGGTAACATCCATTGAACAAAAAATTTTAAATGTCCTTTGGTCCTGTAAGATACCCCTCTCCCTCCACTTCAGTCATGGCAATGGCAGAATGGTGGAAAAGGTAGCATAAGGAGCTAAAAATTAGTTTTTAGACAATCTGAAAAATGTGACATCTTTGTACAATGACTAATGAACTCGAGGAACAGATCATACTAATTTTGACATTCTTGCTATAAACAAAACCAAAAGAAAAAAAAAGGATAAAGCTAAAAAAAAAGATGTGTCATAGATACTCCTTGGAAAGACAAAGAAAGGAGATGGTCGGGAAACTAGTAAAGAGTTTAGAAATGGTTGGCTATTGATTGAATGAAATGGAATTGAACTTGGTGAATGAAATAGAGGTGAACTGAACTCCTCAAGAGCAGCTAGGTGTTCTCTTATGATCTTACTTATTTTGGATGCTAGTTTTCTATTCACTTTTATCTCTGTCATTTCTGGTCAAAAGACATTCATCTTGGCAAAGGAAATAAGGGGGAGAGTGGTGAAATAGGAGCAGCTCTGCCTTTTTTCCATCATCTTTTGTCATTTTCTCTGTCTCAGCATCCCTATCCCCTCTTTGATGTTCCCCTTTTCACCAGTTAGCTTACCTTATCAGCCTCAGCTCATTATGGGGTTTAGTACTTTTAACACTATTATTACAGGTCTTTGCCATGTTTCAGAGTTAAAAAATTAGGAAGGCATTTCTCTAAGGCTTTTGTATGTGTTCCCTAGCTGAGGGCCATGAAGCATTAGAGACCATTGGGGGAGGGGGAGCATCTTCCCCAGAGCCCATACACCAAGGATCCCACCCCTCTTCCAGTGAGCACTGCATTTGAACAGGGCAGGGGCCTGTGCCATATAGAATGCCTGAGTTATAGTGACATATAGGATGTCCTTGCGTCTCTGTGTCCTCAACTGACACACAATTAAAATGAATTTTCCCCAGTACCTCATGGCCCAAGATGGAGTTCTAGGATCACGTAATTCAGATTTATTTGAATGAGGGGTACCAACCCTGAAAGCAAGTCATATTTTTCTCCCTCCAGCTCTGCCTCCACCCTAGGTAAATTTCTAAAATAAAGCTTAGAGATGTCTTATGTCTAGGAGCTTCCCAAAATGTGATTAATTTTCTAGAAAAAAAAATTCTATGTCAGACAATAAGCATTTATCAAATGCCTACTTTGGGCTCAGGGCTATGCTTAAATTCTTGAATACAAAGAAATGCGGTCAGTCCCTACTCTCAAGGAACTCACAGTCTAATGGGAAACATAACCATTAAAAAGAACAATGTATAAACAGGATATATAGAGGATAAATTACAGATAACAGAGGAAAAGGTTAAGCTGTGACTTAAAGGAAGTCAGGGAAGCCAGGAGGCAGAGATGAAAAGATGAAGAATTCTAGACATGGGGAACCGTGAATTAAAAAGCCCAGAATCTAGAAATGGGGTATCTTGTGCAAGGAAAGGCACAAAAAAACCAGTGTCACTAGATAATAGAGGCTGGGGAAGTAAGATGTCAGAAAAGTTCAAGGTAAGAGTAGGGCAGGTTATGAAGGACTTTAAAAGGCAAACAGAAGATTTTGTATTTGATCCCGGGGGTGATTGGGAGCCACTGGAGTTTAATGAATGGGGAGGAGGAGTGGCATGGTCAGACCTGTACTTCAGGAAGATTTGCCTGCAGTGGAGGAGATTCGAGAGGTGACTGCAATAATTCAGGTGTGAGATGGTAGTGTCAGAGGAGAGAAGCGGGCATATAGGAGAGATGTTATAAAAGTAAAATTGACAGACCTTGGCAAAGTAGATGGAAGGGAGTGGCATGAGAGAGTGGGTAGAGAATGACACCTAGGTTGCAAATCCCAGTAATCAGGAGGATGGTAGTATCCTCAGTAGCAATAGGGAAATGGGGAAGGAAGGGAATATGCATTTAGAGAGTGCCTAATGGGGGCAGCTAGGTGGTACGGTGAATAGAGGGCAATTCCTGGAGTCAGGAAGACTGACCTTCCTGAGTTCACATCTGGTCTCAGGCACTCATTAGCTGTGTGACCCTGGGCAAGTTAACTAGCCTATCTGGCTCAATTTCTTCACTTGTAAGATGAACTGGACAAGGAAATGGCAAAACACTCCAGTATCTTTGCCAAGAAAACCCCAAATACAGTCATGAAGTGTTGGACACAACTGAAACTAGTCACAATAACAATAATGCCTGCTATGTTTGGGGCACTGTGGTAAGAGGAGGGAAAGATAACAAGTTCAGTTTTCGATATGCTGAGTTTAAGGTATCTATAGGGCATCCAGTTTGAGATGCCCAATGGGGAGTGGGAGATGTGAATGTGGAGGTTAGGGAAGATAGTAAGTCAAGAAAAGTAGATCTGAGAATCATCAGCAGAGAGATGATATCTGAATCCCTGAGAGCTGATGAGATCAGAAAATGAAGCGTAGAGAGGAAGAAGAGAAGAGGGCCTTGGTGAGAGTCCAAGGGAAAACCTAGGATTAGTGGGAATAACCTGGGTGAATATCCAGCGAAGGAGACTGAGAAGTGAAGTCAGGCAGAAGAACCAGATGGAGTAGTGTCTCAGAAACCAAGAGAGAAGTGTTATCAAGAAGAGGATGGTTGACAATATCAAAGACTATAGAGAAGTCAAGAAGAAAAAGGAGTGGGAAACAGTCATTAGATTTGGCAGTTAAGAGATCATTGGAGCTTTAGTTGAATGAGGAGGTCAGAAATCCAACTGTAAAGAGTTAAGACAGTTAAGAAAGGAAATAGAGGCATCCATTACAGATGACTCTTAAGAAGTTTAGCTGCAAAAAGAAGAAAATGTATGGAATGATAGTGGGGGTGGATGGATCAAGACAGAGGGGATGATAGATGTAGTAAGTTTGCTTTGACAAGGCAAAGGGTCGACTCTTCATGTGAGACAAGGTAAAGGAGAAGATAGTGGCAGAAGGCATCTGGTTGATGTGTGATGAGGAGAAGAGACAAAAGGGAGGGCTTGGCAAATGGCCTCAGTTTTTTCAGTGAAATATGGGGCAAAGTTTTCAACTGAGTATTGGTAGCCATGGGAGATTTGAGGAGGGATAAACAGTCTGGAAAAGCAGATGTGGTGAGTGGGATAACAAGTGGATTAGGGAGAAGTAAAAGAATTGCTCAGCAGCAGTTGACATTATGTAATATAAATTTGTAGTAGACCCAATCAGTACAGTTTCATGATTTTCTCCACCATCAGCAACATATATATAGGTGCAGAGGCTGTGGATGGTGTGATTGATCCAAATCTGAGGCTTATCATCATGTGTGTTCTTTGCCTACTTTACATAGAAAGGCAGTGTGGTGTGATGTACAGAGAGGTGGATGGAAAGCTGAAGGACCTAGGTTTGCATGCTGGCTCTATCACCTACTACCTTTCTCATCAACCCTCTGGAATTCAGTTTCTTCATACATCAAATTGGTTAGATAAGGAAGGACTTTGCTAATTTGAACCTTTGATCCTTCATCTGAGCTAGCACTAAAGAGATGAGTAAAATTTTAACAGGCAGAGATCTAGAAGATGGGGGGTGAGGGGCAATGTGGAACATTCTGGGCAGAGGGGCAGGGGAGGGAAGCAGGGGTGGGAGATGGGGGGAAGAGTAAGGTGAATCCCAGAACAGTTAAATAGTACAATTTGGCAGTAACAGAGTACCTGAAGAAAAGTGGCGGGGAGCGAGACTGAAAAAGTTATAGCAGGAAGAGTCCATATTTTAAGAGGAACCAGAAAATGATGCCTAAAATAAGAAAAAAAGAGTCTAGTTTATGGCAGAGACCGGACTCAAAGTCGTGTCTTTTTCCAAGTTCGGGGCTCTTTCTATTACTCTAAAGCTGCTATAGATATTATCTTTAACTCCCTGCTCATATTTATGAACTGTTACTACTTTCCCACTGAACAAAGTTCTAACTCCTTAGATTGTGGGTCAATGATTTACCCTGCTTGTCTCCTGCTTGCCATTTTATATTTGGCAACTTATCCCCTCTGGGCTTCAGTTTCTTCTTTACAATAAGTTGGTTAGACAAATGATTTATAATGGCTTTAATCTTTTAGCCTTATTTTTTATCATTTGTTTTCACCCCGGAACATCCCTTCACCAAATTGACCTCCTTCTCCCAGTGGGGCATTCATCTAGGGTTATCCAAGCCAAAGAACGGTTATTCCCCTCCTGGCTCTGCTTTTCACTTTCCAGACTTCAACACTATGCCCCTGTCTGTATACTTCCTTTCACCCCACCCCCACTTTCCAGCTCCTTTTTGTGGGTTGTCTTCCACCCACGAAGTGTAAGCTCCTTGAAGGCAGGACCTGTTGTTATTTTGGCTTGTTTTGCATTTGGCTTGCTTTGCTTGTCTATGCCTGGCATATATTATTAATGAATACTTTTTGCCCCACCTTAAATAAATAAATATATATATATATATATACATATATATATGTAGTGTAGTATAAGTGTGTGCATGTGTGTATATATGTGTATACATGAACGTATATGCATGTACACATATATAATAGATCCATGCATGCATATGTGTGTAAGAGTATGTATATGTACTGAGTACACGCAGGTACTGTTAACTGTTTTAGCAGTCAGCCTTTCCTTTCCCATCTGCCTCCCTTTGCTCATGCTATCTGTTCCCATCAGATCGTCATCCTCTATATTTCACCCCCCATCTGTTGAAAACCTGCCCATCCTTTAAGTCAAATGCTAACCATGCAGGATCATAGATTTCAATTCCTAAAGTCTTTTCTGGATAAAATCCAAACAAATCCCTTATTTTACTGATAAGGAGACAGATACTCTGAGACTAAATGACTATCCCAAAGTAAAAAGGGTATTAAGCAACAGAGCACAACCCCTCAGGTCTTTGAATTCCAAATCCAGTTGTATTTGACTATAAATCCTAGGATGCTACATTTACTTCTTTCTGCGAATTATAGATATGTGACATAAATGGTGCTGCCACCCTAAAATGAACACTGGTTGGATGAGCATGTGGTAGTGTGAATTTTAAAATATATACACCTGCAATTAGAAGAGAGGAGGTGATTGCCAAGGGAGCCATTTTAATCACTTCCTCTCTAACTAACCCCTCTCCTCTAACCCCACTCCATCCCTCCTGGAGCTTGTTGACACTGAAGAGGGTTTTTCCATAGCCTCCAAGTGAAACAAATAGTAGCATTATCTGGTGGTGGTATTGTCCTTATGTTTGGCTAGGGACTTGCTGAGAGATTGAACCCATATATGATACCAGAAATAGATACTGCTGATGTCCTTCAGTAATTTGCAAGGCAACACAGCATGAATATTGATCTCATGTAATCCATGAGCACACCCAGTGACTTCTTGTGAATGTATATCCATTTGTGATGAACATACATCTTTTGTGTTCATCTGTGACAAGTCTGACACTCCATGACTGTTATTTGCCTGAGCACTTTGGAAGAAGTAATTGACGGGAAGTAGAAGCCTAAGCTACCTGTGAGCAGGAGTCAGGCATGTGGGAGTATGGCATTTTGGCATGGTCGTTGTGGGTTTTCTTTTTCTATTTGTACTTTGATTTTTTTAAACTTGATATTGTAATAGTGGTTGGTTTCAGTGAGCTATTTTGCTTTTGCTATGTGTGGTTTGTTATTTTTAATGACTGTATCTCAGAGGGAAGAGTTGTTAAAAGGTAAGCTGAGCCGTTTACCCCGAACAGGAATCCTAAACAGCCTCTCGGGGGGAGCCACTCACCTCTCTATTACACATAATTTAGTTGGACACAATCCAGTCAAAATTCACTTGCTTCACTACATTACACGGATATTCCAACAAAATATATTGCAAAGATCTATGACCTTTATTATATCTGTGACCTATAGGTCATCTAATCTGACCTCCTCACATGGTATTATTTTCTCCAGAATCTGCTTATAACTGTTTAAGAATAACTCTTTGGAGGAAACTGAATGTTTAGCATCATAGAATATTAGAGTCATAGATCACCTCATTACATAACCTTTGTTTGATGGATAAGGTAATTGAGACCCAGAAAGATAAAGTGACTGTTAATTAGAGCAAAATGGAGACCAGAACCCAAGTCATATAAAACCCAGGTCAGTGTCCTTTGTTTCCAGTACACTAAGATGAATCGCTTTCACTTTGTTAGTACTTTTAATTTTCAAAGTGTAGCATTTTCACATTTACATTTTCCCTGTACTGTAAGAACACTGTACAATAAATAGAACTTCTTCTGTTTTGTAGATAGAAAAACTCAGACAAAAAAATCTAGGAGGACACATTTAAAGTCATGTGGTTAATGAAGGAGACAGAGGAGAAGACCCAAAGGTGGGAACCTAAGGCAAGCTAGAGCCCCTAGCCTGGAGGTAGGAGAAACTGAGCTTGAATCTGGCCTCAGACACATCCTAGCTGGACAAGTTGTTTTTTGACTTCTGTTTGCCTCAGTTTCTCTAGCTGTAAAATGAGGATAATTAAAGTACCTACCTCAGAGGGTTACTGTGAGGATCATATGAGATATTTGTAAAGCAAAGTGCCTGGAACTTAATAAATGCTCATTCCCTTCCCCTCACTTCCCTTCTTATCGAATTAAATCCCATTGACTGAAAACATTGAAAAGGTGTTCAAGGCGACCTAGTCTCACATTTTTGGTTCTGACTGGGCTCTCTGCCTAAAATTTCTACCTTTTCCATGTGTGAACTCAAACAAGGTGGGGTTTTTGTTGATGGAGTTCAGGCTCCCTCCCCCCAACCCCCCATGCTAAATTGTAAACATCTGAAGGATCAATGTCCTTTGCACTCTGGTATTCACAGCTAACCAGTTAGGTGCTGGGTCATGAGGCTTTGGTGCCTTCTGGCTCGGAGCCTATTGGTTGAAAGTGTATATTTAATCTGAAGTGAGATATTGCCATATTGCCTGGGGGCCATTCCCTTCCTCTCCCCGCTCTCCCCTCCCCCCCACAATGCAAATCACTCATCAAGGCTTGGAAATGAGACCTCTGGTATCTAAAATAAACTACTAAAGAAAAGTTTGGAGCTTAGTGAGACTGGGATAGTTACCTAAAATTTTCTAGCTATTGTATTATTTTGCTATGGCCCCACCCCATGGAAGTCTAGGGGGGGCACGAGATGCCCCAGAGTTGGGGTGGTGCATGCCAGAGATGGCAGCTGGAGCCTGCTGTGCCTGGACTGAGGCAGGAGCAGGGAGAGCTTGGAATGGAGCAGTCCTTTCTCCTGTGAGGTGGGACATGGAGCAGGAGTAGAGAGCTGCCTGCATGTGAACCCTGCCAGGAGCCAGGACTGGTCAGTCCACAGACCTGTAGTAGAAGGAACACTGGGGCCCAAGACTCAGTCCCAGGTCAAGATGAAAACCTTGCAGCAAGGCAGAATCAGGGAGCATGCTTTCTTGCCAAGTCCCCATGAGACTGTTTGGGACCTAGGAGGTAGAGCTGTCTATGGTGGGAGGGGAGGGGGGGAAATGCCATAACCCACCGCCCCGCCCCCCGGGCACTCACCTTGTTGTCTTTATTGCCCATCTGCCCCTGAAGACTTGGAAGCTGGGGCTGGAGCAGTATTAGGCTTGGACTCCTTGGCTCACTACAGCATGTGGGCACCTGAGAGTGCCAGGTGGGAGCTTGCAACAGCAGCGCGGGGAGGACACACCCTCCAAGAGGACTTCGCTTGGACACTGTGTTTGAACTGAGGGGATTATAACCTACTGTGACCTAGGAGTAGAGTAGGTTGTATGTTCTCTGCTACCTCTGGGGATGTGCTGGGTTAAGGGAAGACCCTGGCCTGGGATCCCCTGATTACATAAATAAGTATTTTGGGACAGCACTTGGGGGAGGAGGAGCTGGTTGCTCACTCCTCAAAGATTTTGGACCCCCAAGAATGTATCAGTTGGGGAGTGTATGTTGTTATTTTATATACTTTATATCTCTTTGAAGCCATGTAGTCACCGTGGTAATAAGTTCTTATGAATTGGAATGTTTTAGTTTCTGGACTCAAGGTTTAGTTTTGAACAGAGTGCTTATACTGTGTGATCCAACCCCTAAAATATATCACAGCAGCAGCCCTCAAGTGTTCTGCCTTGATTGATGGTACACCATGTCACCTTCTATACCTGCCTAAAGTGATGGTCCCAAAGGCAAGTTTGAACATGTCATCCCCTGGTAGACCACAAGTGGCACCGCGTAAGTGGCACCATAATGCACAGATCCCCTGGTAGACCACAAGTGGCACCATAACGCACAGATCCCCTGGTAGACCATAAGTGGCACCATAATGCACAGATCCCCTGGTAGACCATCAGTGGCACCATAATGCACAGATCCCCTGGTAGACCATAAGTGGCACCATAATGCACAGATCCCCTGGTAGACCACAAGTGGCACCATAATGCACAGATCCCCTGGTAGACCATAAGTGGCACCATAATGCACAGATCCCCTGGTAGACCACAAGTGGCACCATAAGGCACAGATCCCCTGGTAGACCACAAGTGGCACCATAATGCACAGATCCCCTGGTAGACCATAAGTGGCACCATAAGGCACAGATCCCCTGGCAGACCACAAGTGGCACCATAATGCACAGATCCCCTGGTAGACCACAAGTGGCACCATAATGCACAGATCCCTTGGTAGACCACAGGTGGCACCATAATGCACAGATCCCCTGGTAGACCATAAGTGGCACCATAAGGCACAGATCCCCTGGTAGACCACAGGTGGCACCATAATGCACAGATCCCCTGGTAGACCACAAGTGGCACCATAATGCACAGATCCCTTGGTAGACCACAGGTGGCACCATAATGCACAGATCCCCTGGTAGACCATAAGTGGCACCATAAGGCACAGATCCCCTGGTAGACCACAGGTGGCACCATAATGCACAGATCCCCTGGCAGACCACAAGTGGCACCATAATGCACAGATCCCCTGGTAGACCACAAGTGGCACCATAATGCACAGATCCCCTGGTAGACCACAGGTGGCACCATAATGCACAGATCCCCTGGTAGACCACAAGTGGCACCATAATGCACAGATCCCCTGGTAGACCACAGGTGGCACCATAAGGCACAGATCCCTTGGTAGACCACAAGTGGCACCATAAGGCACAGATCCCCTGGTAGACCACAAGTGGCACCATAATGCACAGATCCCCTGGTAGACCACAAGTGGCACCATAAGGCACAGATCCCCTGGTAGACCACAGGTGGCACCATAATGCACAGATCCCCTGGTAGACCACAGGTGGCACCATAAGGCACAGATCCCCTGGCAGACCACAAGTGGCACCATAATGCACAGATCCCCTGGTAGACCACAAGTGGCACCATAAGGCTAGATCCCCTGGTAGACCACAGGTGGCACCATAATGCACAGATCCCCTGGTAGACCATAAGTGGCACCATAATGCACAGATCCCCTGGTAGACCATAAGTGGCACCATAATGCACGGATCCCCTGGTAGACCACAAGTGGCACCATAAGGCACAGATCCCCTGGCAGACCATAAGTGGCACCATAAGGCTAGATCCCCTGGTAGACCACAAGTGGCACCATAAGGCACAGATCCCCTGGCAGACCACAAGTGGCACCATAATGCACAGATCCCCTGGTAGACCACAAGTGGCACCATAAGGCACAGATCCCCTGGCAGACCACAAGTGGCACCATAACATACAGATCCCCTGGTAGACCACAAGTGGCACCATAAGGCACAGATCCCCTGGTAGACCACAAGTGGCACCATAAGGCACAGATCCCCTGGCAGACCACAAGTGGCACCATAACATACAGATCCCCTGGTAGACCACAAGTGGCACCATAAGGCACAGATCCCCTGGTAGACCACAAGTGGCACCATAGTACACGGAGAACTGTCAATCCTGCTGCTTCATCACTAACTGGGCAGCGACTTTGCTTTTAAAGAAATCAATTAGGGTAATGCTATGACTTCTTGTGCATCGGCACAGAATTGAAAGTCTTTACATATTATGTCATTGTCTCAGTAACAAAATCCACATGGATATCTGTCCTTACCAACCTGCTCTTCAGTTAGTCTTAGAGAATTGCCTTAAGTACCAAGTGACTTGCTCAGGGTCACTCAGTCAGTATGAGGCAAAAGCAGCACATAATCCCAGGCTTTCCTATCTCTGAGGCCAGATTTCCATCCATTATGCTCCAGTTCCTTAACTGTGCTTCTAAAGGTGAAATTCTTGGACTTTCTAGCACAAAACAAATCAAGGTTAAACCACATAACAACAATGTTTTCCTTTTTCAGATATGTAAATCGGAGTATTACAGTTGGCAAAATGCCCTTATAATTCCTATAGTATAACTCTGGTAATGTGAGGGACAGAATCTTGGAAACTCAAGTCCTTAGGTAGGAAGCAATTACAAAGGCATTGTGGATTCATAGGCAGAAATGAAGCAGTAAATGCTGTGCCTTCCCACTCCCACTGTTAAGATATGTCTTCAGAGGTCTGGCTACAACTCCTCTCAGGATTCTGAGGGACCCTAAGAGATCCTGGGGTTTTCTTTGATGCTCTAAATTCAAGCCCTCACCCATTTTATTGTGTTCTGCACTGTCAATTGCCTGTTTTTTTGCTTTAATGTCATATAAATGGAGTCCATTAATATCTCCTCAATATTATTGACACCTTTGATTAGCACCCAATTAATTACTCAACCTGGGGCAGCTAGGTGGCACAATAGATAAAGTGCAGGGCCTGGAGTCAGGAAGATTCATCTTCCTGAGTTCAAATCTGACCTCAGACACTTACTAGCTGTGTGACCCTGGGCAAGTCATTTGACCCTGGTTGCCTCAGTTTCCTCATCTGTAAAATGAGCTGGAAAAGGAAATTGATAGCCATTCCAGTATCTTTGCCAAGAAAACCCTCAAATGGGGTCACAAAGTCAGGCACAATTGAAACAACTAAATAACAGCAAATCATTTAACCAATTAACATTAATTAGCTTGTACAAAGGGATATTTACAGAAAAGATATAGAAGTTACAATGCATTCCTCCCTGTCCCTCCCATATAGAGGCACTTTCTCCTCTGTACTAACCCAAGGGAGAGTAAACCCAAACATAAAGTGGCAGCTACAAAGCATTCACCCCACCAACTTCACCTCCACATGCAGGAAGCTGATGGTTAGATCTTGGCTTCCTTTGATCCATAACTTCTCTGGGTCCAGCAGGTTCCTCCTTACCAGGCCTGGCTACTGGCAAATTGAACCTTTTTCTGTTCCTTCAACCTCTCAAAGTGTCCCAAGGCCCCTTTAGACACAAATGAGCCAATCTGATCCTAGACACAGGCTTACCCAGTAGACTACATGCTCATCTCATTTGTGGAGATTCTCCAGGGAAGAGAAGGTCCACACCTTCTTCCTCATGCATAGACCCTCAGCAGCTTTTCTTTTGAAGGCAACCATGAGGGAAAGGTTGAAGCCCTTTCTAGCTCCAGATCAGAGTCAACCTATAATGATTTTGATGTATCTTAAGTGGAGAGAAAACAGTCAATTCATACTTGTACATCCTAGAGTAGAGAGCAGAGCCCTCCATTACACATGCCTGGAAGGAGTTTCAGATACCCAGATGAACCACTGCAGAAGACAGAGCACTTGCTCTTGAAGACTGTGTTCTTGTCACCCCTCTGTTACATATACAAAATAAAAACAGTATAATTTGGGGAGTTATGGGGAGAGAGAAAACAACTAGGAAGAGTAGGAAATGCCCCGTATTGGAGGTGACACAGCTGAGTCTTGAAGAAATCTAGGGGTTCCAAAAGGTGGAGAAGAGGAGAGAGATCACCTCAGGCACAGGGAGGAACCAAGAGATGGAAATGTCTTATACAGGGAAAAAGCAAGTAAGCCAGGCTGGCTGGAACAAGGGGAAATGGTAACATGTGACCATCCTTTTTGCCTCAGTTTCCTCATCTGCAAAATGAATTGGAGAAGGAAATGGTCAACCACTCCAGGATCTTTTCCAAGAAAAGTTCAAATGGGGTCACAAAGAGTCTTATGTGATTAAAACAACTGAACAATAACAAATTATTTAATTTAAAACAAGTTTTCAAAATTTTTTAAATTTTATATTTTTTAAAATTAACTTTCTTTTTAAATTCTAAAATTCTAAATAGAGTTTGTATCTTATCCTAGGGAGCCACTTTAGGTTCTTAAGCAGGAGATGCCATGGTCAAACCTGTAATTTAGGAGCATCACTTTAGCAGCTATGTGGAGAGTGGAATGGATTGGGTGGAGAGGTTAGGCAGGGAGACCAAGGCAAGAGGTGATGGGGGACGGAATTAAGCAGGATGTCAGCCTTCAAGAATGAAGAGAAGGGAATGACTTTGAGAGATGTCGTAGAACTAACAAGCATGTCGGACAAACACTGGCAACTGGGTAGAAACGGGGAGTGAAGGGTCAGGAATAACTCATAGGCTGTGAGCCTGGCTATTAAAGGACTTGTGATGCCTTTATCAGATGTAGGGAACCTTAACTGCAGTATCTCAGAAATGGAAAGCACCTTAGAGAACTTCTAGTTCAATCCACAAACTGTCAGGATCCCTGAGCAGTCTCTAGTTCAAAACTTCCAGTAACAGGGAAGCTGGAAACCCCTCCCACCTCTTGTGAGCTCTAATTTTCAGGACGTTTTCATGACATTGAGCAAAAATCTGCCTTTCCTCTTCTAGAAGTTGCTCCCATTCTTCTCTCTTTCAAATGGCATCCCTCCGTGTGCTTGACGACAGCTACCCTACCCCTTCTAATTTTGCCCCTGTCCAGGCTGGACATCCCTCATTCCTTCAGTCAGTTCTCATGGGGGTAATCACACCATCTTGGTCACCTGTGTCTTCAGCTTGTCAAGGGCTTTCCTCAGACCCAAATGTTACTCCAGACGTTACCTGACCAAGGCAAAATAAAAGCATGCTATCACCATGTTCATTCTGCGTGTTTTCCAGATATAAAAAGGCAACCATGTCCAATGATGAGCTTAGCTAACTTTGGACAGGCTAAACTGGCTCTTAGACAACAGACACAATTCATTACCATAGTGGAAGCCTTTCCATCTCACTATGATCTCCCAGACCTTGTTTTTCACTGGCATAATATTTAAGATATAGTATATCTTTTACAATTATATATATAATATATTATACATATATATTTTATAATAATAAGGGTTATTTTCATACCACAATGAGAAATAAAAGTGGAATTCTTACTCAGGAAGATTATTTCTGTAGGTGATCAGTTTCTAAAAGCAGGAACCTCTTTGTTTATCAACTTCTTACAACTAGTAGTCCTTACTCAGCAAACATAGTCTACCACTAGGCCCACATTCACAGTCTTTGCTGCCCAGTAGGACTAGCTGTCATAATGCCTATTTTTTGTTCTTTATATTTTTATTTTATTTCCCACTGCCTCCACTACATTTTAAACTCTTCAGGCAGAGACTAGGTCTTATTTCATCTTTGTGTACCCAGGCCCCAGTCCAGTGTTTCAGTATTTCATCAGAAGTAGCTCAATAAATCCAGGAGCTCATTAGCATCAATATTTTTTCCACTATTGTACCTACTTAACTCATTCACGTATACTGATCCTGCACAACTTTTGCCCATTCCTTTCTATGAATCCTTTTTAGAGGATCCTCCATAAATAACTGAGCCTTTCCTTTGGTTGCTTTAATATTGTGTGCATAGCGGCTCATCACTCTGATTGGCCATACACCAGCCCTCACATTTGCTTCTTTCTCACTTATATGTGTAACTGATGTCTTTCATGCCACTTTTTCAGTAGGAGTTATGCTGTATTCTGCTTATCTCTAGCCACCTTGTGTTTTTCAATTGCCTTTTGTGTCACCACCACTTGCAAGTATGATTCTTCTGTCACTGTGGTGTTCAGTATTTCACATCTGTATGATAGCCCTGGGAAAATATGGATGTTAAAAAGATGCATTTTTTCAATAGAAAGCATTTCAAGATCATTAGGAGTGCTGCATAGCTCCCAAATTGACAAATGATCAAAGGATATGAACAAGAAGCTTTCAGAAGAAGAAATTAAAGTTATCAATAGTCATATAAAAATGCTCTAAATCATTAATAATTAGAGAAAGGCAAGTTAAAACAATTCTGAGACTCCACTTCATACCTATCAGATTGGCTAATATGATAGAAAAGGAAAATGACAAATGCTAGAAGGGATATGAAAAAACAGGTACACTGTTGGTGGAATTGTGAACTGGTCTAACCGTTCTGGTTTGGAATAATGCCTAAAAGGCACATTCTTTGACCCACTAATACCACTACAAGGTCTGTACTCCAAAGAGATCAAAGAAAAATAAAAAAGACATATTTATACAAAAATATAGCCTTTCTTTTTGTGGTAACAAAAAGTTCAAAACTAGGGGGATATCCATTAAATGGGGAATGACTGAAAAAATTGTGGTATGTGATTGTGATGGTGTGCTATTGAAGTATAAGGAATGATCTGGGAAGACTTATATGAGCTTATGTACAAGGAAGTGAACAGTACTAGGAGAACACTGTATACTCTAATAGTGATATTGTAATGGCAATCAACTGTGAAAAACTGAACTACTCTGAAGTTGCAACCTACTCCTCTCTACCATACATCTTGCATTGTCTTCTCTGTGATAGTCATTTTCTGTTTTTTGAGGCTATTATAACTCATGTTTTGCTGCCAAGAAACAGAACGTTGATATTGAAAATATGGGATCCCTTTCTAGGACAAGTTCAACCCTTTCATTTCCTGAAGGCAATCGAGGCTGCTTTCATTTTCTTGTTCAACTTTGGATTCAGCATTACTGTCTATTTCAGTAGATATAAACAGGTATAAGTTTTCTCATGTCCATGATAATATGGGTTGAGAAATGAGCTTAAACACGTTAACCTCTTAGTTCAGATTTAAGTTTGGGGTGAGTGAGGCATTTATAAGTTAACAAAAAAGAAGTTTACTTTGAAGTAACAGAAAAACTATGAAGCAAAAGCGTAGTGTCACTTATCTTCAGTTTTGTTAGACTTGGTCTCTCTCACCTTTTTATGGAAATATGTCTGGTCTGTAGGAACAGATCCCACATGGGTAAAACTTCTTATACTTTTAGATGAGACGGAAGCTGCATTAGCGAAGCAGGGGACAATCAGTTCTTGGGATAACTTTGTCTTCTTTTTAAAATTAATATAATTTATTTTCAGTTTTCAACATTCACTTCCACAAGATTTTAAATTCCAAATTTTCTCCTCATGTCTCCCCTCTCCTCCCAGTATAGTATGCACCCCAACCACCCCTTTCCTCAATCTGCCCATCCTTCTATCACCCCCTTCTCCTATAGCCCTCCCCTCTATTTTCCTGTAGGGCAAGATAGATTTCTATACCCCATTGCCTATACAACTTATTTCCCAGTTGCATGCAAAATCAATCCTTAACATTCATTTTTAAAGCTTTGAGTTCTACATTCTCTCCTTTCCTCTCTCCCACCCGCCTTCACTGAGAAAACAAGCAATTCAATATAGATCATACGTGCGTAGCCATGCCATGCACTGCATTTCCCTCTATCCTTTCCTGACCTCAATCTATTCCATTCTCTCCCTTAACCTGTTCCCCCACAATAGTGTTTGCTTCTGATTACCCCTTCCCCCAATCTGCTGTCCCTTCTTTTGTCCTCCCTCTCCTACCCACTTACCCTTTTCCTTCCTGTAGGATAAGATAGATTTCCATACCCAATTGAATGTTATGCCCCGCTTAAGCCAAATCCAATGAAAGGCTCGCTTATTCCCTTTCACCTCCCCCCTCTTCCCCTCCATTGCAAAAGCTCTTTCTTGATTTTTTTCATGTGCGACAATTTACTATATTCTACTTCTCCCTTTCTCTTTCTCCGACTACATTCTTCTCAACACTTAATTTTATTTTTTTAGGTATCCTCCCTTCATATTCACCTCACCCTGTACCCTCTGTCTATATCCGTATCTATATCTATACATACACACATATACATACATATATGCACATATATAAATACACATATGCATATGCACACATACATACATATGCATACATACGCATATACCTACACATATAACACACGCTTGTATTATATATATATATACATACACATACACATACACATACACATACACATATACATATACATATACATATACATATACATATACATATACATATACATATACATATACATATACATATACATATACATTACCTCTAACTACCCTAATACTGAGAAAGGTCTCATGAGTTACAAATATCATCTTTCCATATAGGAATGGAAAGAATTCAACTTTAATGAGTCCCTTTTGACTTCTCTTTTCTATTTATGTTTTCATGTTCCCCTTGACTCTTGCATTTGAAAGTCAAATTTTCTGTTCAGCTCTGGTCTTTTCAAAAAGAATGCTTGAAAGTCCTCTATTTCATTGAAATTCCTTTTTTCCCCCTTAAGTATTATACTCAGCTTTGCTGGGGTGGTGATTCTTGGTTTTAACCCTAGCTCCTTTGATTTCTAGAATATCATATTCCAAGCCCTCCAGTCCCTTAATGTAGAAGTTGTTAAATCCTGTGTTATCCTGATTGTGTTTCCACAGTACTTGAACTGTTTCTTTCTGGCTGCTTGTAATATTTTCTCCTTGACATGGGAACACTGAAATTTGGCTACAATAGTCCTAGGAGTTTTCCTTTTGGGATCTCTTTTAGTAAGTGATCAGTGGATTCTTTCCATTTCTATTTTATCCTTTGGTTCCAGAATATCAAGGCAGTTTTCCTTGATAATTTCTTAAAAGATGATGCCTAAGCTCTTATTTATTATGATCATGGCTTTCAGGTAGACCAATAATTTTAAAATTATCTCTCCTGGAGCTATTTTCCAGGTTGGTTGTTTTCCCAATGAGATATTTCACATCGTCTTCTATTTCTTCATTCCTTTGGTTTTGTTTTATGGTTTCTTGATTTCTCATAAAGTCATTGGCTTCCATCTGCTCTATTCTAATTTTTAAGGAATTATTTTCTTCAGTGAACCTCCTTTTCCATTTGGCCCATTCTGCTTTTTAAAACATTCTTCTTCTCATAGACTTTTTGGCCTTCTTTTGCCATTTGGGTTAGTCTCTTTTCAAAGGTATTACTTTATTCAGAAATTTTGGGTCTCCTTTAGAAAGCTATTGATTCATTTTTCATAATTTACTTGCATTGCTCTCATTCCTCTTCAACAATTTTTTCTCTACTTCTCTTACTTGATTTTCAAAATCCTTTGTGAGCTCTTCCATGGCTTGAGACCAATTCATGTTTTTCTTGGAGGCTTTGGATGTAGAGGCTTGACTTTGCTGTCTTCTGTGTGTATGCTTTGATCTTCCTCATTTTAAGAAAATACCTTTTCAACAAGAAAGTAATCTTCTATAGTCTTCATTCTCCCCCCCCCACCTTAGGTCATTTTCCTAACCAATTACTTGACTTTTAAGCTCTTTGTTAAGTGGAATGTGTACTGTCCCAAGTTTCAGGGGTTTAATGCAGCTGTTTTCAGAGATATCTCTAGGGACCTATAAATTCTCAGTTCCTCCAAAGTGGTGTGATCAAAGGAGAAGTGTTTACTCCTCTCCTGGCCTGTGTTCTGGTCAGTTAACAACCACAAGCACTGTTTTCTCCCCTGGAACTGTGAGTAGGATTGCCTCTCCACAGCTGCCACCAGCTCTGCCACTCCGGTGCTTCTCTTCATCCTGGGACCACCACCTAGGACTGCAGCTCAGATTAGCTCCTTGATTCCTCCTACTGTCCTTAGACCAAGGGCTCTGGGAGCAGCTGCTGAAGCAACAGTGGCTGCTGCCACCATGGTGCTGGGGTGGGGACCGGACCATGTTCCTCTCTTACCCAGATGAGAGAGCTTTCCCACCGACCTTTGAAACAGTCTTTGGTGTTTGTGGGTTGAGAAGTCTGAAAAGCTGCCAGTGATTCAGCACCCTGAGACCTACTCCAGTCCCATTTGTGCCAGCGTGGCCCCACGCTGGGTTATGCTCTGCTCTGAGCCCAGTGCAATAGTCCCTTCCTTTCATCCTTCCAGATTGTCTTGGACTGGAGATCTATTTCACTGTCATTTTGTGGCTTCTGCTGATTTAGAATTTTTGTAGAGCCATTTTTTACAGGTATTTGAGGAATTTTTGGAGGAGAGCTTAGGCAGGTCCCTGCTTCTACTCTACCATCTTGGTTCCACCCTGCCCCCCATTTTGTCTCCTTTTTAAAAAATTAGTTACTCTATTTTTAGCAATCATTTAAAAATTGTTGAGTTTCAAATTTTCTCCATCTCTCCAGGCCCTCTCTCAACCATTTGGGAGGCAAGCAATATGATACTCATGTGAAGTCATGAAAGATACATTTCTATATTATTCATGTCAGGAAAAAAAGACAAGAAAAAGAAAGTAAACAAAAATACGCTTCAATCAACACTAAGAGATCACTAGTTCTCTCTCTAGAAGTAAATAGCATTTTTAATAATCAGATTTTTGGATTATTTTGGATTCTTGTATTGATTAGAGTAGCTAAATCTTTCACAGGTGATTATTACAATATTTCTGTTACTATTTAGAATATTTTCCTGGTTCTGTTCACTTCATTTTGCATTGGTTCATATAAGTCTTCTGAGGTTTTTCTGAAATCATCTTGCTCATCATTTTTTATATTAAAAAGTGTTCAGTCACAGTCATATGTCACACAACCTGTTCAGTCATGTCCCAATTGAAGGGCATTCCCTCAAAATCTAATTCTTTGGAACAACAAAAAGAGCTGCTATAAATATTTTTCTACATATGGATCCTTTTCCTTTTTCTTTCATAGCTTTAGGATATAGACCTAATTTTGCTGGGTATACACAGTTTTGTAGCCCTTTTGGAATAGTTCTAAATTGTTCTCCAGAATGGTTGAACCAGTTCACAACTCCACCAACAGTGCATTAACATACTTATTTTTCTGCATCCCCTCCAGAATTTTTCATTTTCCTTTTCTATCAGGTTAGCTTACATGAAAGGCATGAAGTGGTACTTCAGAGTTGTTTTAATATGCATTTATCTAATCAGTAGTGATTTGGAGGATTTTTTCATAAGACTGTTGTCAGAATTGATTTCTTTTTTTTCTGAAAACCTGTTCACATTCCTTGATGACTTATCATTTGAGGAATGACTCTTAACTTTATTAGTTTGACTCTGTTCCCTATGTGTTTGAAAAATGAGGCCTTTGTCAGAGAAAATTGCTGTAAATTCCCTTCCCAACATTTTCCTGCTTTCCTTCTAATTTTGGCTGTATCAGATTTGTTTGTTGATATACTTTTTAATTTTACATAATAAAATTATCCATTTTAGGTGATCCTTACTATTTCTTGTTGGGTCATAAACTCTTTATTTATTTATAGGTATGACAGGTACATTTTTCCATGCTCCCCTAATTTGCTTTTGATATAACCCTTTATGTCTAAATCATTTGATGGTATCCTGATATGTGTTGTCAGATGCTGGTCTAGGCTCAGTTTCTGCCAAACTCCTTTCTAATTTTCCCATCAATTTTTGTCAAATAGTGAGTTCTTGACTCAAAAGCTTTATTAAACACTACATTATTGTGGTGATTTACTATAGTGTAATGCCTAATTACACATATAGTATAATTTATATATATATTTATAGTATAATTCCACATATAGTATAATTTACTATAGCATAATGCCTAATCCATTCCACTAGTCCACCACTATGTTTCTTGGAGCTAGTACCAGAACATTTTGATGATTATCTACTTTGTAATATAGTTTGAAATCTAGTACAGCTATGTTTCACATTTTTTAAAATTGCTTCCCCTGATATTCTTGACCTTTCAGTTGAATTTTATTTCATTTCCAATTAATTTTTAATTTGTTTTCATGGACCTTTGTTGAATATAATTTTATTGCATTTAATAATTGTGCTTTTCTACAGCAGTTGGTTGCGAGGTTTTTATGCCTTAACACATGACCAATTTTTATGACTTCTATCTGTGTAGAGTCCTTCTAACTGTACTAACATTGATAAAGTTTTAGGATTTAAGTGTGTCATCTTCCCATGCAGGAATGTAAACAGTTTAACTTTATGGATTCCATTTTTTTTGTTGTTGAAATTAAAAAAAATATTCATTTTGAACTTAAATACAAAAAGACAAAAAAGGAGAAAATATTTCCATGTACACAGAACAATATATAAAGAAGTTTCAATATAAAATGATGAATTTTCATTCACACTGTTTAGTTTTTTGAATTTTTTTTGTAACAGGTTTAAAAGTTTTTTTAATAAATACTATATATCATTTTCAAAGTTACCCTGCTTCTCTATGCTTACTTCTATGTTTTCTTTTGTACTCTGTGGTGTAATGTTTATTTTTTTTTCTCCCTCCCTCCACACCTCATCTTAGAGAAGGCTATAAAAATGGAAACACAAATACACACATGTATGTATATATACACACATCTGTAACATATCTGCATATAAACATATATACATATACATAATATACACATTATATATGTATATAAAGCTATACTATATATACTTCTATTTATCAGTTCTTTCTCTGGAGGTGACTAGCATCTTCCTTTATAAGTCCTTTGTAGTTGATCTGAGTATTTATAACACTTAAAATGACTAAGTCATTCAAAGTCATTCTTAGGACAAGATTGCTGTTTCTGTGTATGATGTTCTTTGAGTTCTGTTCATTTAATTATTATAGTCAGGTTCTAGTCCTTAGGTATGTGTGGGTGATACCTTAGGCTTCAGGTTTTTTGTACTGTTGTTTTCTAAGCATTATCTGAGGGCCTGACCTTGGGCACTCCTCTCTGCCCTTATGCCATGGCTCAGCCTGCTGTCACAAGTGCTCTTGCTCCCTGTGATTTCTTCCATGGCTACAAGCTTCAGCTCATCCCTCTGCCTTAGAACCAAAACCAAGGACTTTGCTCTCCTATAAGTGCCATCAGCCAGCAGGGTCCCCACCCTCTGCTATCACATTCACATGGCCCGTATATGCTCCTCTTTGCCCATCGTCAGAGGCCAGTACCACCTCAAGCTCTGGGTGGAAGGTGGGAGACTAAGATGAGAAGGCTGAACTTGGGCAGAATCTCTGCCAGATGAGTCATCATCTCATCTTTTACTGGCATGGGCCCAGAAAGTCTTTCTGATCATCATTCCTTGATGTTGGGCCATTTGCAAAACCCAGCCTGAGATCCTCTTCTGGGATTCATATGGCTTGCTTTCCTGACTTTTCAATACTGTCAAGGTCAGAGACTCCACTCCCTTCACCAGACGTCATATGCAGAAGAGTTATTTAAATCCACCAGAAGTGAATGAGGCAGAGACTATGATTGAAAATGACAGTTATTTTAAAATTCCTCCTGCAGTCTGTAGTCACCTAGTTATGGTCGCTGTCCTTTGTTCTCAAAGAGGACCAAAACGACATCACTACGTTAAAGTCAAATTACAGTGTGTCTGATTATAACTGATTAAACTAATGTGAGCTCGGAATGTCCTATCACAGGTTGGGCATAAATAATACATGTGAGCATTTGGGGTAGATTCTGTAAATTTGAGCATCTCATACTTCTTTTGAGCTACTCCAATTCAGCAATGCTCATAGAGTACAGCCCTTTCTCTGATGAGGGCGTGCTATGCTGACTGTCCTGTGCCAGTGTCTCCCATGTCATACAATCAATTCCAAAGTTGTTAAGAGACATGTTGAGAGTCTCTCTTATTGATTTTTCTGACCATCATGTGAGTACTTGCCCTGTGTGAACTCTCCATAACACAGTCTTTTTGGAAAGCTTTTGTTTGGCATTCAAATCATGTGGCCAGGCTGTTAGAGCTGCAACCTTTGCAGTAGAGTTTGAATATTTGGCAGTTTGGTTCAAAAAAGGACCTCAGTGTCTGCTACCTTATCTTGCCAGAGCATCTTCAGAACCTTCCCAAGACAATTCAAATTGAAATAATTCAGTTTCCAGTATGGTTCTACTAGACTATTCAGGTTTCACAGGCGTACAACAATGAGGTCAACACAATGACTCTGTAGACTTTCAGTTTGGTAGTCAGTCTAATACCTCTTCTGTCCCACACTTTCCTTCGGAGGCTTCCACTGAGCTAGCTCTGGCAGTGCATGCATCAATCTCATTGTCAATATAAACATCCCTGGAAAGTATACCGCCAAGGTAAGAGAACTTATTCACAGTATTCAAAACTTCTCCACTTGCTGTAACTGATGGTTCCATATATGGTGTGGTACTAGCTGATGGAGCTCCTGTGTTTTCTTGGTGTTAATTGTTAGGTCAAAATTAGCATAAGCAGCGGGGAATCAATCTGTACTTTGTCACATCTCATCGTCAGAGCCTGCATGGAGTGCACAATCACCTTTGCACAAAAAAATCATGCACCAACACTCCCTCCACTTTAATCTTGGGTTGAAGTCTTTTCAAGCTGGATAATTTACCATCAGTTCAGTTGCTGATTTTGACACCATGTTCATCCTCATGGAAGGTATTTGACAACATGACTGAATACATCATGCTAAAAAACATGAGAGCAAGCACACAATCCTGCTTCACTACATTCATGACTGGGAAAGCGTGAGAGCACTGCCCATTATCCAGAACCCAAGCAAGCATGCTGTCATGAAATTGATATACAATACTAGTGAACTTCCCTAGGTGACCAAATTTTGAAATAATTTTCCGTAAGCCCTCATGACTGACAGTGTCAAAGGCCTCAGTCAGATCTATAAACATTGTGTACAGACCTCTGTTCTGCCCCTGGCATTTCCCCTGGAGTTGTCGGGCAGCAAACACCATATCGACTGTTCCTCGGCCCTTTCTGAAGTCACACTGGCTTTCAGGTACATGACCATCTTCCAGGTGAAGGATCAGCCTATTAAGGAGGACTCTGGCAAGAATCTTGCCAGCAATGACTAAGAGAGAGAGATCCCCCTGTGATTGTCACAGGACAATCTATTCCCTTTACCTTTATAGAGATGGACAATGGAGGCATCCTTGAACTCCTGGGGGATAACCTCCTCTTGCCATATAAACTGGAAAATTTCACTCAGCTTTTGTATGAGCAATGCCCTGCCCCCCACCCCCATCTTGTAAATCTCAGCTGGGATAGAATTGGAACCAGGTGCTTTGTCACATGAAAGGAGCCTTATGGCCCTCAAAACCTCTTCTTCAGTTGGAAGTTCAGATTGGGAGAGATTAACTTCAACCTGAGGTAACTGTCAGTGATCTCAGCATTGATTGATGATGGTCTGCTGAGAACACTATGGAAGTGTTCAGCCCAGCTCTCTAGGATCATGTCTTTATCACTAATCAATGTGGCTCCATCAGCACTGAGTAGTTGAGATGCTCAGTAGCCTTCAGAGCATTATAAAAGTGCTTTGGATTGTTACTATCTGCATAAAACTGAATTTTACCTCCTTCTTACTGAGCCAAGAATCAGGCATCCCTTTAAGCTTTGCTTGTACTCTACTTTTGATGGAATTAAATGCTGCCTTCTTAGAGATGGATGAACTATCCTGCTGGTAAACCTTGTGGAATTCTCACTTTTTTTTAGCAGCTTCTGAATTTCCCCATCATTTTCATCAAATCAGTCTTGATGTTGGTGAGCGTTCTGGCCCAGATGAGCAAATACAGTGCTGTACACCAAGTCTCTGAAAGCTGCCTCCTCCCTTTTTCGCTCCTTGCCAGCTGTGGATTGGCTCAACTTCCCCTTCAAGTTAGTAATAAACTATTCCCACTCAGAGAAACAGTCTGTGGATATTAATTCTTCTGGGAGTCATTTTGCCTTGGGGTCACCATTTTTGTTCAATGAGAATATTTAGCTTGGAGAGCATAAGTCCAGTACTCTGCATCACACATTGCCTTTATCACTCTCATATCCTGTCTGTCTCTTCTCCTTATGATCACAACATTGATTAAATGCCAATGTTTGCTGTGAGGATGCATCCACAGTTTTATTGTGTTTAGGTAGACAGAAGACAGGATTGGTGATGAGAAGTTCATGAGATGGACAAGTCTTCAGTAGTAGGTGACCATTGCTGTTGCTGCTTCCCATGCCATTTCTCCCAAGGATCCCCTAACCCATTTGGTAGTCTGAGCCAACTCTAGACTTTAAATCACCCAGAATTATAAACTTGTCCTCATTTGGCACATTGATGACAAGGGTGTCCAAGTCATCATAAGTTTTTTTCTTGACTTCATCAGGGCTCATCTGAGTGCGAGCATAGGCACTGATGATGGAATGTTTTCCTACAAGCGATAATTGCATTGTCATGAACCTGTCAAGGACTCTTTTTGCTAGGCATACAAGCTTGCTGACTAGATTATTTTTGATTGCCAAACCTATACCAGCTTCACGGTGTTCCCCTGAAAAACATGTATCCAGCTTCAATTTTAGGAAGCTGGCCTTCATTTACCAGCCTTATTTTACTCAGGCTTGCTATTTGAGGCAATACCTGCTGACTTGTCTCACAACAAGAGCTGTTTGTCTTTCAGGTCTATTGGCTTTTATGCTGTCTGTAAGTTGTGTGCACATGCCATGTACTGATGGTGAGGGGAATCATTTTTGCAGAAATTTTTGTATATTTTTTTGTGTGTGTTTTGACTGCAGGGTGGGATCCCTGCCAGCTGTGGTAATCAGTCCAGGGTTGAGTAAACAGACAATTATGAAGGCACCTTTTCTAGCCCTTTCCTCACATTAGGAAGTCAGCAGTGTGATCCTTAAAAGGGTGCTCTGACACCCAGGAGGCTGCTGAATTCCATGGCTGCTTCCAGTAAGAGGAAGACCCTATGGTCTGGGCCTCCTATGTGTGGGGTTGTCACTACAGCTCCCCATGTATCCACACTTGCTGCGTCATCACTTGCCTGTCACCACAGGACTTTGAGATAGCTAAAATGGTAAGATGGTATGGGTGATGTGTTTTGATTTATGCATAAATTGGATTTAAGTGAGGCAGAACTGCACGAAGTTGTCAGTTTCACTCTCTCTTCCAGAGTTATCACAGTTCAGTGGCAGGACAGTCCTGATGACCGGTGATTGCTCCAGATGCTATGAATGACCTTGATGTCTTTGATGTCTAACCAAGCTGTAAAGTAAGCCTCAACACCTGCTCTAGCTGCCTTCATGGCCAATTGCAACAAATTGTCCTCATCTGCCCTTTCCACCAGGGGAAATTTTCATATGCTTGTTGTAAGCATCCCCCTAACTCACAGAATGTGAGTACTCACAGTACAACTCTTGGTTGTACTCAACCTTGTTTAGTCCATCTGATAAAATGGTTTGCCAGGGTGTGGCCACTGGGAATGCTACAACTTCTTGGAGCCACAAGTGAGAGTTAGGTGGATCAGATGTACACCAAAGATGGAAAGCAGCCCTGAAATGGGCTTGGCAGCCCCCAAGTCAGAGGTACCTGCTTTACCTAGATACACCCTACTCTCTAAAACTGGCTATAGAATATCAATGAATGTTCCATAGTCTCAACAAGACACTTCCTCGTCAGGATTATTTAGAATCAAGTTTCCTTGTTTTTTTACATGGAGAGATGTCAACTCAGGCACTCTGCATGTCTAGCAGATCCATGTTACACTTACATAGATTGGTCTTAGATTTTTTTTACAGATAGCTTGAAAGGAGACACATAGGTCAGTAGCAGATGTTCCGTTAGTCTCCATTTTTCCAACAATAAAATTTGATATCTTTTTATCTCTCTCACGTCTTGTGAGTCAATTCCCCAACAACTTCACAAAAGTTGTCAGTCTATAAGCATTTATTAAGGAACTACTGAATGCCAGGTGTTGTGCCAGGTCTTATAAAGAAGGCAAAAAGGCAAGCCCTGCTCTCAAAAAACTCACAGTC
Source organism: Bettongia penicillata ogilbyi (assembly GCA_023548195.1). Taxonomy (NCBI): domain Eukaryota; kingdom Metazoa; phylum Chordata; class Mammalia; order Diprotodontia; family Potoroidae; genus Bettongia; species Bettongia penicillata. The sequence goes on along the minus strand of JAJHZJ010000072.1, from coordinate 1,737,792 downwards.
TAATAGCACATGAGATCAACTATGTACAAATATATATATATATATATATATATGATAAATTAGAGATATTCAGTAGAGGGATACCATCAGTATTAAAGAAGATCAGGAAAGGCTACCCATAGAAGATGAGGCTTTAGGTGGAACTTTAAGGAAGCTAGGAGGCAGTGATGAGAAAAGGGAGTGTTTGAGGTATGGAGAATAGCCAGTGAAAATGCCCAGAGTCTGGAGATGGAGTGCCTTGTGTATGGAACAGTAAAGAGGACAGTGTCAATCAGCAGGACTTGGGGACAGATGGGAAGGAGTATGAGAGTGAGGAGCTGACGGTGCCCCTTACATTCTGGCTTCTGACCTCATCACTCCACTGAGAGTGCTCTCTCCAGAGTTACTAATGACTTCTTAGTTGCCAAATCCAAAAGTCTTTCCTTTGTCCTCATTCTTTTTGGCCTCTATGCAGCCTTTGACATTACTGAAGACTCTCTCCTTGAAACGATCTTCTCTCTAGGTTTTTGGGACATCACTCTCTCCTGGTTTTCCTCCTATGTATCTGGCCACTCCTTTCTGGATCCTTTTCCAGATCACACTTCCTGGAACTTCTCTTCTCCCTCTACACTATTTCATGTGGTGATCTCATCAGCTCTCATGTTACCATCTCTAGGTTAATGATTCTCAAATCTATGTTTCCTGCACCAGTCTCTCTGCTGGCCTCCAATTTCATATCTCCAACTCCCTTTTGACATATTGAACAGGAAGTCTGGTGGATTTAAAACTAGTTATGTTCAAAATAGAACTCATTTACTTTCCCTCTTAAATCCTCCCCATACAGCCAGGTGGCATGGAGATACAGTCCCAGGCCTGGAATAAGGACAACTTATCATCTTGAGTTCAAATCTGGCCTCAGATATATACTGTCTCTTTGACCCTGGGCAAGTCACTTAAGTCTATTTGCCTCAGTTTTCTCATATGTAAAATGAATTGGAGAGGGAAATGGCAAACCACTCCAGTATCTCTGCCAAGAAAACTTCGAATGGGGTCCCAGAGTCAGACTGAACTGAGTGGCAGCCAACTCTGTCCCATCCCCAACTCTGTAACTACGGAACATCATTCTCAGTCTCTCTGCTTTGCAACCTAGCAGTCAGACTGGATTTCTCACTGTCTTTCACCTCTATATCCACTCCCTCATCACCTTACACATGGATTATTGCAATTACCTGCTGGTGGGGGTGTTTGCACCAAGTCTGCCCCTATTCCGATCCATATTCCATTCAGCCACCAAAGTGATTTTCCTGAAACACAGGTCTAATCAATAAACCCCAGTGGCTTCCTATTGCCTCCAGGATCAAATGTAAAATACTCTATATGACTTTCACAACCCTACATAATTTAGCCCTCTCTTACCTTTCCAGTACACTTATCCTTTGATCCCTCCTCAATCTAGTGACACAGGTCTCCTTGCTATTCCATGGACAAGACACTCTACCTCTCATCTCCAGGCATTTTCTCTGGCTGTCCTTTGTGCCTGGAATGCTTTTCCTTCTCCATTCTGATTACTGACTTCCTTGGCTTCCTTTAAGTGCCAACTAAAATTCACCTATAAGGAGCCTTCTCTAATTCCTCTTTATTCCCCCGCTTTCCCTCTTTTAATAATTTATTATTTATCCTGTATACAGCTTGTTTTCTATGTTTTGTATGTTGTTTCACCAATTAGATTATAGGCTCCTTGAGAGTAAGCTGTCCTTTGTCATTTTTTTTTTTGTATCCTTAGAGCTTAGTACTGTGCAATGAATGTTTATTTAATGAATATATGAATGAAAATTGTGATCCTGGGGGACTGGAAGGATGGTCACTTCTAGCACAAATTTATTCTGTAGACAATTCTATAATCCATTTCTGCTGCTTTTACACCTTTCTTCTTTTTAGTTATGTTTCCTAATGCTCCTATTAGCATTTCTAGGACTATGGTGTTAAAGTTCAAGTATGCTGACTCTATCGTATTTGATGATAAAAACAGGTTTTAAAAATAAAACAAAATAAAAATCATTGCAGATCTTTCTCATATGACTTCAATTTTTGACCTCTTTTAATTTTTGTCCTTAACATTTTAAAAATATTATCTCATTTGATCCTAGCACCAACCCTGATAAGTAGGTACTATTGTCATCTGTATTTCTCAATTGAGGAAACTGAAGCACAGAGGTTAATTGACTTATCCAAAGACTGGTAAGGTGGTACAATGGATAGAGCACTGGATCTGGAGTCAGGAAGACCTGAGTTCAATATTCAGTTTCAAGCACTTACCAGTTGTGCCTTATGGGAAGAGGTGAGAAGTTTTGGTGGCCCAGGCTTTCTATTCTCCCAGGAGAGATACCTGGGATGAGATTTTAGGCAAATGTTTGTAGTCTTTAACTTTATTTCACATTTTCATTTTGAAAGTGGCTCTATATGTGTTCATGAGAATCATGTCTTGTCTTACAAAAAAGGGTAACTTTTTGTGCATATTTCCTTATGGAAAATTATTAGAAAAAACAGGACGAGTGGTAGAACATCCCCTTAAATTTCTCTACTTTTAAAATAGATGACATAAAGCTCATAGGACTTATTATAGAAATAGATACCTACAAGAATCGCTGGCTTCCTTTCTTCTACCATCCCATTAGATTTTTGTGGTGAAATCAAAGATGTTTTATAATGAGGATTGGTTAACAGAGGAGATGCAATAGGAAGTGGCTAGGTTTCCTTAGAAAGTAGGAACTCTCAAAGCTTTTTGATGGCACACAATGATAATGCCTTTCTGCCAAAAGGAATCTGAGAGGTGGGTGAGTTAACTGCATGCATTGATGACAAAGGAAATTTTCTGTGACAGCATGAGGTCTGATAGAATTGTTTTAGCAATAAGTGTCAAACTTCATGCATCAGAATAGACCATAATCCTTTGAAAGCTGCTGTGGAGCTTAGCCAACAAATTGGAGCATACTTGTAAGGATGGTAACATAAGTATTTTTCTTGGCTCAATTCAGAACATGCCAATAATAAAGGCTTTTTGAAAACAATGTTTTTGTATGTGTAGTTCAAGTTTCTTCATAACTATTGGCTGCTTAATTAAGTGAAACAAACTTCTCATTGTATGTCAGAGACATAATTTAATTTGCCCAAGACAAGCAGTTAACAAGATCTGAAAAGCCCTACGCTTTTTCAAAGAAATTATGTCAAGGTAACGAAGCAAGAACTCTTAAACATAGCAGAGGTATTGAAACATAACAAAAGCCATATTGTTTGCTACATTCTCTGGAATTTAGTGGAGAACATGCATAAACATTAAGTAGATGTGGTAATTTCCTTCACTTTCAGGTCTCAGCTGCTTTCCTCCTTCTGCCATTGGCCCATCCTTAGTCAGGTCACCTCCTCTCTGGCCAAATGTCTCTAATGACAAAGAACATAGTACCTCTCAAGAGAACTTAAGTGACTTGTCCAAGGTCAGGTGACAAATAAATGGTGGGACAAGGTCACAAACTCAGGTCTTCTGAGCCAGGTCTTGAACTCAGGTGTTTTCATTCCAAGTAACAAAATTTGTTTTTTAAAAAAGTTATTGGCTTAATTCTGAACTTACATATGGAAAAATTTAACATCTTCATATACACAGCATAACACAAAATGATTATATATGAAAACATGAGTCTCCATTTCATATTGTACTTTTCAAAAATATATATAATAAATTCCACATATTACTTTCAAAACTTTTCTCCTTGCCTGTGTTTCCCTCTGTTTACTTCTGCACATTTTAAAAATTGCTTCAGTCGTCCTTTTGTTAAAAATCAAGCCTTCCCCCTGTGGCAGGAGAAAAATGAAATGACTGAGGGAAAAAAGGTGCAAGCTTGTGAGCATATGAATTTCTTGAGCAACACATGGCAATTGCAAAACAAAATGGGGTCAGTCGTCCTCAGCTTTGGCACTGAACCCCAAATACAGGAAGAGACAAATTTTTATACATTAAAAACCATTCATCAAATAAGACCAGTTAATTAAAAGAAAACAAGCAGGATGCAAACTTAGGTGATCCGATTTCTAATTGGAGGAAATTTTAAGGACTTTCTAAGGTGGGAGAGGCAAAGTGAATAGGTACAATTCCCTGAAATCAGAAAAAGATTTACCTCACTCCCTGTGTCTGTATTCAATCAAAGGAATGTGGAAACAATAGCCAGTTGACTAGCATGAGACCATTTTTCAGATGAGATTATAATTGTGAGGAAACTCCTTGCATCAGTCTTACTGGCTTTCTAGTCAGAATAACTTAGGTCCTAACATGAGGGTACTTATGCAGTAGGTACAGCATCTTTCAGCCACAGAAACAATGCAGTAGAGTCAAACAATACAGTAAAGTTTTTCCAAATTCCCACAATTGAATGAAGAGTTCTCACAAGATAGAAATTGAGCTGAACCCATTATTGAATAGAAAGGGAACTGAACTAGCTCCAGCATTGAGTCTCAAGATGGAGTCAGTGTAAGACATTCAATTCCCACTACCACTTTTATTTTAATCCCCACAATTCCCTTACTTTTGCTATTAAAAATAGAAGAAAAAAAACACTTGTAACAATAAATACAGTAAAGCAAAACAAATCCTGACAAAGGTCATGTCAAAAAATGTACATTCCTTTTTACATCTTGATTCTATCACCTCATCATATGCCCTCTGAAAGATATGGTTGCTTATTGCTTTCATCTGAGCTTTTAAGGTTTTTTCCTTTTGCAATGTTATCTTCTTTGCTTAACTGTCCTTCATGTTCTATCCACTTCATTGAATCAGGTCATACATCCTAGGATTCCAAAATAGTTTCTTCTGTAATTTCTTACAGTGCAAAAATATTCTATCCATTCATTTATCACAATTGTTAGGACCAGACCCTAAGATTCCAGATTTTTTTAAAAATTTAATTCCCCCTTCAAGATCAGACTCAGTCTTCTAACGGTTCCTTCCCTGGGGTTATCCTCCCTCTTTTTCCCACTCCCCATTCCTACTTGTTGCCTTGTCAAGTATGAAGCATTTCTGTTATGTATATTCAACTCTCCTTGGTGTGGTCAGCTTAGTGAGTTTCAGGCAATTGCTTCTCCCCTATCCATTCCTCCATGTTTATAAAATCTTTTCACATACATTATTAATGTGCTTTACACATAATTCTACGCACACACATGCACGTACACATGCACGCACATGCATGCACACACACACGCACACACATGCACACACACACATACACACCCCATTATAATGTTAGCATCAAATCACCATATAGCCTTTTCTGCTTGATCAAATAAATTAATCTTTTTGAGTTTCTCTTGAACCTTGTAATTCAGCTTTGCAGAGTAAGTCATTCTTAGTTGTTACCCTTTCTCTAAATCCCTCCCTTCCTCCCTCTTGATTCTCTGCTTACAGTTGCTGTAGATTTATTTTCTCCCTGAAGACTGATATTTGAGAATCTGTGTATCTTTATAGTGGTCAGCATATAGCCAGCTCTCTTGAACTTGGGTTAATCTCTACCCTCTGCTGTGTTTTAGATAGGGTGGTTGGTCCTGCTAAGTCTTGGCTCAGGTTACTGGCTTCCTGTACTGACCTCTACCTCCCAGGGTTAGACCCTCTCTTACCCTAGATCTTTAAAGACCAGAGAATTATCTGACACCTCAGAGCCCTCCATGACATCTCAAAACAGATTGCTAGGGACCTTAGAGTCCTGAGGTGTCCCAGTTTGAGCACTGCTGCACCTACACTGGCCACTGACATTTCTGGTGGGTTCTAGGCTGTTAACTAGTAGCTAGGTGCTCCTGGGCAAGTCACTTAAGTTCTGTTTACCTCAGAGTCAATAAATGAGAATATGCCTAAAAGAATGTCAAACTCGGACTAATATAAAACCAAATGAAGGTCCCAGAGAATAGATGATGATATTTTCTTCCTTCATCATAGCAAGGTGGTTGGGGACTACCAGGACAGGATAATACACACATTGTCAATGCAATTACTGCATTTGAGATTTTTGTTTAATTTTTTTCTTTGTCACAATAAAAGGTTCCATTTAGCGTGAAAGGTAGCTTTTAAAATACAGTGATGTAAAGAAATCAATAAAAAAAATTTTAGTAAAGAAAATTTGCAGGGGAGGAGCCAAGATGGTGGAGTAGAAAGACTCTCTTATACTAGCTCCAAACCCACAGCCCATAAATTTTCTGTAAAAAGAACTCCCCACAAATTCTGGAGCAGTGGAACCTGCGCAGAAATACAGTGGAAGAGGTTTCCGTTCCAGAGAGCCCTGGAAAGCCATCCCCAGGGGTCCGTCACGCTCTGGACAGCGGAGCCCACCCCTGCCCAGCCCTGGCCACGTGGCCCCAGAGGAACAGATCCGAGCAGGCTTCAGGGATGGAATCACGACTATTATCGAAGTCATTTGCAAAACTACACAGATATGGCCTATATTGAACTGCCTGCTTTCTCAAAGGGAATGGGTGGGGAGGGAGGGATGGGGAAAATTTGGAACTCAAAGTTTTAGGAACAACTGTTTAGTATTGTTCTTGCTACTGGGAAATAAGAAATACAGGTAATGGGGAATAGAAAGTCATCTGGCCCTACAGGGCAAAAGAGAAGATGTGGACAAGAGAAGGGAGGGATGATGGAAGAGAGGGCAGATTGGTGATAGGGAAAATTAGAATGCTCGGTGTATTGGGGTGAGGGGAGGGGATAAATGGGGAGAAAATTTGGAACCCAAAATTTTGTGAAAATGAATGTAAAAAGTTAAATAAATAAACTTATATTAAAAAAAAAAGAAAATTTGGTCACTTTCATCTGAGAGAATCAAGGAGTTGGCACCTGAGCCCAGCCTCTTCTGTGTGATTAATACAAGTAGAAAGTTCCAGGATCATCCAGCCTGTCTGCATCAGAGACAGGACTGAAGCCCAGGTCTTCGGACTTTAACATCATTTCTTTATTCAATCCATAAGAAGCAGTATAGAAGAAATGATTGATTATTTATATGAGTCATATTTGAATCAGTTTTCTGTGTATAGGCAGTTTATCAACTAGTCCCTAAGTATAACAGATATTATCTGAAGCTAAAAAAGGTTGGGACTTTCCCATAGTCACACAAGTAGTAAGAATCAAATTCATATTTTTTCCTTCCTTCAAATTTATTGAGTCACCAAGGATTATTGCACACATTTTTATTCTTAATCTGTCCTGGATCTCTTTCCCAGACCCAAGGATTTCTTAAGTTTATCTAAAAACGCAAGGTTTGATAGAAATCCTGAATAAGATAATGATTAACTTCCGGCCAGATTTACTGTACTTTGGGTGTGATTGTTGGGGTGGGAATGAATGAATGAATGGAAAAGTATTTATTAAGTACTTAGTTATTCACCACTCTTACCCGTGGCTCCAAGAAGCTCTAGAAGGTATAGTGGCCACACCCTGGTGAAACCATCTTGGCAGATAGGCTAAACCAGGTTGAGGGTAACTGACAGGCCTTAGACCTCTTGGTCAATTAGGGGGATGGCTACCCAAGCATGTGAAGACTTCTCCTAGGGGAATGCGTGGATGAGAACAATTTGTTCCAACAGCCATGAAGGTGGCTGAAGCAGGAACTGTGAAGAGCTAAGAGTTTTGTCAGACATCAAAGATGCCAAAGTTATCCGGTGCATCTGGACAAGTTGTCTTGACTTTTGTCTTGGCACTGGACTTCAATGATTCTACAACTGCTTCATTTCAATTCAATATATGAGTAAGTCAAGACATCACCTGTGATGTCACCAATCCTCTTCAGAAATGAAGGACAAGGAACAACCACAGGTATACCTAGAACATTTTGAGGGACAAAATGGGACAAGTCATCCTATTTCCAAATAGTTCAGCATTTTTTCCTAGACTTGCATCTTATTTCCATGCCCGCTCATTCACTTGGCATTATTGTTAGCAAGTTCATTAGTGGTTTTCTTTTAGCCCTGGCAACGGGTTTGTGTTATATTTATGGCCTCAAGTATACTACTTGCTTTCAATTTATCCTTTGAAAGACAACACAGTACTGGAAAGAACTTTGGACTTGGGAGGGTCTGGTTGAGACAGCTGCCTAAACAGAGGCAGATGGCTTAGATTCCAACATCTGTTGCAGACAAAAACCTAAAAATCACTCTAGAGCCAATGGTGACCAAGGATTTCAATGAGAAACTTAGAAAGTGAATTCTTCTGGCCCAGAACTGCAGAAAAACTCATCTCAAAATCCACAGAAAATAAAAGGGATGACCACGAAAGACAATGAACTGGTAGCCTCACAGTGTTACTCAAAGTGGGCCAAAGGTCCATGCAGACTGTAAAGGTTGTGTGTCTAGACGAGTCACTGAAAGCAGAGGGACCAAGGCAGAGTTAAGATGGAGGGAGAGTCAGTATTTTTGTCTAGTTCTCCCAACACACTTCTTCCACAATAACCTGGAAACATGTCAGACCAAATTCCAAATAGGAAAGCCAAGAAAAAGTCAAAGTGAGTCATTTTTCCAGCCTGACAGATCTTAGGAAGACAGAGAGGTCTGTGGACACAGATGTCTCACTACTGGGGCAGAGAGTGGAGCAGCAGCGGAGGCAAAGAAAGTGAATTGAAATAGGGCATCAGGATAGAAAGTGATCTTAGGGCACCCTCAACTAGTACTGGGAGCAGGAACTGGTACTATCCAGCAGCTCTTTTATCCATTCAGTACTGGGTCATTACTGAGTCAGTGTGGAGAAGAGCATAAGGGTCCTAGCTTAGTATTGAACCAAAACAAATATCAGAAACTTAACAGTGTGACTGAGCTCAGGAACAGAGCAATGACTCATTCCTAATGTTCAGTCAAGCACAAAACTCTGCAGTGGATTAGGAACATTCCAGCACCTGGAGATGGAAAGGTAACAGGGATAGAACACCAAGGCAGGAAGAACTGGGCAGAAGGAGATCCCAGGGGATCCACAGACTAGGGCTGGGAACAAGAACTGAGGCCATCTGGCAGCTCTGTCACCCATTGTATGGATCTGGATCATAGGTCCAGGGTGCATTGGAGTGATCCTGACTGAATATGGGACCCTTGCCAAATACTGAGTACAAAACAAATTCCAAAAGCTTAACTGTGTGGCTCTGAGCTAAGGAATAGAAGGGTGACTCAGTTCTAACCATTAGCTCATCACACAATCCTGGTTTTTTCAAAGCAGGACAGGAAACCAAGACCAAAGAGAGCCAACAGTTCAGTCTCTCTGAACTTCCAGAAGTCTCCCAGCAGGATAATTGAGTCCAGGAACAATTTATTGAAACTGTATACAAGTCAATAGATCTAAACCTAGGTCAGGAACTTATACAGTTCAGACCAGCAGGACTGAAAACAGACCTTTCCAACAGATCACATAATTTTGGGAACACTGAAAACTTGAAGACCCCCAGTCTAAGGTGTGAAAGAAACAGAAGCTCACACATCCTCCCCTCTTTCCAGAAGTGAAAAGAGTTTAACACTAATATTAAGTCCAAAATCAAGAAGTTGGCTAGAAGATTGAGCAAACAACATCCCACCCCTATCCTCCAGAAAAGAAGAAAGGAAAGAAAAAACTGACCAAAAAATCTCCTATAGAGATAGGGAAGCTCAGGACACAAACACATAAGAAGATAATGATTTGAAAATACCTACAAGCAAATTTTCAAAGAAAAATGCAGATTAGACACAAACTCAACAAGAATTCCTACAATAGATCAAATAAGAGCTAAAGAAAAACAACAAAATGATTTTTAAAATCAAATGAGAGTAGTAAAAAAAAAATCTAAAAAAATGGAGAAAAGAAATGAGAGCTATCCAAGAAAAGTCACGGAAAGAGAATTAACATTTTGTAAAAAGCAGCATAAAACCTTGCTGTAAAAAACAAGTCCTTAAACATCAGAATTGGCTGAATAGAAACTAATGACTTCATGAAACAACAAGAAATAATAAAGCAAAGTCAAAAGATTGAAAAAATAGAAGAAATTTTTAAACATTTATCAAGAAAAACAACTCACTTGGAAAATAAATAGAAGAGACATAATTTAAGAATCATTGGTCATTGAAAGCCATAAACCAAAAAAAATGGCTTATATATCATACTTCAGGAAATTATAACTAAAACTGCCCAGATAGCTTAGAACAAAAAACCAAAGTAGAAATTGAAAGAATCATCAGGTCACCTCCTGAAAGAAGCCAAATATTAATACTCTCAGGAATATAGTATCCCAAATCTGGAACTCCCAGGTCAAGAAAAAAATACTTCAAGCAGCCAGAAAAAAATAATTTAAGTACTATGGAGAAAAACTTAAATTCACACAAGATTTAGTATCCACCATCATAAAGGAACAGAGGACTTGGAATGTGATATTTTAGAAGCTAAAGGATCTATAATTACAACAAAAAATAACCTCTTGAGCAAAACTGAGTATAATCCTATGGGGGGAGGGAATGGACATTTAATGAAATACAGAACTTTCAAGAATTCCTGATAAAAAGACCAGAGCTAGATAGAAATTTAACATTCAAACAGAGTACTCAAGAAAATAAAAAGGTAAATATGAATGAGAAATCATAAAAGCTTTTAAAAAAAGGGATAGCCTGTTTGCATTATTGTATAATGAGATTACACATATAACCCCTCAGAACTTTGTCATGTCCAAGGATTTTCTTGTTGCTGAATCGCTTCAGTCATGGCTGACTCAGAAATGAAACAGGCAAATTCTAAAGCAATGGACATAAAATACATGCATTATTAGGGGCTATTTTGTGTAATTATGTGCCAATAAAACTGATATTCTAAATGAAAAGAATGAACATTTAAAAATATAAATTACCCAGATTAACAAAAGGGTAAGAAAAATACTTTAACAACGTTATTCTTAGAAAAAGAAAAACCAAAAATGAACCCCCTAAGGGAAAAAAAACCCAAACAAACCCAGGATCTTATGGACTTACAAGTGAAGTTTTACCAAAAATTTAAAGAAATTAATTCCAATATTACACAAACTCCTTGGAAAAATAGATAAAGAAGGAAACCTATTAACTTACTTCCATGACACAAATATGGTCTTGATACCTAAACCAAGCAGAACCGAAGCAGAGAAAATAAAAATGTAGACCAATTTCCTCTATGACTATTGATGCAAACATTTTATAATAGCGTGGGGATTACAGAAATATAAAAGTATCACACTATGACCATGTGAAATATATGCCAGGAATGCAAGGCTTGTTCAATATTAAGAAAACTATAAGTACAACTAACCACATCAATAAAAATAATGATTTCAATAGATGCAGAAAAATTTTGACAAAATAGATTAGAGATATCAGTAGCCATATGAAACCTGCTTTAAACCTGCTCCTGTTAAAAATGCTAGAAAACAAGAATTAATGAATCCTTTCTTAAAATAATAACTAGTATCTATTTAAAACCAAGAGCAGGCATTCTGTAATGAGGATAAACTAGAAGCTTTTCCAATAAGATCAAGGGTGAAGCAAAGATATCCATTGTCACCTGTAATGTTAATGGGATTTAAGATCTTCCCCACGCATTTAATAGGTCTTACATGGAACCCATGGAAGCTTGCTTAGGGGAGGTTTGCTCACTTGAAGGCTTTCCCATCTTTTGGTAATTAGGCACTGAAACATGTGGATTGTGACAGCTTCTGGCTCTCTGTATGCTCTGAGGTGAATTTTTGCTTTGGGGCTCACTCATTAGAAGAGTGTTCTTGTGAATTGGTCAGATGAGACTCTGTATAGCTGTTAAGGAGTGCCCCAGCTTTGAAAACCCAGATGTTGGTGCTTCTCTCTCTGGTAACTATGTGTGTATGTAATGGTCTCACAGTTGGATCTGTCTTTTGATCTGTGATGTATGTGTTGCTTATGGTCAGACAGAAGCTCTGTCTGTTGGTCTCCATGTTATTTTCTCTGCTTGTAATTTCTGTTTGTGTTTTCTCTGAAGTTCATGGTGCTGACCTTTCCCCTGAACCAAGTGAATGATGTATATGTGTAATTAAAGTGATTGTTGATCACTTAAAAGTTGCTTTCCTTTAAGAAAAGCACTCAGGTCATCCTGGGTATGCTAGGGTGCTTGCTGTTACATCACCATACTATAGTAATAACTCAAGAAAAGGATATTGAAGGAATATGAATGAGCAATAAGGGGGAAAAACTATCACTCTTTTTAGATGATAGGATAGTTTATTTACAGAACTTCAGAGTTAGCTAAAAAACTAATCAAAACAATGAACAACTTCAGCATATTTTCAGAATATAAAATAAACCCACACAAATCACCAGCATTTCTCTGTTACCAACAAAATCTATCATACAGAAATAGGAAAATAAATTCAGTTTAAAATAACTCCAGACATTCTAAAATACTTAGGAATCTACTTGCCAAGACACATACAGGAACTATATGAACACAATTAGAAAACATTCTTTACACTAATGAAGACAGATATAAATACTTGGAGAAATATTAATTGCTCATGGGTAGGCTGAGCCAATGCTATAAAAATGACAATACTACCTAAATTAACTTACTTATTCATGCCATACCTATCAAACTAACAAAGAATTACTTTATAGAGCTAGAAAAGATCATAATAAAATTCATTTGGAGTAATAAAAGGTCATTAATATCAAGAGAATCAGTGAAAACAATGAGAAGGGTGCCAAGCACTATCAGATGTCAAGCTATGTTATAAAATTGTAAGAACTGGAGAGATTCATTAGTTAAACAGATTGGTATGCAATTTACAGAAGTAAATGAGCACAGTAGCTTAGTGTTGGAATAAACCCAAAGATCCAAGCTATTAGGGAAAGAACTCACTATTTAATAGGAACTGCTGAGAAATTTGGAAAGTGTCTGGCAGAAACTGGGCATAGACCAACATCTCACACTATGTATCAGGATAAGAGCAAAATGGGTACATGATTTAGATGAAAGGGTAATATGCAAATTATTGGAGCTTGGAAGAAATTACTGGTCAAATGTATGGATAAGGGGAGAGTTCATGACCAAACAGGAGATAGAGTCACAGGAGACAAAATAGATAACTTTGATTACATACAATTAAAAAAGATTTTGTACAAACAAAACCGAGGCAGCTAAATTTAGAAGAAAAACAGAGATCTGGAGGAAGGGGGAATATTTTCAGCATACTTCTCTGATAAAAGTCTTATTTTTAAACTATATAGGGAACTGAGTCAAATTTATGAGAATATGAATGCATTTCCAATTGATAAATGGTCAAAGATATGACTGGGCAGTTTTCAGATTAAACAAAAATATCAGAGACATCATTACCCACATGAAACCTGCTTTAAATTGTTACTAATTTTAGATATGCAAGCTTAAATAACCTTGAAGTACCACTATATACCCATAAGATTGACCAGGCTGCCAAAAAAGAAAAAAGAAAATGACAAATGCTGGAGGGGATGTAGGAAAATAGGTAAACCAAATGCATTGTTGGTAGAGCTATGAATTGCTCCAACCACTCTAGGAAGCAGATTGGAACTATGCACAAAAAAATATTAAATAATATACTTTTTAAGCCTAGCAATGCCACTACTATATCTATACCACAAAGACATCAAAGAAAGAGGAAAAGGGAACACACACACACACACACTCACTATAGTAAGTCTTTTTGTGGTGGCAAAGAATTGGAAACTGAGTGGATGCCCATCAAATGGGGAATGGAATATAAATGTGATAAAATCTATTGTGCTATAAGAAATGATTAAGGGGATAGTTTCAAAAAACCTCAGAAGCCTTGTATGAACTGATAGAAAGTGAAATAAGTAGAACCTGAACATTTATACAGTAACAGCAACATTGCCAAGATAACTCTGAAAGGTTTAGTAACTGATCAGCACGAAGATCCACCGTAATTCCAAAGGACTCATGATAGAAAATCCTATCCACTTTCAGAAAAAGAACTGATAGACTCAGAGTACAGATTGAAGCATGTTTTCTTTTGTTTCTTTCTCGTTTTTGTTTTTTTTTTCTTGGAACATGGCTAATGTGAGAAAAAAATTTATATGTGTAAACATGTTTGTAATGGGGTTTATTTTTCTTGCTTTCTCAATGGGCAAGGGAGAGGGAAGGAAGACAAAAAGAATTTGAACCTGAAAATAAAATATAATTACATTAAAAAAATGAAAATAGAGGAGAAAAAAACAAGAGAGAGGAGAACGAGCCTTTAAGAATATCTCCAGGGTGCTAGAAATGCATAACAGAAAGGAAGGAGATATCAACCATTTATTAAGCCCCTATTATATAGCAGACACTATGCTAAGTGCTTTACAAATATCTCATTTCATCTTCAAAACAACCCTTCAAAATAGACACTATTATTATCCCTATTTAATAGTTGAAATAATTTGAGGTTAACAGAGGTTAAGTGATTTGCCCAGAATTATACAACTATTAAGAATCTGAGGTCAAGTTTGAAGTCAGGCCTTCCTGATTCTAGGCTGGGCACTATCTACTGTGTTGCTTAGATGCCTGGTGTAAGGGGCATGAATGAAGAGAATGCATTTTCAGTACATTATCTTTTATTTCTGAAAAGTCACACGCTTATTTGCAAATGAGGGAGAAAAGTTGTGGCTTGCTAAAGTCAATGAGTTATGTTAAAATATTAACAAAAAACAAATTGAGGCTGACTTTCTGGAAGATGCATACTGGTGATAAGATCTATTGGACTGTGAAATAGTCTCTCCAGGAAAGAAGTAGAAAACTCCATTACTTAAAACACAGTAAATTACTGTATTGCCAAGGCAATATTCACAGCACTGGTGGTGACTATGCATATGTCAGCGTAGCTCTCAATCACAAAATATAAAAGACTCTCCATTTAGAAGACAGAAGAAAAACATTTATTTAAGCACCAGAAAGCCAAATCCCAGAATCAGAAAGCAAAATCTGTCATAGTGACCAAGAAGTTAAGAATCATGATCACAGTAGGGGGTAAAGTCATTCTCAAACCTCCCCTCCCCCAGTCAGGGCCTTCTCAACTATCAACTGTCACAATGTGTCAATCTCAAACCTCCCCTCCCCCAGTCAGGGTCTTCTCAACTATCAACTGTCACAATGTGTCAATCTCAAACCTCCTTTCCCCCAGACAGGGCCTTCTCAACTATCAACTGTCACAATGTGTCAATCTCAAACCTCCTTTCCCCCAGACAGGGCCTTCTCAACTATCAACT
Organism: Bettongia penicillata ogilbyi; assembly: GCA_023548195.1. NCBI lineage: Eukaryota > Metazoa > Chordata > Mammalia > Diprotodontia > Potoroidae > Bettongia > Bettongia penicillata. The sequence goes on along the minus strand of JAJHZJ010000072.1, from coordinate 1,722,543 downwards.
GTCACAATGTGTCAATCTCAAACCTCCCCTCCCCCAGTGAGGGCCTTCTCAACTATCAACTATCACAATGTGTCAATCTCAAACCTCCCCTCCCCCAGTGAGGGCCTTCTCAACTATCAACTATCACAATGTGTCAATCTCAAACCTCCTTTCCCCCAGACAGGGCCTTCTCAACTATCAACTGTCACAATGTGTCAATCTCAAACCTCCCCTCCCCCAGTCAGGGTCTTCTCAACTATCAACTGTCACAATGTGTCAATCTCAAACCTCCTTTCCCCCAGACAGGGCCTTCTCAACTATCAACTGTCACAATGTGTCAATCTCAAACCTCCCCTCCCCCAGTCAGGGCCTTCTCAACTATCAACTGTCACAATGTGTCAATCTCAAACCTCCCTTCCCCCAGACAGGGCCTTCTCAACTATCAACTGTCACAATGTATCAGTTGACCTGTGTCAGCTGGGCCTGTGTCAGTTGGCCTGCTCTTTCTCCTCTGACCTGATCCCACTCATTCACTTCCTCCCGGTTTGCTTCACCCTTCCTGTTCCGCCTCTTCAGCAGGCTCCTCCCCCCACATGTGACCTAGGCTTCCAGGTGATTTAAGCAGATCGTATGGGCCTATTAATTAGTGAGAAAGATCTTTCCATTTAAATTACTATTACAACTACATTAGCCAAAGCGTACATGTTTTAAGAATTACAGATTTTCAGAGTTGGAAGGGATCTCAGCAGCAGTCTAATCCAACCTGTGTTTTATCCATACCTATAAGGAATTCCTTATTAGATCTGTGATGAGTGGTCATCCAACTTCTGTTTGAAAATCTCTGAGTGAAGAACCACCACTTCTTGAGGTTCTACTTTTTGATATTTTCTAAAAGTCAGGACCTTCTTTCTGACATCAAGCCTCAGTTGATCTCTTTACAGCTTTTACCTACTGATCCTGGATCTGCCTTCCGGAGTCAAACTAAACCCTCTTAGACATGACAGCCTTTCAAATTCTCAAAGAAAATAATCATAAACCCTTTGACTTTACATTTTTCTAGGCTAAACATCCCTTTTTATTGTTCAGTCTTTTTTGGCAAAGATATTGGCCATTTTCTTCTCCAGCTCATTCTACAGATGAGAACTGAGGCAACCAAAATTAAATGACTTGCCCAGTGTCATACAGCTAGTAAGTGTCTAAAGCCAGATTTGAACTCAGGAAGATGAGTCTTCTTGACTCCAGGCCTGGTGCCCTATAGCTGCCCATAAATGTTCCTACTTCCTTCCAACTAGACTCAAGACCCATCATCAACTTGGTTGCCCTATTCTAAATATTTTCCAACTTATCAATAGCCTTCTTAGACTATAGCACCCCAAACCAAATATAATACTTCAGATGTATTCTGAGCAGGGAAGATTCTATATCATATCAATATAAATAATTCAACTCTGGTAAGAAAAATCCTAATGTTTGTTCACTCTAGCATCACTGGTCAAGCATGTCTTGTTCTGGTCAAACGGAATTTTACTAAGCTTCTTCAAATCTTGATAGTCTGAGTATATATCACCTTAATTAGATGTCCTGATAACCTCCACAATTAAGTACCAGATGTGAAATTTTGAACAGAAGTTAGTGATGCCACAAACACTATCTCTGAGGCTTCTATCTGTAATTTCTTCTTTCATTTTTGTGTTTTAGAGAAATCTTGGATTATTTTATAGGATAGATGAGGAAGAAATGAAGGAAATATCAAGCTAAATCTGAATTCAGTAGAAACTTTTCAATGAAAATCCTTACTTCTCCCTTTGCCCAATCTTTCCAGATAGCCATTAATTTCAAGTTGGCAGTATCTTGCGTAACAATCCCTTCTTTGCCACTCCAAAAGCTACCATCCTAGTTTAGATTTTCAGTTTTTCATTCCCTCTGGTATAGGCTATTGTTATAGCTTCTCTCTCTTTCAATTCATTATATACATCTCTTGCAGATTAATTTTCTTTATGTACAGGTCTAATCTTAGCATCTCCCTATTCAAAAATCTTGAATAGCTCCCTATTGCTCACCAAAGAAAGTTCCAATTATTTATCTTGCCACTTAAGACCCTTCACAATATGACTCTCATCATAACTTTACAGGGTCATCTTATGCTCCTTTCTCTGATATTTCCAATACTAAAACAAAATTTATGATATTTCTGTTTTATGAACATGCTACACTTCTTTATGCTTTCATTTATTCCATTTCCTATGCCTGGCATTTCTACTTCCCACTGTTCACTAGATGGAATCCTATCTATCCTTCTTATCCTACCCAGGGAGGTAGAAGTAGGAGCAACAGGTGAAAGTTTCAGAAAGGTAGGTGTGGGCTTGATGTGGAGAATTTCTCAGATCTAGTGATCTGCCCCTAGCAGGAATATCTAACCCTAGCTGCACAAATATAGGGCAAAAACTTCCACTTCTTTCCAGTGTCCTAAGTTCCTTTTTGAGGCTTATCGAAGTTTTCAGGTAGTTTATATAACTTGGGGACTGGTTTCTGGGGGTGGGGGTGGGGTGGTAATCAAAAGAAAATTACTTATCCTAAATCAACTAGGATGGACAGAAAGGTCATGGAGGATTTCAGGACTTCCCTTTAAAGCGAAAATTTTATTAATAGCTGCAAGAGGGAACCTTTTATGTACTAACTGAAAGGAGCTGCAGTCCTGACTAATGAAATTAAAATGTGTTGATTAGCTTCAGTGGATGGTGACCAAAGCAGTGTCACAAATGATCAGTTCTCCCTTTGAAGAAGGAGCCCTGGCAGCAGATGACAGCTACAGAACATGGCAATAGCAGCTCAGCAGAGAAACTACAGAAATAATAGCACCAAGCAGATATCAGCTTTGAAAGCAGAAGTGATTGGCAGCCAAGTAGAACAGAAGTGAGGTAAAAGTGATTGCCAGAAGATGGCGCCATGAGAGGTGTTCCAGCTGGTATGCAACCAAGGAATGTGAGTTGTCTAGGGAATCTTCCTTATTCTACCAACAGCCTAGTAAGCAATGAGAGAGTGTATCCTTCTGTGTAAAAGGATGGCGAACCATTCTATTGATTTTCTCTTCCCATTTGCTTTTCCTTTTTTTTTTGCTCTTATTAAATGCTTTGTTATTTGATTTATAGTTCTGCCTGTTTTGTTAGTGGAAAAGGCAATTGCATAGCAGTTTGATTCATATTCATATGATTGGGATTATGTTGAAATTCTTCATTACTACCAAACAGCCAGGCAGGTGGGTGACTCAGTTACCAAGGATCCTGCCCCGAGAGTCTTCTCGTTGACTTTAGGAGGGAAACAATCATGTCATGGTCCCACTCAATGACTTGACTTTTAACCTTCCTTGTTGGGGACATACAACTTTACTGAATCATAAGAAAAAAGCAATATCTTATCCTTCCATATTCACTGAAGACCCAGACAACAATCTTCTCACTATTAAACCCCTGTCCAAGATAAGAGGCTCATACACGATGCATTTTGTGAATAGAACCTTGTCCAGAAGTTGGATGTCTCACAGTATGTTTTACCAGGAACTAATTACAAGCTCTACCTGCAGGGAATCTTCTGCCATCTCATCTTGGGATAAGTCAAAAGAAGAAGTGAAAAGTTAAGCCTCTGGAGATCCAGTGATGATGTACTTAGAGACTCAGATATTAAACCTTACCTTCATTTTTTTTTCCTGTATGAAAGAACTAACTGATGCCATCCATTCTCATTACAGGTCTCTTCACAAGGGGATCCTGCCTCAAGTATCTCCCCACTTTACTCCATCCTCTACACAGCTATCAAAATGATTTTCATAAAGTCAGATCTGACCATGCCACCCTCCTATATGATAAACTCTGGTAGGTACCTATTACCTCTAGGGTCAAACATAAAGTCTTACGTTTATAATTTTTAAAGCTCTTCTCAACTTATTTTTCCAGCCTTATTATACACTATTCCTTTCATACACTCTACAGTCAAACCATGATCTTCTTTCTTCATGATGTTTCTTCTACCTTGTCCATATCTTTGTGCTGGTTGTCCTACATTCCCGGAATGTACTCCCTCCTCACCTTTGCCTCTTTCAGCTCAAGTGCTTTCTTCTACACGAGATCTTTCCTGAATTTCTCCAATTTCTAGTGCTGAATACACTTAAACAGTTTAAAACTTCCCTAACACTTCTAGAGCATCTTGTGTATTTCTCTCTGGCATAATTTAAATTTCTTGAGTGCAGGAAATATTTTGCTTTTGCCTACGTATCTATAGCACCTAGCACAGTGCCTGACAATGGTAGGTACTTAGAAAATGCAATACTTCCCCATCTATGATTATCAAACTCCTATCCCATCTTCTGATGTCTACAATTCAGAATTTCAGATTGCCAGAAGTTACCACTTTTATCAATCTAATCCTCATTTACCTCAAAATTACTCTCCTCAAATCCCTAATATTTTCTGGCCTCCCATTACATTGTGCCTTGGAACCCCCAGTTCTTCTGGGAGAAGTTCACAAGCTTTCCTTCATCTTAGACCTCTTTTTCTCAAATTCCTTCCTTCTTCATGAGCTCATAGTAACCTGGTTTCCCACAAAAGCCATTAAGCCATCCTTTCCAGTAGAGGGTTTAACATTTCTCATGCCTCTGACATACTCAGGAGGAAGAATGGGAATATGTCTTCCTTTCCACTGCTACTTTCATATCCTTCTTTTACTACTATCACTTTGATGCCTCTCTATATTTGAGGTTCACTAAGTCCTTCTACCCTATCTAGATTTTTGTTTCAGTAATGACTGGACCATTGGTCATTCCCTAATCTGTCTCAAGGAGTTCAGTACCGGGTTTATTGCGTTCTTTCCATCTTCCCATCAACCCTTTCTCTAATATCTGGAATCTCAATAACAATGTTGATGTCTCCTTATACACCCTCTGACTTCCCAGTTTATCATCAGTCTCTTCAATTTCTTAACCTTCACTTTTATTCCACACCTGTAACACACAGAATTGTCATATGTTTAGTTTTACCATCATTCATAAATACTCAAATTTCATGATTCAGAACCATGACATTGCTCTGTCTAATTACAATCGCTTGGCCTTGTAGCTTTCTCTCTCTCTGCCTCCTTAACCTATTCTTTATCCTCATCTTGCCCTACAGTTCTTTCATAGCTTTCCCTAGACTGCTCCCTTGATCTAGTCTCATTTTCCTACTTTCACAGTCTTAATCGTAGAATGATGTAGTTTAACTATACAATGTCATCTAACCTTAAATCCTTTGCCCCCCTGGTACTATCACTCGTCACACATTAACAAATTCCATCTTGGATTACCCTACAAACCACCATCTCTATTTCTGCCCTTGTATTGTTGAACACCCTGGAGGAAACCACATACAATATTAGCTAGATCCACTACCAACTTTTGTCATTTAATCTCAAATAGAATTTATTCTTTCTTAATTGACCCTTTCTTTGCATTCCCCACAACTGACACTCCTAACTTCTTTTATCTTCAAACCTCTATACCACTCTTTCTCACTCTATCTCAGCAAAGGCATAGTCCTTTACTTTACGAAGAAAAGAGAGCCCATTAATCACAGGTTTTTTCCTCTCATATTCTATACTATAAAACTCCTTGACATCATCTCTCATTCTCTCCTTTATTCTAATCATTGATGAAGAGGTATCTTTTCACCTTTCTACTTAATATGCTTGACCCCACTTGCTTCTGTCTTATCTGGAAGTTTGAGTCTTTAATTGTCTCCTCTCTTTTCTTTCATCTTCCATATCTCCCTATCGATTAATTTTCTACTGCCTACATGCAGTGGTAGAAACTTCCTAATCTTCCAAGTGTTTTCAACTGACCATACCATCTCCATAAGCTATTATTCTTTATTTCTCTTCTGTTTCACTGCCAAACTTCTTTTACTTATTTATTTTTTAATTATTTTATTTGTTTCAGTGTTCTACAATTACTTACATATACCTTAGATTTTTTTCCCCTCACTTCCCCCCTTCCCCTTCCCTCCCCATTCCCTCCCTGAGATGGTGTGCAATCTTGTATAGGTGCTACACATGCATTCCTATTAAATACAATTTTACCCTAGTCATGTTGCATAGAAGAATTAAAATGAACGGGAGAAACCACAAAACAAAACAAAATATAACACAAAAGAAAATGGTCCGCTTCATTGTGCTATTCAATTCCATAGTTCTTTCTCTGGATGTGGAAGGCATTTTGCCTCAAGAGTCTATTGGGAATTTTTTGAGGTCCTTGCATTGCTATGAAGGGCTAAGAATACGAGAAAAATCCCTCACACTCTGAGGTTGTTGCTGTGTACAAAGTTCTCCTGGTTCTGCTCCATTCACCGAGCATGACTTCATGTAAGTCTTTCCAGGCCTCTCTGAACTCTTTCTGTTCATCATTTCTTATAGCACAATAGTATTCCATTACATTCATATACCACAACTTGTTCAGTTATTCCCCAGTTGATGGACATCTCCTTGATTTCCAATTTTTGGCCACCACAAAAAGAGCTGCTATAAATATTTTTGTACATGTGGGATCCTTTCCCATTTTTATGATGTCTTTGGGATACAGTCCTAGAAATGGTATTGCTGAGTCAAAGGGTATGCACATTTTTGTAGCCTTTTGGGCATAGTTCCAAATTGCTCTCCAGAATGATTGCATCAGCTCACAGCTCCACCAACAACAAATTAGTGTTCCAACTCTCACACATCCTCTCCAACATTTATCACCTTCCTGTTTTGTCATGTTAGCCAATGTGATAGGTGTGATGTGATATCTCAGAGTTGTTTTGATTTTCATTTCTCTAATAAATATTGATTTAGAGCATTTTTTCATAAAACTATAGATAGCTTTAATTTCTTCTTCTGAAAACTGCCTGTCCATATCCTTTGATCATTTATCAATTGGGGAATGACTTGTATTCTTGTGCATTTGACTCAGTTCTCTATATATTTTAGAAATGAGGCCTTTATCACAGACACTGTTTACAAAAATTCTATCCCAGTTTTCTGCTTTCCTTCTAATCTTGGTTGCATTGGCTTTGTTTGTGCAAAAACTTTTCAATTTGATGTAATCAAAATTATCCATTTTGCACTTCTTAGTTTCTCTATCTCGTTTGGTCACAAACTTCTTTTTAAAAAGTTATCTTATGATCTTTCCTTCCACTTCCTACAACTTTCTCAATCCTTTCTAGTTAGCCTCCTGACATGACCACTGACCTGTAGTTTCCACTCTAAAGTAATCAATGATCTGGTATCTTTCTCTCTGTTTTCATCCTTGTTGATCCCATTACTCACCATTTCCTGCTGTTTAATATTCTTTTTTCCCTTCACTTTTGTGATATTGCTCTGTCCTGATTCTCTCTGCCTGTTCCTTCTTATTTTCCTTTGCCAATTCATTATCCAAGTCCTACCCCTAACAATGTGCCCAGCTCTCTATCCTAGGCTCCCTCCTCTTCTTTATTTATACCTTCTCACTTGTGGGATCTTAACAGATTCCTGTATTGCAGATGACTTCCAAACCTACATATCCTCCCTTAATCTCTCTCCTTAATGACCTCATGTCATCAATTGCCAGTGGGATATCTTGAACTGGATGATGTCCCAAGGTTACCTCAAATCCAACTCTAAATGGAACTTATTATCTTTGCACCAATCTGACAGGTAGCACTGAGTGCCAGAATCAGTGAATGGGAGCTCTACTGCAGCTCTTCAAGGAAGAGCCAGATAACTATTTGTTGGGCTTGTTGCAGAGGAGTTTCTAATTCTTGTTAGGTTGGGCCACAGAACCTGCTAGTTCTGAGACACATGATTTTAGGTTGTGATACTTTTTGCCCATTCTCTTTAAAAGGGATGTGGCATGTTCGTTAAGGAAAAGTCACTTCACCATTTTGCATTGTGTAAATCTTTGTTATTAGAAGAAATTTCTTCTTCCTCTAAACTGTCCTACAATCTTATGCTTTTAAGCATTTTTACATTTTGTATTATAGTTCCTTGCATATAAGTTTTTTCTCTCTTGAAGAAATAGAATGCGTCTTCTCACTTCTGTGCCTGCCACCCACCACTTATTTTCAGTAGTCACTTAGCAAATACTTGTTTAGCTTAAATGGAATAATTTATATTAAAGAGAGAAGCCAAAATGTTTGGATTTAAGCAGCATAGGCCATGAATTCATCTGTCTGATAGATCAGTTAATCATCATTTCAAAATATTTGCCATCCCTACCAATTACCACCTATGAGAAAATAGGTTAGTCTAATTGAAGCAATAAAAGGAAAGGACAGGAGACAGCATGTTCCAGGTGAGTCAAATTGCTACCATAACCTTTACCACCACCTCCACTCAGACCCTGATGAAGATAATTTAATACTCTAAGCTCAAGAACCATGGAAATAACAGTTGCCCCTGGCAAATCCACCTTGCTTTCAATCCAGCCCCCATATCCCTCATAAAGAAAGCAACCTTCCTTTATGGGGATGTGACCCGACAGCTGCTTCTACATTTGTTACAGCCACTGTGTCAGTTGCCACAGCTATTGAAAAACCAGAAAAGAAAGTTCTCACAACCTAAGTCCTTGGCAGATGTCAGATGGTTTCCAAATAAGAAATAGATGTAGCTGTGTCAGTGGAAAAGACATTTTAGAAAATATATTAGCATCCACACTAAGGACCATGGATCATTTCATCTTACTTGTAGCTAAAACTTCCTCTGTATTTTGTCTCCTCAACTAGAATGTGAGCTACTTGACAGGAGCAATTGTCTCTGCCTTTCTATTTCCATGCCCAATGCTTACCAAAGTATTTTGCAGATAATAATTATATTTTCATATACTCAATATAGTCATATCATAATTATCTTAATATAAATTATCTATGGCTTAGTAATACCAAGTTGACTTCCCTCTGTTACAAAAAAATAGGTAGTCTGACCACTGAAGAATTCCAAGACATATAGACAAAAAAGAGGTAAACTACTCTGGTATTAGTTTCCCCCACCAAGTAGTGAAGATGTTCAGATAACTGTATCTCTTCATGACATGAACAATGAATACAAATCCAAGTGAAAGGGGAAAAATACTTGTTGGATACAACTAATAACATTGTGCCTTTCTTTGTGTCTATTAGTTACTAAATCTGTACTTTCCAGACCAGCACCAGTAAAAGTATGAAGGATTATGCAACATATTGACTATTCTATAGCTCTGGTGCCAGATTAAGTTTTGGATGGTCTAGCTTCACTTATATTTTCTATGCTTTGAGGATGCTACAAAAGTTAGAGAATCTCTCTCTCTCTCTCTCTCTCTCTCTCTCTCTCTCTCTCTCTCTCTCTCTCTCTTTCCCTCCCTCTCTCCCTCCAATATACTGCAATTTAAAGTCTTCTACTTTTCTCTATTGAGTGCTTTATAACATATAGCTCTCTCAACTGCATCTGTGCAATGAAACACATATTTCAACAGTGCAATTGCTAACCATATTTTTGAAAATCTTAAATAAACTGATTTTAAAGCAAAGCAAAGATTATGAAAAGCTCATTTCTCTAGCCAGAGAACAAGATGAGAAGTGATGCAAAGGATGGAAACTAGGAATTCACATGTTTTGTTCTCAGCAGCATGAATAGCTCCAGTCATTCAGTATTTGTTCCCCAGAGTATGATGCTCAGTTTTCCAGAGAAAGTTATTCTTGACTGTAAACCCTTGTCTTTTATCTTCTGGAATATTCCAAGTTCTCTGATTCTTTATAGCAATGGTTGCTTGGTTGCTGAATCATATGTGAAACTGACTATCTCAATACTTGAATTATTTCTCCCTGCTTAATATATATGTGTGTGTGTGTGTGTGTGTATATATATATATATAGTATACATATATATATACTAAATATATTTGTATACAATGATATATGATACACACATATGTATATTATACACACATATATTTAGAAGGTCTGGATTTTGGCTGTAATATTATTCAGAATTTTCATTTAGGGCTTTCTTTCATAAGGTGAAAAGTGTATCTTTTTAATTTCCACTTTAATCACTGGTTCTAAGTGATCCAGATAATTTACTTTTAAAATAGGATGTCTATGCTCTTTTTTAATCACCATCTCCTGATGATTCAATGATTCTTAATTGATTTCTTCCCAATCTGTTTCCCAGGCAATTGTTTTTGCTGAGATAACTTATATATTCTTCTATTTTCCCAGTACTTTAACTTTGTTTTAGCATTTCTTGCTGCCTTATGGAGTTCTTGGTTTTTATCTGGTCTATTTTGATTTTCCAAGGAGTTTTTTTTTTGGGCAAGGTTTTGTGTACCTTTTTTTTTTAAAACAAGTTGCCAATTTCTTTTCTGATTCTTTCTTCCATGGCTCTCATTTCTTTCTCATTTTTTTCTCCAGTGTTTTCATATAATTTATAAAAACTATTTTTTTTAAAAAGGAGATTTTTAAAAAGAATTTTTAAATAGTTTTTATAATTTATATGAAAGCCCGGGAGAAAAAAATGAGAAAGAAATGAGAGCTATGGAAGAAAGAATTGAAAAAGAAATTGACAACTTGCTTTAAAAAAAGGTACTGATTTTCAAGCGTTGTGATGCCTTCTTACTCTGAAAAATGTATAAGTACTGCAAGGTGAGGTTTTGCTTTGGGGCTGAAGTGTTTGTTTGGCCATATGAGACTCTGAGCAACCATTAAGGAGCCCTCCCTTCCCCCTTGACTTTGAAAACCCAGATGTTGGTTTTCTTTCTCTAGTAACTATGTATGTATGTAATGGTCAGACAGCTGGATCTATCTGTTGATCTAATTAGATTACTTACATGTGGAAGCACTGTCCATTGATTAGTATTTCTCTGAAGTTCAGGGTGCTGACTTTCCCCTCTGAACTAAGTGAATGATGCATGTGTTTTATTAAAGTGATTATTGACCCCTCAAAAGTTGCTTTCCTTTCAGAAAAGCAGATCAAAGAACTTGTGATGGTAGGCATTCCTCTGTATGTTGGGGTGCTTGTTTTTGTAGACCATCACTCCTATATTGCCTATACTGCCCTTTCTTGATAGTAACCTTTTGGTGACCCAGTTCTACTTGACATTATTCTCTGCTTTTCAATTTCTTACCTATTGGACCAATTGCCATTTTTTTGCCTTACCAAACCCCCAATCTTGAATTATTCCAACTATCTGCCTCCTCTGTGTCTACCCATATTCTGCTGAAAAGGGCCACCTGGTTCCACTACTAATTTATATTGTCCAATCTTAATTCAGTGGTAACCCTTCTATTCCTCTCTAGCTAATTCTCTGTCTCAGGTGCTTCTATAAACATTCTCTTCTCTCTGGGAACCTTCTATAACACCTTCTGCTTCCTTTCAGTAGAATAGTACCACATATTTCATGAAAGAAAAATGATATCATTCAATGAGAGTGCCATCTTTTCCTCTCCTCTATTCATTTGAAAACATCCTCCTGCTATCCAATACACTATTTCTTATTTAATCATAGTCTCTGGTGAACAGATGACCCTTTTCATTAATAAAATCAACCTTTTTATATGAATTCATGATCTCCCTCCCATCTTCTCCACCAGATTGGCTTTACTATAATTCTCCACTCTCCCTAATCTTCAATCACTCCCTACCTACTCATTTCTTTTCTCATACCCACAAACATCCACATATCTCTCCATCCTTAAAAAACAAAACGAGATTCTACTATATATGTTAAGTATTACTGTATATCACTCATCCCCCTTCTCAGCTAAACATGATAAAGCCATCTATCATCTGGGTGCCTTCTTGTGAATCTCACTCTTGAAAACTATCTTACAAATTTATCACTGAAATGCCATCATTACTAGTAAATCTCATAGTGACTGACTGGAATGACCTTTTTAAAATTGTCATCCCTTTTGACTTTTCTGCAAAATATTCTACCCTTAATTCCCTCCTTCTTAATACTCTTTCTTCTCTCTTTATTTTTTCATGGCATGCTCTCTCTTGGTTCTCCTACCAGCTATCTGATCATTTCTTCTCAATTTTCATTGATGGATTATTATCCATGTCATAACTGTGGGTGTTTCTAAGGACTCTTTCCTGAGTCTTCTTTCTCTTTTCTCTCTACACCCTCTAACTGTTAAACTCATCATTTACCATGGTTTCAGTGACTGTCTTTGTGCAGATAACACCCAGATTTATATAGCCAAGTCAATAAGGAAATTAATATCTATTAAGTGCTTACTCTGTTACAGATATTGGATTAAATCCTGGGGATACAAATATGAGCAAAAAGAAAGATCATCCCTGCCCTCTGGAGCATCCATTCTAATGGAGGAAGACAGTACATAAAAAGAAACTGAAAATCAAGTAGATCTGGGGGAGGAGGGGGAGTAGGGTAAGGAAGAGGGTTGGAAATAATCCTAGAGAATCAGGAACCAAGGCTGAAGAGGAACTGGGTAAACTTTGCTGGCCTTATCCATTCCTTAAAATGAAGAGTCTAGGAAGAGCTGACCAGAAGAAGGACCACAGACAGGGAGGGATCTTCCAGAGTGTGAAGACTGTTGGGGCATGGTGGAGAAAAATGTCTGGAGAGCCAAAAGAGGAAGCCAGATAGGAAAGAAGGAATGAGTGAATATGGTTGGCCATAAACCAATATGAGTTCCTTAGCCAACCATAGTTTATTTCCTGAACTTTACTCTCATCCCACATCATATTAGACATCTCAAGTGAATGTTGCATAGGCATTTTAAACACTATATGCAAAAAAGAACACATTATTGCCCCTAAGCTCCATCCCATGACTATTCGAAACTTCCCTAACATGTAAAGAAAAATTTTAACAATCATTTTAAAAAATTTTGAGTTCTTTCTTCCTTGAGAAGGCAAGCAATTCTATTTTTATTATACACACTAGGTCATGAAAACATATTTCTACATTATCCACATTGCAAAAGAAAATATAAAAAAAAACAATAAAACTAAAGTTAAAAAAACATATGCTTCAATCTGCATTCACAGTTCATCAGTTCTCCCTCTGGAGATGGATAACATTTGTCATCCTGGGTCCCTTGGAATTGTCTTGGATCATTGTTTGATCAGAGTAACTAAGTCTTTCACAGCTGATCATACTTACATTATTACTGTCACTATTTTCATGTACAATGCTCTCCTGGTTCTGTTCATTTCACTTTGGATCAATTCATATAAGTCTTCCAAGGTTTTTCTGAAACCATCTTACTTAATATACATTCTACACAATAATATTTGATCACAATTATATATCACAACTTGTTGTAATAACAGTTTAAACGGAAAGATGTTTCTCATTCATTAATAGGACCATGTCACCTCCTTAAATCATCTGGAAGTCTAATGGTGGGAGGAGTTTGCTGAATGAGTGAAACAGGAAGGGTAGAACAGAACAGGGAGAAAGTTAGTGAGAGCAGTTGGGCAAAGGAGATAGGATGCAGGCCAGTAGGCACAGCAAGGTTCATGAGTGTTTACTTGTGAGAAGGCCCTGGCAGTATGGAGGAAACTTGGGAATGCCTTTGTCTCCAGCAGTGGTAGCATGTATTGATTTCTTGGCTACTATGACAGATTTAACTTTCTGGTTTTCGGACTTGGCTTTATGAATAAATGTTTTTCTTCTCCTTTCTATATGGAGAGTCTTTTATACTCTGGAACTGAGAACTATGTTGGCATATTCATAGTCACCACCAGTGCTATGAATATTGCCTTGGTGATACACTTGTTCAGCTATTCCCCAAATGATGGGTATACCCTCAATTTCCAATTCTTTGCCACCATAAAAAGAGCTGTTATAAATATTTTTGTACAAATAGGTCCTTTCCCCTTTTCTTTGACTACTTTGGGATACAGACCTAGTAGTGCCATTGCTGGCTCAAGGGGTATGAACAGTTTTGTAGTCCTTTGGGCTATAAATTACTCTCCAGAATGGTTGGATCAGTTCAAAACTCCTTCAACAGTGCATTAGTTTCCCAATTTTCCACATCACCTCCAGCATTTGTCCTTTTCCTTTTATGTCATGTTAACAAATTTGATAGGTGTGAGGTGGTATCCTGGAGGTGTTTTAATTTGCAATTCTCTAGTCAATAGTGATTTAGAGCATTTTTGATGTGGCTATTGATAGCTTTGATTTCTTCTTCTGAAAACTGCCTATTCAGATCCTTTGATCATTCAGCAATTGGATAATGGCTCTTATTTTTATAAATATGGCTCAGTTCATTATATGTTTAAGACATGAAGCCTTTATCAAAGACATTTATTGCAAAAATTGGTTCCTGCTTTCCTTCTAATTTTGGCTATTTGGGTCACACAGCTCCTTGGTTTTTTAACTCTTTCTGGTTGGTTGCTATTATTATTACTTACTTGGAAGCACTGGATTTTGGCATTGATGTCTTTGTGAATTTTGATTTGGGGATTTCTTTCAGGAGATGATTGGTGAATGTTATTTTTACTTTGCCCTCTGGCATTGAAACATCTGATGTGCTTTCATTTATGACTTCTTGAAATGTGGTGCTAGTTGTTTTGCGGGGGGTGGGGTGCATCATGGTTTTGACATTCACTATTCTTACATTATGGCTCCTTCACCTCTTCCATATCAGTTGTTTTGGATATCAGATACCTTAGATTTCTTCTACTTTTCTTAGTCAACTAGTAGACGCAATTAGCTAAATCATGTACCAAGAATATACCAAATCCTTTCTATATATGAGACAAGGTGCTAGGACCCAGAGATGCAAATATTTTGAATGAAATAATCCCTACAATCAAAGATCCAGAGAAGATAACAAGTAAACATAAATTGTATGTAACTACATACAAACTAGTTAAAATACAAAGTAATTAGAGAGGAAGGCTTCTAGTAGCTTGGGAGAGGGATGAATAAAGGCTTTATATATTAGTTGCCTAAATGGTGACTTGAAGAAAGTGAGAAAATCTGAGAATGGGGGAAAAGAGAGACTGTATAGTCAGGTGTCCTATGTGAGAAGCAGGAGAGTGAGTTTGACTGGATTTTAGGGACTGAAAAGGGAAATAATGAACGAGGCTGAAAATTCAGCTTGGGACTAGGTAGTGAAGGATTCTAAGAGATAAATAAGAGTTCCTATTTTATCCTATAGATAATAGGAAGCCATTTAAATTTACTGAATAAGGGAGAAATAGGGTCAAATCTACACTTAAGGAAAATCACTTCGGTGTCTATGGAGAGGAAGATGAAAATAGGGACAGACTTTTCAGGAAGAAAATAATGGTGTATTTATTTATTTTTAAAAGGAGACTAATGGAATAGTGGTCTATGGAAGTAGGGAAATTTGAATAAGGGGAGAATTGTATTTTTTTTTCAGTTCCAAAATATCTCCCTCTCTTCGCTATCTCCAACTATTAAGAAGGTAAGAAATAAAGTATTCATTATACATAAGATTAGGGAATTTGAAGAAATATCAACTCCCCTAGTATAATGGTAGGAATTTGGGAGGAAAGCAAGGTAGTGAGCTAATTGTTTATCATTTGGCCTATCCCCTGATGAGTGTAATGTCTGCTCTTGGGCGAGTAACTTCTTAGCAAGAGGATGGATGCAGGGGTGACGAAGAGATATCCCCTCCCACACCTTGCTGTCTTTTGGTAAAGGTACCAAGAAAAAGACAAGAGTTGCCCCCTCTCAAGTTTGCCAAATTACAAGTTTGTATTTAATTTAAAATACTGAGAACTTACAAAACCTTTTGAATTGTAAAATTGCTGTCACACCATATCAACTCTTATCTTGAAAGTAGCTGAGAATATGGTCTGGAGAGAGGAAGGATTTAAAAGGGACTTAGAGGGGAGCTTAGTTAAGTGTCAGCTCTTCCATTTTCTGCTGGAAAACAAAAAGGGCCGGTTTATTTGAGAGAAGATTGTAAGCTTTCTTTTCATCACTGATGGCTCTGTGGAGCCCAGCACTGACAAGATGTCATGGAAGCTTTCAGGGGCTGGTAAATTATTGCCCGCTGTCCAAATCCAGCTGTTGTGCTTGTCTGTTATGGGCTTTAAGCTAAGAATGGTTTTTCCATTTTAAAATACAATACAGAAGCATTTATACCCCTGTGTATTTAAAAATGTAAAAAAATTCTTAGCACAAGCTGTACCAAAATAGACATACCAGGATTTGGCCCTGAGGCTGTAGTTTGCCCATCCATGGGCTAAAATATTATCTCTAATGATCTTGCAAGGGGTTAAAAAAGAATTTTAATAAAACAGATTAAAGGAAGAGGAATGTCATTACTCCCTCAACACAGTTCATTAGAGATACTGGGCAACCAGCACCCAGAACAACTTGCGTATTTGGGTTCAGTGGAAGCCTGGAGTAGCTTTGCCAGAAATAGTAGCCTCAAATCAGACACGAGGAGAGTAACAAGACTCAGTCCCAATTTAGAGCCACCAGAACAAAATTTAATGAGTGGTACTAAATTACATTTTTGTCTCAGACCTCAGAATTGAAATGACGATAGTTATCGGAGAGTCCAGGAGTGAGGGAACTGCGGTTGAAAGCTGAGATTGTTTCTGCAATGGAATCTGTGCATGAATGAAAGGACTTCCCTCTGCCCCCTCCCTCAGGCCCTTCCTACCCCAGGCCCAACAGAGTCACCAGACACCAGTGAAAGTTCTTCAGCCAGGAAAGATAGCTTCTAAGAGCATTATTTTGTTTTGCATTCAAAAACCCACATAGAAACATTATAGAAAATCTTCAGTTTGGTTTTTAAAACTCTTTATAACCTATCCTTATCCTAATTTTCAGCTTTCTTAGATCTTAACTCCTTTCCTTATGCTGTATACACTCATCTCCTTGCTACCCAACACCACATAGACTTCTTTAAAAAAAAGTTTCTATTAGCTTCTGTTGTTTTTATATCATCATAGATGTCCCCAAGAGCCATCCTATAGAACAGTCTTTCTAAAAAGAAGAAAGAAAGAAAAAGTTGCAGGGGAGGGGAAAAATCAGCACAACTAATTAATGCATTGTAAAAAGTCCAAAACAATTATGTGCAATAACACCTGAGGACCTTCCATCTCTGTGAAAGAATAAATTAGAGGATATTCTCTTATGCTTGATCATTATGAATTTATTATATCCCCTTTTGTTTATGTGTGTATGTGTTTCCATTTACACTGTAGTCAATGTGTTTTCTTGGATCTCTATAGTTTGCTCTGCATAAGTTTATGGAGATCTCTCCATGCTTCTCTGTATTCATCCCATATATCATTTCTTACAGAACAGTAATACTCCATTACATTCATGTATCACAGTTTATTTTGTCACTCCTCAATGGATGGATATCTCTTCCCCTCTCCCTTGCAGTGCTTTGTTAGCATGAAAAAACTGCTATAAATATTACATATATATATGTATATAGATATACATATATATATGAACTTTCTTCTTATCAATGATTTCCTAGCAGTAGAAATTCAAATTTTATGAACACTGTTTTGTTTCTACAATTCTAAATTGCTTTCCAAGATGATTATACTACCTCACAGTTCCACCAACAATGTATTAGCATATCTATCATTCCACATTGCCTCCAACATTGAATATTGCCATTTTTTGTCATCTTTGTCAATTTCAGGGTGTAAGGTGAAACCTCAGGAGTGTTTTGATATACATTTCTCTTGTTATTAGTGATTTTGAGCATTCTTTCATGTGTCTGTGAATACTTGGAACTTCTTTTGAGAACTATTTTGTTCATATCCTTTATTTGTTGGGGAAAGCTATTAATCATATATGTATACTTTTAGACATATATTTTATTATTTTTATATCTTGGATATTAACCCTTATGAAAAAAATTGATACAAAGATTTTTTCCCCATTAAATCACTTCCCTTTATTAGATCACTTCCCTTCTTATCCTAGATGCATCAATTTTGGCTGTGCAGAAGCTTTTTAGTTTCATGTAGTCTGAGTTATCTATTTTATCTTTTGTAAATGCCTTTATCTCTTAGTTGGTAAAGAATTCATCTTTTATCCAGAGCTGCGAGAGATTTATGGTCTGCTTCTCTTCCAATTTTTAAAACTATGATCTTTCATATTAAAGTCATATATCCATTTGGAAGATACATGGAATATGATGTAAGGTGTTAATCTAAGCTTAATTTCTATTACCCACAAATGCACCATTTCCATGGCCAAGATTTTCAAAATCACCTTATCTGACCATCATCTATTGACTTTTTTCCTCTCCTTCAGGTTTCCCCTACCAAAGCCTAGTCTTCATCCACATGCCTACAATCCGTTGATGGTCCAGTTCTCTCCCAGGTCACTTCCCCTGAGTTAGCTACTCTTTCCTCTTTTTCCCATCTTGACCTCTTGGGGAAGCAGTTAACTTTCAACTATCCCCTTCTCTTGAATTTGTGGCCCCCTTATTATATTGTCTATTGTATCCTACCAAGCCTCAGCCTTGGATGACTCACATCATCCACTACCTTCACTCCTCTACATGTTCTGCTAAACAAAGTTGGAGAAATCTTACAACCATTCTGACTGAGACCACTGCAAATTTATGTTTAATAACCTCAACTTGGCCCTCATTGACGCTGGGCAATTTTTCTATACTTCCTTTCTCTGTTCACTATCACATTCTCCATAGCAGTTTTTCCAAACGGTTCTATCCCTTCTCAAACCGTCTATGACTCCCTTTGCCCACCCTCATGGTTGAGAACCTTGCCTTATGTTTCACTGAAAGAAAATGAGCCTATTTGCTGAGAGCTCCTGCTTTTCCCCTCTCCCTCATTTCCTGTCACTCCAATGCCTTTTGCCAGTATCTTCTCCTTCACTTTTGTCTCACTTAAAGAGGTAGCTTTATTCCTTACAAAGGCCAGCTACTCTGCCTGCACAAATGATCCCATTTTGTCCTATCTCTTCCAACTCTATCACTTATTTTCAATCTCTCCACGCTGCCTACAAACATGTCTATGTCTCCATCATCTTAAAGAAAGAAAACACTCTCTCTTGATCCTTCCATATCCTGTAATTCTCATTCTTTATTTCTTCTGCCCTTTGTGGCTGAACTCCTTGAAAATCCTATCTACAATAAGTGCCTACACTTTCTCTACTCTCACTTATCTTCCAGCTTGCAACTTCATGATTCCACCAGAACTGCTTTCTCCAAAATTACTAATGATCTTGTAAGTTGCAATTAAGATTTTCTCAATCCTTGTTTTTATTTTTTATCTCTCTGAAACTTTCAACATCGTTGACCAGTCTCTTCTCCTTGATACACTCATATTTCAAGGTTTTTAAGATACCATTCTCTCTTTCTTCTCCTTCTTAATGTCTGGCTCAGTATCCTGTGCTGGATATTCATCCAGGGCATGCATGCCCTTTAATCATTGGCATCCTCCAATGATTTTGTTTTAGGTTCTCTTCTCTATATGACTTCCCTGATGATCTCATCAGCTTCCCTGCATTTAATTATTATTTCTGCTTTTTGATGATTCTCAGCTTACCTATCTTGTCTCTCTTTTAATTTCCAATCTTGTATCTCTGATTCTTTTCTAGACCTCTCCAATTGGATATCTGGTAGATATCTTAAAATCAACATGTCCCAAACTGGACTCATTTTCTTTTCTCCTAAATCCTCTCCTCTCTCCCTATTTCCCTCTTACTATGTAGAGCACCACCATCCTCTCAGTCCCCTTGGATCACAATCTGTTATTCTTGACTCCCAATTACCTCTTATCCTCCATATCCAATCTATTTCCAAGGCCTGTCTATTTTACCTTTGCACCTCTTTCAAACACATCCCCTCCTTTCCTTTTATACTGTCACCACCTTAGTGCGGGCTTTCATCACCTCACATTTGGACTATTACAATATCCTGTTGATGGGTCTACCTGCCTCTAGTCTCTCCAATTATTCCCCCATCCAGCTAGAAAAATGATGCTCCTAAAGCATGTCTGCCCATTTCATGCCCCTACTCAATAAACTCTAGTGACTTCTTATCACCTCTAGGATCAAATCTGAAATCCTCTATGACACTCAAATACCTTTTCAGTCTTCTTGCACCTCACCCTTCTCCCTGCCCCACCCTCAATACATGCTCTTAGATGTAGTGACAGTGACCTCCTTGCTGTTAGACAAATAAGTCATTCTGTCTCTCAGCTCCAAGTATTTTGTCTGACTGTCTTCCATGCCTGGAATGCTCCCCTCCTCACCCTACCTGCTGGCTTCCTTCAAGTCCAACTAAAATCCCATATTTTATTGGAAGTCTTTCTCAAACTCTTTTCGTGCCTTCCCTCTGTTAATTATTTCCTATTTGTCCTGTCTAGAGCTTGTCTGTGCACATTTGCTTGCTTGTTTTCTCTTCGACTGTATTGCGAGTTCCTTGAGGGTAAAGACTGCCTTTTATCTCTTTTTGTATCCTTACTGCTTAGTACAGTGCCTGGCACATAGTAAGCATTTAAATATTTATTGACTTGGTCAACTGACTAATTTCTGCCACTTTACCAATTTTCCCAGCAGTTTTTATCAAATAAGAAGATTTTTCTTAGGTAATTGAAGTTTTCCATTTTATCAAACACTGTTATTGAGTTTCATTGTTTCTCATTCTCCCTCATCTACTTTGTTCTATAGATCTCAACATTTTAATCAATACCGCATGATTTTGATAACTACTGCTTTATAATACAGTTCTGCAAGTACTATTCTCCTTTCATCTTTAAGTCTATTATTTCCCCTGATGTTCTAGCACCTTTATTTTTCCAAATGAATTTTATTATTATTTTGTCAAGTTCTATAAAGTATTCCTTTGGTAATTTGTTTGGTATAGGATAAAAAGTATAAATCGATTCTATTTTGCCAATTATTTCTTCTGTGCAGGGCATAAATTCTGTTTTCATGATTCTTATTTCTTTTTAAAACCGCTCAGAAACAGCAAGTTATAGTTTCATGTTATCCTCAGATTCCACAGGGTCATCTGTCTCATTAACTGTTGAGTTATTTTCTTGTGTTTTGCAATGGACGCCTGAAGGAGTTCACTACATCTTGATGCCGCTGTTAATGTTTTCCCTGTTGATTTATCTGCTTATGCTGTAGGTCTTTGAATTTTATTCCTCCTGAGATCTTTTGTAACTTCAGTCTTTTTCTCTTATTTCCTTCTATTGATCACTTTCTGAGTTCCTCCCCTTTGATGGTTTCTATGGATCATGGATCTCAAAGCATCTCAGCCTCTTCCCATTATGGATAATTTACAGTTAACTACCCTAGGTCTCTGCCACAAGTGACCTCTGGGGGTTGGGGGGGAGAGACAGAACTGGCTTTATCTTAGGATGAGTGGAATAATATTTTGCCCTATAAGCCCTTGCCCTTCACCCCAGGGTCTTGTTTTTTTTTTTTCTGTCTGTTACTCAGTTCCTTGGCCCAATAGTTCAGAACACTGGTACTATTACATCTAAGGGTTGGTTTCTAACCTTGGAAGTTTGGATCTCTGAAGCTCTTGAATGGGGGATGGAGGGAATCAATGTATAGGTTGAGCTCTATTTTAAGCCCACAAAGGTTTCCTGCTCTTTTTCTTCTTCTGCTCTCCTACAGAGATCTTTTGCAGTTCTGGAGCTATGCTGACCACCAAGATCTCAGAAAACTCCTTCATCCTGGAGCCCAGATTTCCATAGCAGTGGATACAAGGTGGGAATTCTGGAATTGTGGGTTTAGGTTTTATTGCAAATCTGTCAATCTGGTTTTCTAGTGCAGCCTTTCTACCGGTAGCAGAGTGCTAAGTGGGGAAGGAGTTCCTGAGGGAGCTTAAGGTAGGCATTAGTTCATGATTTAAAAAAAAAAAGCTTCTTTGGGGTTATTGATGTCTTAGATCACGGAGGCAGCTGAAATTGCTTTACCTTTGATGCATAATTTCTATTTTGTAGAAGGCTGAGAGGTTGCTAGGATCACAGAAGATGTCTGGTCCTTCATCTTGGCCACTCTACATACTTTCCATTTCATCTCTTTTCATTGTCTGTCTCATACTTATCTTTCCTAGTTTCCTTTAAGTCTCAGCTTAAATCCCACCTTCTGCAAGAAGCATTTCCCTATCTCCTTTAAGTCTAATACTTTCCCTCTGTTGTTATCTCCAATTTGTCGTGTCTATATTTTGTTTGTACAGAATTGTTTCCATATTGTCTCCTTCATTAAGTGCATTCCTTAGAGCCATTCCATCTTGGGTAGGTTCTGACTTTTGGGGAAAGGAAAAAAAACACCCTTCCTTCAGCTCCTCTCACTGGTCCCTTCATCTGAGCTGTGTAAGACTCCAAGAGGACTCCACCCTGAGGCCGCATCCCTATAGATGTCGATCACGTATCTGAATTTCGTCCTCAATGATCGACAGGTTCTTCTCATCAGGTCATACCCTCCCCATATGAGTGATTTCAACTGGTTGTCATAGTTCAATGCCATTGTCCATTCTCTCACTGTCAACTTCTTGTACTTCCCACAACACAGTTTTCTACCCCAAAGGTCCCATTCTGAAGTGGTACCCACCGAATGACCCACTCCTTCCCCTGCGCTCTCTGGAATGCATGCTTCACAATTAACAAACTTGTTTACTTCTTAAATCTTCTCCTTTCCCACTCGTTTCATCTTCTGGTGGTCGCTGACACCTGCTCCTGCCTGATCACACAGCATCCCTGGTCAAACTTTCCAACAACAGTTACACTTTCACTCGTTCTCCTTTAATCATTGGTCAGCTTTGGGGTGTTGGAAAACTCCTGTATTCCAAGGAGCTCCCCATGACCACTTTCAAGTTTTCTCTCTCTCACTCAGTGCTTCTACTCTGAGGTTCACTCAGTCTATATCTCCTGTCTAGTCCTCTATCTTATTGGTCACTCTACGTACTTTCCAATCAAAATTCTGGTAGCTGTTATATAATTACCTTTAGGACAATACCCTCAATAAATTCAGTGCCTGGCTTATAGTCTCTGTCTCCTTTTGAACACCTGACCTTAAGCTAGAGGACTTTAATAAGCATATTTCTACTCCCCCAAATACCCTAATTCCCAATTTTTCAATTTACTCATTTCACATGACTTATTGCTCCATGGCCCCACTCCTTAGCTGCATGCAAAGATGGTCATGCCCTTGATCTTAGCATTATCCAGAAGTATTCACAAACCCTGAAATTCTCTTATTGGATTGCAATCTGCTGTCATTCCTTTTCTCTCTCTAATTTACAGCCCCAATCTCTGTTTTTCATCTTTCCCCTGACCTCTAATCCCTGTGCCCCTTAGCTCCTTCCCAGGTTATCTCCTTTGCACTGTCTTTAATCTCCCCTCCTTATTTTGTTCCCTTGGCATATCTGGAAGAATATTTCAGACCTGGAACTTATACTTCTGTAGGACCCTTTGCAACTGGAACCCTTCCCTCTGATTGGAGGATGGGCAAGTTCTCCCAGAATTTCCATTTAAGAAGGGGACCCAGGCCAGCCATCTCTTCATTTCCTCCCAGGCTGCACGCCTCTGAACTCCATCATGCCCCTGCACTGGGTACCTTCTCCTCCTCCCCCTTCAGTGTCCTTTTATGTATCTCCCACATTAAATGTAAGGTCTTTGAGAGCAGGCACTGCCTTTCTAGTTGGATACAGTTATATTTCCAACACTTAGTACAATACCTGACACATATTAAATGCCTAATAAATGTTTGTTGACTGACTGACAATTCAACTTTATACTGTCCAGTTTCTCTTGAGTCCCTTGCCCCCTTATCCTCTTACTGATCTTGCCCTTCTAGGTCTCAGCCTTGGATTACTCTTACCATCTACCTGCTTTTGCATCTTATTTGCTGCTGAACAAAGATGGAGAAAAAAAATTGTAAAACTAGGCCAACTGGGCTACTGATTTATGCTACATGCTCTCAAATAGTCCTCTGATTATCCCACTTACCAAAGTGACTTTTCGAAACCTTTTCATCCTTTATCAAACCTCCCAATGTTTCAATGTTTTCCTCTGTCCCTGCCCTCTCAACCTTGTCTCATATTTCACTGAAAAAAATTGAGGTCACCCACTGAGAACTCCCTCTTTTCCATTTCTGCTTATCTGACATCACCCAGGAGCTTTCTGTTACTATTTCCTTTTTCATCTCTATCTCACACAATGAGATAGACTTCTCCTTATCAAGATCAAATGATCCCCCTCCATCCATCTTCTTTAGCAGATTGCCCCTCTTTATCATCTCAACTTTCTCACTTATCTTCACTCTCTCTCTGTTAACTGACTGCTTCCCTACTTTTTACCACTATGTCCATGTCTCCTTCATTCTCTAAAACCTCTCACTTCATCCATCCATCACTTCTAGGTATAATCATACATCTTTCCTCCTTTTTGTGGCTAAACTTGAGAAGGCTATCTACTATTGATGCCCGCACTTTCTTTCTCTAACTCTCTTTTTAATTCTACAATCTGATTTCTGACCACATCACTCAACTGAACGTGATCTCTCAAAATTTACCAGTTGTCTCTTGGTTGCCAAATTGAATGTCCTTATCCTTCCTGGCCTCTCTGCAGCCTTTAACAGGATTTATCAACTTCTCCTTGATATTTTCTTTTTTCTATGTTTTCATGACATCATTCTATACTTTATTCTCCTCCTATTTGTCCTCCTTTTTAGACTCTTTTGCTGGAACTTCATCCAGGTCATGCCTACTAATGGCGGGTTTGTCTTCCATACTCGTCTCTTTTTCCTCTGTACTACACCTCTTTGTGATCTCCTTAGCTTGTACGGAGGTAATTATCATCTCTAAGCTGATGATCTCAGATCTACTTATGCAGCCCTCACCTCTCCCTTGACCTTCAGGCTTTCATCTCCAATTGCCTGTTGGGTATCTCAAACTATATATTTTATAGACATCTTAAACACAATGCATCTAAAACTAAACTCATTATCTTTTCCCCCAAATCATTCCTTTTACCTTAAATTCTCTATTCCTAGAGTATGACCATCTTCCTAGTAGATGATAATAGTACCCACTTCAGATAGTCCTTGTGAAGACAAAATGAGAGAAAATTGTAAAGCATTTTATGAACCTTAAAGAACTATGTGAATACTACCGATAGTATTAATGATAATAGCATAATAATCTCTTCATATCATCTGTTTTTTCCAGCTAAGGTTACTTTTTATTTTCTCCCTTTCCTTCCTTTTACTTTTAGGTCAGGTTCCCTTCCTCTTGATCTAGCTTTGTAGGTTCTCTAATCTTTCTACCATTATATAGGCATAAATGATGTAAAACAATTCAAATCAATATGGATCATGCATATGGTTACAACCACTCTGTCGTTTTAAATTAGGAAAGTACATTGAGAAGTATTCCAAAGGGGCTAAAATAAAGATGTCAACATGAAAGATCCTAGCTGAGCTCAGTGCCCCTGACAAACACCCGACAAAGGCATAGCAGGACAATGATTAATAATAATAGGGTAACAGTAGTGAGATCCCCTATCTATTCCATAACTATGAAAATTATCAATCCTGTAGTTTATATTTTATTTCACTGTGTAATTAAGTCTATTCTGTAGTCATATTCTGCCCCATCTTTGTCTCTGAGTGAAGTAGCTCATGGGTTCAAAAGTTCAGTTTTTTTCTCACAGTTCCATGCCAAGTTTATTCTCCCTATTGATCACTTTTAATTAAAGAAAAACTCTGAGCTAAATTTAGAGGTTCAATACTCTCATAAAACATTCTAATTCTAAGGAAACTATTATCCTAACATTACCTACAAAATCACTTTGTGCCAAGGAAGCTTGTTATATATCTGTGTGTTATCCTTGAAAGCCCATAAGTTGACCTGGTCCCATCTATGCTTATCCTCACCCAATTAAAAGTGGTCTTATTTCATTCTCAGGGGCCAGGGAGTTTGTTATCCCTGGTCCACTACCAATAGCCTTGGGATATAGTTTATTCCACAAATCCACAAAGGTTTCTTTTAGACAGATGATCTTGATCCCACATGTGTGTGTATGTCCTCTTTCTTTAATGTTCAGTCGTGGTGCCATCACCCCAGTGATGTCACCAACTCTATAACCAATTGTATCATTTTCTTACCTACTCTGTTCTGTTCTTTATTCTTTGATTATGCAAATGAGCTGCATCTTCAATTCTTTGCCTCACTGAAGTAGTCATTAAGCCTGTTTTATTGGCAGATAGTACCACTTTTAATAAAATGTTATCTTCCTTGGAGAACTTGTGCCTCCGTCGACCTTTGTTGAATTTTACTCTCAACAATAGTATAAGAAAATAACTGAAAGTGAATGAATATTCTGAGCTATAAATGAGGAGGAATCAGAGGATGCACCAGAATATTTCTGGCAAGTTGGGCTGGAGAACAATAGAATCTTGTTTGTGGTATGACAAAACCACAACACAAAATAAAAACATCTCCCAGTAGGCTTCTACCCTGGACAATGACCACACATCTTGGGTCTCTCTTAACAGCAAGATTTCTGTAGCAGTAAGGAAAAAGGCAAGTTTTCCATAGGGAACTGCCCAGAGAAATGGAAAGGAGTGACAACCAGACAGCCTGTATGAAGGAGCAGTGGGAATAGCTGCCAGGAGATCTAAAACAATCTTTATTTCTTCCATTTTCTGTCAAGACTACAAAAAGAACAAAGTCTACTCTGATTGGTGATTATTCAAAGAGGAAACAGAGCCTGAGATAAGGCTAGCACTTGTGTTTGGCCATAAGAAGATGGAGGCAGAATCCAGATATTGTAGGAGAGGATGGGATCTGGCCCCATCTACCCTACTTAGATCTGTAGAAGGGAAATAGCAATAGTATGAAGACTGTAGAGGGGGCAAGACAAGGCAGGGCCTAACTACCCCTCCAAGAGTATAGGAAGGAGTAAAGTCTGGCTTTGATATAGAATCCCAATCCAGCAACTGAGATTGGAGTTAGAAGTAGACAGAAGAAACTGAATATAAGGAAGAAATATTATGAGTTAAGATAAACTCATGATGAGTTAGAAGACAATAGCTCCATGATAAATACAAACAGAATCTCAGTACAAAAAATGGTTTATTCATAAGGATTCAGAATTAATGAATGAAATGGCAAAGAAGTGAAATTAGATCTTTTGAGGAAAAAAAATTAGAAAAATAAGATCTTGGAAAGGAAGATGGAATTCATGTCCCATGATTCAGATTGGACTCTGAAAAACAGAATGGAACAAACACATTCAATGAGATAATAAGAAATATTAGGACCAAGTCAAAAACTAAAAGATTAAAAGAACATGTAAGGTATCTAAAATAAGAAAAAAACTGACCAGAAAAATTGAATAAGGAAAGAAAACTAAGATATCATCAAATTTTGCTGAAATATATGACCAAACAAAACCCTGGATACCATAATTCAGGAAATCATAAAAGAAAATTGCCTATATTTGCTAGAACAAGAAAACAAAATGAAAATTCTGAAAGAAATCCCAAATTAGAAGCATTAAGAACACTGAAGACAAAATTTAGAGCTTCCAGGTCAAAAAGAAATGCTGTGGATAGCCAAAGAGTTCAAGAACTACAATCTGAATTGTAGTTTGGCTCACACAAGACTAAACTTCACCTACCATAAAGGAGAGGAAATATTAGAATACTATATTCCAAAAGGCAAATGAAAATGTTTACAACCAAGAATAATATTCTTAAAATTTTAGTGTAATATTATTGGGAGGGGATAGATATTGGATGAAATAGAAGACTTTAAAGTATTCTTAATGAAAAGACTACAGCTCAGTAGAATCTTTGAAATGCAAACACGAATCAAAATAAATGCAGGTAAATATAGTCAAGCATTTAAAAAGGGTTAAATGATGAGCTTACTGTAATAGAAGAACGAGGAAAATATGTCCTTTTAGAATTTCCCTGTTACAGGGGGAATAATACAAAGACAAACCCAGGGCCTCAATGGGGTTTTATTGGAGGAAATAAATGGAAAAAGAAATAGACTAAGGAAGAAATATGAATAAAGGGGGAAGAATTTACTATTTCTCATAATTGTGGTATAACAGAGGAAGAATAGACAAACATGTAAGTGGGAGGTGAGTGGGCCTTCAAATGAGCTTGACTCTTATCTGCATTGAGTAAAAACAATTAAAAAGACTCTGATTTTCATGTAGAAATATATTAAATTCAATAGAAAGTACAAATTTGACAAAAATGTATACATTAAGAAGAAAAAGGTATAAATAGAATTTTGGAAAATTTAGATAAGATAGATTTCTGGTGATTACTAAGTAGGAATAGAAATATTTCTCAGCTTTAAATGTCTATCAAAAATGATTATGCGCTAGGGCATAAAAACTAGGGCACAAAAAGAAAAGTATAAATTTTAAAGTCTTCTTTGCTGATGACAATACAATAAAAAGGTTATTTAAAGGAAATATTCAAATTTAAATGGAGAACAAGTAAATTAATTCTATAAAATTGGTGGGTGGATGAACATCATAGAAAAAATAGGTAATTTCATGAAATAAAATGAAAATAAAGATATAACTTCCTAACTTCATACTTGGGGTGCAGCCAAAGAAATTTTCAAGGAAAATTTTATACAAAAAAAAAAAAAAAAAAAAGAGAGAGAAAGTACAGATCAATGAATGTGGCATGTACTGTTATCAACAGAAAAGACTAGAAAATCAACAATTCAAAACCCCCACCTAAATACAAAAATAAAAATTCAGAAAATTAAATTGATTGAATTAAAACAACAAAAAAGGATCAATAAACAAAAAGGTTTTTGGGGGGAGAAGAGGGACAAACCAAATAAAACATTGTCTATTGCTAGGTTGTTTAATCAAAAAAAGGGAGGAAAACTAAACTGTCAAAATGAAAAATAATTAAAAGCAAATGGATATGTAATAAAGGAAATTATTAGAAATGATTTTGTCCAATTCTATGCCACTGAAAATTTGAATAAATGAGTGTTTATAAAAGCAAAATCCCCAGACAAACAGAATAAGAGAATGTAAATTACATAATATCAGAAAAACTAAATGAATATTTCTTTAAATAATTCCTAAAAAGAAAAAAGAATGAAAACCAGATTTTCAAAAGTATTGTATCAAACATTCAAAGAATTCTAATATTTTATAAATAGTTACAAAATAGGTAAAGAGGGCATCATATCAAATTCCTTTCTATTAGACAAATATTGCCCTGACAAATCAAGAAGACAGGGTAGAGAATGAAAACTACAGCAATATTGCCAAAGAATACTGACAGAAAAATAGTGAATAAAATATTAGCAAAGAGGCTGTAACAACATGTTCAAAAATTTATACCCCATGAACAAGTTATTTTTATATTTGTTGAACATCCTTGCCTCACTATCAGAAAAAGTACAAATATAATAGACAATATAAAAATCAATAAAATCAAGTGATTATATTATCAATGGATGCCAGAAAACCTGATGATATAAAACTGTTTATGTTTTAAAAAAACAACAGTCATTTAAAAGCATAGGAATAAATTAACTTTTGTCAAATAGTGAGTCTTTCTAATAACTGGTATTTTCTGGATTATCAAACACTACGCTATTACTCCCTGTTTGCTTTTCTATGTGGTGTACCTAATCCTTTTCACTGATTGACCTCTCCTTCATTTTAAAGCACTGTTGGATCATTTAAATGATTACTGTATTATTACACAGTTTGAGATTTGCTACTGATAGACCCTGTTCCTTCCCTCCTCCCCTTTTTTATTATTACCAGTTATTTAGGCTTGTCTTTATTTCTGCCAAAAATGTTTCATAGTTAGATTCATATTGTCCCTGGATGGTTCTTTTTATTTATTGTCAAACATTTTGATATTTGGTTAAAAACATTGGAGGCCTATGATGTTACTTGAGTTTTTCTTGAATTTTGTCTCCTTTGAATTTCTGAGTGTTTCAACTGCTATTTTTCTTTTTGTGGTGATTCTCTGCAGTAGTCACACATATATGTTTGTGCATGTGTGCTCTCACACACTCTAAATCAGATATTATATATATATAATATATAAATTACCTTTTATTTTATTGTCATCAGCAAAGAAGAATTTAAGATTTATACTTTTCTTTTTATTCCCTAGTTTTTATAACCTAGTGCATAATAATTTTTGGTAGACATTTAAAGCTGGGAAATATTTCTATTCTTATTTAGTAATCACCAGAAATCCATCTTATCTAAATTTTCCATATATATGTACATATATATGGAATAGATATTATATACATATATATGATAAATTTGCATATGCATATATATACACATGCACATAAGTAAGCATGCTTTGTGTGTCACTCTCCGTTTTAGATTAAAAAACTCTGGAGACAGCGGCAAATACATTCTAACCAGTTCTTATTGCAGTTTTCCACTTCTGGACAGGAAGGTACCTTTCCTATGCTGTCAGCTTTGATGTGGAAATCCAAAATCCTGTTGTCAGATAACTTCCTAGTTTCTTACCAACTTCTGATCACTTATCAAATTAATTTTTCTCTTTTGACTGCCTAGATGATTTAGTGGGTAGAGCGCTTGACCTGGAATCAGGAAAATTTGAGATCAGATTTGACTTACTCTGGGCAAGTAACTTAGCCCCCCTTTGCCTCAGTTTCCCCATCTGTTAAATGGGGATAATTATAGCACCTACCCCTCCCTTTTAGGGTTGTTGTGAAGAGCAAATGAGATAGTAACTCAAACACTTAGCATCGTGCCAAGAACAAAGAAAGTGCTACGTAATATTAGTATTATTGTTATAATAAAAATAATTATTATTTTGCTTTTCTTATCTTCAATAGGCAATAGTGAGGAAAATACAACACATGCTCTCTGGCCTTCAGCTTCTTGTTTAAGACTTCATAATTACCAATATATTTTGGAAACGTGGATATATGAGTAACTATCATCTTTTTTTAAAAAAAACTTTTCTTTTTCTGAACTTAAACACCAAAAAACCTGAACATGTTAAAATACAGTGCAGAATACAATAACAGAGTTATATATGAAACAATTAGTATCCATTTCATATAATTTTGCTAATGAATAATGATAGCCATCATTTAGATAATTTCTTAAGTTTGCAAAGCACTTTTAAAAAAATTACTCCCCACAACAATCCTAGGAGATTTGTTATTATTATCTTAATTTTACAGATGTGAAAATTGAGACAAGCAAAGGTTAAGTGAGTTGCCTGGGATCAAATAACTAGTAAGAGTCTCATTTGAAAAATCCTTTCTTAACAAAAAACCAAAAACTCCCACAAATTTCATACAATACTTTTAAAACTCTCCTGCTTGTCTGTGCTTCTCTTTGAACTTCTATTTTCTTCTGCACATTTAATTTCCCCCCCAATATCCCTCTTTGAGGAGAGGGGGGCAATCATTCTTGCTACCCCCAACCCATTAAAAAGAAAGGAAAAAAATCCCTTTGTAACAAATCAGCATGGTTAAACAAAACAAATTCAAAAAGTGAAGCAAGACCTTCCTTCTGATCCTACACCTTCCATCACCTGCTGCAAGTCCCCCAGGGAAGAAAAAGAGGAAAGGACCTCTAAGGTCAGGACAACTTCCATCTACACCAGCCCCCTTCACTTCCAGTTTCCTCTATGTGACTCTACATCCACTTCCTGTTGCTCCTCCCTGGTCTCCAACCTCCCTGTTAATAGGAGAGATAAGGCACGACCTTCTAGTCGACCACCTTGCCTTCCATTTCCTGCTGAACTATCTCCTGCCTAATCTCCAGCCTTCAGAGGGAAGAGGAGGGAGAAACAGGAAACTCCCATGACTGTATACTTTCCATTTCATGGTATCTCCTGATTGATCTCCAGCCTCCTCTTGGAAGAGGAGAAGCATCCTCCATTTAAAAATTAACATTCTCACACATTCTCACCTCGTCCCTAGGCCCCATCCTTGTAGTGTAATAGGTCATATCCTACATAACGTTGTGATTCCGAGCCCCTATGGGCTGTTAACTTTTTTTTCTTTTTGCTGAGCCAGTCTCTAACCTGGGAATGACAAAACAGAGCAGACCAGTGATAAAGCGCCAGTAATCAAATAACAGTTTAATTAATTGGTTTCATTATGAGGAAAAGATTTGCAAATCAGGAATTCTCCTGATCAGAATTCCACCTTGCTGTAGTGAAGACAGAGATTACATACACAAATCACAAGTGGGAAGGGAGGGGGGAAGTTGGATGGCAAACAATTGTTTCCCATGACAAGCCCCAGTTCACAATACAATTGTTCTGGAGTCACCTGGGAAAAATACTGTTT
Organism: Bettongia penicillata ogilbyi; assembly: GCA_023548195.1. Taxonomy (NCBI): domain Eukaryota; kingdom Metazoa; phylum Chordata; class Mammalia; order Diprotodontia; family Potoroidae; genus Bettongia; species Bettongia penicillata. The sequence goes on along the minus strand of JAJHZJ010000072.1, from coordinate 1,690,276 downwards.
CACATCCTTAATGGTCGTTACTTGATGGGTCACAGGACCAGAATTCTGTGACAGAAACAGGTTCTATAATGTTTGGTTCATTTCACTTAAGGTACACAGGCACAGGAATGCAGTGATTGTGAGAATGTTGTCAAGGGTTTGATCATTTCAAGCCGCATTGTACACTTCGGACTCACAAGCCAGAAGAGGCAGTTCTGAGAAATCTCAATTATTAGTATATTCATACACTTATATCAATTAATAGGAAAATCATATTTCCCTTCACAGGGCCATCATCCAGACTTTAATCTCTATTAAATCACCATCTGATTCCTTATTCTCATCCCTCTCAGCTGGAGGATTCCACCTAAATGAAGCAAATGTTGATTTGGCATTTTACTTCAATTCAGCTGTTCTAGATTGTATTTTATATTTTATTCCACTCTGTAAGTGATTCTATCATGTAACATATTCTATATTCTGGAAAAGGTCTAATCCTCCAGTGAAGAAACTCATGAACTCAAAAATTCAGACTCTCAGGCAGGATGTATCCACCCTCCCCAAGTCACTGTTAATTAAAGAGAAACTCTGAGCATGGGAACTGTTATCTCAGCAACACCCACAGATCATTTCTGCCAAGGGAAGTCTGCTATTTCACATAACTTCAGTTTCTGAGAAGCTGAACGATGTCTACATGCCATCCTTGAGAAGCAGACTAAGTTCACCTTGTCTCCAGGCTCCATCCTTGTCAATTTCAGGTGGCTTCATCTTTTGCCCAGGTACCTTTGAGGCACCTGTGTAATACCTGTGGCTTCTCAAGCTGCAGCTGGCTCCCATAAATTCACAAAAGCACTCCTTACAGACAGAGAAGTGTGCCTGGTGTGCCTATTGTTACCTCCCTTATTGTAGCCAATCATAATTTTCTAACTCCATGATGTTATCAATCCCATAACCAAAAATGTGATTTTTGTTCTGTTTTTTTTGTTTTATGCTTTTAAAAATGTATTATACCCTCAATTTGGGGTATTTGGCTATTTGCTGAGGGGTCAAGAGACCTGCTTTTCTGATGGATAGTAATACTAATTACTACTAATAAACCATAACTCTTCTTGGAGAAGCCTGACTTGATTTATCCTTTTGTTAAATATCAAATGTGATACACTTCAAAGTCCCAACTAAACACTACTCATCTTTTTACCATGCCCTCTGGAATGCTTGTTCTATAGGTAACAGATTTCCAATCATCCATAGTTTTTTACTCTCTTACTCCTCATATATTCTGGTAATAACTGAACCTTGGCTTCCCACTCATGACAATGTCCTTGGCAATCCTTTCCAGTACTGGTTATACTTTCATTCATTCCCCTCAGGTCACTCATGAAGGTGAGTGAGCTGGAATACTCATTGCTTCCCGTTGCTACTACCTTTTGCATCTTTCACTTAAGAACCTCTTTTCCTTTGAGGTCTGTACAACCTGTGTCTTCTACTCAATCAAAATCCTAGCAACTGTTGTCTACAGACCTCTAGGACACTTCATTTCTCTCAATAAGTTCAGTAACTGGCTACAAATCTTTTTCTCTTCCCCAGCTCCTTTCTTCCTTCTAAGGGATTTCAACATAAACTCCTATTTCTTCAGCCTACTCACTTCCAATGACTTATTCTTCCCCTTAAGCAACACAGAAAGACAATGTGGTCATAGCTTCCCATTATCAGCAACCTCTGTGAAGAATAAATTAAATTAACCCGTTAGCATGTCTCCACTGTTGTTCTTGTGGCTGCCCAGATTCTGGCTGGGCGATTTTGCCATCACCCACAAGCAGACCACATCCCTACTGAAGAACTCTGAAATTCCCTTTTCTGACCATAGTTTATTGACCTTGGACCTTTCTCTTAGTCTTTTAATACCAAACCCACTTCAATCTTTTGACCTCCTCAGTTCTTTCTCAGGTTCTCTCTCATCACCCTTCCATTAGCCACTCTCTTCTCTTTTCCTCATTTTGACTCCTTGGGAACCTAGATCAGTTTTACATTGTCCTCTTCTCTTGAGTCTAGAACCCCTTATCATATCTCCAATTGTGCCTTGCCAAACCTCAAACATGGATGACTCCCACCATCCATTACCTCCACTCCTACACATGTGTCGCTGTCCAAAGGTGGAGAAAATAATTCAATCACTTTGAGTTCTCTACAAGTTTATGTTACACAAATGCAACTATGCCCTCACTACTGATAGATGTCTTTGACAGATCCTTTATCAACTCAATATCATATTGTCCACAGTAGCTTTTCTAAATCTTCATTATCCCTCCTCAAACCATCTCAGCTGAGAACTTTACCTCATGTTTGTAACATAGGACTTTTTGAGCTCCAGCCTTTAACAGCTTCATTCTTGATCTGGGCAATCAGAAGAGCAACAGTGGAGACGTGATAAGGGGTTAATTTAATTTATTCTTCACAGAGGTTGTTGATAATGGAGGCACCAGTTCCTACAGTGTCCTCCTAAGTTTTGACAGGGGACAGCCAAGACAACCACTCACACTCCACAAATCCCCATTCATTGACCAGGCCTGGCTCAATTTATAGAGGAGCATATAAAGAGGGCAACTTGCCAACAGTCAGCTCATAAGTTTACACTAACTTTAGCAATATCATGGTAACATAGCATAGAACATGCACAGCGAGTTGTTTACAGCTTAAATTCAAATGTTTAAGTGCAATGAGATTGTTTACAAGCTATGATCTTGGGAACTTGTAGATTGTTTATGGTCATAGATCCTGGGAACCAGTATCTTAGAAAGAAAACAAATCCACCTTACATACAATATTTCACTGAAACAAAAGAGGCCTTTTGCTTTGAGCTCCCTCTTCTACTTTCCTCCTTTTCTCATATTACTCAGATGCCCTCTGCCCCTATCTGCTCCTCCACCTTTGTTTCACATGAAGAGGTGGCCCTACTCCTCACCCAGACAAGCTCTTCTCCCTGCATGAGTGATCACATACCATCCTGTTTTCTCCATCATATTGGCCCTTTTATGATCCCAACACTCTCACTTATTTTCAGTCTCTTCCTCTCTACTGGCTGCTTCCCTACTGCCTAGAAACATACTCGTGTCTCACCCATCCTCAAAACCCCCTCACTGATCCTTCTATCCCCACTATCTTTTCACTTTTTTTGCCATTTGTAGCTAAATTTAAGAAGGCCATCTCCAATGGTGTCTCCACTTCCTTTCTTCTTACTCTCACCCTAACCTCCTATAACCTAGCATCTGACTTTATTCTACTGCAACTACCCCCTTTAAAATTACCAATGATCTTCTCCTGATTTTCATTCTTCTTGAGCTCACTGCAACCTTTGACGTCAACAATCACTCTCTTTTTTCTAGATTTTAAGAACACCCCTCTCCTGGATCTCCTCCTACCTTTTTGATTTTTTCTTTCTTAATCTCTTTTATTGGATTCTTATCTAGGTCATACCTACCACAGGTATCCCACATACCCACATTGGGTGTCCCACAGGGCTTTCTCCTTTTTTTATGCTTATGATTATCATAGCTCTTTATCCAGCCTTATCCTCTCTGCTGGTCTCCAGTCTCATCTCTGAGTGCCTTTCAGATATCTTGAACTGGATGTCTTGCAGACATCTTAAATTCAATGGAACTCATTATCATTTCCCCCAAATCCTCCCTCTTCCAACTTCTCTATTTCTATTGAGGATAGCACAATCTTCCTGCTCATTGATAAATTGTTACCTAGTTCTGCTCATTTTAATCTGCATAATTTCATACTTTCCAGAATTCTCAAAAATAATCTTTTACAATTTCTTAGGACTCAATAATTATTATATCTATAGTTTATAATTTGTTCAGTTATTCCTTAAATGATACTCATTTCCTTTTTTTCCTTTCCTTTAATTTAATTTCAATTCATGTCCTTTTCTCTCCCTTATCTTCTCTTTTCCTCTCCTCCCCTGTCTAAAGGTCACCTAACACTTTTATTGGATGGTAATGTAGAAGGGGATTTTAAATTAAAATGTGTGCTTATTTATTAGCCTTGAAATCCTAATGATCTGAGAGGTTGCAAGCATTGATTTCAACTGGTCATTGGTGGTCAAGTAACAAAGTATGGGTGGCTAATGCTGTTTTCAAAGTTTGTTTTCAAGTTATTTTACCCCAGTTATCAACATGTTGAAATTTTTTTTTTAAGAACAAATAAGATCTTGTTTAGAGCATTACTCATTTTAGGTAATGTTCCAGCTTTTCCAATTATACTTAGTTCATTGTGTGAGAAGGTGAGCATGAAAATTTGTTGAGATGTGGATAAACTCTGCATCTAGCAGAATATGTATGAAGACTTAAATAAAGAGAACATAGTTCAATTTATGTTGCTTACGCATGTAAAATAATGATGACATTTTTGTCATATTTAAGTTTAGTTTTATCTTTAGTATGATATTCAGTAATTATTAAATGTTTTCCATAGTACTCAATTATTTTGCTTGCAATAAATGATTGAGAAATATATGTACTATTACATTAATAAGAAGGTAAAAACTTATTTTTAATAATTCCATTGCATATTTCCATTAGTTGGAGACCAATTATCATATCATATATGTAATTATAACTTCAAATAGTCTCAATTCAAATAATAAGATCATTTCTTAATATTCATTATTTGCACTAATTGGGATCCATCTCTACCTCTTTCTAAGTTTGGCTTGCTAACTGATATCAATTGTTAATTGTGTCAGGAAGCACAACTGTGTGTTGGCTTCTGATCTATTGCAATAGAAAGACATCTTCAAATTCTCAGGGCTACCTATAGAATTAAAGAGCAGCCTTGCTCCAGAGATCTGACCTGCTACTGTAAATGGAGATTTAGCAGAGAAGTTCCACAGAAGTTTCCATACTACATATGGAAAACCTATCCTAATAACTTGCTTTTGGTGGGACCTTAGGATTGCTCTGAGCACCGTATCATACCAGGTCCTGTGACACAACTATTCTTCTGATACCTAAACATAACAGACCATGTTAATAAAACACTAAAACTCATATGATCATATCAATATATGCAGATAAAGCTTTTGGTAAAATATAACTCATATTTCTATTAAAAATCAAAAGTATAGGGAGAAATGGTCCCTTCTTTAATGTGATAAACAATATCTGCTTAAAACCAAGGAATACCACTATCAATGATGGAGAAATTCTAGAGGTTTCTCAAAGATATCAGAGGTAAGGCAATGTTCATTGTTCAATGTTCATTGTCACCATTATTATTTGATATCATTTTAGCTAGCTATAACTATGACAAGAAAAATAAATTGTGAAAATAAGCAGAGACAAAAAAGAAACAAAATTATTGCTTTTGCAGAGCATATCAAATTTCCAAAGGGTTATTTTATAAAACTAGACAAGATAATTGCCATCATCATCTGTAGAAACAAAAAGTCAGCAATCTGAAAGGAAACAATGGGGTAAAAAATAGTGGGTCAAGTAGTATCATATCTGAAAGTATTCTACAAAGCAATAATCACAGAGGTCTTTCTAAAAAAAAGGAAAACTTGATCAATGGATGGAATAGGTAAATAAGTCTCAGAAGTAATTGAAATGATGTTCATTCAAGCCAAGGACATCAGGTACTACAAGAATTCAACCTACAAAGCAGTTTGGCAGAAATTGGATCAAGACCAAAAACTCCAAATGGATACATGACTTAAATATCAAAATCATATTATAAATAAATTAGATAAGAAGGGAAGAAGGCACTTTTCACAACTATGGATAAAGGGAGAATTCATAACCAAAAAGAATGTTAAAAAGTTAAAATGGACAATTTTGACTTAACATAATACAAAAAGCTTTTATACAAATAAAATCCATGTAAGTAGGATTAAAAGGGAAATGGTTAACTGGGAAAAATCTTTCCAGAAAAATGTATCCGATATGCAAGTCATGTAGAAATTGATATGAATATGTAATAACAAGAACCATTTTCCCACTAGATAAGAGGTCAAAGGTTACAAACAGGTATTTCTCAAAATTAACCATATGAAAAAAATTCTCCATGTCATTAAAAATAAGGGAACTCTAGATGTAAAAAACTTATAGGTTCTACAAATTGACAAAGATGAATGAATGAAAAAATATTTAAGAGATTTGGAGAAGATTCTGGGAAGATGGCAGAGTAGGTAAGAAAATTCAAGCTGTCATGATTTCCTCCCACAAAAGAGATGAAATAATACCTCAGGGTGAATATCGAGCAGTAAAAATAAAGATGAACAGGTGTCCTCCTGGGACAATTGTAGAAGATCTGAAGAAAAGTCCCAGGATGAGGTTAGGTCCTAGGTCTGCTTAATTAATAAGTGGCAAGCCCTGGGGATAGCTGGGTTGAGAATTACGTTGGTCCCAGCTGCAGGAACTTTTGCCTTCAGGACAGTGGGTGTCTCAGTCGGGTAAGATTGATGGAATCTCTGCTGACAAGGAACACCAGATCCAGCTATGCTATGGAGTCAGGGTGGAGGCAAGAAGGAACCAGCATACGCCTGGTGAGTGCAGAAGTAGTGGGGCAGGGATGCCACTGGCTGTGGGCACTTACAGGAGGCTGGAGGTCTTGGTTCCAGTTCCAGGCTAGAAAAGAGAACTGAAGGAGGATCTGAGGATAGAGGAATCATCCCCTATACCTTAGGACTAGAGGTGATTATAAAAACTAAGCTACTATAGATAAAAAAGAAAACACAGGCAAAGGAGAAAGAATCCAACCATAGAGAGTTACTATGGAAGTAGAAAAGACTGGGGTTCATGTTCAGATACTGAAGCAAAGAAACCTTTTTCTACCCCAAAGAGTAACATCAAATGGTTGTTTTCTCAAAAATAATTCATAAAAGAATTAAAAACAAACCCTTAAAAATCAAGTGAGACAGACTGAGGAAAAAGTAAAAAGAAAAGAACAATTCACGAAAAATAGGATGACTATCAAATGAAAGTCAACCAGTATCAAAATAGGAGACCCAGAATCTTAAGGAAGAAAAGAAGTCCTTGAAAATCAAAACTGGGTGAGGGGAAGTCAGAAAAATCATAAGAGATCAAGAAATAATATAACAAAATATAAAGAATGAAAAAAATAGAAGAGTGTGAAACATCTCATAAGAAAAGCAAATGATCTAGAGAACAGAACAAGAAGAGAAAACATAAGAATAATTAGACTACCTGAAAGCTATGATCAAAAAAATCTTGAAAGGGTAATTAGAATACATGCAATCCTGTAGTGGGGTGGAGAGACGGGGAGAAAATTTGAAATTCAAAATTTTGTGGAAGTGAATGTTGAAAACTGAAAACAAATAAATTTTAAAACAAAAAAGTATTTATTAGATTTTTAAAAAATCTCCTTACAATAATATAAGAAATAATTAAAGAAAATTGTCCTGAAGCATTAGAATAAGAGAGGAAAGTAGAAATAGAAAAAAATTCACCTATCACCACTTGAAAGAGATCCTATGAAGAAAACCCAGAGGAACATTATAGTCAAATTCTGACACCTCCAGTTCAAGGATAACATATTATGAGCAACAAGAAAAAAATTTAAATATGGTGGTGCCACAATTAGAATCACACAAGATCTAGCAGTGGTAGCACAAAAAGAATATAGGACTTGGAGCGCTATATATGGAAGAGCAAAAGAATGAGATTTCGTTGAAAATATCCTACCCAACAAAGCTAAGCATAATCCTGAATGAACAAAAGTACATTTAATGAACTGTCAGACTGCTTTCAATGAGGAAGAACATGGCATCAAGGTGAACTACCTGATGGATGGTAAATTCTTCAATTTGAAAAGGCTACAAGCCAAGACCAAAGTGGAGGGAGTGTTGGTGCATGATTTTCTGTTTGAAATGATTGTGCACTCAGTGCAGCCTCTGAAGCTGAGATGCTACAAAGTAGGGATCAACTCTCTGCTACCTGTGCTCATTTTGGCCTAATAATTAACACCAAGAAAACACAGGTTTTCTTGTGAAAACCTCAAGCCACCACCACACCATCCATATGTGGAACCATTGGTTACAACAAAGGGAGATGTTTTGAATGCTATGAATAAGTTCCCTTACATTGGTAGTGTGCTTTCCAGGGATGTACACATTGACAATGAGGTGGATGCACGCATTACCAGAGTTAACTCAGCGTTTGAGAGGCTCTGAAGAAAAATTTGGGAGAGAAGAGGTATTAGACTGACTATAGAGCCATTGTGCTGACCTCATTGTTGTATGCCTGTGAAACATGGACATTCTACCAGTGCCATGCCAGGAAACTGAATCACTTCCATTTGAACTGTCTTAGGAAGATTCTGAGGATCATCTGGCAGGATAAGGTACCAGACACTGAGGTCCTTCCTCGAACTGAACTGCCAAGCATTCAAACTATGCTTCAGAGAGTGCAGCTCCAATTGATTGGCCATGCTGGTTGAATGCAAAATGTATATTTGCCCAAAAGACTCTTTTATGGAGAACTTACATAGGACAGATGATCACATGGTGGTCAGAAAGAGTGATATAAAGATACTCTCAAGGTCTCTGTCAAGAACTTTGGGTTTGACTGTGTGACATGGGAGACACTGGCACAGGACTGCTCAGTACGTGTGCCCACATCTCTCTATGTGCTCTAAGCAGACTTGAGATAGCACAAAGGAAATGTAGGATGTGCATGTTTGGGATATTCACCCCAAATACTCATATGGACTACCTGTGCCCAATCTATGGCGAGCATTCTGAGCTCATATTGGTCTGATCAGCCACAGTTGGACACACTGAAACTTCACTTTATCATGGTGATGTCATTTTGGTCCTCTTTGAGAACGAAGGACAACAATTAATCAAGACTTTCAGGTACAAGTAAAGTAGAGAAGTTAGGAGGGATAGGAAAGAAGAGATACGCACAAACATAAAAATGAAGATAAGTAGAATTTGTTAGGGAAAGTATATGTCTATATATGTATGCACATAAGTATCTATGTATGTATGTGTATATAAATATATCCACACTTAATTGTAGCCTTTGGGGGGGTGGAGTAAAGGAGGTAAAAGAACAAAATAAAAAGTACACAGCAGAGAAAAAAAGGGGCATGCATAGTACAAAGAGCTTGGGCTTTGTGCTCAGAACCAAGGCTGCAGGGAAGTTGTGCAATGCAACATTGGCAAGAGCTACCAGAAACACCTCAGATTCGTTACCCATTTGATTTTTAATTAATTTTTGGTCATTGTTACTTCAGAAACCTTTTACTGTTGCCAAAATTTTTTGCAACCCCATATGGGATTGCAACTCACAGTTTAAGAAGTGTTGCCCCAGACAACTAGGTATATGAATAAGAGAAAGCAAAGAAAAAGGGAAAGGAGCCATGTGTATAAAAATATACGTAGAGGTACTTTTTTGGTTAAAACAAAGAAATGGAAACCAAGTTGGCTCCATCAACCACACAAATTGAACAAATTATGGTATGTTAATACAGTGGCTCATAAATGGCAAATACGTTGAGTTTGGAGAAATCGGGGAAGACTTGTATGAACTGGTAAAGAGTAATTCAAGAAAAACAATTTATATAATTACCACAATAATATAGAACATGAAGGAAATGTTATATATTTATATAACATATAAATATATGTTATATATACTTTGAAAGACTTTATTAAAACTCTTATCAGTACAGTGACCAAACATGACTGATGAAGAATCATTTTCAATGGACAAGAAGTTCAGAATGAAACATTTTTTTTCCCCATGCATGTGTTTGTTTCACTTGACTGCACCCATCTGTAACAAAACAGCTTCTATTTTGTCAGGAGGAAGTTGTGGAGTTAGAAGGGTGGGTAGCGATAATGATGCAAAAAAGTGAAGAAATACAGAGGAGCGAAGAAGCCTTAAAATGCACAGAAAGAAGCAGACAGAAGTTCCCATCGGTTCAGGGATGAGCAAGACTGTTTGGTTATCATTGTGTCAGATTTAACCTACAGTTTTAAAAATTGTATATACTAAGATTTTAGTTCATATATATCCTTCATGTTCTAGTCTTCATTGAATATTAAATGTTTATTTTTATCTGCAAGCTCTCAATTTTTTTTTTAAATTGGACTTAACACCAGCCCAGGTTATGTCCGCTCCATTTTTTTCTTTAATTTTTAATCTTCAATGTTGGATGAATTTCTTAAAGCTTTCGTTATTGTTTTTTTCCCCCTATTCCCCTCAGCTTTTTTTTTTTGAAGAAAGTAGATTGCTTAGTAGATAGAATATTTATTAAGTGCTAATATAGGATTTATGAACCACCAGACTCCAGTTCTTATCAATAACTCTCTTTCTAGACCTTGCAAAAGTCAGCTTTTATGCTAAAGAATACTTCTATAGTATTCTGTTCATCTGGGGAGATCATTTGTATTTTTTCTCAAATAGGGATAATAGATTCTTTTTCTTTTTTTAATGAGATATTGGGAAATCAGGGATGGTAGGGATTCATGGAATATACATAGCACAAAAGAGAATTGGATGAGTAATTTTGTTGATGGTAGAGATCCAAAATGAAAACAGGAATGTAGACCCATCTACTTAACCTAGTTTTTGTTCATGACCTCAGTTTCATTTGCATGCCTATTGAGATCTTGTCACTTAGATGAACCATATTGCCCCAGCCTTCAACATGTTTCTTTTGATAAAGAGGCCCCAAAATTAGCCTTGGGAACATAGACTCACAATAAGGGATGTAGGAGTTAAGGAATTTTCTAATCTCAAGTCAGAGTGTTAGCCAAGACTACAAAAGATTAGTCTGAAGTCTGACAACTAAACTATATTGCTATATAGGGCATTAACCCAACTGTTAGGAAGAAAGAAGCTTTCTGGTCACTGTACCTCAGTGACATGACCAGAGAGTAACTGATGGTTCTGGAGAGCTAAAGTCTAACAGATTGAAGTATCAAGCAACTCAGTTATCATGTCACTAGTGGAAATACTCAGCAGAGAACAACAGGACAGAAAGGTGACATCATGGAAGATAGTGGCAGCTCTGCAGAATTTGAAATGTGAATGCTTGTTAATGTGTGTGTGTTCGTCCTTCATTGCTGAAGAAGACCATGTACTCAGAGAAATGATGACATGACTTGCACTTGACTTTGTTCTGAATGAGGGAAGGCTATTCAGGTCACCAGCCTCAATTCTCCTCCAGAGCCATCTGAATCCAGTGACTGGGTATTCCTCCGGACAAGTGGAGATGACCCAAGATGAGGCAATTTGGGGTTAAGTGACCTGCCCAAGGTCACACAGCTAGTGAATGTCAAGTGTCTGAGGTGAGATTTGAACTCAGGTCCTCCTGACTCCTGCACTGGTACTCCATCCACTGCACTGCCTAGCTTCCCCAAATGCCTGCTCATTCCTACAATACATATAGGTCCCCTATGTGTGTTCTCTGGTTTCTCATGTTTGCTATGCCTGTGCTCTTCCCCACTGGTGGCATAGTAATGTAGTAATATATAACAAGTATATATGGTGTCATCTTTACTTGACAATTTGTTATGCTATTTGATTAAATGAATTGTTTTGAATTATATCTTCTTGGTTTATAAAAATTTAAATGACATGAAGGGGCATATGAACAATAATTGTCAATGGATGATTAGCCATGGAGTACCTTGAACTAGGAGTGGTTTTCAAAAGACTCATATGAGGTGGGGTATTCTGGATCAGGCCTGTTTCAGGCCAATCCAGCAGTTCAGGTTCAGGCTTAGAATGCAATTTAAAATGTGTAACTGGGGCTTCTCTGAACATTCTCAGTTCTAATGGAGAGAGGCCCTTGAGGAGATTTTTGAACATGCCCAATTTGCCTAACATGGAGTCCAAAGCATCCTCTTCTATGCATGTGGGAGTAGTTTCCTTTGATTTACTGCTTGCATTTTAAAAACTGACTGAACTGCGGCATCCACTCCCTTTCAGGTGTTCTTTTTTCTACCACTTTCTCTTGGCTACACTTGTTTGGTCAGTTTTTCTCTGCCACATTTGGCATGGATGTCATGAACTGAGCCAATTAAAAGGGGAAGGACTCCCCTGTGCTTGCTCCCTCTCTTAGTTCTGACAAATTGGTTTGGGGCTACTTGTTTTCATTCTGTGCTGTTTGTCCTCAGTTTCAGGTACCAGAGGCGACTCCCCCTGGGACTGGAGTTTGAGCTTTGGAGCCGGAGCTGCAGGTGGGTTAATACAGCTATCATCTCTACTTCACTCTGTCATTTTGTGGCTTCTACTGCTCTAGAATTTGTTTAGAGTCATTTTTACAGGTGTTTTGAAGGGTTCTGGGGGGACAGCTCAAGCAGGTCCCAGCTTCTACTTTGCCATCTTGACTCCATTTCCCCCATCAAACATTTAAAGAACAATTAATTCCAATATTACATAGACTATTTGGGAAAATAGGTGAAGAAGGAGTTCTATCAAATTCTTTTTAGGATATGAATAAGATACTGATACCTAAACCAGGAAGAGTCAAAACAGAGAAAGAAAAGTATAGACCAATTTTCCTAATGAATATAGATGCAAAAATTTTAAATAAAATTTAAGCAAAAAGATTATAGCAGCTTATCATGAGAATAGTACACCATGACCAGGTAAGATTTATGCCAAGAATGCAGGGCTGGTTTAATTTATCAGCATAATTGCTCACATAAAAACAAAACAAAATGTGTGATTATCTCAATAGATGCAGAAAAAGCTTTTGACAAAATACAACACCTGCTCCTATTAAAAACATTAGAGAGCATAGGATTACATGGAACCTTCCTTAAAATGATAAGTGGAATCTACCTAAAATCATAAGCAAGCAATATATGCAATGAGGATAAGGGATGCATTTCCCAGAAGATCAGGGGTTAAACAAGGATGTCCATTATCACCCTTGTTACTCAATATGGTACTAGAAATGTTAACTGTAGTAATAAGAGAAGAAAAAGAAATTGAAGGAATTAGAATTGGCAAAGAAGAAACAAAGTTATCACTCTTTGCAGATGATATGATGATATACTTAGAGAATCAAATAAAAAACTACTTGAAATAATAAACAACTTTAGCAAAGTTGAAGGATAAACCCACATAAATCATTGGCATTTCTATATGTTACTAACAAAATCCAGCAGCAAGAGATAGTAAAATAGCATTGCAGAAATTGGGCATAAACCAATATCTTACACTGTATACCAAATAAAGTAAAAATGGGTACACGGTTGAGATTGTATGTCTGATATGTTTCTACTTTATATTTGATACTATAGCTGAGGCTATAAGCAAATTGGGAGATCAAGGAATAGTTTATCTGTCAGATTTATGGAGAATAGAAGAAATTATGACCAAACAAGAGATAGAGAACATTATGAAATGCAAAATGTATAATTTTGATTACATTAAACTGACAAGTTTTTGCATAAACAAAGCCAATGCAACCAACATTGGGAGGGAAGTAGAAAATGGGAAAGAATTTTTTCTACCAGTGTCTCTGATAAAGGGCTTATTTCTAAAATAGATAGAGAGCTGAGTAAAATTTATAAGAATACAAGTTATTCCTAAATTCATAAATGGTCATAGGATATGAACAGGCAGTTTTCAGAGGAAGAAATTAAAGGTGTCTATAGTCATATGAAAAAAATGTTCTAAATCACTATTGATTAGAGAAATGGAAATCAAAACAACTCTGAGATACCATGTCACACTTTTCAGATTGACTAACATGACAAAACTAGAAAAGTATAAATGCTGGAGCAGATGGGGGAAAATTGGAACACCAATGCATTGTTGGTGGAGTTGTGAACTGATCCAACCACTTTGGAGAGCAATTTGGAACTATGCCCATAGGGCTATAAAAATATGCCTACCCTTTGACCCTGCAATGCCACTTGTACGACTGTATCCCAAAGAGATCAAAAAAATGGGAAAAGGATCCACATGGACAAAAATATTTGTAGCAACTCTTTTTGTGATGGCCAAGAATTGAAAATTGGGGAGATGCCTATCAATTGGGGCATGGCTGAATAAGTTGTGGTATATGAATGTAATGGAAAACTATTGTGTTATAAGAAATGATGAGCTGGTGGACTTCAGAAAAACCTGGAAAGACTTATATGAACTGATGCTGAGTGAGACAAGCAGAACTAGGAGAACATTGTAAACAGTTGCAGCTACAATGTGCGATGACTAACTTTGATAGACTTAGCTCTTCTCAGCAGTACAAGGTTCTAAGACAACTCCAAATGGCTCTTGATGCAAAATACTAAACACATCCAGAGAAAGAACTGTGGAGTCTGAATGCAGATACTATTGGCTCTTTTTTCATTTCATTTTTGTTCGTTTCTTTCGTTTTCTTTCTTTTTTCTAGTGGTTCATCCCGCTGATTCTAATTCTTCTTTACAATATGACTAATGTGAATATCTGTTTAACATGAATGTATATGTACAGCCTATATCAGATTGCATGCTGTCTTGAGGAGGGGGGAATGGAGGAAGGTGGAGAAAATTTAAAAGTCAAAAGCTTGTGGAACTGAATGTTGAAAACTAAAAATAAATTCATTAATTAAAAAAAAAGAACCTCACTCTCAAATGGGTATTTTGTAGTACTCCCTCCCCTCCAGAAAGAACATACTCTTCCTGCTGAATGGACGCTAATTTCTGTCTTCCATAATGTAATAGCACCCTTCCATGAGTTATAGTCTATGTTAGGGTATATGCTTGAGTTGTATGTTGGGTCCCATTTTCCTCCCTCCCCTTTCTTCTATTCCCCGTTACTTGCAATACATTACTTGTATTTCATCGAACTGATTCCCACCATTTTGCATATTATTCTCAGTGTCTGAACTCATTAAATGATCGTTTTCTGCAACACCTCTAGCTAGCTCACAAGCCTCTTCTTAGCTATAGACTGGGTACCCAGACAAGAACCTATTGACAGTCATACCTACCCTTGGGGAATAGGGCACTGTGAGCCTGATTGTAGAAAGCAAGGATCAATAGGGGAACCCTATACTCCCCAGGAGGAACTCCTGCCAGCCGGCTGATGCAGAACAATGTCCCTTGGGAGATTTCATGTCTTCAGGTACCTGCACATGCTGCTCACATCTCCTTGATTCGATTTGCCCTTATTAGTGGATTCTCCAGTGAACTGATTTCTCCATATGTTCTTTTATTGCTGCTCAGGCATTTTTTCAGTTATGTCTGACTCTTTGTGACACCATTTGGGGTTTTCTTGGCAAAATGTTGAAGTAGTTTGCCATTTCCTTCTCTGTCTCATTTCATAGATGAGAAGCAGATGCAAACATGGTTAAGTGACTAGTCCAGGGTCACACAGCTAGTAAGTGTCTAAAGTTGGATTGGAAATCATAAAGATGAACCCAGCATTCTATCCACGGAGCCATCTAACCACCCTACTCTATACACTCTCTGGTGGCTAAATCTCTTTTTCTCAATCTTCAGCAGTACAGAGATAAAATATAGATCTCTGTAAAGACTGATTTTTAATATTCTATAATTTGAACTTAGGCTAATCAGATACATGTCTCCCACTTACGACACTGTTCCAGTGGAACTATGTGATTTCACCTAAATAGTATAATATTTCTTAAAGGGTTGTTTTCTGAAAACAACTAATGATGTTAGGAGATAACTAATATCTGACAGCACTCTTTGAGCTCTATAATTGTGAATGTGTAGAGTGAAAATTCATAAAGGACAATATGAAATGGAGTGATAAGGCCATAGTGACTGGGGAATTGCTACTGAACAGATGTTCTGTTGTGAGCAAATACTAACCTTGAGGAATTGCTTTGTTCAGTTTTCTATATTTGAGTATTGAGCTCTGTAAATGTTTGTTGAATTGAATTCCATTCTGGAAAATCATTAAGTCTAAGAAATAAAATTCTCAATTGTGAAATAGTTGTGAGAAAGGGAAAATGCAGAGAAAGGGTGTTGGGGTGAGGTTTGGTCATCACATAGACATATGTACATGTAATGCAAATATTTCAAGGATTCATGATTTTACCTGTATGGGTGCACCTTTCACTGATGGAGATCACAATTTTTTTTTTATTTTCTAGTTTCCTAGAAAAATTCACTATCTGAAGCCAAACTGATAATAAACTTCTCTAGGTTTATGTAGGCAGGTCTTTGGACCATAGATATACAGTTCATCATTATTCCACATCTGTTTTATCTTATCTATGTGACCTTGGGCATTTAGCAGCTCTGGGCTTCACTTTCTTTAAATGTGAAATGTTGAGTTAGATCAGATTGCCTGTGAAGTCCCTTCCAATTCTGTATTGGTTATCCTATGACCATGTCTGTACCCCTAAACTTTCAATTAGCTGGCATAGCCTTCAAGAACAAGTGCCCCTCCATAGCATGATGAGGCATCAAAATGGGATTCAGTGGGAGATTATACATGTTAACATATGTGTATTGTGAAAAATATTTTTTCTTAGTAATCATTATCTTGGAGACTCAGAGCTTCCCTCATTACCCTTTCTTCTAAAGCTCAGTTTCTCCTTCAGAAGGACATTAAGATCTAATATAAAGCATCTGTTCCTACTCATTGTGTTGGCTAGACAGGTCTGGGAAAATGTTGACTTCTCCCAATGCTCAAGATAGGTGATACAGGAAAACCTAAATCATGTCCAAGACCCTTGCTTTACTATAGCCCACTTCTCAGTGTGTTGACCAGAGTTGATTGGTACCCCTTGGGAACATTTACTCTTCAAAGGGCATATAACTCTCTACTCCCAACCCCCAAACTGAGCCAGTTAGGGAGTTGCAGTACTGGATGGCAACTCCCATGCAATGCATGTAGCCATCTTTGAGAGAAATTAAAAACATGGACACAACATAATTTGTTTGTCTTTATTAAACTCTGTGAGGCTGAGATTAATGTGCACATTTTATGTAATATAAACTCATTTATTACATATGCATGGAGGTGGCCTTTGGAGAAAATCTAGACAGAATCCTCTAGTTTAAGATATGCGACTGGGTTTGGCTTTTTGAGCTAACAACCAGCTCGTTGTTCTGGAAGCCCTGTAGCTTCTTGGAAATTTTTAAGCCTTTCAAGATATAACAAATGTTTGTATGTATCTCTTTTTTGCACAAGCACATTTTTGTCCCTCTGTCTGCCTCTGTGCCAAGTTCTGTTGTTATCTTGGATACCTCAGTGCCTCAGTCTATGCCACTGGGGAGAAATCAGTTTAGTCGTTCCCAAAAATGTGAAAAGAGATGTTTTCCAATTTAAGTACCATCATCTTACCTTTCTTGCCCATAGATGGTAAAGAATCCAAACAACTCAGATGCCAGGGCATATGAGCAGAACAGGGAGCTGTTGATAGATCCTCTTTGAGGTCTGGGTTTTGTTCCCCTTCTCTCCCTGCCCCCAAGGAAGTGACCACTTGTTTCTAAGAAAATTCTATTTTTTGTTCTGGTCCAGACAGCTCCAGTTCCCAGCCTCAGCCTGGGGAGCCTAGGGGGATCTTTTGACTTTTACATTCACTCAAATGATCATAACTTAAGCTAAAATCATGACTGATCCCCATCTCTCTGAAGTTGTGGTGAGGAGAAGACTAGGCTGAAGGAAAGATGCCAATTTTTCTTTGAAGTTCAGCCACCTGGACTGGTCTTGTCATCAGGCACAGCTGTCAGGTTCAAGGCATATTTTGTGTTGCTTCTTCTTTTCTGTCCTAGGTGACCCAGGGTATTTGGTGGAGGAAAAATTAGCAAATGAAAATTCTATCAGCTAGTGTTCAGGAGCATGCATTAATATACAGTTTAAACTTTCTGGGGAAAAAAATCCCTTTTTTGGAATTTCTTTTCCTAAACTTAGTATCACTATATTTTGTTTTTATATTACCTTCATTTCCACTACTTCCCTTCTCCCTTCCCACCATGAACTATCTCTTACAATGAAAAATGGAAAGAAAGAGTTAAAATCAGGTCGGTAAAGCCAACTCACACATCAGTACAGTCTGATTGTATACCCAATAAAAAGTACTCTTTTCCCCACTGCCTCTTAGTCCTCTGTAAGGTGATGAGAGTCATAGAGTTGGAAAAAAGCTTAGAGATCGTCTGTTGGTCTAACCCCCATTTTACAGAAGAGAAATAGGAGATCAAGAGAAATAGCACATCTTTTAGAGTAGCTCTATAGAGAAATTTAAAGGAATCTCCAGGGTTTCTTTTGTTTCATCCTCAACACAATCTTGGGAGGTTGCTAGGAGGAAATAGGACATACAGGAAAAATATACCCCTGGTTATAATGACTTTCTCCCTTGGACCTCAAACAGTACGTTGTTTTGCATCTCTTCAATGGAAGTCTCATGTAATATTGGTTATCTGGGTTTTTCTTGCATCTCCTTTTTAAATATGAAATTCCACAGCTCTTAGCAGTGTTGTAGAAACAGCAGGAGAAATACAGTCCTAGAAAAAAAGAATGCCAATGTAGAAACAGCATAGCCATGGAGATCAAGTGTTAGTTGATAGACAGTCATATGTCCAAGTTCCTAGAGCACTTACAAGATCAAAAATTCTATAGCTATCACATCTAAAAAAAGATTTTTAGGTGTCACAGTGTGTTGAATGCTGGATTTGTAGTCAGGAATAATTGAGTTTGAATTCTGCCTCAGACATTTATTAGTTGCGTGACCTTGGTCAAGCCATTTAAGTCTCTCCAAGTCTGTTTTCTGATCTGTAAACATAAAAACATAAAAGACCTACCACACAGAGTTGTGAAGATCAATCAAGATAAACTTTTGTAAAGTGCTTTGCAAATCTTAACGTGCTATATTAATGCTAGCTATATTTATTGTGTGGATAGTGAATATTAATCCTTATTGTTTCACATATATTGCTTTGGATTCTTTTCAACTAAATTGTAAGCTCCATAACTATAAGGACTTCTTTATATCCTTTAGGTCAGAGTTCTCAATTTAGAGGTCCATGAACTTGTTTTTAAAATGTTTTGATAACTGTGTTTCAATATTGATTTCCTTCGATATTTTCTGCATTTTATTTTATGTATTTTGAAAAATTACCTGAGAGAGAGGACATAAGCTTCACAAGATTGCCAAAGGGATTCAAGATATAAATATTAAGAACCTCTGCCTTTGAGGAGCTAGCACAGGGCTGGGCACTAAGTTTCACTCAGTGTTATGGATTTATTTGGTGCTCTCTTTATCTTAGGCAATGAGAAAAGCTTGAAAATGTTCTTCATGCCTTTACCATTCACAAGTACTACCTAGATGGAGACTCCTGGAGCAAAAAAATGTCAGTCTTGAGCTGAATGAATCTTCTCACCCTGAGGTGATTGCCATGATGATCCACCTTTATAGAGTTTAAACGAATCTGTATCTGTGGGTAATGAAAGATGTAAGAAAACATTGAAAAGACCTAGAAGACAAGGAAATAAAGAAATTAGAAATGAATCAGCTGCAAGTCAAACCAATGCTGTTTATAAATATGGTGTGAAATTTTGAAAAATATTGATACATTTTATTTTGATCCTGAGGACTCTTCTCAGTAATTATTCCAGTAATCTTCCTACAAAGTACCTTCCCTGAAAAACATTGCCTGTCACTTTCCACTTTTCTGGTTTATTGATTATTAACAAAAAAGAAGACTGTGATTTTAACTTTGATGTTACGCTACTAACAGCATCATGTTGTATTTGACCTGAATTTTGTGGTAGTTCCTTCCATGTGTCAGGTTTTCCTGAGGTGTGTCCTCTTTTCTCTGAATGTATTGTTCTTCTGTGCTTTTCAAAGCACTGAATGTAATCAAGAATCGCAACAATCCTGTGAGAAAGGTGCTAAGGATATCTTTTAAATCTTCATTTTACAGATGAGAAAACTGAGAGACTCTGAGAGCTTAGATGTTTACCCTTGAGACTAAGACTTCTCAGAGTCCGGATATTAAATGAAGTTTTCCTCAAGTGTGGACACAAATGGCATTGAGGGCCTTGTGATGGTTTCTGTGGCCTAGGGCAGTAATGAGCTATACAGGCCAGGCTTCCTCTGAGGCCATTTTTTTAGTTGAGGGCTAGTCACCACCTCTCTTTTCATCAGACATCTCCCCTCTCCCATTGTCCTATCTACTTCTTTCCTCAGTGGTACCATCTGCCCAGCACAGAATTTTAGAGATAGAAGGTACTGCAGAATTTACATAGTTTAAACTTTTATTTTCTAGATGAAGAAATAGACCCAGAGAAGTAAAGACAATAAAATTGAGCTCAAAAAGCTAACTAATGATGGAATTATAACAGATTTTGAGGGCTTCAAATTTCCAGGCTAGTACTCTAGGAAACAACATTGTTTCTTGCCTATAAAGCAGAATACAGTCTCATTGTTTCTTCTTTATACATATTTGCACCAAGTATATAGTCCTTGGAGATTGTTATAAGGGTTTTTAGCAGAGATGTGCTCTGGAGTCAGCTTGAACTGGTTGTGGAGAGCTGACTGTTAAGTTTTCAGTGTGAGTATTTACATCTTGAAAATCAGCACAAACTACAAATTGGGGCTAGGTTTTTTGTTTTGTTGATTGTAGAGTCTTAATAAAGCATAGAGAAAATGTTAATAATGCAGATTAAATTTTAAAATGAGTGATAATTACAAATCCCTCCCACCCCAAAAGTCAGTTGTTGGGTTTTAGGCTCACACTTATTTACTTTTTCCCCTGTTCTGCCTCCCCAGAGCCTGCTTTACTGTAAAGAAGTCTTGGCATCAGGAGACCCGGACTCAAGTTCCAGTTCTCTGTATGACACTGGATAAGTCAAACAATTTTGCTTAAAACCCTCATCTATCAGACAATATTTGTAACTATTTGCCTTATAGAATTCATAGGATCATAGATTTGTTGTGAGGAAAGCTGGTAAAGACATATTAAAATGAGCCATTCTTATTTCTATATTCTGTTGTTAAATGTCTATGAAGTGATAAAGCAGCTAATCCTTGCACATCTACTGTTGCTTACTCACTAATATTAAGCAAGAAGTAGGCTGGAGGGGATAGCCTCTTCCTGTTGGTTGCTGCTAATCAGTACAAGAGAAATAGACTTGCAAGATGGTGGACCAAATTCCAAGTATATCCAAAAGTAAAACTTGAAACTATTGAGGTGGCTGAAAACTCTGCCTCAATAGTGGGAAAAACTGTTCTTAAAAAAGACCAGCCTATGGAGATATTCTAGTAGATTTTAAAAATAAATAATTTGTGATTAAATCATTTCAATAATCAAAAACCACCAGTGGTTCCCTCCTGCCTACCAAATGAAAGATGCCTTATTTAGCGTTCAAAGACCTCCATAATGTGGCTCTAATTGTCTAGTTTTATAATCTTAGTAAATACATTTAAATGTTTCACATTCTTGGTAAATTAGATAACTTGACATTCTCATCCTACTCTCTCCTGTCTTTCTGCTTTCACTGTTTCATTAGTTATTCCGGGAATAGTCTCCTTTCCTAGACTGCCCCCAACCCAAAATTTCTTTCAGCTGAAGTCTTTTTTCAAAGCCATTTCAAATGAATGTCAAATCCTCCTCTCCCCCCCACTCCCCATGAAGCTTTCTCTAACTCTCCTCCCATAACCAGGTGACTGTGCATGCTCAAATTTCTTATAACACTTTGGCTTTTGCTTTGCCCCATAATTGTCTTATTTTAATTAGTTATTTTTAATTAGCCATAATTAGTTATCCCACCCTTCGACTTCCCCTCCCCCAACAAACTCATAAGCGCCTTAATGTTAGACAATGTATTCATTTTATTTAGCACCTACAAGATAATAGAAACTTACTAAAATCTTGTTGAATTGAACAAAAGATGTCAGTGGAAGCTCTGAGCAGAATTCTACAGAACTATAAATTAGGAAGGGATAGATCTAAACTAACCTAAATTTATGCAGGTTAAATTGACAGCCCCCAAGTCTTGGCATTTCTCTTAGCTCTTGGTTATTATCAAGACTCTCTTTTTCCATGAAGGAATGAAGACACCTGGCACTTTTTTCCTTACTTTACAGTTGGGGGAATCTAGGCATATATACTATTCAATTCACCTGACTAAAGGGAAGGAGAATTTCAGAACCAGGACCAGAACTCAAGTCACAGTTGGACCACAATGGTAGAGACTGATGTGAATAACATGACACTATCTACAAATATTTGTTACTGAGTGTATGATAAGGTCAGCATCAACTTGTTCTATGATGTTTTACTACTAGAAGAGGAAAGAGCCTTTTTTATTTTCCTAAAAGGTGGCCCTTGAGTTCTCCATTTTTTCCCACAACTATTCCTTCCATTCACTGTATTTAACATTTTCTTATAGTTGGTACTGTGGAAGGCCATCTTTCTTTCATCACCTTAATTACACTAATGAAGCATTAGACTATGCTCTCGATGGCCTTAAATATAAAAGAGATGGAAATAAAAAGCAGAAAAAGGTAGTTATTGCTCACACAATAATACATGTTTTCTCCTCTCTATCTACTTTATTATTTAGAAATAATTCTCTCTGGCATGCCCACTACAATACATATAAATAGCAGAGAGAGAGAGAGAGAGAGAGAGAGAGAGAGAGAGAGAGAGAGAGAGAGAGAGAGAGAGAGAGAGAGAGAGAATGACTATTAGTATGCAAGAGGCCAGGTCTGGGATATTCACTCTAGCTTGTCCTGTCAGTGTGTCTTCTTTTGACATCTGCACCCTGGGTATCCTAGGCAACAGAAGCACTTCCCACAAACAAAAGTCTTATAGATACTGTTTGCTGAATTCCACAGAATAGTAGAAAGACTATTTATCTAATCACATGCTGTAAAAAAGCATTAAAAAAACCCCTGTAAGGCAGTGGCTTAAAAGTCTGATATTAAAAAGTGACTTACACCAAAGGCAATCCAGTACAAAGCTATATATGGTTTCTCTATAATCCCTTTATGGAAAAAGAAAAGCCAAAAAAGGAAGAAAAATGATATGCATGGGACAAAATTCAAAATAATCCAATGTTGCATTTAAAGGGCCTCCAAAGCACATCTTGTATTATGCCAAAGATATGACTATAGATATGCAACGGTCTTGTCAAATTTCTGTTTTACAGATAACCTTATGGAATAAATAGCTTCCACATTTTGTTCTGAAGATTGATTTATCACTCTATCTTTCCAAGTTCTTCTTAATGTACAGTTCAGTCCTTGGTATGGTAGAAAGTGAGGTGCTTAAGGAGGTGCGTAAACTCTTTCAGAACACTAGCGGATAAAATCATTTTAGCAAGACTTAGTGCTCCTTTAGAGTAGCAGTGATAGGAATGATAACTTTACTTAGTCTGGGCTGGTCTTTAAAGGAAAAGGTAATTGTTTGGCTCCTTTTTTAGCCAGAATCATAAAAAGCCAAACCCAGGGGAAACTAGTGTCAGAGGTTTTCCCAGAGCTCTTGTTGGCGGTGGGGGAATGCCTTTCCGACCTAGTGTCATTGTGGTGATTTTGTGTAGGAAAAGAACAGTGTTTTATCATGTTCTTTACATTTCTTAATGTCAGTAAAGTTGTGGTCCACGTGGGTCTCATTTCCTTTTATTCCCAAAATGGAATCACTGCCCTAACATATTTGTCATAACTGGAAGGAGTTGTTTTAGGTTGGCTAGGGCAATTAAAATGCCATAGTTTCTTGTGGCTAAAATGTTGTTTGGGACATGTAGGGAGCTCTTTTAGAGGGAAAGAAAAAAAATAAGGAAAGAAGAAAGAAAGAAAGAAAGAAAGAAAGAAAGAAAGAAAGAAAGAAAGAAAGAAAGAAAGAAAGAAA
The DNA here is from genome assembly GCA_023548195.1 of Bettongia penicillata ogilbyi. NCBI lineage: Eukaryota > Metazoa > Chordata > Mammalia > Diprotodontia > Potoroidae > Bettongia > Bettongia penicillata. The sequence goes on along the minus strand of JAJHZJ010000072.1, from coordinate 1,666,491 downwards.
GAAAGAAAGGGAGAGAGGGAGGGAGGAAGGAAAGAACAAAGGAAGGAAGGACAGAAGGATAGAAGGAAGGAAGGAAGGAAGGAAGGAAGGAAGGAAGGAAGGAAGAAAATAAAGAGAAAGCTTCCATTCACTCTGTAAGGTTAGTGAAATGGATGGTTAAGGAGTTTGAGAGAGGAAGTAAAACTATTTTTTGAACTTTATCAGCAGCTTTGGAAGGACTGGATTGCCAACAAAGGAGAAGGAAGATACAGTTTTATATGATCATAGACTCAATGTTGAAAATGATCTTAAAAGTCATTGAATCCAACCATACATGAAAGAGCCTTGCTGGACAAGTCAGACAAGATTTTTATTTATCCTTTAGCAGTAGCCATAGGTTTGACTTAGTAGCCTAGGGCCTAGAAAGAAAAGGACTAGATAACTTTAAATTCTCTATTTTGGAGTCAGAACAAATGGAGAAATTTTGCAGATTTGTACACTGCACATAATTGATTTAAAGAATGTCAGTGTCCATCATCAAGCATTGTATACTCTTTGATAAATTTTTCCTCTCAGGAAATTATACTCTCTCTTTTTCTGTGGCTGAGGGCAAGAGATTTTTCTTCATTACAATGGATACTTATTCAGGATATGGGATTACAGTACCAGTTAAACCTGTTATACTGCCATCTACTACCCAAGTTCTTATAGAACCTATGAGTCTGCCAATTGTACTATTACTGCTGATCAGTAAATACATTTTACCCTGAAATTGAACTCATTGCCATCACATTTGATAGATTTTCAAAATTCTGTATAATCTTCAGGCTGATATCATAGAATGCTAGAATGGACTTTTAAAATTACACCCTTGATAATTAAGATTGGATTTTTGATAAATCAACACTACCCCAAGAAAGCAGAGGGTACTCTGCTCCCAAAGTTTCTTGGATCTAGCCTTGGTAGGGAATAACTATTTAAGTACCTGTTGTTTGCTAGGCACTGTGCTAAGTGCTTTACAAATATCTCATTTGTTTTTCAGGAGAACTTCAGGATAGACTACTTGGGAAGCACAGTCCCAGTTGTCCCTCTCCAGCCTTTATTTCATTCTCTGTTCAATCTTCTCAAGGATTTCTTCTTTCTTCATTCTTAATAGTCAGGTTTCCTTTTCTTTGGAGTGGGTCATACAACCAATTCCTAGAAAGAATTTGAGGAAGAGTTCAAGGAAAGGGGAAAGGGACCTAGGTGTACAAAATATTTAAAGCAACTCTTTTTGTGGTGACAAAGAATTGGAAGTTGAGGAGATGCCCATCAATTTGGTCAAGGATGAATAGGTTGTGGTATATGATTGTGATGGATTATTATTATACTTTAAGAAATGATAAGGGGGATGGTTTCAGAAAAACTTGAGAAAACATATATGAACTGAGGCAAAATAAAGGGAGCAGAACCAGGGGAACACTGAATACAGTAACAGCAACATTGCAATGATAATTAGCTTAGGTACTCTGATCAAGACAATGGCCTAAAACAATTCAAAAGATTCATGATGAAAAATGCAATCCATTTCCAGAGAGAGAATTGATCAACTCTGAATGAAGACTGAAACATACTTGTTTCTTTATTTTTCTTGCAGCATGGTAAGTATGGAAATGTTTTGCATGACTTCACAGGTATAACTGAGATCATGTTGCTTGCCTTTTCAATGGGTTGGAGAAGAGCAGGAGAGAGGGAGAGAATTTGTAATTCAAAAATTTTTTAAGCAAATGTTAAGGGAAGCTAAGTGATACAGCGATGGTGTCATTCCTGTAGCCTCAGGAGGACCTGAGTTCAAATATGACCTCAGGCACTTACAAGCTGTATGACCCTGGGCAATCTACTTAACCCCAAATGCTTTCCTCTCCCCAAAAATAAATATTAAAAATAAATAAATTAAAGGAAAAGATTTGAAGAACCAAAAGAGTGGAAAATTTGGTAGGTTCCTTGCATTTTAATAATATAAAAAGGAGAAACCCTTTTATAATTGTTACAAATGAGCATTCATCTGAGAGAAAGGGGATCTGTTATCAGCTGACTTAGTACTAATCTCTAGTTTATGGATATCAATGAAGTTTAAATTAAGAGGGGATAGCCTCTTAGAAAATTATAAATGGACTAAAATTTGGCATAATTCCTGTAATGGTACTCCTAAAGAAGGGGTGATTTTGATTGGTAAACTAGGAACACTGGGTGGGTAGTAGTACCAGGAGAATCATGGTATTAATTTACACTACTTAGTACCTTGATACAGACTTGTGATGGGTACCAGTGATAATGCCCAGTGATGATGCTGAAGTGCTTTACAAATATCTTATTTGTTTTTCAGAACTTATCATGTCAGTATAGACTGGGGGTCATGTGAGCTATGGATTCCAATGTTCCTGGTGTTCAGAAGACCTTCTATGAAGACCTTCCTCCAACATTGCCCCCATTCTTTTAAGAAGATTGTTTTATTGTTTATTTCATAAATAATCTGAAAGCTCCTTTTCTAGTCCTGATTATGCTAAGGTTGTTTTAAGATTATTTCAGTTGCGCAAAGTCCCCCAGAAAATTTTTGAGACCTTGCCAACAAGGGGAGGGATATGTTAGGCATGAAACCTGTTGTATGGAGGTAGGGCTCATCCTTGAAGGGAATCAGGGAGATCTTTTGGCTTCATTTACATCTGAAGCATAATTCCTATAACCATATTCATTGAATGGGTGTATCTCAGTCAAAGTGAAAATGCTGTAAGAGTTTACCTGGAAAGGGCCAGAGTCTCACATTCCTGATGAATATCAGGCCACAGGATCCAGATGGCACAGGAGAAGAAAGTGAGATTGGTGACCTTGCACAGTCCTCTCTCACTCAAAGTCAACTGCAAGTCATGTTGCTGAGGTATGGGGTGCCAGGGACCCCAAAATACTGACATGTCAGGTCCTGATCAAAAGAATTCGACACAAGGCTTCTTAAAGCCAAAGAAAAACAAAGTTTATTAAATATTTGTCGTACTGGATTGATTCTTAAGGAGTCTAACTTTTTGTAATGCTCGTATTGACAAGTGGGCCAGATAGAATCTCAGCTAGACAGAGTCTGTGCTGGATTAAACCTGAGCACTTTCATGGAGGCAAGATGGAATTTAAATACAGAAAAACACTGAGGGAAGAATCCAGGTGTTACCAAGTAGTCTCAGGTCCCAGAGATGGTCCTGAAAGGGGAGGTCAGCCTGGAATGTAGATCAAACTCGGGGAGGATCCTGATGGGAGTGGCCAGTAGTCCAGATAATCCACAATCCAGGCTGGGTGACTTTCATCTTAAGAGAATGCTAAGTAGTGGCCCATAATAGAATCAACAGCAGGACTATCAAGAGAATGCTAAGTCAAATAAGGGGAATCCAATGAACCCAGCAAGGCCAGGCTTTCTAGAGCCTTTCAGGCAAGTGGGACCAAAGCCTTCCCAGTCCAAGGGACAAAGGTCTCGACTTGGGCTTGTACCCCATCAGTATCATGGTCATCTTCGAGAACTAAGGATAAACACAACCTGTGAGTGAGTAGCAGGTCTTCCCTCCTCTTCCTCCTCCTTGTCTTCCAGTGCTTCACCCCCAAAAGCTGCATTTTCCTTTGGGTTTATTGGCTACATCTCTTGCTCAAAAATCAAGCCTCAAACCCAATTCACTCTGGACCACATAGACTGGACAACAAGTCCCCACTCACCTAGCACAGAGTGGATTTAAATACTAAATAGTAATTGTTTCTCCTCTACCCAGGAACCCTGAGGGCCTTCTCCTCCCTGTTTGATTTTTTTTATTTTTATTTTATTAAAAGGGGCATCCCTTAAGCTACTACTTAAAGAAGGCTATTCATTGAATGAGTGTATCTCACTCAAAGTGAGAATGCTATAAGACCTTAGCCTGAAAGGGCCAGGGTCTCACATTGCATCCTGGGCCATTTCCAGCCATCCTGATGAATATCAGGCCACTGGATCCAGATGGCTCAAGAGAAGAAAGTGAGGCTGGGAACCTTGCACAGCCCTCCTTCACTCAAATCAAAGTCAACTGCAAGTCTTGTCATCATCTTGATGTCATGGTCCTCTTTGAGAATGGACAAACACAACAAGAACAACCTGTAACCTGTGGAAAATGTCTCACTGACTTAGCATCATTACCTTGAGGGAACTAGTGGTTTATCTGAGGCAATATCCTTTTTAACAAAAGTTTTTCTTGCATTTTATGGTCTATTGGAGGCTCACTGTGATGGGGTACAGACTCTGGGAACCTCCTTGAACTCCCTTTGAATCTTCCCACTTAATCTGATCTTTCATATTCAATTCTGTTACCCTTAACCTATCCTGGCCCTCCACTGTCTGTTAGCTCTGGATGGCCCCACCTGCTTCCCATCCAAGCCCTCCATTGTCTGATAGCTTCTGATTACCTCCAACTGTTTCCAATCCTTGATCAGTCACCCCAGTCCCATTAAGGTCCTCCTTGGAATTCTCCTCAAGATCTTCCTTAAACCCCTTTTCCCATCACCCTAGACTACCAGACTACCCCCAGATTCCTCCCACAGTCTTTCCTGTATTTAAGTTCCATCTTGCCTCCATGAAAGCACTCAGATTCAATTCAGTTCTGACTGTCCAGCTAAGATTTTATCTGACCTGCTTGTCAGTACAAGTGTTACAAATGGTTAGGCTCCTTAAGGCAATTCAATATGGCAAACCTTTAATAAACTTTGTTTTACTTTGGCTGAAAGAAGGCTTTTGTTCAACTCATTTGGCAGAACCTGGCATATCTGTATATTGCGGTCCCCTCAACAATTGCACTCTACCACTGGACATGAATCTCTGAGCTGATCTATGTTAGGTCTAGAGGATGGGGTGCTGGAACCATGCCAAAGCAGTTTTAAAGAGCCAATTGTTAAGGCATTTATACCTTAGAAATCGGCAAATGTTACAAGTCGGTCTTTGATTTCTTGTTTTGTTGATTGTCTAGACTTAAGAAAGGGACAGAGAAAGTGTTAATGATTTTTTTTTAACCTTAAAAGTGTATGGTATGACTGATTTTCTTCTTCGGAGAGAGTTTGTTGTTAAACAAGCACACCAAAAGAAGAGCAAAGAGACAAAGGTTCTGGCACATGTTAGCTAAGGCATTGGGAGGTTTTGCAAGTGAGAGTTAGAAGGAAAACCTGAGGAGAGATCAGGATCTGAGATAGGGTAGGTATTTGAGATCCTTGGAGTCTAGGGTCTAGGATAAAATTTTACTTCTGCTATTTACTACTCATTAAGACTTGGGCAAGTCACTTTGACTACTTAAGCCTCAGTTTCTTTATGTAAAGGGTTATGGGATGAACTAGACGATCTTTAAGACCCCTTCCAACTAAGAAATCCTTTGATATATGACTTCAGCATGTCCCCAAAGACAAAGGGAGATCCAGGGTTAGGGGATATGGAGAAAGGTCAAGATTGCAGATCATAGAAACCCATAAGTGGAGTTGACAATAGGGATGAAGATAGTTGCTGAGATTCCTAAGGGACTTCTATGAATGGGAAAAAACCAGTTGGGTAAAACATAGGAGAAAGAATTGAGAAAAATGAGAGATTATAGTCAGGAGGGGCCTGTTTACATTGGGAAAAAGGAGCAGTAGTAGTTTAGTGTGGTGAACTCAGAAGTAAGAGCATGGGGGTGGGTGGGAAGGAGCTGAATGATGGGCACATGAAAGGGCACTGAGGTAAGGCCTTTTCATGTAAAGGGAGACTAGACTTGAAAAGCAGAAGCAGAAAATATCAATGGGGAGAAGGAGTGCTACAAATTAGAGTTTAGTATTGACCAGAAGCCCTTAGGCGGACCTAGAAGAAGAAATTAACACTTGGGAGACGGAAAAGATGCATAATAATATAGTATAATATTAATATAATAATAATGTAATATTAATCTCCACTGGACAATATTTTAGCATTTCTAAAGCAATTTCTCATAATTTGTTGTGGTAGGTACAATTTCCTCCTCATCCTATCACCATGCCCCAGGCAAATTAGTTTTCCTTAGAAGATACTGAAATTTTACTAGAGACAACAAACTCAGTTAACTAAGAACTGATTCAAACTTCCCTGCTCTATATTCCCAAGTCAGTGAATTGCTTGGGCTGATCAGACATTGTCACTTCCAGCCTCTTATTATTTCATAGATCTCCCAAACTGTCCCCTCCAGAGACTCCCAAGCATTTTTGTGGACTTTTGCTTGTTATGTTAACTTACATTGTGAAACAATGAGATGCCTAAGCCCTCCCATCTGCAGCCTAGTTATTCTCCTTATTTCAATGTTCTATATAAACCCTATTCCCAGCCCACTCCTGGGGTACCCCAGCCCTTCCTAGGTGGAACCCTGAGTTGTAATTCCACTTGCCCTAATTAAAGATCACCATTTTTGTTATATTGACTATTTTCATTAAAATTTAAGCTGACAAGATTTAATTTAATGTCTTAGGAAACTGAGGCTTAGGGCATTGACAAACTATCCTTATCACTTACATACAAAACAGACAGGACATGAGGGTCTGAAGCCCTTCCTTGTGGTTCAGACCCTAGGCCAGTCCCACAAACAGGCCATACTGGGAAGCTGTGCTCAGCTTTCTCTTGGATTAATCCTTTCCCTGCTCTGAAATTTCTTTCTCTACTATGACTAAATAAAATTTCTTTTATTCACTCTTAAATGTATTTCAAGTATCTAATTTCATTCCAATTTTGGAATTAATCTACCAGGGGACTGGTCCAAGTCAGGCCTAACCCATTACAATTGTCCTTTTTCATCATCAGAGCAGCCCAGTAAAGTCATTTGGTAGAACCCTCTTCGTTATTATTACTGACTGTGGCTTGTGTGGGGTAGAGTATATTGAATTTGAACCCCAGCCAAGAAGTTAATGAGAGTGCATTTTGGTGTAAATGAGAGCCAAGTGGTGATGCAAGGGCAAAAACTCTGCCTAGAGCTATTCCTAGCCTAATGTATGACCTCAGAAAGGGTAGTCATATACATTTCTATGAGGAAGAAATGGGAACATTTCTTTGAAGCAGAGAAAGAGAATTCTCCAGGTCCTTGAGAATCTAGTGGCCATTGATATACTAATCAGAAGTCTGAATAAAGCTTATGATACTTTAAAACATTTCTTTAGGGCCTACTTTGGCCATTCTAATTCAGAGAGTACTCTCTTGGGGACCAGAGGCAGCTGCTGGATGCTAAGGGATATGAAACCTGATTAGAAATGACAGCTCTGGAGCCTTTGAGATGGAGCTATAATGCCACGGTTCTTCTCTTTCCTATGGAAGCTCAGTTAATAGGAATCAAGGTGACTCTTATGGGACAGGGATGCATCCAGACTCTGCAGGGTGAGATACAGACTTGCATGCCTCTCTAAGCCCCACACAACTAAGGAATTTGCCAAAATGAGAGCACTTTGCTTCATTTTAATACTGGTGAAAAAAAAGTTATTTGGTTAGTAACTGAAAGAAAACTATTATTCAGGTTACATTAATGTATAAACCAAATCTATGAACAGGCAAAATTCAACTAACGAAAAAAATATTTAGACCTAGTCAAGACACTGGAGTCAACTGGAGGTGAATCTGACCTACTTTTACATAAAGTTGCCTCCATTTCCAAGAGAGTAAAGATGAACAGCTCTGATTCCTAAAGTTTTACCTTATTATAGGTGTAATATTTTATGAGTGCCTGGGAAGACAGGAGTAAGGGAGGCAACACTTTCTTGAATATACCCACACTACCCTGACACATTTTCCTCCTCATCATAGACAATCCCCATGCAAGCAGCTTCCCTGGTGAAGCTTTCTAGGTGTAGGAGATCTGATTTATCCCAGCTTTCCTGATACAGTTATTTGGCCTAAGGCCAATGAAAAAGTCCAAGCCTTGTGGGCTCCAGGTCTTTCATACTTGGTGTATGCCAAAGACCACATGAGTCTCTATACCTTGATGACTGACCTCCTGATCAAACGAATTTCCAGATGGAGAGAAAGGGGAACATTGTCTGGAGAAGCCAAGTCCCACTGTATCCTTGCTGTGTTTGGGCAAAATAAATCTCTTCCTTTGTTCAATGTTTAATGACTCATGATTGCTTCATTTCATCGGAACATGTAACCCGAAGTAAGAGAGTGCTGGTTTTTGAACAGCAAAAGCTGAAGGTCATACAACACGAACACTGAAATATAAAGAAGGCCCTTTGATAAAGATGAAACATTTCACACCTGCTGAGGACCTGAGGTTTACATAATTCAATTGCATATAAAGAGTCAACAAAAATAATGAACTTGCTGGTGGGGTACAGAGTGTATTCCTATCTTTGTTTCCTAGTCACTCAATTGCATTGGAGTCTGAATTGGGTCTTAGCATTCTAAGCTGAGTTGGAATACTATTCTGAGAGACCTTGTTTTGAATGAGGAAGGATTGTCAAATGGGAGTGGTTAGATTTCTCCCACCTCCTGACTGAAAATCATGAACCTCAGAGCCTCATTTGAGAGAATCAAAGGGAAGAGGTTTCTGTCACTTGAGTCTTTAGTATAGATGAAAAAGATCATTTCCACTGAAGAGATCTTAGGACTAACCAGTCAGTGGCGGAAGGTGGTAAAAGAGTGTAGCTGCCCATCAAAGAGGAGTCCAGGAAGTCCAGTGGATTGATCTGTTTAACAGAGAGACCTTGTCCTGAGAAGAATCTAGTAACTTAGTTATCTATGTGACTCAGTCTAACAGCAGATGTTCAGTGACAGGTCAGTCTGCTCAGTGAGAAACCAACACTTGGAGGAGCCAACCCAGATGAGCAACTCAACTTATGCCCTGCAGCAAACTTTCCTTTTGGACCTTCTGGAGAAAGAAAACATATTAAGGCGCTGTACTTCTTGACTTGCTTGGCCTCTTGCTGGTGACCCAGACTCATGCATAATATTTTTGATTTATTCAAAGAAGTGTCTAGGCTCATTTCTCACTCAGTTCTGATTATTTGATTCAAATAAGAAAAAAGTATTTAGACCTAGTGAAGACACTAGAGTCAAATGGAGGTGAGTCTGACCTACCTTTACATAAAGTTGCCTCCATTTCCAAGAGAGTAAAGATGAGAAGGTCTGATTCCTAAAGTTTTGCCTTATTATAGTGAATGTAGTAGTGATGGCTTCAAGATATCTTGAGCCTTCTGATATCATTTCCCCCTTCTGACCATTCTTTCTCGTTTTTTTTGGAAAATGAAATGCTCCTTCTTTTTCTCCTTTTTCCCTTCTTTGTTGACAGGAGAGCAGAGGATTCTTGTATTTTCCATCCTTCTGATGAGGTACAAGCCCAAGCCAAGACCTTTTTCTCTTGGATCAGGAGGGCTTTTATCCCATTTGTCTGAAGGGCCCCCAGAAAGTCTGGCCTTGGGTGGGGGGTGCCCCTTGGAGTGCCCTTCCATTTCTCCCAGGTCAGATACTCCCCATCTTCTATTTAGCATTCTTTAGATATTCTTCCCTTTGATCCTATTACCAGTCACTCCCATCAGGATCCTCTGTATTTACCCCAGGGTGCTGGTCATTCCCATACTGCCCCATCAAGACCATTCCAGTGGCCTTAGACTAGTTGGTGGCATCTGAATTCTTCCCTGAGTTTTTTCTGTATTTAAGGTCCATCTTAACTCCATGAAGGTGCTCAGATTCAATCCAGCTCAGTCTCTGTCTAGCTGGGATTCTATCTGGCCTGCTTGTGAATACAAGTGTTACAAATGCTTAGGCTCCTTAAGAGCCAACCCGATATGGTGAATCTTTAATAAACTTTGTTTTTCTTTGGCTTTAAGAAGGCTTGAGTCAAATTCATTTGAGTAGGACCTGGCATGTCAGTATTTTGGGGTCCCCAGAACCCCTGAATCTCATTATTTTTGGTTCTATGAGCAGGAAGAACCGCTAATCTCAAGTTCTTCTGCCAATACTGGAAGATGTAAGCCTGCCCCTCTCCCTATCCCCTTCTTGTTCTCCAAGCACCTTGGAAGTGGTTTTTGGACCTGACCTCAGGTCCCGGTAGGTCAAGCAGCTAGACAGCTGTTTTGCACTCAGTCTGACGCCCTCAGGTTGTCAGCTGTGTTTGAGGTCGTGGAGCTGGGCACATGTTCCAAAACATAGAGGATAGGTGTCCTATCTGGAAGTGTGTGCCCACCTCTCTGAATTCCCTGGGCACTAGGGAATTAGAGAACACTCTTAAGTTGTCAGTCCAGTGGCTGTGTTTAAGGACATAGACCTGGGCACACCCTCCAAAACCTAAATCAGGAAATGTGTGCCAATTTCTCTGAATTCCCTGGGTGCTAGGAAATTAGGGAAATGTCAGGTTTTTTTATTTTTTTATAGGCTTACTTTCACATCCTCTTTTACGGAGTGAGGGACTTCCAGCCCCATGCCTGTAATGGATCAATCCTCTCCAATCCCCAAAAATTCGCCTTTAGGTTGTCTCTTACAAAATTGGAAAAAATTAGCTTCTCTAAAGAACTTAAGAAGAAAAAGTTGGTGTTCTTTTTCAACACAGTTTGGCCTCAGCATCACCTGGAAGACTGTGAAGTATGGCCATTTTGGGGAACTTACAATATAATGCTCTTTTACATTTAGAATTATATTGTTGCCAAAAAATGGATAGAAATACCTTACATAAGGCCTTTATCAAGCTCTCTCAGGACCCCATTCTCAGAAAAGATTGTAAGATGCTTTCCAGAGAGGCCCCACAAAAGGACAATAGGGGTGAACTGGACGTTAGGGTCTCAGCCTCACCACCTTCCCTATCTCCCTTCCCACCATCCCAATTCCTATCCCCACCCTAATCTACCCTAGTCTCTCCTTTCCTGGCTCATTTACCTTCTATGTCTTCTATCCTGTATCTTCTCCCAGGGCCCCTCCCACTCGGTGACTCCGGCTCAGTTCCCAGCCACAGACCTTGCTGAAGTGCCTCCCTCGGCAGCTCTGTCCCTGTGACAACATTCACTCTGGCCTCAGGCCCTGCTCCCACAGAGGTGTATCCCCCTCTGACCCCTTCCCTTCTTCAGGTGCCAGCTGATCTTTCACCATGCCAACCTGATCCCTTGATCTTGAACTCCAGTTCAGTTCAGTCAGCATTCCCCAGCCTCTTCCTCATGAAAACTATCTCTGTAACCAAGCCCCTGCTCCCACAGTGCCTCATGTCCAATTCTCCATCTCAGATCTCATTCAGGTTAAAGAAAAACTGGGGAGATACTCGGAAGATCCCACTAGGTTTACTGAGGGTTTTAGGGACATATCCCTATAATTTGAACTTTCTTGGAAGGATCTGCCTACAGCCTTTGGAGTCTTTAATAACAGAGACCTCTTTGCAGCAGAGGAAAGAGAATGCAGGGGAAGGACCAGGGATAAGGAGCATACTCAATTCTTAGCAGCTGCTATGGCCAGGAAACGACCTACGAAGTACTCCTCCAGGGTGCTCCCTTGGAGGAAGCCCGGCTATTTGGGCAGTGGGGGAACCTGCTTTCGATCCACGAGGAGGGTCTCACTGGTCCAAGGACTGCCCCTCCTGGGCACCCCCCCACAGAGAGAGCCCCAGGAAACAACGTCCGTGAACTGTGCCCATGTGACCAGGAGGGACATTGGAGGAAAGCCTGGGCACTGGCAGTGCTCCCACCTTCTCCACCTCTCTTGCCAAGTCCTGGACAACTTTAACACCTTACCTTCAGCCTTTGTTTTTGTTCAGGTCTTGGCGAGAGAGGTGGAGAAAGTGGGAGCACTGCCAGTGCCCTGTTATTGGCTAAGTTCTCTGTTTTAACCAGTTGCTCTGGCCCTACCTGCCCCTTGACCCCTTGGGTCATAGGTATTGAAGGGAAAACTAAAGAATGTCTCCAGACAAACCCCTTCCCAGACTACTTGAATATCTGTTGTCTAAACACCCCATCCCTTATGCCCTGCTCTAGCCCTGCTCCCTTGCTAGAAAGGGACCTGATGGTGAAATTGCGGAGCCAAGTGTCTCTAGTTAATCCTCCCATCTCCCCTTTCCCTCTGTTCGCTAAATCTCCCCATGTTCACTTGAGAGTGTGGGAGACAGTCAAGCTGAAATGGATGGAATTAATAAGTCACAGGCAAAATTAATTGAAAATTTCAAGAGTGTCATTTATTGGTGGCTGCCTCATGTAGAGATCCAGAGGAGACAGACCCAAACTGAGGTGGGTGAGTGCATTTTAAGCATTTTGGTGCTACTAAGTACAGTCTTGCAGTTTCCACAACAAACAGGGTTCTGACAGAGTAAGGGGGCGGGGCTGACTACTAGGCAAGAACCCCCAAAACAGAAGGGATTGTCAGGGAGTTACTAGGCACAGGACCCCTAACAGAAAACAGGTGCCAGTAGAAGTAACCAATCAGGAAAGGGGGCGGGGCTCAGCAGAAGTTACCTGCTATGGTTACCTGGTAATGAGGGGCTAACATGGGGGTGGGGCACAGGTGGTTACCATGCAAATGGACTAAACAAGAAGTGACTGTTAACAAATTATTAAATATTAAACCAAAGGGGAATAACATTTTGACAGGGGCTTAACAACAGAAGGAAACTGTTACTAGGCAAGCTATTCTGCCCAGTAACCTAACAGAGATCTCTCAGCCTAGGGGCCCAGGGAGAAATAATGTCCATTTTAGAGCCAACTGCTTGGGATCCGGGAATTCCAGGGAGAACTACTTCTGCCACCCCAGCTGTTGTTAACCTCCCAGACCCCCATCTCAGCCAGTATCTGATTAAGCCTGAGACCTGGTAAGAGCTACAACCTCTAATTGAAAAATTCCTTAAGTAAAATTCTTGTCCCTTGTTCATCTCCATGAAACGCTGCAATCTTTCCTGCAAAAAAGCCTAATTGAGAATACTCACAATTTATTTTTGCCTTTGAATATAATCCTCCTTTATTTGGCCAGGCTTCAGGAAGGGATTTAAAGGACCTGAAACTATCAGGTAGTAGCTTAATTCAGTATGTGCACGATATTCTTATTTGTAGCCCCATCCAGGTGGGTTCTTTGCCACAGAAGCCCATAATTTCGGTACTCCAGGCTATAGGGTCTCTTTGAACAAAGGCCAGGTAGCATGCCAGTCCATAAAGTATCTGGACCATGAACTCATGCCCACCTCTCTCTCCTCAACCTCTGAGAGAAGAAGGATAATCCTGTCTATCCCTGTTACAGCCACTAAGAAACAAGTTCGAGTGTTTTTAGGCATGGCTGGATTTTGTACACTCTGGATTCCTAATTTTGGTCTGATTGCTAAACCCCTTTATGACCCTACTCAGGGCACTGACTCAGACCAGGCTAAAGTTTTTGAGACTGAAAACTAATTTGACCACCACCCCAGCACTAGCCCTATCCAATCTAGGAAAACCTTTCCCTCTGAATGTTGATGAAAAGAGAGAGTAGACTTTGGGAGTCTTAACCCATTCCTTAGGACCTGACCCCAGGGAGTTGATGTTTTTATTTACTCAAAATATGTTTTCCTTGTTCTATATGACCATGGAGCTATCTGGAAAGAAAGGGGATATCTGGCAGAAAAAAAAAAAAAAACTCCCGTATCAAAAGTGTCCTTCTGTGTTTTGGCCTTGCCATAGTCATCTTTGATTCTCTCCAGGGAAAATATTTTTTCTTTTCACTTTTCTCTCTCGTGAAACTGTTTCCATTTTGAATTGGCAATGGTAGTGTTAACTCTTTTTCTCCTTCCCCCTGATACTTGAAATACACTTGGCTTCCTAAAATGGGAGGATAACTCCTTGGTCAAACTGGGAAACTCCTTAGGTGGTGGGGAGTTGGCTTTTGTGAAAGTTCCCCTTCCCAGAGGGAAGCATTTGTCAGAGGTCTATGCCATCCCTTTTATGTTGGCCACCCTCTATGGGCTACTCTTTCCATCTCAACACCTTACTTACAAGTGTATCTGGAACTTTTCATTGACCAGCTGTACCAATTGTTCCAAGTCAGCATTTCCTACTTGCACTTTTGACCACATCCTTTCCCCTACTCTCCTAGTAGGTTTAAAGCACAATGCCACAGTTCCTTCTAGTTACAGATCTTATTGATCTCTTAAAGATGCCCCTCTCAACTGGGAGCTTGATGTGTAACCATTCTGATCCTTGGGGCACCATTCACTCAGACCATAATAACTGAGTGCCCCCAATTCATCTTCATGGGAATCCAGGCTTTTTTCTTCACTTTCCCCTATTCTTATTTCTTTCTTAAATTCCTTGCCAGATTTGTCTTTTCCAGAGTGCAAGCCATCAGCTTCCAGATGACAGCCCAGGCTATATACCAACCTCCAAATGAATCCAAGGCCTCTAGCCCACTGGACCTGGCACTGCCCAGGTTCTGAAGTCTGACCCTTGAACAGGACCCAGAGAAGCAGGGACAGCTCTTCAACCCTTGCCAGCAAGAAGCAGTTTTAGAAGCTGAGACCTTCATCCCTTACCACAAAAGAATTTGGGTCTTACCTGTTTGAGGGGGGAATGATGAGGTACAAGCCCAAGCCAAGACTTTTTCCCTTGGATCAGGAGGACCTTTGTTCCATTAGTCTGAAGGGCCCCAGAAAGTCTGACTTTGGGGAGGCTCCTTGGATTCCCCTTCCATTTCTCCCAGGTCTGATTCTCCCTGTATTCCATTTAGCATTCTTTTGCTATTCCTCCCTTTGATACTGTTACCACCCACTCCCATCAATATACTCCCTACAGTCTACCTGTGTTCACCCAGGGTACTGGTTATTCCCATACTGCCCCATCAAGACCATTCCCGGGGCCTTAGACTAGTTGGTGATGCTTGGATTCTTCCCTGAGTCTTTTCCTGTATGTAATGTCCATCTTGCCCCCATGAAGGCGCTCAGATTCAATCCAGCTCGGACTCTAGCTGAGATTCTATCTGGTCCATTTGTGAATACAAGTGATAACAAATACTTAGGTTTCTTAAGAGTCAAACCAGCATGACAATTCTTTAATAAACTCTGTTTGTCTTTGACTTTAAGAAGGTTTGAGTTGAATTCATTCAAGCAGGACCCAGCATGTCAGTATTTTAAGGTCCCCAGGACCCCTGAACCTCATCACTTCTAGTTGAGCTGCAGAAACTTCAACTACTTTTCTCCTGGTGGGTTAAACCATAGACTTTATCTTAGTTTATCAGCTTCTCTTGGGTGGTTTCAAATACAGTTATTCTCTCAACAGGAGGTATTAAGAATCTATTTTGAACTACTTTTCAGGAAGATTCATATATTGTATCTCAAGGGTTGTTGTATTGAAGATTAACATACTGAAGTAATTCTGATGGATTTGCACATTTGTTCTGAACCAGACTTTTCTTGATGGACCATACTGAACACTCCCCACTCCCTTTCCCCCCCATTCTTAAGCACAATTTTGTCTACCTATTCAATAGTCTATGGGCAACTAGGTGGCACAGTGGACAGAATACCAAGGCTGGAGTCAGGAAAACTCCTCTTCCTCAGTTTAAATTTGGCCTCAGTCACTTACTACTTGTATGACCCTGAGCAAATCATTTAACTATGCTTGCCTCAGTTTCCTCATCTGTAAAATGATCTGGTGAAGGAAATGGCAAGCCACTCTAGTATCTTTGCCAAGAAAACCCTAAATGGGGTCACGAAGAGTAGGACAAAAATTTAAAAAGACCCAAAACAAAAATTTATTAGGATTCATCACCTCAGGGACTTTACTGGTTATTACTAAAAGAAGATCCATCAGTGGAAAGAGTGCTGTCTCTTAGCAGATATGGGGAGTTGTAGTCTCATAAATACCTTCTGTAGGAAACTGGTGGAAAATTGTGGGCAGTATCCTCCCTCTCAAAGTTTATATACTCATAACCGAAAAATTATTTTTAATAATCATCATGGAGATTCAGGGCATTGCCCAACCCCCTTCTCTCAAAGTTCAGTTTCTTTTTCAGAAGTACATTACTGATAATGAGATTACATTGATTCTCCTAATCCTGGTTAATTCCTAAACCACTCTAACTTAATCTAAGGTAGGGAGGCCTTTTGTGTTCTCAGGTTAGGTGAAGATAGATTCTTACTGAGGTTTTTCTCCTTTTTCTACTTCCTTATCCAGGAACCAACCAGCATGGGAAATCTTTTTAAAGACTTACCCAAGATCTGGTTGGTTGGTTATTGTCCTTTGTTCTTGAAGAGGATGAACATGGCATCATCATGATAAAGTTTCAATGTGTCCGACTGTGACTGATCAGACCAATATGAGCTCGGAATGATCTACTACAGATTGGGCACAGATAGTCCATGTGAATATTTGGGGTGGATATTCCAAGTTTGCACATCCTATGTCTCCTTTGTGTTGTTTCAATTCTGCTATACTCATAGAGCACAGAACACTTTCTGATGTGGGCATGCCATGCTGAGTGATTCTGTGCCAGTGTTTCCCATGTGGCACAATCAAATTCAAAGTTCTTGAGAGAGTCCTTGTATCGCTTCTTCTGACCACCATGTCATCACCTGCCCCATGTGAGTTCTCTATAAGATAGTCTTTTTGCAAGCATACATTTTGCATTCAAACAATGTGGTCAGTGCATTGGAATTGCACTCTCTGAAGCATAGTTTGAATGCTTGGCAGTTCAGTTCGAGGAAGGACCTCAGTGTCTGGTACCTTATCATGCCAGATGATCCTCAGAATCTTCCTGAGACAGTTCAAATGGAAGCAATTCAGTTTCCTGGCATGGCACTGGTAGACTGTCCATGTTTCACAGGCATCCAACAATGAGGTCAGCACAATGGTTTTGTAGACCTTCAGTTTGGTAGTCAGTCTAATACCTCTTCTCTCCCAAACTTTTCTTTGGAGCCTCCCAAACACTGAGCTATCTCTGACAATACATGCATCAACTTCATTGTCAATGTGTACATCCCTGGAAAGTACACTACCAATGTAAGTGAACTAAACTTCTCCATTTACTGTAACTGATGGTTCCAAGTATGGATGGTGTGGTGGTGAGTGATGGAGCACCTGTTTTCTTGGTGTTAATTATTAGGTCAAAATTAGCACAGGCAGCAGAGAATTGAGCCATACTTTGCTGCATCTCAGCTTTAGAGGCTGCATTGAGTGCACGATCATCTGCAAACAGAAAATCATGCACCAACACTCCCTCCACTTTGGTCTTGGCTTGTAGCCTTTTCAAATTGAAGAATTTACCGTCATTACGGTGGTTGACCTTGATGCCGTGTTCATCCTCATTGAAAGTATTTGACAACATGGCTGAAAACATCCTGCTAAAAAGCATAGAAGCAAACACACAGTCCTATTTCTCTCTGTTGGTGACTGGGAGGGCCCAAGAGCATTGTCCATTACCCAGGCAAACATGCCATCATGAAATACGATACTGATGAACTTCTCTGAGCAACCAAATTTTAGTGCAACTTTTCTAGCCCGTTTCCTCACACCAAGAGGTGAGCAGTGAGATCCTTACAAGGCTGCTCAGACACCCAGGGGGCTGCTGAGTCCCACCGCTGCTTCCGCTAAGAAATGACTCTACGGCCTGGGCCATCTGTGTGTGGGGTTGTGACTGCAGCTTCCCAGTGCGTCCACACCTACTGCTTCATCACTTGCCTGTCATCACAGGACTTTGATGTATAATAGTAAATGGTATGGATGATGTCTTTTGATTCATGTATAACTCTTTCTCTTTCCTTCCCAGCTTGATCTATTTATTTTTTCCTTTTGCTCATTAAAGGGATTATTCCCGGACTACTTCTTAAAGAGGCCTGTTCACTGAATGGGTGTTGACTCCCTCTAAGTGAGTACTTGAAAACGCTTTAGTCTACAAAGACCAAAGTCTCCCATTGCATCCTGGGCCATCTCCAGTCATCTTGATCAATATCTGGTCGCTGGATTCAGATGGCTCTGGAGGAGAAGTGAGGTTAGTGACCTGAATTGCACTTCCTCACACAAAATAAAGTCAAGTGCAAGTCATGTCATGATTTCTCTGATGTTATGGTCTTTGAAAACAAAGGATGAACATCACCACCACTACCACAATCACAACCATAACAAATTGAATTTAAGTGAGGCAGAGTTGTGTGAAGTCATCATCCTCACTCTCTACTCCAGCGCCATCATAGTCCAGTGGCAGGACAGAATCAAGATGACTGGTGATGGCTCAGGATGCAGTGGATGACCTTCGCATCGTCAGTGTCTAATCAAGCTCTGAGAACTCCACATTATCTGCTTCAGCTCCCTTCATGACTATTGGAACAAATTGCTCATCCATCCATTCTAGGGGAAGTCTTCACATGCTTGGGGTAGATGCCCTCTCAACTCACCAATGGGCTTGAGAACCATTGGTTACCTTCAGCCTGCTTTGGCCCATCTGCTGAAATGGTTTACTGAGCTACAACTTCTTGGAGCCACAAGTGAGAGATGGGTGGAACAGATGGCACCAAATATGGAAAGGAGCCCTGACAAGGGCTCAGCAGCCATCACACCAAAGGTACTGGTCCTCCCTGAACACATCCTACACCCCACACAAGATCTAACCAGATGGTAAAAGAAACTCCAAGTTTGACCTAATTCCTGCTAACTGTGTTGCTCTGGGTCTGGGGAAATGTTGATTCTCCCTATTGTCAAGATAGGTGATATGGAAATTGATGTCTCTGACCAAAATTTAGGTGACCTAAGGCAAGTACTTGTTTTACTGTGGTCCACCTCCAAGAGTGTTAAACAATCAGAGCTGATTGGCACCTCTTGGGAACAACTACTCTTCCAAGGGCATATAAACTTCAAACTCCAACCTCAAAATGAGCTAAATTCCAACACTACAGCTCCATGCATGTGAATGTAGCCTGCTTTGAGAGAAATAAAACATGGATGGACACTACCTAATTTGTTCGTTTTCTTAGACCAAACTCTCAGAGGTTGACATAACTCATTATTATTAACTAAAATTGAGGATTCTCTTTAACAACAGTGACAGCCTAAAGGTAAGTATAGGAATGGATGGAATTGGTATTTAATGAAGGTCTGGGAAAGGGAAAGAGAATAGAAAAAACAATTGGAGAGAAGGAATCAGTGGATCCTGGAGGAAACAAAAAGGACTCTGGGGGGGTCTAATCTTTTACATTTTTCTAGAGATTTATCTTATCCTTGCCTAAAAAACTGAATAGAGTACAGAGTTGAGGGAGAGTCATGAAGAAAGAGAGAGAGAGAGGCACGAAATCCTGTCCCCTTCAACTGAAAAAAGTAGTTAGTAGAAATAGTCCCTAGCTGAAGGTGGAAGAGTTCCCAAAAAGGAACTTCCAGAATTGAAAAATTTTAGGTGCTTTGAGATTTACATACTTATTTGAGACAACTGCTTGTTTATTCATGGCTTCTGCTTTGTTTTCCTTTTTTCAACAAAAATTTCCTCTACACTATTTAAAACCATTTGCAAGCATATATAAAATCAGTCTCAGCGACTGCAGAGCATCATGCCTACAATTTTCCAAAGTTTTCTCAATAAGGGCTATAAGCCAAGCAAAATGGGAAAATCCTCCAAGGTGTAGTCAAGTCCCTGACATCATGAGAGTCTATTACCCATTGTGTATTTTGCATTTTAACTTACTTTTTTCCTACTGTTCCTATGTCTTCTGAAGCTTAATTCTTGTTATTTTAGAAGGTCACAATTATTCTTAGGGAAGGTAATTTTTGCGCTAGAGAAGAACTCCACATGGAAGCACTCACTCAGCAGCCACCCCATTGCTTAAAACACTTAGTCTAAGTAAACTGTCAGACACCCTACCTATATCTGCATGTTGTAGATGATAAAATTTAGAGGTAATGAGTCATGCTTCAGGTAGCACAGGGGGTAATGAAATCACAGAAGACTATTTTCAAACATTGCCTAAGAATCCTGGGTTTTAATTGCAAGGGAGAGGATCAAGATACTTGAGGTTAAAACAAGGCAGAATGCATGAATTTGCATTTTCTATTGAATAAGGAACATACATATTTTTTGGTAAATTGTTCAAGTACATCATGTCAAATGCAATTGCATTCAGGAAGACACAACAGCCTCTACTACAGAAATAATTTTCTGTATATAAGTTTTTAATTGGGAACGATTTTAATAAAATCCTTTTATATTCACAGTATTAATTAGGATCACCTTTAGCTTGATTAAATACTCACTATTAATCTCAGGGTCCATTCCCCAGTCATGTCATCATTTTTGTGAGGGCATGGTCTTCTTTGTCAACAAAGGACGAACACACACACAAAAAAACCCCAGCAATGAACTGAAGTCGGAGTTTTCGACAGAAGTTATTCGTATATGTATGTGTTCTTGCCAGGCCTGACTGAGGCCCATTTGGTGTTTCAGATGCAGAACTAGAATAAAATGGGCTGTTTGTAGAGCATAAAACGTTAAAGAATTGTTTTATTTTTTTTATCAATAAGAACTTGACAAACAGCAATAAATATGAATGTTTCTTTGATAAAAGAAACATTGCTTTTATTAAAGCATAAAAGGAAACAATAAGTGAAACTATGGATCTCTGTTATATACAGCTACCTTTTAAAAGTGTATATTACATTTAATATGATAGTTCCAACACTTCCCTGCTTATCTGTTTCTCCTCAACTTCCTTCTCTCTTCTGTGTATTACTTTAATATTCCACTGTAAAAGCAAGCACCCTGACATACACAGGAAGGCCTGCTGCACAGGTTCTTAGATCTCCTTTTCTAAAAGGAAAGCAACTTTTGAGGGGTCAACAATCTACTTTAATCAAGCACATATATCATCCACTTAGTTCAGGGGAACAAGTCAGCACCCTGAATTCCAGAGAAAATACAGGGAAATACAGATCAACAGGCAGTGATTCTAGCTTCCTGACCATAAGCAATACATACCCCATAGATGGACAGACAGATGCAACTATCTGACCATACATACATAATTACCAGAGAGGGAAGTACCAATATCTGGATTTTCAAAGCTGAGGGGCTCCTTAGTGGCTGCCCAGGGGAGATTTATAGGAAGGCCACACCTTTTGTTAATGAGGCACTGGTTCTCAAGGTCTGTGATGCCCTCTGGCTCTGAAAAATGGATAAATACTCTGAGGTGAGGTTTCACTTTGGAGCTTATTCATTGGAAGTGTTTGGCCAGAAGAGACTCTGATTTGTGGGAAGCGTAGCAGGGAGAAGACGTGAGGATGGTATTGTTCTCTGCATTGTTTTTGTGTATAGATTTTTGTTACTATGATTTGGCTTTCTGGTGTCGGAATCAATGTTTTGGTTCTGTCTTCATGTGGAGAGTCTGTTGTATGTTGCAATTCAGAATTGCTTCGGGATTTCATGACCATCATAAGTGTTACGAATATTGCTTTGGTGCTACATTGCCTTTATAGGAAAAACTAGTCTAGCCCCCACTGAAACAGCCTTAGGGATATTATTGGACAACACTGACCTTGGAGATTTGAGAAACCTGGTGTAGGTTTCCCCTCACTGGAGGAGGAAGTTAATTAAGATAAAAGAAAAGCAAAAATATAAAGATGGCAACAACAACAGCAACTAATGACTCCCTCCAGCAATGTAATGGTATCCTAAGGAGTTCAGTCCATGTAGCAGGGGTGCTATCAGGGTAAGTTCACAGTGAATCTCCTGATGTAAGGCAAAGACAATGATCAGGACCTCAGTGAAGATGATCCTAGCTTCATAATTGATCACTTAGGCACTTAAGAAGTCATTATGTTCTTCAGTACAACGTATCTCAAGTCCCGAGCTGAGACTGAAAGTCATCCTGTATGACCCTTCAGGGTTCCCTGGCTTACCAATCAGTATCTCTACTTCTCTAGGAGCCTTATCTGGGCTAGGGATTTCCAAATCTTGGCCTCTTTTTGAGGCTGCTGTTGATAAAACGAACCCTCCTTCCTCAGAGAGGGTAATTGTTCTGAGACAATATCATTTGTCTCTTGTTTTTAGAAAGTAAGGCACCTTCCAACAATTACATCCCCTGTTCCCCCAAACCATTCTTGAGGAGCAGTATATCGACCACTGGACAGTATAGTGGAAGCAAGATCTCAGGAGCACTGCTGGAAGGAAGGAACTTTATCAGTTTCATTAGAGTAAGCAAAGGCCTATGAAGGACCTATCTGTGTTACTGTCTATAGAAGTGTGTGTCAGTTCCTTCTCTGCTAGGACTCATGTATTACTTTTGCCCAATCTTCCCCCCTTTCCCAGGGCCACTCTACATGGCTCTTGGCTAGTGTATCAAACTGATATCATGAGGGCAAACATGGGCAGTTCCAAGGAGTGCTAGACAACTAGGTCAAGGCTTGGGATCCTGCTCCCAATGGGGATTAACATCTAAGTTCTGACTGTTGCCAGCAAGCTTAGATAGAAAGTCTCAGAAACTTTTGACATCTGATAATTATCAGACTACAACTAAGGCTAAGAAAGTTTACTTCAGGATGTCTGTTCGTTGACCTATGCCCAGGAAAAACCACACAGAGCAGAAAGAATGATCAGATATTTATCTAGTCAGTACTTTTTAAACTGTGAATTGCAACTGCATAATTTGACAACAGTAAAAGTTTTCTGAATACACAATGACCAAAAATCAATTAAAAGCCAAATGAGTAATGAATTTGAGGTGTTTCTGGCAGCATTTGCCCATCTTGCAGCTTCGTTGAAGCCATAGTTTCGAACACAAAGCATATATACTTTTTGCTGTGCATGCCCTCAGGGCATGCAATGTCAATGAAAGCTGCTGAAACCAAAAAGGGGTCACAAACAGAAAAAGTTTAAGATATCTAGGTCAGTATGTGGAATTCTAGCTAACATGTGCAAGTTGTCATCATTTCAATTAGGGTGGAGGAGAACACCAGGAGACAGAAATGGGACCTTCTATTCCTTAGTGTGTGTGTGTGTGTGTGTGTGTGTGTGTGTGAGAGAGAGAGAGAGAGAGAGAGAGACAGAGACAGAGAGAGACAGAGACAGAGAGAGACAGAGAGAGAAAGGGACAGAGACAGAGGGAGACAGAGACACATATAGAGACAGAGATAGAGAGAGAGAGATGACCCTGATCCTTATAAGTGATCAGTTAGTAGAAAATGGTTGTTGCTCCACTGGCTTTGCATTTATTACTGTGGAATTCTCTGTTAGCAAGGGATGTTTAGCCCAAGAAGTCTGACTCTTCATGCTCTGGGATTTTGTACTTAGGTAACCAGGAAGCTATTGTAATGGTTCATGTTTTAGTCTCTCTGGACCAGTAGAGTCTTGATGGTAGTATAATTGCCCTTTAGGGCAAAATTAGTCTGGTCCATATGTGGTGGATGTTGTCTTTACCATTATAAATATATGTATAAATGCATGCATGGATTCATTCCACAAACTTCAAAATATTCCATTGATATATTTTGTTTTTGCATCACCTTTATTTCTGAATCTCCCTCCCATTTCCTATCTCCCTTAGGTGCTTCAGTGAAACCAACTAAAATGTCAACCAAATCTGACAGTGTACACACACAATAGTCCATACTCATAGTTCCCTATCTCAGCAAAGAAGGAAGGGAGGTATATTATCTTAATTCTTCTGCCAGGTCAACTTTGTTGTAATAATTATATAGAATTCAGTTGCTGTTGTTAAACATTGTTTTGCTAAACATTAAGTAATTAACTGTTATGATCTTGCCATATGTGTTCAAGAGACCATACTAGTCGCTGTAGAGAATGCAAGCAATAATACTTCAACGAATCTGTCATTTCAAGGTAGAGAATGTTGGACCTGGAGCAAGAAAGACCTGACACTTACTAGTTGTGCAAGTCACTTAGCTTTTTGAGCCTCAGTTTCCTCATTTGTCCAATTCCTCAGTTTGTACATTTGATTAACAATAGCAGTAGTATTTATTTTTATTTCAATTAGAAACATTTTATTTTTTTTATCAGCCAAAATTCATCTTCTTACCCTTCTGCCCAATTTCTTCCCTCCACCTTCCCAACTGATAATGTAAGAATTAAAAAAAAAGATAAATATGTATAGTCAATCAAAGTAAATTTCTACAGTGGCCGTGTCCAAAAAATATTTGTCTTATTTGGCATTTTGTGTCCTTTACCCTTCTAGCAGGAGGTGGATACCATACTTTCCCATACTTGCCCTCTGTAATCCTGTTTGGCCATTACTTTGCTAAGAGTTTAGCACAATAGTATTCATTACCTTTATGTAATATAACTTGTTCAGTCATTCTCTAATTTACTATTACTCTTTCAAATTTCCATTCTTTGTCACCCCAAAGAGAGCTATAAATAGTTTTGTATATCCTTAGAGTTTGTTTTGCTTAGGATTAATCCCTTCTATATCAATCCTCCTTTAATAATCCCTCTTTCCCTTTTCCCCTTTCCCTCCTAATTCCCTGTTAAATGAGATGTGTTTCTGTACCCAACTTTGTATCTGTGTTCTTCCTCCTTTTGATCAATTAAGACGAGAATGAGGTTCAGGTGTCAGCCTCTCTCCATCCTTACTTGCTTGTATATCTACTTACATTCCCTGATTATCTGAGATAATTTATCCTAATATTCCTTTCCCTTTCCTCCTTTCACTACTGTCCCCCTTCCACCCTCCACAGCATATTCCTCTTCCTTTCTCTTTCCATTCTTAAGATCATCAAGACCTACAGAACCACAATAGACCTAACCTAATTGAACTTCCTCTATGACCACTGACGATGATAGAGTTCAGAGGGAAAACAGTTGTCATTTCTGCGTAATTAAAAGTAAGTGGATCATCTTTGCTTAGTTTTTTATCATTATGCATTCATTTTACCTTTTTATGTTGTGTTTAATGTCAAAGTTTCTCAGCAACTTTGATCTTTTCATGAGGAATGCTTGGAAGTCTTCTATCTCATTAAAAATTCTTTTTGCCCCTTCTTACATATACTCAGTTTTGCTAGGTAAGTCATTCTTGGCTATAAGCTCATATGCTTGGCATTCTGTAATATTACATTTCAAACTCTTTACTTTATGGTGGTAGCTGCAAAATCTTGTGTAAGTCTGACTGTGGCTCTTTGATACTTGAATTCTTTCTGGAAGCTTACAATAATTTTTATTTGGTTTAGAAAGTCTAGATTTTGACTACAATGTTCCTAGGAGTTTTCATTTTTAGGTTTCTTTTAAAAAGAGACCGGTGAATTCTTTCTATTTCCACTTTACCCTCTGCTCACAAGAGATCTGAGCAGTTTTCTGTTATGATTTCTTGAAATAGGATGTCTACGCTCTTAACAAAAAAAGAAAAGCTTTTGTTGATGGCATTCAGATAGTCTAATGATTCTTAATATTTTCTCCTGAATCTGTTTTCCATGTCAGTATATTCTTATCTAATTTATCAATCATTCAATTTTATTTTAATATTTCTTGTTGCCTCACAGAGTAAAAGAAAGACTTCTTTCTAGTTAGTTTATGTGAATATTCAAGATGTTTGTTGCTTGGGCCTGGTGAAACTTCTTGTGAAAAGCTGTTAATTCCCCTTCCAATTCTTTCTTTCATAGCTCTCATTTCTTTTCCCTTTTTTCCTTCCAGCACTTTAACTTACAAAAAAATTAACTCTTTTAAAATCTATTACTTTATCTCTTTCCAGAATTCTAGTTGAATTTTTATTCAGGCTTTGTTTTTCCTGGGAGCTTCCCTTGTAGATGTTTTAGAGTCCTGACCTCTGCTACCATAATAACATCTTATGGTAAGAATGTTTGCTTGTTCATTTTCTGAAACGCTTCCTAACATTGGACTTGATGCCAGAGCTAGGCTCTGTGACTCTTCTGAAGGGAAGACCTGGGCTAGCCTTGCTACTCTTTTCTTGGAGTAGTAAATGTTGTGCTATTCCAGGATATCAGAGACATTCTTGAGACCTACACGTTTTCAATGCTATCCAAGGGGCTTGATCCAGGGCAAGGTCTGACTGCTGGCCCCCCCGGTCTGAACTCTGCAAGTTCCTGACCTGAGTTTGTATAACATGTAAATATATAGCTAGCTCTATACTTCTATAATAGTTTTATATTTGTATATGAAGATGCTTCTCATCAAACTTTTGAAGTCATGACTCATCACTGCTTTTAGTCAAAGTTTGGAGTCTTCCAGAGCTACCTCCCCTGGCCTCCAGTGCTCTTTCCTCTGCATTTTTATGTGAATTAAGTAAAAAAGAGTCTTGCCATTGTGACAGTCATGTTTTTTCATCATGTTGATCTAGACTGGTCTATTTTAGCAACTGGCTTTGAAGCGAATGTCAGATCTCATTATACCTAAGAACAAGAGAAATATGATTCAGATCCATTTTCAGCTGAAGATACAATCAAATAGAAATGAATTCAGAAGAAAAAGCTTAACTCATGCTCACATGGCTAACATAATAATCTTAATTCATCCATTGTATGGATGGAAGTGTGGCTCATCCTTTGTTTTCAAGGAAGATCAGTGACATGGAGGGATGTTTTAACTTGTGCATGAATTGGTTTTAAATGAGGCAGAGGTGCATAAAGTTGTCCACCTCACTCTCTTTTCCAGTCATTCAAGTCCAATGGCAAGACAAAAGTCAAGATGACTGATGATGACCTGCAGTACAGTGGACAGCCTTGGCATCTTTGATATTTGACTAAGCAGCTCTAAGCATTCCACAGTACCTGCTTCAGTCACCTTTATGACTATTGGAACAAATCTACCCATTCTGTGGGGGGAAATCTTCACATGCTTGGGCTAGACATCCTCCTAACTCACCAATGTGTTTCAGGCCTGTCAGCTACCTTTAACCTGATTTAGCCCACCCACTGAGATGGCTTACTGGAGTGTGGTCACTGGGTATGCTACAGTTTCTTGGAGTCACAGGCAAGAGTTGCATGAAGGTGGACACAAAAGGTGAATGAGCAGTCCTGAAAGGGATCAACAAGCCCTCACACCAGAGGTACTAATCCTCCTTGAATACCCCATATATCACTATAATTGGAGGTCCTAAATGAGGGAGTAGCAACCGTTGCATTTGTCTCAGTCTGACTCCTCACATGACTCATAAAACAATGGAGATCTCAGATACATCATAGAACAGTTTAGCTTAGCAATAATGCATTAATCTCTTCAGAACTTGGAGAAAATTTTGCCCTCATCCATAGGAGACTGAAGGACTTGATGGGTTAAGGAAGGATGATCCTCTTATTAAGAGCATTATTTAATAAGGTTTCGGTGGTGACTCATCTTTTGCCTTCTACTGGCTGGAGATAATGTTTTTCATGCAAGACACTATGCTAGTAACCATGAGGAATATGACTGTGGATAGTATCTCCTACAGACTAATTGCTATAGCTACTATGGGTGTCATATAACATTGTGATTTGATGAGAACCCCCCACACTCTGTCTCAACCAAGGATTGTTCCCTTCCATTTCTCTAGCTTCAATATATGAGTTTCTGGGAATTCCTCACCATGACCTCAATCCCTTCTATAATTGCTGCTGTTTTAAAACTATAACTTTTAGGTTGTGGAAAATGAACTCCCTTTAGTGATACAATACCTCTTGTTCTCCAGAAGCTGAATGATGTCATGCAAAGAGCACTTGCTTTGGTATGGGAGTGCCTAAGTCTCAGCCCTGACAAGAGCACTTACCGCCAGTAATCTTATGTGGATTCATTTTCCTCAGCTGTCAGATGAAGAAATGGGACTGAAGGATCTCTAAAGTCTTACACAGTTCTAATTTACTATGAATAAGATGCTTTTTTTATGCTGTGATTGTCAGATTCCGATAACGCTGGCATAGCCCAGTCCATTTTAGTTATTTGGCAGCTTTCCATGAAAGAGGAAGCTTGGGGGTTCATGTGATCCCTGGGTATTGATTGCTTTTGGAAGCCCTATTTCCTGACATACCTCATGGAGCCTGGGACAACATAAAAGAGAGGAAAGGTGGAACCTGGGATTCATAAGGGAGGGTGGGAGAGAGGGAGGGAAAGGAGGGAAAAGATGCTAAGAGAATAGGCTAACCCAGTTAGGTCATCTTCACAAGTTAGGATATTGAAGGAGAACTGTAGTGCCCTTTAAAAATGTACTAGACAGTTTCAGGAAACTGATAAAGAAACTGGGTTTGAGGAAATTTCAAAGACAGGTGGAAAAAATAGCAAACCACACAAAGGTCAGGTAGCGCAAAGGAAAAATAAGAAGCTCCTAGGAGACTGATGGAATAAGATAGAATTTTTATTGAGAAATCTGAACCATATGGGAATATTATCTGTTCTATTTTTTTTCTGTTCTGATGTGTTCTGCATCTTTGAGCTACTCTAAATAGTCAAGAGGAGCTTGTGTGATGAAAGAACAGAAAGCAGAGAAGACTGTATACAGCTCAGGCATGGGTTAGTATATAGTAATTATTATGCAAGAAATGAAGAAAAAATGAACTCAATGTCCTCTTCCCTCTGGGTTTTTTAACCTGTCGTTCACTTTGGTTTCTGTAGAGGATACAAATTTTCTTACCCAGGCTGGGAATGTTAGTCCCTCTGTCTCATTTCCCCACACCCCTCCCTCCCTACACTCCCAACATACGTCTTGTATCATTTAAGTCTAAGCAGGGAGGCCTGAGTCAGTGGTAGATGATACCTGTGATGATGAAGGTCATCATCTCTAGGCTGGCTAGGGAATAAAATTCTCTGGAATAAAAAGATCTAAACTTCTTAGAAGTAACTTAGTTCAGAATAAGCATCAGTTCTATGACTCTGTTTTGATTTACTAAACTTTGGCAGAAATTTTCAACCTTCAACTGCTTGGTTTAAATTCTCTCATCATAGTAGAAGTAGTAGCTGTAACTATAGCACCAGCAGCAGTAAGTTGTAATGGCAAATAGCATTTATCCGGAATTTTAAGACTTGAAGAGTTTTTTACATGTTATTTCATTTACTCCTCAAAACTGTATGAGGCAAGTGCTATTATTATCTTCATTTTGCATATAGAAAAGTGAGGTTACTGGAAATTATGGAACTTGCCCAGGGTTACACAGTTAGTATATATCTAATGTAGAATTTGAACTCAGATCTTTCTTAGCTCCAAGTCCAAAACTGTATGCATTGCGCCATCTTGGCACTACTATCATTTTCGACAAACTAGCCCAAATTTCAGATTATGTATTCTTACAGTTGTGGATTACTTAGAGCCTCTAACTATATAATTCCTCAATTACTGTTGTTGGAAGCTATCATGGTGCAATGGAATGAGCAGCAATGTATTTGAAGTCAGAAGACTTGGATTGAATCTTTGCTTTCAATTTTGATGATCCCTTCTTTGATTTTTTTGTGTTTAACTGGGATTTCAAAAGATTTTTGGTGTTTAATTGGGGTGTCAAGAAATTTATGGTGCTTAATTGGGGTTGCAAAATTTTTTTGCAAGTTCTTTGTGTCTTTTACTGATTCAAGTACCTAGGAATAGAAATTTTCCCCAAAGGACTGTTTTAGCTGTATCTCCCAAATTTTGGGATGTTGTCTTATCATTGTCATTATCTTTAATGAAATGATTGAAGGTTTCTGTGGTTTGTTTTTTGTTCCACCTGTTATTTGGGATTCAATTATTTAGTCTTCAATTATTTTTTAATCCTTTAATAGCAGCACTTTATTGAATATAGTTTTTATTGCTTTATATTACATAAAATATGTGCTTAATATTTTTACTTTTCAAGTTTTTGGTGAAAATACTATGCACAGTTGAGAAGTATATATACCCTTTTATATCTTCATTCAATAATTTCTAAATGCCTATCATATCTAACTTTTTAAAAAATTCTGTTCAGATCTTTAATTTCTTTTATACTTCAGATAGATTTTTCTAAGACTGAGAAAGATAAACTGAGGTCTCCCATTATTATATAGCTTTGTCATTTATTTTTCCCTGTAACTCATTTAATTTTTCATTTAAATACTTAGATATGATGCCCCTTGGTGCATATATGTTTATTATTGATATTCATTGTATGTGGTACCTTTCATCAAAGTGTGGTTTCCATGTTTATCTTTTTTTTAAGTCTATTTTTACTGTTACTTTAGTCTGAGATCACGATTGCAAACCATTCCTTTTTTACTGCAGAAGCAGCATATTAGATTTACTCAGGCAACTTATTTAACTGTGTGCATCTTTCTGTTTCAAGCGTTCCTTGTAAATAACATAATATTGGATTTCAAAAAATGATTCTGTTAATCTTTTCCATTTATGGGTGAATTTGTCCCATTTATCATATGGTTATGATTGTCAATTGTATATTTGCCTTCATCCTATTCACTTATACTTTTTCATCAAGATCTTTGCTTTTTGTTTGCTACTTTTCTTTCTCTGTTTTGATTCTCCATGGCATGGGTATGAAGATTATATTTACATCATGGAAGAAATTTGATAGTCCCTTATTTTTCCTCATTTTCTTTTTGCAAATATATTCTTAAATATGAACACATACACAACAGATAAAATATATGTTATTTATTATGGCTATATATTGTGATTATCATGGCCTTTTACCTTAATTTTTTTTGTTCTGAACTTAAACACCAAAAGAAGATCATTTCACAAGAGCAGAATATATAAGGAAAAAATCTGTATCAAACTGTGACTCTCCACTTTTACATTACTTGCTTTTGAAAAATATAGACAGATATAATAAATTCTATGAATTATTTTAAAAGCCATTCTC
The DNA here is from genome assembly GCA_023548195.1 of Bettongia penicillata ogilbyi. NCBI lineage: Eukaryota > Metazoa > Chordata > Mammalia > Diprotodontia > Potoroidae > Bettongia > Bettongia penicillata. The sequence continues at coordinate 1,635,840 of JAJHZJ010000072.1, read as the reverse complement.
CTTGTTTCTGCTTTTCTCTTCCATGCACTTTGAAAAGTGTAACAATAACCATTCTGTTTACTCCTATATTTGAACTTCAATTCTTCTACAAAGCTCTGGTCTTTTCATCAAGAATGTTTAAAAGTCATCTCTTTCATTAAAAATCCCTTTTCCATCCTCTTTCCCCCTGTAGTATTATACTTAGTTTTGTAGGTAAGCTATTGATTATAAGCCCATATTCATTGACTTCTGCAATATCATATTCCTAGCTCTCAATCGTTTTAGAGTGATAGCTACTAATTTATATGTGAAAAGCTAAATGCTCCATTTTGACCTTCTTACTTTGTTTCAGCCACTTCCTCTGAAACAACTGAGAGCTTGTGGTCAATAGGACACAGCAACCCCTCTCCTAGGCCAATCATCAGTGAAAAGTTCTGAGAACTTCACAGGTTGGGATTAAGTTGTGTAGTCATCTTTCCTTGGGAAAATTAAAAACCTAAAAGCCACATTCATTTAGAATCCTCTGATCTGTAATTCACAAAAAATGGACCTGAATTTGTGACACTTGTGAATCTTTCTTCATAAGTTATCTGGGTTGATATACTAAGGTGGGCTGAGGTGCGTTTAATGTCCCCATTGTTACATTTTGCATACCCTTTCTGTATTCTTAGGTGCTTTTGCCTCTCCTTCTAAGTGCCCAGTGCCCTCATGTTTTCTCTTTTCTCACTCTATGTAAATCTAATTTCAAGAAAAGATACAATGAGGTCTTTAACATACAGATATAAATGTCTGACAAGATTTAGTATGTCATCTCTTCTAGGGATATTTATATTTTAGCACTAAACTATACTTTTAGTAAAAGAAAGAAATTATAGAATTTTAGATCTTAGAGAATTAGTACAGGAGATTTGAAGGGAGAGGGAAGGTGCTCTTCCCAGTGCTCCAGAAATCATGTAAATCATATCACCCAAGTAGCCATCTGTTCCACTTCCTGGTGAGGACAACTCTGGAACCAGTAAATAGGGTTTCTTGGGACAAATTTGTAGTACTATGGAGAACAAACTATTTTAAAAGATTTCATCACATTACTGTTTACATGTGGTTGAAAGATGCTATTATTTACAAAATAACCTTAATTCTTCATTAAATTAGATCTGGCTAGCTGCCGTTTGGAAACCCGTGTTTTGGTTAGTTAAAGTTCTTGTAGATGGGATAGGGATAGGGACTGGACATATGATTTCATTGGTAAGCGGAACTCTCAGGTAAGTACTTTCTCAACAAATGTAGAAGGACACTGCCTCTCCAAGTTATAGTTTTGAAGAGTCACCTAGAGCCCTGAGACATTAAATGATTTGGTCAGGATCACACAGACAGTATGTATCCGATGAAGACCCTCAACCCAGTCTGAAAGTCATAGGCAACTGAAAGTAATAAAACATTTAAAAATGCCTTTTCTAGAATTATGAGTTTGTACTAATTCATACTGGGCTCATTAACCTAAATCAGTCAGAAATCGATCATCTAAAGGCTGTTTGTAAAAAAAAAATATAAGCTCAGGGCTGAAAAGCAAATTGGCCCCTTTTTATTGGGGTGTCATAAGCCTAAATCTAGTCCATATTCACTACATCTAAAAAGATCAACACTAGCATTCCTTGGAGGCTGGTCTATAAGTGGAGTGACTTGCATGTAAATGAGGTAAATGAATTAATTACTGAAAGCTAGATTAAGTTCCGCAGCTGTTCAGCCTAGGGACCTGGTTAAGATTGGCCAGAGTGACAGAAGATCCTTTATTGATGAAGGCAGTTTTAGAATGCAGTCTTATGTATTTAGGAATACTGAGATGGAGAGAAACATTAAAATCCCTTGGTTAAACATGCATGAAATTTCTTAGGGGTTACCAAACAGAAGTAGAAATACACAAGTGTTCTTTTGTTCTCTTTACTACATAACCTTGGGAGGAACACTGCATTCACACAGTTGACTGGATGAATCCGCAAAGATTCACTGAAATGTGCCACAGGAGTTTTACACATCATTCCTCAAATGCTAGATTCTTGCCATTGTGGTAAGCTCATTACATCACATTGTCCACCAATGCCTATTTATTCTCTCTCCCCAAATTAGGGAATTGATATCTTCAATTTTCAATACCTTGAGTGCCACATCTTGGTAAAAATTAGTGTTTAAGAGTTTCTTAATGTGTTCTAAGCACTGGGGAAGATACAAATGTTAAATATAAAATATCTGAACTCTTCATTTATGACGCTATCTTCCTATCTCAAACCATTATTATTTAGTACAGTCACCTACCTACTATCTAGTCTACTGTCCTACATCCAGTTTCTCCCATCTTCAATTCATCCTCTATGTAGCTATCATTTTCAAATTTTTATTTGTTTAATTTTAATTTCTGAAATAAATCAAGCATTTCCATAATATAGCATAATAAAAAAAGGTGATTGCACATGAAATGGCAAATCTATTAAGTACAACTTGCTATTCTTTTAAAATAAACAAAAAGTTATGATGTAAATTTCTTTTCCCTCTTTTTTTTCTCTCTCTTCATCCTCTCTCCTAGAGAAAGCTACCATTAGACACCAATATGTACATATATGTAAAATCATTTGATATATACTTCTATTTATCAGTTGTTTCTCTGGATCAAAGATGATGCAGTGGGTACTAAGGTGTAAGAAGGTTGGAAAGGTAGGAAGAGGCTAGGTTATGAAGAATTTGAATCACAGAGCATTTTGTATTTGATCAGGGAAGCAATAGGGAACTATTGGAGTTTATTGAGTAGGGGGCACGACATGAACAGACTGTATTTTAGGAAAATCACTTTGGTGGATGAATGGAGGAGATTGGAGTGGTGAGGCACATGGGCAGACCCACCAGGAGGCTGAGATGACAAGAGCCTGCTCTAGAGTGAGGGCAGTGTCAGAAGAGAGAAAGTGATTTATTTAAAAGACATTACAAAAGTGAAATTGAAAAGCCTTGATAACTAGAAATGGATAAGATATGGGATGTGACAGAGAGAGTAAAGTGTTGAGGACGACCCCTAGGTTGTGAGTTTGAGAGACTGGGAGGATAGTGTTGCCCTCTACATTAATAGGCAAGGTGAAGGAGGAGGTTTAGTGGAAAAGATAATGAATTCTACCTCAGAAATGTTTAATTTAAGATATCTACTGTATATGCAACTGAAGATTTCGAAAAGGCAGTTGGAGATTTGGGATTGGGGGTCAGCAGAAAGTCTGGGCCAAGGTAGATAAATTTGAGAACCATCAGCATAAAGGTAATAATTAAATTCATGGAAGGTGATGATATCACCAAGTTAAATGTAAGTATGGAAGGAGAAGAAGGCTGTATTGGCTGTTTTTCCTTACTGTTAATGTAGTTTTGCTTCTTAACATGAAGATCTTTCCCATCCATTAATAGGCCCATGTGACCTGCTTAAGTGACAAAGAAACCTGAGTCACATAAGGCAAGTCATATGGAACAGGAAGAGGTAGAGCTAGAACAGAGCTCAGAAAAAGTTAGAAAGCAATCAGAGCTGGGGAAGGCAGTTGACTAGTGTGAGTGAGACGGCTTGTTTGTGATTTTGTTTAAGGGTGCCTGTTTGTGATTTGTTTAAGAGAGCTGGTTTGTGGGAAGCCTAGTAGAGGGAAGACTTGGGGTTGGTGTTTCCCTCTGCACTGTTATTGTGTATGGATTTCTTTGTTACTCTGATGGATTTGGTTTTCTGCTATCTGAATAAATGTTTTCGTTCTGATTTCCATATGGAGAGTCAGTTGTATTTTGCAATTCAGAATTATTCTGGCATGACCACTGTAGGTGCTGTGAATATTGGTGCTACAAGGGCCCAGGATCAAACCCCGAGGGACATCTACAATTAGAGATCATGATCTGGAAGAATATTCAGTAAAGGAGACAGCAAAAAAGTGGTCAAATAGTGGATTCCAACTCTCTACTTTTGGTAGAGTAGGAGAGAGTAGGATACCAACAACCTAGAGAGAAGGGAATATCAAGAAGAAGAGGGTGATCAACAGTGCTAAAGACTATGGAGAGGACAAGGAGAATGAGTCTTGAGAAGAGGTCATTGGATTTGTTAATTAAAAGACTATTGATAACTTTGGAGACAGAAGTTTTAGTGGAAGGATAAGTCAGAAGCTAGATTGTAAGAGGTTAAAAAGAGAGTGAGAGGAAAGAAAGAGGAAGTTTAGCTACAAAGGGCAGAAGGGAAATAGAATGATACTTGGGGGGAATGGATGGATCATGTAAGAATTTTTTTCAGGATGAAGAGGTATGGCAGGTTTGTAAGCAATAGGGAAAGATCCAATAGATAGGAAGAATTGAAAATAAGTGAAAGATTGAGGATGGCAGAGGGGACAATTTGTTGAAGAAAATGGAATATAATGGAGCATTTGCACAAGTAGAGGAGTTAGACAGGGTAAGTTCTAAGGCCACTTTATCATGTGAAACAATGGGGAAGGAGTGGGTGGCAAAAGTCATCTGAGTGAAAAGAGATGAGGAAGAGGGGAAATGATGGAGCTCATGATTAATGGCCCCATTTCTTTCCTGCAGAATATAAGGCACATCTCTTTGATGAGAGCGTAGGAGCACGAAAAGCCATTAGAGGTTTGAAGTGGGGATGAAAAAGGTACCGACTGATTTACAATTCTACCAACAATGTGCTAGTATTCCTATCTTCCCACAACTCTTCCAGCATTGACTGTTTCCATGTTTCCCAATTTGTAGTGTGTGAAATGAATCTTCAAAGTTGCTTTGATCTGCATTTCTTTTATTATTAGTGGTTTGGAAAATGATTTCATATGATTATTAATGGTTCGCAGTTCTTTTAACAACCGTTTTCTCACTTTGATCACTTGTCTATTGAGGAATAGCTTTTGGTTACATACACACATATGCATATGCACAACCTTCCACTTACATAGATGTGTATATATATATAATATGCATATACATATATGCTTATTGTTTGTGTATCTTAGAAAACAAACCTTCATCAGAGAAATTATTTATGTTATAGGTGCTTCTGTTTTGTCTGTTTTACAGTTTCCTCTTTTCCATTTTTTTCAGTTATGATTTTCAGTTTTTGTAATAAAATTATCTGTTTTAACTTTTGTAAATGACTCTTATCTCTTGTTCAGTTAAGAATATATCCCCTACCCATAGCTGTGAGAGGTGTATGATCTATTCCTCATCTTTTTTTAATAAGACTCAAAAGAGATAATATTTGTAAAGTACTTAGCACTGTGCCTGGCACATAGCAGGCACTTAATGAATGCTTATTTTTTTATCTTCTTCCCTTCTTTCCTTCCTTCCTTCCCTCCTTCCTTCCTTTCATCTTCATTTCTTCCCTCCTTTATTCTTGCTATTGCTACTATTTCTAGAACTAAATTAAATAATAGTGGAATGAGAAAACATCCTTATTTAATTCTCATTTTTATTGTAGAAATTTCTAGTATATTTCCATTTTATATCATGTTTGCTCTTGGTTTTAGATGGATACTTCTGGTATTACAAAAGTTTCCTATATACCTATACTTTGTAGTGTTTTTAGTATAAATAAGTCTTGTACTTTGTCAAAAACGTTTTCTACATCAATTGAAATAATTATGTAGTTTGGAATGTTTTAAAATATTATTAATTATGTTGATTAATCATGTTGATTATTTTCCTAATGTTGAGCATCCTTGTAGCCCTGGCATAAAGCCAGCTTCATCATGATGAATGACTTCTTGGATAAATTGCTGTATTCTGTTTTCTGGGTATTATTTAAAGTTTTTGGATTGATCATTAATGATACTAGTCTGTTATTCTCCTGTGCTTTAACCTCCTCTACTTTAGGTAACAGAGCTACATTTTTCTCATAAAAAGAATCTGACAAGGTAGTTTCTCAATTGGAAAAAAAGACAGGAGTGAGGAGAGAAGATATCAGGTAGGAGTATTTTGGCAAAATCTGGAGAATGAAGGTTGACTAGACTGAACCTTTCCTTGAAATGGAAGTTCCAGGAAGAACTCTCCAATGAGAGAAGGGTTCACAGGGTTCAGAAAAGAAGGCAGTGTAGAAATCTGGAGAACAATGATAAAGAGAACTGAAAAGACACAAATTAATCTCATTTACTCATCCCAGAATCGGACAAAAAGAAAGCCACTATAATGTAGTAACTGGGATAAGAATTCCGACAGCAATGCTTATGCAAACCCTGGTAAGTGGACCTGAGGCTTGTGAGTACCTGAAGTGGTGCCACTGCAGCAAATATGTCAGTAACAGAAGAAAACACCAAACATAATTAAGAAACATGATGGACTAAGAGAAGCCTAAGAGGTAAATTCAGAAAAATTCAGGAGCTTCACAAAAAGTACAAGCAGATTCATAGAGAGCGAGAAAGCAGCTTTTATATGAGGACTAAAGGAATGGTTAGAAGAAATGGTGTGTGTTCTGAGACAACTGTCTTTGTTTCTACTCTCATTGAGGTCAGGCCTCAGGATGTATCCTCTACATTTCCCGCCCAGGGGTCTACAGGACACCCCTGAGGAATTGAGAGTATTTTATTAATGCTATAGCTCATGAATATTCACCAGTACACACCAAATCATTATTGCCAGTTAATTAATTAACCTGCCAGATATAATTATCTTTTTGAATGACTTATTTTCCTATGGCATCTTAGTTGGTACAATTGGTACCAACTGGTACCAACACTCTACCAAAAGTCTGTGGAATAATATTCTGAAAAAAGCATTCTAAGTCCAGAGAAAATTGGGCTCCAGCTTAGACTGTTGAAGTGGCAAAGGGTACTTCCTATGTAACTCATAGTTCCAGGAAGTACTTAGTCATTACTTTCTATTGAACTTGTTCCTTGCTTAATATAAAGGTAAGTCCACTAATGACTACTCCTCTCCACCTCTTCCTATGTGAAGATCCCCTACTCAATTCAACTTGGAACTGAGCTACACAACAAGCACATGGCACCTTTTCTTGTACCCTGTAGTAGCTCAGTCATTCTCTGAGATTTCTTCCTGTCATTGTATTTCCTGCCTGGTGCCCAGTCTTAGTTCTTTTTTATTTTATTTAGCACTTAATAGTATTTTATTTACATGTAAAGATAGTTTTCAACATACATTTTTGTAAGATTTTGAGTTCTAAATTTTTCTCCCTCTTTCCATTCCCTCCCTCATCCCTAAGACAGCACAAAATCTGATATAGGTTATACATGTACAATCCTGTCAGATATATTTCCATATTAATCTTGTTATGAAAGAAGAATCAGAACAAAAGGGAAAAACTATGAGAAAGAAAAAACAAAAAAAAAGTGAAAAACTACCCAAATATTGAGAAAAGTCTCAAGAGTCACAAATATTACCTTCCCATGTAGAAATGTAAACAGTTCAACTTTAGTAAGTCCCTTATGATTTTTCTTTCCTGTTTATCTTTTCATACTTCTCTTGATTCTTGTGTTTGAAAGTTAAATTTTCTATTCAGCTCTAATCTTTTCATCAAGAATGCTTGAAAGTCCTCTGTTTCATTGAATGACCACTTCACTCAGCATCAGTCCTTGAAAGTCCAGGTTTTTCTGAAATCTGATACTCTACTCTTTGTGTTAGTCTTGAATGTAGTAATGCTCTGCATACTCATACATTTCTGTCTCCCTAATGTTCCCTAAGCTGGAAAAATTACCCAGTATGGCTTTTTTCTTGAATTTCCTGATAAAAAGTTCATTCTGATGTGTTTTCTAGATTTTTGCAGATAAAGTTTTGTAGGAGAGCTAGGCTCTACTTCATGTTACTCAGTCATCTTTACTGCGGCTCTACCAATAATCTCTGATATTGTATACCTTTATTATTTTTTTATTATATTATTTATTATACCTTTTCATTATACTTCTTTTTTTAATTCCTTCCATATTCTGGCATTCACTGAGACCTGACTCCTTCCTGATATCATTTTGTATCTGAGCACCCCTTTCAGCATTGGTTAATTTCATATCTGTCCACTCTTGCCAGCTCACTGATCAAGATGGGGAAATTAGAAAATCCCTTCCTCCCTACTGCATCTTTCAGACTGTTTTTCTCCATCATTACCTATCAACAACCTAGGAGATTCTCCTTCCCTCTTTAATTACTTCAATGCCTAAATCACAATCTCTTTCTCCACTCCAGTTTCTGCTTTCTTACTAGCATATCCACCCTACTCCCCTGCCTGCCATTAAGAACAAAAGAAAAACAAAATTCTTACAAATAAGTTTAGTCAAGCAAAATAATTATCCACATTGGCCATGTCCCAAAAGTATACATCTCATTCAGTACTTGTAGCACAGCACCCCTCTACCAAAGGAGAAACAGACAACAAAACTGTAAGGAGGGGACTTCAATTTGTGCTTCTTGGACCTAGACAAATCAAACAAACAAAAATTTAAAAAATGAAGATTATGAGTCGAACTTTAGAAAAGTCAGATGTGATTGACCTCTGGAGAGTTTTGAATGAAAATAGAAAGGAATATACCTTTGCTCAGTTCCAAAAGTATGTTCATAAAAATTTACTATGTTTTGGGACATAAAATCTTCACAAACAGAAACAGAAAAGCATAAAAATTAAGCTCATATTTTGTCAACCACAACGACAATAAAATTATATTCAATAAACTGCCTTTGAAGCAAAGATTATAAATTAATTAGAAATGAAATAACAGTCTTAAAGAATGGATGGGTGTATTGTTAATGTATTTCTTGCTTAATTTGAAGATCTTTCCCATTCATTAATAGACCCATGTGATTTACTTAAAACACATGGAAGCCTGAGTCACAAGTCTATGGTGGAAGGAGCTTGTTGAATGGGTGGAACAGGAAGTGGTGGGGCAGGAAAGATGAAACAGGAAGAGGTGGAGGTGGAGCAGAGTTGAGAGGAAGTTGGTCAGACTAGGCAGAGCTGGGATGGACAGAGAAAGCAGGCAGTTGGAAAAGCAACTAGCATGGGTGGGAGAGCTTGTTTGTGGTTTGTCTAAGGGAGCTAGTTTGTATGAAGCCTAACAGAGGGAAGGCATGGAGATGGTGTTGCCCTCTGCATTGTTATTGTGTGTAGATTTCTTTGCTGCTCTGAAGGATTTGGCTTTCTGGTGTTGGGATTCAGTTTTCTGGTGTTTGAGTAAATGTTTTGTTTCTATCTTCCATGTGGAGAGTCTGTTATATTTACCTATTCAGAATTATGCCAACATATTCACAGTCGTTGTGGGCTCTAATTGCATTGGTACTACACTAAGTCAAAGAACAAATGATACAAACAATCAATAATTCCATTGGAGATAACAAAAATGAGACAATATATCAATTATGATGCAGCATAGGAGAAAATTTATAGCTATAAACACTTTGATCAGTAAAAGAGAGAAAAAATAGATCCAGGACTTGGGCATGTAATTAAAAAAATAAACTAGAAAATCAACAAATTAAAAATCCTCAAGTAAACACCAAAATAGAAATCCTAAAAATCAAAGGAGAGAATAACAAAATCATAGACCAAAAAATCCACTGAAAGAATATGAATATTGAATGAATAAATTAAACTAAGTATTTTTTTTAAAACTAGAACAATAAAATAGATAAAACTATTAGGTAATGTGATTTAAAAAAAAACAAACCAAATTTCAAATATCAAAAATGAAAACAAAATGAATTCATGACCAATGAAGAAGAAATTAAAAAAAAATTTAGGTGATATTTCACACAAATATATGCCAACAAAACTTAAAAACAAATAAAATTGATGAATATAAAAAAAATAGAGATTGTCCACATGAATAGAACAGAAAAAAGAGTACTTTAAAAACCTTATTTAAAAACAACCTAAGATCAGGTGAATTTACAAGTGAATTGCACCAAACATTTAAAGAATAATTTTAGAAATAGTTTTATTTATTTATTTTTAGATTATGACATTCATTTCCACAAAATTTTGAGTTTCGATTTTTTTCCCGATCTCTCCCCTCCCCCATAACATCTTGCATTCTGATTACCCCTTCCCTCAACATGCCCTCCCTTCCATCACACCCCATCCTTTCCTTATCCCCATCTTCTCTCTTTTCTTATAGGGCAAGATAAATTTCAATAACCCATTACCTGAATTTCTTACTTCCCAGTTATATGCAATAACAATTTTCAACATTGGTTTCTAATACTTTGAATTCCACCTTCTCTTCCTCCCTCCCTCCCCACCCATTCCCACTGAGAAGGCAAGCAATTCAATATGACCTATATATGTGTTGTTTTGCAAAAGACTTCCATAATAGTTATGTTGCATAAGTCTAACTATATTTCCCTCCATCCTACCCTGTCCCACCTTTATTCCATTCTCTTATTTGACCTTGTCCCTTCCCAAAAGTGTTTGCTTCTAGTTACTCCCTTCTCCCATTTGTCCTCCCTTCTATCATCCCCCTCACCACACTAGTCCCCTTCTCCCCTACTTTCCTGTAGTGTAAGATAGATTTTCACACCAAATTGAGTGAGCATGTTATTCCCTCCTTAAGTCAAATGTGATGAAGGTAAGCTTCATGTTTCCCCACTCACCTCCTCCCTTTTCTCCTCCATTGAAAAAGATTTTTCTTATCTCTTTTATGATAGTCTGTCCCATTACATTTCCCCCTTTCTCCTCCCAATATATTCCTCTCTCACCTCTTAAATTTATTTTTTATTTTTAATAGATATCATCTCTTCTGATTCAACTCAACCTGTGCTCTCTATGTGTATGTGTATGTGTGTATGTGTGTGTGTGTGAGTGTGTGTGTATGTGTGTGTGTGTGTGTGTGTATAATCCCTCCACCTACCCAAATACTGAGAAAATTCTCAAGAGTTACAAATATTTTCTTTCCATGTAGGAATGTAAACAGTTCACCTTTAGAAAGTCCTTTATGATTTCTCCTTCCTGTTTACCTTTTCATGCTTCTCTTGACTCTCATGTTTGAAAGTCAAATTTTCTCTTCAGCTCTGGTCTTTTCATCAAGAATGCTTGAAAGGCCTCTATATTATTGAATGACCATTTATTCCCTTGAAGTGTTATACTCCATTTTTCTGGGTAGGTGATTTTTGGTTTTAATCCTAGTTCCTTTGACTTCTGAAATGTTCTATTCCATGTTCTTTTATCCCTTAATATTGAAGCTGCCAGATCCTGTGTTATCCTGATTGTATTTCCACAATACTTGAATTGCTACTTCCTAGTTGCTTCCAATATTTTCTCCTTGACCTGGAAACTCTGAAATTTGGCCTCAATATTCCTAGGAGTTTTTCTTTTTGGGTCTCTTTCAGGAGGTGGATTCTTCCAATATTTATTTTTCCCTCTGGTTGTAGAATATCAGGGCAGTTTTCCTTGATAATTCCATGAAAGATGATGTCTAGGCTCTTTTTTTGATCATGGCTTTCAGGTAGTCCCATAATTTTTAAATTGTCTGTCCTGGATCTATTTTCCAGGTCAGTTGTCTTTCCAATGAGATGTTTCACATTGTCTTCTATTTTTTCAATCCTTTGGTTTTGTTTAGTAACTTCTTGGTTTATTGTATAGTCTTTGGCTTCCCTGAACTCCACTATCAATTTTAAAGAATTATTTTCTTCAGTGATCTTTTGAACCTCCTTTTCCATTTGGCTAATTCTGCTTTTTAAAGCATTTTTCTCCTCACTGGCTTTTTTGGACCTTTTTTTCCAATTGAGTTAGCCTATTTTTAAAGGTGTTATTTTCCTCATCATATTTTTGGTTCTCCTCTAGCAAGTTACTGACTGACTTTTCAAGCTCTTGTATGGCCTGAGCCCATTTCATATTCATTTTGGAAGTACTGGAGGCAGAAGCCTTGACTTCCTCTGACATTACTCATTGTTTTTCCTCATCTGAAAGGATAGAAGGAAATACCTATTCAACAAGAAAGTAGCCTTCTACGGGGTTATTTTTTTAATTTTTTTGGGCATTTTTCCAGCTAGTTACTTGACTTGAATCCTTTGTCAGAAGGAGGGTCCTGGTGTACCTCCTCCCCCCAGGACCATGCTCAGGGCTGAGATGCAGATCAGCTGCTCAGTTCCCCCAGGGGCTTTAAGCTGAACTGCCTGGATACTGGACCCAGGCTGCTTCCTCGGCCACCTTAGCTGCCTGCTGCTGCTACTGCAGCCTTTTCTGCAGCCTGGGGCCAGTGCTAGAGGAACCCTGCTCCCCTCTCACTCAGCTGGGAAAGCCCTTCCATGCTGACTTTTGAAGCTTCTTTGTCCCTTGTGGGTTGAGGGATCTGGGATCCCCCCTGCTGGGGATTCTGCCCCAGACGCCTGTTCAGGTCTTGTTCTTTGTCATGTTACATGGCCAGGGCTGGCCTCTGCTCCATTCAGAGTCCAGTGGAATAGATCTTTCCTGTCAGCTTTCCAGGTTACCTTTGGCTAGAAATCTCTTTCACTCTGTCTTTCTGTGACTTCTGCTGCTCTAGAATTTGTTGAGAGTCATTTTTTACAGGTATTTTATGGGCTGTGGGGGAAGTGCTAGAGCATATGGGATTTTCTACTCTGCCATCTTGGCTCCACCCAAGAATAATTAATTTGAGAGAAAGCATGATGTAGTGATAAGTGAGGCAGCCTCAAAACCTGAAAGATCTCAATTATAAGTCCTATGTCTGACATATACTGGCTTTTGTGATCTGAGACAAGACCCTTGACCTCTCAGTAGTATTGGCCAGGGCTTCTTAAACTTCTTCCACTGGTAACCCTTTTTTTGTGATTAGGCAGCAATCATTGTCATTGTGTGGCCTGAGGCATGGGCAGTGCAAAGTATGCACACCGTATTTTCCAATCAAGTCTGCAGTGAAATTGTGTGATGCTGCCAGAAACATCTCAGATTCATTACATGTTTTATTTTGAATTAACTTTGAGTTGTTGCATGTCCAGAAACTTTTCGCAGTTGCCAAATGTTTTGTAATCACAGGGCCATATCCCACTGTTTAAGAAGCACTGCTTAGGCAACTCACAAATGCTACAAGTGGCAGGGAAAATGTTGACCTACAAAGGTAGAGGGAGATTTCTCGCCTAGGAATTCCTTATACCAATGAAAACACAGATTCAAAAGAAATAAAAGAAAAATTAATTCCAATACTATAGAAACTATTGGAAAAAATAAGTCCTACCATTTCCTTCTGTGATATAAATATGGTCTTGTTACCTATACTAGGGAGAGGCAGAATTAAGAAAGAAAACTACAGAACAATAATCTCAAATGAATATTACTCCAAACATTTAAAATATAGTATTAGTGAGGAGACAATATTGACATATCACAAAGTTTGTACACTGGTCAGACTGCATTTAAATAGGAAAGCAGAACGTTTTCAATATTAAAAACTATGGACATAATAGCAATATTAATAATAACAGCAAAAATCATAAGATTATATTAATAGATGCAGAAAAAGCTTTTAAGAAGATGTGACATCCATTCCTATTTTTAAAAAAAATAGAAGAATAAAATTGAACTTTCCATAGAATGACAAATAATATCTATTTAAAAGCAAGAGCCAGCATTAGGTATAAAAGAGATGAGATATAGGCCTTTCTGAAAAGATCAGAGGTAAAACAAGGTTTTCCACTATTCAATACAATGCTAGAAATATGCTATAGAAATAAAGAGACAAAAAAGAAATAGAAACAAAACATTCATTTTTTTGAGGATGATATGTTTACTTACAGTATCTTGGTAAGTCAACTAAAAGACTAATTTGAAAGAATTAAGAATTTCAGCAAAGGTACAGGATAAACTCACCACAAATCAGCATTTTTGCGTGTTGCTAACAAAAATAGTAAGAAGAGACAGAAAGAGAAGAGAAAATTCGTTTAAAATAACAAAAGAGTATAAAAAGCTTGCATGTCTACCTGCCAGACATGGTGGAAAACTATCTTGACAAAACTACAAACTGATGGGGTTCAGACTCTGTCTGAGGTGGGGAATGATGGGATTCATACTCTGGGAACCTTCCTGAACTCCCCTTGAATCTCCTCATCTGGCCTTTCTTACTCAAATTTGTAGCCAGGTCCTTCTGAATCTTTTCACTTAACCTGGCCTTTCATATCCATTTCATACTAAAATCTGTTGCCCTTGGCCTGGTCTGGCCTTCCATTGTTGGTTACCTCTTCATTGACTCACCTATATCTCACTCAAGCCCTGCAGTGTCTGTTTCCAGCTATTTAACCCCCCTCCCCCCAGTACATCAGTTGTTACCCAAATCCCATCCAGATCCTCCTTAGACCCTCTTCCCAGACCACTAGACTATCTCTAGATCTTTCCCATGGATTTTCTGTATATAAACTCCATCTCGCCTCCATGAAGGTGCTCAACTTCAATCCAGCTCAAAATCTAACTGAGATTCTATCTGACCTGCTTGTGAATACAAGCATTATACAAATGCTTAGGCTTCTTAAGAGTCAACCCAATATGGTAGATATTTAATAAACTTTGTTTTTCTTTGACTTTAAGAAGGCTTGAGTCAAATTCATTCGAGCAGGACCCAGCATGTTGGTATTTTAAGGTACACCACCCTTCAACCTCGATACAAACCACTCTTTTCATACTTAAAAACAGATTTAAATAATTTGAGAAATATCAATTGCCAATGAAGTGGCCAAACTGCTGTAATACTTACAATACTACCTAAATTGATTTATTTATTTTGGGCCATACCATTCAAATTTCCAAAGGATTACTTTAGAATTTGAGAAAAATAGTAAGAAAATTCATCTAGGGAAAGAAAAAAATTCATCTGGAGGAAAAAAAAAAACAATATTGTCAAGAGAATTAATGAAAAAAAGTGGGAAGGAAGAGGCCTTAGCAGTACCAGGTGTCAAACTATTTTACACATCCATAACCCATTGTCATTGCAATGAGAGGAAGGACATGCCTTTCCTCAGCTCTTTGCCAAAGTAAAAATTATTCATTATGATTATATGATGTTTGCCTATATTTTAGTGTTTTAATTTATAATATTGTAGTCATTGTATATGTAGTTTTCCTGGTTTTGTTCACTTTATTCCACGTAATTGCTCATATATATTCACATGTTTTTTCTGAATTCCTCATATTTATTATTTCTTATGGTAAAGTAACATGCTATTATATTAATATGCCATCTGTTCCTCAATCTATGACTTTTACTTGGTTTTTAAGGTTTATTTTTTGCCAATACAAAATTACTGTTTTTCATCAAAAACAAAGAAATTTATCTTATTGTAAATGAGAATTTGTCCTGAAAGCTCTATTTCACTATCCTTGGCTCAAGGCTGTCCTTTTTTTAAGACACCTTTGGTAACTCATTTAGCATTTGTCCTCAATATTCATGGAACATTATAGGACTGCAATCAGAATTAAATGACATTTAGATACACAGGACTGTGTTCATAACATAATGCTAAGTGGCAACTTCAGAATCATGTGTAGCAAACCAAATTATAGAATTCAGAAATCAAAACAGAAATCAACTTTGGGGGCTAAATTGTCCTGATTATCTCGGATTTCTGGTCTTAATTCACAACTTTCTCCTATGTAGATAATTGGAGTAATTACTGCAATTAATTAAGAATTTTTTCCCCTATAATTTTGACCTTATTACCTAGTCTCTAATACCTAATCTAGAATAAGAATTCTGAAATCAGTGCAGTGCGATAGAAAGAACATTTCCGTAGGAATGAGAAGGCCTGGGTGCTAGTCCTGTCTTTACTTACTAGTCAAAAGATAGGAGACAGGTAATCTATTTCAGTCTCAGTTTATCATTTCTAAAATGATAGGAATAATACTTGCTTAAAGTCTTGTTTTGATACTTGAATCCCATAATATTTAAGGGGATGGGATTTGTGCTGGACCCCTAAAAGGAAATGACCATGTCTTTGGGACCTAGACCCCAAAACCCCTAAACCAAGTAATCTGGCATTCGCCAGAGGCATCTCCTGTCCCAGTCAACAATGCTTTAACTACCCTTTCATTATGACCCTCTTTGTCTCTACCTGGCCTCACCCTAAGCTATGCCACTTTTCAGTCCCATCCAGATCTTCCTACAGTCTTTCTGCATAAAAGTGTCCATCTTGTCCCCATTAAATTGCTCAGATTCTTAAAATCTGGACCACTTGTATTGGTGACACAATAAACCTTTTCTCTGACTAAAAGAAGGTTTGAGTGGTCACATTCTTTTGAGGCAGACTCGTGCCCTTTGCTCTAGCACCCTTAGACCACAACAATAGAAGTATACATATGGAAGCATTTTCAAAATTATAACATAGTTTTACAAATATGACACTACTACTAAAATAACCAAGTACTAGATAAAGTACTTCTGTTACTTCTTTAATAGCCTTAGAAACTCTTGGGGAGAAAGATGGAGAAAAGTATAAGGCTTCCCTGGAACAAGATAGTATCGTTCCTATTTTAAACTTTTTGTCAACTGTCTTTGTTGAGTTTTGGAGTGCTGGGAACCCCAAAATACCGACACTTTGGGTCCTGCTAGAATGAATTAGACACAAGCCTTCTTAAAGCCAAAGAAAAACAAAGCTTATTAAAGATTTACCATATTAGGTTGACTCTTAAGGAGCCTAAGTGTTTGTAATGCTTGACAAGCCGGCCAGATAGAATTTCAACTAGACAGAGTCTGAGCTGGATTGACTCTGAGTACCTTCATGGAGGCAAGTTGAAACATAAATATAGAAAATCTGTGGGAAAGATCTAGAGGTGGTCTTGATGAGACTGGGGTAACTAGTGATGTAATCAACTGTGGGAAACAGCTGGAGGCAACTGGGAGGTATCAGACAATGGAGGGCTTGGGTGGGAAGAAGGTGGGGCAATCTAGAGGTAACTGACAATGGAGGACCTGGTTAGGTTAAGGGTAACAGATTTGAGTATGAAAGGCCAAGTTAAGTGGGAAGATTCAAGGGGAGCTTAGGGAGGTTTCCCCATCACCTTCAGTACCTTTCAAATTTTTTATTACTTCTGGCTTCATTCAGATACAATCAATTATCTGAATACATCTTTCAAGGTCAGATTACATAATACTGTCCAGTTCTATCCTGCTTGACACACAATTTCATACCGTCCTTTGATGAAAATATGATTATGTGACTCTTAAAAATCTTAAGTTAAATCAATGCTGTTATAAGAGTTTCTGACATTTACTCCTTTTACCACATATTAACTTCCAATCTTTTCCCCTACTGTCTGGATTTACAGAGATTAAGTTGCACCTCTACTATCATGGTAGGGGGAAGAAAGTAGTCAGATTTCCAGTATGCCTAATTACCCTGAGCTTTTCTGTTTACAAAAGGCATTACCTGTAGGACTGTTAGGTGAAAAAAGCCTGGGAGAAATACATTAGTTAGATGACCTGCCTTGTCCAATAGAATTATGTTCAAAACAAGTATCTGTAATTTATTCCACTTTTATAAAAATCAGCTTTGTAAACCACTTCTCATCTCTGACAAGTTGGAAGAGTCAGATGACCTGGTTTGAGATGCAAAAGCTAACTTTGCAAATTAAGTTGTAAATGAAACATCTTCAGTTTATTTTTATTTCTGATAATTCATTTTAACCCAAGTAAGTTGCTTTTTGGAATTTTTCAAAAAAGAAAACCCATCCAATTCTGTTCAATAGCATTATGGAATTACAGTATGTCAGTGCTAGAAGGGACCTTAGCATTCTTACAATTCAGTTTCAGAGATGAGGAAATTAAACCCTTGTAATGATCATGAGACATACCTGTGATCACATTGCTAGGAGGTACAGAGCCTAGATTTGTCATTGTTAACCTTTCAGAAGCCAGTTATTTTCTCCTGGACATTTTATTTCCAATTTGGAGGTAGGGGTACCTGGACAGTAGTACTAGGGATTTGTTATCTGGATAGCTGAATCTATTTTCTTTTATTTTTCTTTCACAAAGTTCAAAACTTTTATTGACTTTGGATATTCTTTGGACATTCTAAATATTTACAGATTACGTCCACTTCATGAAAGTAAAAGTAAAAATATGATAACTTCTTGACTGTGCATGGAATACTTCACACCTGCAGCAATACTTCTATGTCCAAGTCTCTTTTTACATAAAAATAACAAAAAAATGTATTTTCTGTTCCTTCATCTTTCACCTTATAGGGAAAAGAAAGAAAAACAATTTTTTTTTTTGTAACAAAAATGCTTTGTTGCAGAGAACATTAGCATAGGTCTGTATAATCTCAAGGTTCAAAGTGACAATAGAGTGGGCTAGCCATCATTGAAAAGTAGTATCAGTAATGGGGAGCAAGGTGCATTCCAACTCCCCTAACTTGATTGATGAGTCAATACATAAAGACTATTTGTAATTGAAAATTACAGGATGGAAGTTCATTTTCTGTAGTCTCACTCAAAGCAGATAGAATTACTGAGATAATACGTACTTTACCTTGTGTCAAGTTCTGAAATAAACCAAACTCATAAGTGGACGAATAAAGCAGCTTTAATCAAGAGAATGGGGTGACAAAACTGCCACTATGGGGGTTGTCCCACCAAGAGACTCACAGGAAAGATTTTTGAACTTTTAGGAGAAAAGAGGGAGGGAAGAGTATGAGGCAGCAAGGCCCGGTTATGAGACCTTGGTTACCCTTGACAATCCAGGCAAGCGTACCCACTCATTCTGGTTAATTTACTTTTCATAATCTAATTTGCTGTAAACCTCAATGAACAGGACAAGGATATTAGGAGCTGAGATCCAGCTCAAGCTAGGTTCCTTTATGAGGTAAAACTCCAGGGTAGGGACTAAGGATGTGGTTCAACTCAGTCTAATCTTAATATTTCCCTCTTCCTCCTCAGCCACTCATTCCCTTGTAAATTCTTCTCCTAGGGAGGCCATAGTGGTTCTGTCCCTCAATATAACCTGGGATCATTGCATATTGCTTTTTCGATTATACTGCTCCCTTCTCTCCAATGTTGCAAGAGAGTCTCATAAAAGACATCAAGTCTCCTGCAAACAGATTCAATAATGCCTCTTCGTAATTACCTCCACCAGATTTCCACCTGCAGTCCTCTCTCCATATGTACATTTTGAAAGAAACCTCTAACTGGTTTCTTTGCTTTCCCTCTGTTGTTGCGGCTGTCCTTGGCTTACTGTGATTATCTATCCATCTTCCATATCTGTTGTTTGCAAAGTAAATAATATCTTCAATTCTTTTTTCCTCCTAAGAATGTTTCAAATGCCTCTTTTGAATGACCATCTTCTTTAGTTTATAATTAAGTTCAGATTTGTAGGGAAAGTAACTCTGACCTACATCCTGAGCTCCATGGCTCTTTGAATCACAATATTTGATTTGCTTCTATATTTTCTGGTGAGTATAGAATAGTTTTGTATTACTTAAATTTCCTTTCCTTCATATTTGAACACCTTTTCCTTTATGCCTTATAAAATTTGCCATTTCTGAATAGAATTATTAAATTTAAGTATTATGTGTCTTGGAGTTTGCAGCCTTGGGTTTTATTCTGGAGGAAATCTATGAATTCTTTTTTTTTTGCCTTTTTCTTTCCTACTTTTATTTTTTAAATGTTTATTTATTTATTTTTAGTTTTCAATGTTCATTTTCACAAAATTTTAAGTTCCAAATTTTAACCTGATCTCTCCGTTCCTCCCACCTCATAATACCTTGCATTCTGATTACCCCTTTTCCCTCAATTTGCCCTCTCTTCTATCACACCTCTCCCTTTCCTCATCTTCATCTTCTCTCTTTTCTTGTAGGACAAGATTGATTTCTATACCCCATTACCTGTATTCCTTATTTCCCAGTTGTATGAGAAAACAGTTCTCATCATTCATTCCCAAAACTTTGAGTTCCAACTTAGCTCCCTTCCTCTCTCCCCACCCATTCCCACTGAGAAGGCAAGCAATTCAATACAGTATAGTTTTACAAAAGCCTTCCATAATAGTCATGTTGTATAAGACTAACTTTATTTCCCTCCATCCTATCCTGCCCCGCATTTATTCTATTCTCTCTTTTGACCTTGTCCCTCCCTAAAAGTGTTTACTTCTAATTAGTCCCTCCTCTCATTTGCCCTCCCTTCTATCATCCCCCTCACCCACTTGTTCTCTTCTCCCCTCCTTTCCTGTAGTGTAAGATAGATTTTCATACCAAATTGAGTGAGCATGTTATTCCCTCCTTAAACCAAATATGATGAGCATAAGCTTCACTTTTTCTTCTCAACTACTCCCTTCTCTCCTTCATTGAAAAAACATTTTTTTGCCTGTTTCATGAGAAATAATTTGCCCCATTCAATTTCTCCCTTTATCCTCCCAATATATTCCTATCTCATACCTTAATTTCATTTTTTTTAGATATCATCCCTTCTTATTCAACTCACTGTGTGCTCTCTGTCTCTCTCTCTCCAACTACCCAAATATTTAGAAAAGTCTCAAGTTACAAATAGTATCTTTCCATGTAGGAATGTAAACAGTCCACCTTTAGAAAGCCCTTTATGATTTCTTTGAACTGTTTGCCTTTTCATGTTTCTCTTGATTCTTGTGTTTGAAAGTCAGATTTTCTATTCAGTTCTGGTCTTTTCATCAAGAATGCTTGAAAGTCCTCTATTTCAGTGAATGATCAATTTTTTCCTCTGAAGTAGCATACTCAGTTTTGTTGGGTAGGTGATTCTTGATTTTAATCCTAGTTCCTTTGACTTCTGAAATATCCTGTTCCAAGCTCTTAGATCCCTTAATATAGAAGATGCTAGATCTTGTGTTATTCTGATTGTATTTCCATAATACCCAAATTGTTTCTTTCTAGCTACTTGCAATATTTTCTCCTTGATGTGAGAACTCTGGAATTTGGCTACAATATTCTAGGAGTTTCTCATTTTGGATCTCTTTTAGGAGGTGACCTGTGGATTCTTTTAATATTTATTTTGCGCTCTACTTCTCGAATATCAGGGCAGTTTTCCTTGATAATTTCATGAAAGATGATGTCTAGGCTCTTTTTATGATCACGACTTTGAGGTAGGTCCCATAATTTTTAAATTGTCTCTCCTGGATCTATTTTCCAGGCCAATTGCTTTTCCAATGAGATATTTCACATTATCTTCTATTTTTTCATTCTTTTGGTTTTGTTTTGTAATTTCTTGGTTTCTCATACAGTCATTAGCTTCCATCTACTCTTTTCTAATTTTTAAAGAACTATTTTCTTCAGTGAGCTTTTGAACCTCCTTTTCCATTTGGCTAATTCTGCTTTTAAAGCATTCTTCTCCTCATTGGCTTTTTGGATCTCTTTTGCCAATTGTCTTAGCCTATTTTTAAAGATGTTATTTTCTTCAACATTTTTATGTCTCCTTTAGCAAGCTGTTGAATCATTTTTCATGATTTTCTTGCGTTGCTCTCATTTTTCTTCCCAATCTTTCCTATACCTCTCTTGTTTGATTTTGAAAATCCTTTTTGAGTTCTTCCATGGCCTCAGACCACTGCACATCCACTTTGGACGTTTTGGATATAGAGGTCCTTACCCCCTAGGTCTTCCTCTGATGGCATGCATCCCTCCTCCTCATCTGAAAGGATGGAAGAAAATGCCTGCTCACCAAGAAAGTAATCTTCTATTTTCTTATTCTTTTCCACTTTTTTGGACATTTTCCCAGTCAGTTACTTTACTTTTGAGTTCTTTGTGAAAAGGAGGGTATACTCTGGGGTCTTGTAAGTTTTCAGTTCCTCCAAAGTGGCACAATCAAGGAAAAGGAGTTTACTCCTCTCCTAGCCTGTGCACTGGTTTGGGAGCAACAAAAAATTTTCTGCTCAGAATCTGTGAGTAATAGAATTTCCTCTCCACAGCCACCTTTAGCTCTGCCAGCACTTCTCCTCCTGACCCCAGGGCCTGGCTCAGGGCTGAGATTTTCATTAGTGGCTAAATTCCCCCAGTGCTTTAGGCAGAGGGCTCCAAAAATAGATCTGCCACTGCAATGTCTGCTGCTTCTGGGGCCAGACTGTGTTCCCTTCTCATTCAGATAAAAACGCTTTCTCACTGACCTTTGAAACTTGCATTGGAGTTTGTGGGTTGAGGGATCTGATAACCACCACTGCTTCTGAGGATTCCACCCCTGAGGCCTGTTCTAATCCTATTCTCACTGATGCTGAGTGGCCAAGCCTAGGCTGGGCCTCATGAACTGCACTCTGCTCAGTGTCCAGTGTGATAGACCTTTCCTGTCAGCTTTCCAGGATGCCTTGCACTGGAAATCTCTTTTGCTGTCATTTTGTGGCTTCTGGGGCTCTAGAATTTTTAGAGTCATTTTTTTACAGGTATTTTATGAGTTGTGGGGGAAGAGCTAGAGTATATGTGTCTTTCTACTCCACCATCTTGACTCCTCCCCCTACGAATTCTCTCAATCAGAATTTCCTGTTCAATGGCCAGAAGTTTGGGGTAGCTCACTTCTATTATTTATTTCAGTATTGATGTGTGGTTGACACATCCTGGCACTTGAAATTCAGAGCTTTGTCCAACTGGTTCTATGGGATCACCTGCCATGAAACTTGCTGTCTTTCATGTTCCAGTAGGCTTCTGCTTCTGAAGAACTGCTACCTTGTGGGCTTTCTGTTATGATCTAAAGAAACTTTTGGAACTTGGAGCTAGGTTCTACTTGGTGTCGGAAAGAGGGAGAGATGACTGGAGAATAGAGTTGTGTTGTGTTGCAGCATTGTGTTTTGTGTCCTTGTTAGTGTATTCTCACTGTTGCAGGGGAGCGATACTGAGTGACCTCTTGGTAGGTATCAGTTCATGTCTTTGTTTTTTTAGCCTTATTTTGCATTCTTAGTGGATTCTAGATTGTGGAGACAGCTGAAACTCTATCTTTGGTGAACAATTCCTGTTTTGGAGAAGTTTGAGAGATCTTGAGGATCAGAGACATGTTTATTCCTTCATCTTGTTATTCGTGTGATCTGCAAGTCTGAATGTACTTTCCATGGGTCTATTAGAATGAATTTGCTTCCTGTCATTTTATTCAGTTACAAAAAGCAATTATTTTGTGCATCTGTGCAATGTCTTTAGAACGTCAAAAATAAAAGAATAATAAACAGTGCAATAGAAGTTTGTCCCATGACTTTATGTATTAATTCCATGAAAAAAGATGAGAATGATATACTAATGATGATAGTGAACATAATACTCAGATACCATTTTAATGTTTATGAAATGTTTAAATACATTTTCTCACTTGATTTTTATAATAATACTGTGATACAAGGTTAAAGATGATATAATCCTTATTTTACAGATGAGGAAACTAAGGTTGAGAAGCTACTTGGCTTACCCAATTCAGTTGTATTAATAGTAAGTGCTTAAGATGAAATTCAAACACATGTATTCCTTACTTAGACTGAATGACCTACCCACAATGGGAGGCAAAGCTATGGAATTATAATGCCTAGTTAATTCTGTTGACCTTTGCTGAAAGAGTTCTCTTAGGCCCTTACTCATTTTTCTTTATTTCTTTGATCCTTTTGGTCTAACAGGTATATAATTTACTCTTTTAGCTCCTTCTGTTTATTACACTTTCAAATCACTCATGCATGTTAACCACTTTGGCTAGACAACAAGCTTCAATAGTAAGTGAGCTCTGTTTCAATGGAAAAGAGATATGTATCACTACTCTCCAAAATCATGCCAATCAAAGGTTGAAATCTTTCAAATGTTATATAAGGCATAGTTAGGTCGGGAAAATATAGCCTATAGTTAACCCAATGTGTTCCAGAGTAAGCTCTCTGGGAGCAGAGCTTCTCCCTTATACCTTTATGAACTATTCTAGAGATAATAATTTCAATAATGATTTCACCATTTTTTGGGTACCATTTTATAAATAGTGTTAAAGGAAGCCTCCAGGTCCAAAAAGGTCCCAAAAGGGGACCTAATAAGATTGCTTTTCACCTGGGTGGGGCTGGTTCTGTGGTTTCTGGCAGCTACAGGTATCTCTGAATTTGGCTAGTGTTTACTTTGAAAGGATCACCGACATGTCAAGTATCTCTGAGCCATAGAAATTCTTCTAATCAGCTGATTGTTGTATGACTCCATTGTCTTGCTCCCCTGTGAATAAGGAAATTCTTTGATTCTATTGTTAGGCTGGTTACCCAATATCCTAGGTATTTATATATGTTCTTCGCTGAAGGGGGTGAACCAGACTTCTAATTACCCAAACTAGAATCTTGACAATTTACAACAAAATACTTGCCAAAAAGATGAAAGAAAGTGATGTTTAATGCAAGAACCTTCATGATAGATATGCAGGACTGATATCTATCAAGAAATACTGCAAGATCATAAATTATATGCACTTGCTGGCTCTGAGGCAGAGAAAGCACAGCCTGGTATTTTGAATGAAGCAATTAGAACACACTTACTATGGAAGTATGGAACATACATTTATGATAGTAATTCTTGCAAACAGTCTTTAGAAAGATATATTTACTTCTTTTGTGCACAAAGGTACAATGAAAATGTTCTTTTTTGGTAGTTTGAGGTCTATTTCTTTGTTTCTCATTTATACCTTGTCAGTTGATCTTTTCAATTTATTTCCTTTAATAAAGCAAAAAAAGTGCACTGAAAATACAGTACATCAATGCCTCTGCTCATGCAAACATTCCCCAATTCACAGGACTGCTTTGGACTGTTAATGCTTCTTTGCTAGTCCCTAAACAACTGAAAATTTATATGCGAAAAGAATATTTCACTTCTAAGTCAGTGATTGAAGTCCTGCATGTTTATAGAGTAAGAAATCATTACTACCCATTCAGTGGCTTAAGTAAAAAAGAGTTAAGACCTGAGAATTAGGCATCATAAGAACTCAGCTTTATAATTCTGAAGAATGAGTGAGGTCTATAGACTACAAGAGAATAAGTAAAAAGTGCGATTTAAGAAAAAGTAGCCTTTTGTCTCAGGCTGTACCTTTACATGGTGTGTCATCCAGTGATAATGCGGTCTATACTCTGCCTCTTTCCCAGGGGCCAGTATGCCCAGCCAAGTCAGTGATAACTCCAAATTTGTGCCAAGTGCTGAAGTGGTCACTTTCAGCCTCTCGGGAGTGGTGAAACAAAACTCAGAGCAAGCGCTTAAAAACAGGCAAAGATTATGACTAGCTTCCTGCTGAGCTGACAAGATGACTATGAAAAACAGAATTTTTATTTGGAATCTGAAACTGTCATGGATGTAACCATGAATACACAACAATTTCCCTGATCTTCAGCTTTACCGGTGGGGGGAAGGTTATTCAGGAAGGGATGATGGTCTATTATGAAGGTAATAGAGTTCTTATAAATATGATACATGACTTACTAAATAGCATATCAAATTACATTCTGGAGACATTACTGAATCACAAACACCTGTTCCTGAATTTCTGTAAATACATTAGCTATTAAATCAGTGATCACGGAGAAGAGTAAATCATATCAAAATCAAGTCTAATACAACATAGGAATAAGCAGAAACATTGCCAGGCAAATTAAAATTTTGATATATTATAGCTGCTAACCTTTCCATCACAATTATACTTATACATACATTTTTAGCATCCTTCTAGTTTGTGACTGATAAGAGGCAATGTAATGCAATGGAGAAAACTGTAGACCTGAAGTCAGGAGGTCTGGGTTTTAATATTATCTCCAAGATGAGTAGTTCGATAACTGTGGGAAATTTTCTCTGAATCTCATCTTTTTTTTTTTATCAGGAAAATTATTCTGTACTGACTAACTTACAGAGAGGTTGTGCACCATGCACGTTGCAAAACCCAAATGTCTAGATAGCATTGTTCTTATTTGCCGTAGTATCTATCTTGTTTACCAAATTTCATGAAGGAATCAAAATGAAATAAAAACATGATTATCCAATGGCATGAGTGTATCTGGTAGGAAATATCCTTTCTGCAATAGAGAGACCTAGTTTGGAATCCTACATTTGCTATTTACAAACTTTATGACCTTTGATAAGTCACTTATTCCCCAAACCTCAATTTCTTTATCAGTAAAATAAAGTGATTGAAATAGATGACCTTTAAAAAGTCTTTCCAGGGGATAGAATCAAGATGACAGAGTAATAGGAAGCATTTTTTGCTTTAGTTCCCCAGAATATCTCCTCCAAAACAAGCTAGAAAGCACACCAGATAGAATTTTGATTCAGAAAGCCAAAAAAAAAAAAGTAAAAGGTGAGTCATTTTTCCACACCAAGGCAGCCTAAGAAGACAGAGTTCTGCTGACACTGGGGTAGAGGCTGACCAGCAGCACATTACCATAGTATCAGGGAACATTGTAGAGGGAGTTGAGATAGAGTATCTGAGGCAGAAGCAACAAATAAAAGGAAAATCCAAGGGACACCTTAACTAGTGCTGAGAGAAAGAAAAGGCCAATCTGGCAGTCCTTTGCCCATTATCCAGTTTTATATCATAGACCAAGGGCAAAGAGTAGTGATTCTGAGTAAGAGTAGGGTCTAGGTAAATACTAAGCATAGAATAAATTCCAATAACATAGTTGTGTGGCTTTAAACCTGGGAGCAGAGTGATGACTGTTCCATGAGTCCAGGACATAAGCCTTCAGTGGATTATCCAGGATCAAAGAAAAGTCAGCAATTCAGTAGCTCTGAATTTACACAACTTCCCAGAAGTTCTGGGCTCAGTGACTGAGTACAGCAATAGTCTCCTTAAATTCAGCTATACACCAATCAATAGATCTAACCTGAAGAGCTCTTATATAATGGTCAGATGCTCAAGCCACACATCATTCCTCCCCCAACCCCCAAAGAGACAGAGTCCAACATTAACATAAAGTCCAAAGTCAAGAAGAAGGCCAGAAGAAGGAAGGAACAAAAAACCGACCATTTAGGGAGATAACGAAGCTCAAGATCCAAACACACAGGAAGACAATGACTTGAAAACATCTACAAGCAAACCCTCAAAGTAAAATGTAGTTTTGATACAAATCTGAAAAAGAATTCCTAGAACTGTTTCAGAGTAAAAGTAGGAGATAAAAATGATTTAAACAACCAAATGAGAAGTATGGAAGAAAGATATGATGAGAGAATTAACAGCTGGAAGAGAGAATTAACAGTTAAAGAGGTACAAAACCTTACCCAAGAAAATAACTCTGTAAAAGTTAGAACTGGTCAAACAGGAATCAATGACTGTATGAGATGTGAAATAATAATAAAACAGAATAAACTGGAAAAAATGTGAAATGTCTCAAAGGAAAAACAACTGACCTAGAAAATATACAAAAATTTTTAAGCTCATTACATTACCTAAAACCCATGAAGAACAACAATGATGAAAAGAGCCTAGACATCATATTTTGGGAAAATATAATAGAAAATTGCTCATACGTCTTAGAATCAGAGGGCTAAGTAGAACTTGAAAAAAACTATTAGTTACCTTCTGAAAGAAATACAAAAACGTAAATTTCCAGGAATATTGTAATTAATGTACTAAGGGGTCAGCCAACCTCACATAAGATTTAGCAGACAACATTATAAAGAAAAGATGGTTTCGAATATGCTATTCCAGAAGGTAAAACATCTAGGATTATAACCAAGAATAACCTACTCAGCAAAACTGAATATTATCATATAAGGGGGAAACGATATGTAATGAAATAGGAAACTTTAAAAAATTAATACTTTACTTTCCCCAAATTACATGTAAAAACAATTTTAACATTAAAAAATTTGTTTGAGTTCAAAATTCCCTCCCCCCTCCACCATTTCTCTTCTGCCACGCCCCTCCCCTGCCCCACCCCCCCCACCCCATTTGAGAAGGCAAGCAATTTCAGTTCTGCTGACACTGGGGTAGAAGCTGACCAGCAGCACATGACAGTAGTGTCAGGAAGTATTGTAGAGGGAGTTGAGATAAAGTATCTCAGGAGGAAGCAATAGGTAAAAGGAGAACTCAAGGGACTGCTTAACTAGTGCTGAGATAAAGAAAAAGGTCTATCTCAGAACCCTTTACCCCTTATTGAGTTCCAGATCATGGGCAAAGAATAGTGGTCAGCCAGCCAGTATCCTGGTAGGTAGGTTTTACATGTGCAGTCATGCGAATCATATTTCCATGTCAGCCATTTTGTGAAAGAAAACACAGACAATAAACTTAAGAAAAATAAACAAAATCAAGAAAAAGTATCTTTGACTTGCATTCTGGGTCTACCATTTTTTTTTTTTCTGTAGAGATGGACAGCACCTTTCATCATGTCCTTCAGAATTATCTTGCATCATTGCATTGCTGAGAATAACTCAGTCATTCACAGTTGACCATCATGCAATATTGTTACTGTATACAATGTTCTTGTGGTTGTCCTCATCTCACTTTGCATCAGTTCTTGTTAGTTTTTACAAGTTTTTTTCTGAGAGCATCTTGCTTGTCATTTTTTATAGCATAATACCATTCCATCTCAATGATTTTCAACTTATTCAGCCATTCCCAAATTGATGAATATCCCCTCAATTTCCAATTCTTTATCACCACTAAAAGAGCTGCTATAAATCTTTTTGAACATATAGGTCCTCCCTTTTTTTAAAAATTTCATTGGAATACAGAACTAGTAGTGGTATTGCTTGGTCAAAGGGTGTGCATGATTTTTAGGGGACATAGTTTTAAATTATTCTGCAGAATTGTTGCATCATTATACCACTTCACCAATGGTGTATTATTAGTGTCAATTTTTCCACATCCCCTCCAACTTTTGTCATTTTCCTTTTCTGTCATATTAGCCAATCTTATAGGTGTGAGGAGGTAACTCAGAGGTATTTTAACTAACATTCCTCTAATCAATAGTGATTTAGCAGATTTTTTCTAATGACTATAGATAGCTTTGATTATTTTGTCTGAAAACCACCTGTTCATATCCTTTGACCATTTACCAATTGAGGAATGACTGTTATTTTTATAAATTTGACTTGGTTCTCTCTATACATGAAAAATGAAGTCTTTATTAAAGAAACTTGCTGTAAAAATTATACTGCCTTCTCTCTCCTTTTACCCTGTCAATTCTCAAATGTTTTGCTTCTGACTTTTACCCTTCTCCAATCAGCTCTCTCTTATTTAAGCTCCACCCCTTCTCCTATCTCCCTTTCCCCCTACTTTCCATTGTTTTTGTTTTTTCTTAATATAATTTATTTATTTTGAGTTCCTCTCTCCTCCACCCCAGGACAGTGTGCACCCCAACCACTTCTTTCTTCAAATTGTCTTCTTTTCTATCAACCCCACCTTATCTCATCTCCCTCCCCTCTATTTCCCTTTAGAGCAAGATCGATTTCTATACCCCATTGCCTGTATAGTGTAATCCCCAGTTGCATGCTAAAACAATTTTTAACATTCATTTTTAAAGCTTTGACTTGCACATTCTCTCCCTTTCTCCTTGCCCACCCACTCTCATTGAGAAAACAAGCAATTTGATACAGGTAACACACTTGTAGCCATGCAAAACACTTCCATAACAGTCATATTGTGAAAGGATAACCACATTTCCCTCTATCCTGTCCTGCTCTCCATTTATTCCATTCTCTCCCTTGACACCCCACAATAGTGTTTGTTCCTGAGTACATCTTCCCTCAATATGCCATTCCTTCTATCCTCCCTCTCCTATCCTCTGCCCTTCTGCCTTTCTGAAGGGTAAGATAGATAGATTTACACTCCCAATTGAATGTGTGTTATACCCCTATCCTCCTTAAACCAAATGAGATGAGAGGAAGGCTCACTTATTCACTCTCACCTCTCCCCTCTTCCCCTCCATTGGAAAAACTCTTTTTTGCCTCTTTTATGTAAGATGATTTATTGTGTTCTACCTCTCCCTTTCTCTTTCCCCCACTACATTCTTCTTGTGTGTGTGTGTGTATGTATGTATGTATATATGTATTCCTTCTAACCACACTAACACTGAGAAAGGTCTCGTGAGTTACAAATATAATCTGCCCATGTAGGAATGTAAACAGTTCAACTTTAATGAGTCCCTTACGGCTTCTCTTTCCTGTTTACCTATCCATGTTTCTCTTGATTCTTGTATTTGAAAGTCAAATTTTCTATTCTTTCTATTCAACTTCAGTCTTTACAACAAGAATACTTAGAAGTCCTCTATTTCATTGAAATTCCATTATTTCTCCAAAGTATAATACTCAGTTTTTCTGGGGGGTGATTCTTGGTTTTAATCCTATCTTATTTGACCTCTGGAATATCATGGCCCAAGTCCTCTGATTCCTTAATGTAGAAGTTGCTAAATTTTGCATTATTGAGTTTCCACAATAATTGAATTTTTTCTTTCTGGTTGCTTGTAATATTTTGTAATTGACCTGAGAACTCTGAAATTTGGCTGCAATATTCCTAGGAGTTTTTATTTTTTAGATCTCTTTCAGAAGGTGATTGGTGGATTCTTTCCATTTCTATTTTATGTTCTGGTTCTAGAATATCAGGTCAGTTTTCCTTGATAATTTCGTGAAGTGTAATGTCTAGGCTCTTTGTCTGATCAAGGTTTTCAGGTAGATCAATAATTTTAAAACTATCTCTCCTGGATCTATTATCCAGGTCATTTGCTTTTCCAATGAGATATTTCACATAGTCTGCTATTTGTTCGTTCTTTTGGTTTTGTTTTATAATTTATTTTTTTAAATATTTTTTAAAATTTATTTGGTTAACTTTTTTACATTCATTTCCACAAAATTTTGGGTTCCAAATTTTCTCCTTATTTGTCCCCTCCCACCACCCCTATCACCAATCTGCCCTCTCTTCTATCATCCCTCCCTTCCCTTGTCCCCATCTTCTCTTTTGTCCTGTAGGGCCAGATAACTTTCTATTCCCTATTACCTGTATTTCATATTTCCTAGTAGCAAGAAAAATACTCAACAGTTATTCCTAAAACTTTGAGTTCCTACTTCTCCCCATCCCTCCCTCCCCACACATTCCCTTTGGGAAGGCAGGCAATTCAATATAGGCCCTATCTGTGTAGTTTGCAAATGACTTCCACAATAGTTGTGTAGTATAAGACTAATTATATTACCCTCCATCCTATCCTGCCCCCCCATTGCTTCTATTCTTTCTTTTGATCCTGTCCCTTCCCAAGAGTGTTGATTTCAAATTGCTCCCTCCTCCCATTGCCCTCCCTTCCATCATGCCCCCCACCCCACTTATCTCCTCCCCCACTTTCCTGTATTGTAAGATAGGTTTTCATACCAAAATGGTTGTGCATTTTATTCCTTCCTCTAGTTGAATGTGATGGGCGTAAACTTCATGTTTTTCTCTCAGCTCCCTTCTTTTCCCCTCCACTAAAAGTCTCCTGCCTGCCTCTTCTATGAGAGATAATTTGCCCTACTCCATTTCTCCCTCTATCCTCCCAATACATTTCTCTCTCACTGCTTAAATTCATTTTTTTAAGATATGATCCCATCCTATTCAATTCACTCTGTGCTCTCTCTTTGTGTGCGTATGTGTGTGTGTGTGTGTGTATGTGTGTGTAATCCCAACAACTACCCAGATACTGAAAAGTTTCAAGAGTTACAAATACTGTCTTTTCATGTAGGAATGTAAACAGTTCAACTTTAGTAAATCCCTTATGACTTCTCTTTGCTGTTTATCTTTTCATGCTTCTTCTAATTCTTGTGTTTGAAAGTCAAATTTTCTTTTCAGCTCTGGTCTTTTCATCAAGAATGCTTGAAAGTCCTCTATTTCATTGAAAGATCATTTTTTCCCCTGAAGTATTATACTCAATTTTGCTGGGTAGGTGATTCTTGGTTTTAATCCTAGTTCCTTTGACTTCTGGAATATCATATTCCATACACCCTTCGATCCCTCAATATAGAAGCTGCTAGATCTTGTGTTATCCTGATTGTATTTCCACAACATTGGAATTGTTTCTTTCTAGCTGCTTGTAAGATTTTCTCCTTGATCAGGGAACTCTAGAATTTGGCCACAGTGTTCCT
The DNA here is from genome assembly GCA_023548195.1 of Bettongia penicillata ogilbyi. NCBI lineage: Eukaryota > Metazoa > Chordata > Mammalia > Diprotodontia > Potoroidae > Bettongia > Bettongia penicillata. Next base: position 1,603,923 of record JAJHZJ010000072.1, on the reverse strand, counting down.
AGGGGTTTCTCTTTTTGGATCTCTTTCAGGTGGTGATCAGTGGATTTCTTGAATGCTTATTTTGCCCTCTGGTTCTAGAATATCAGGGCAATTTTCCTTGATAATTTCATGAAAGCTGATGTCTAGGCTCTTTTTTTTGATCATGGCTTTCAGGTAGTCCCATAATTTTTAAATTGTCTCTCCTGGATCTATTTTTCAGGTCAGTTGTTTTTCCCATGAGATATTTCACATTATCTTCCTTTTTTTCATTCTTTTGGTATTGTTTGGTGATTTCTTGGTTTCTCAGAAAGTCATTAGCCTCCATCTGTTCCATTCTAATTTTGAGAGAACTATTATTTTCAGTGAGATTTTGAACCTCTTTTTCCATTTGACTAATTCTGCTTTTGAAAGCATTCTTCTCCTCATTGGCTTTTTGAACCTCTTTTGCCAATTGAGTGAGCCTATTTTTCAAGGTGTTATTTTCTTCAGCATTTTTTGGGTCTCCTTTACCAAGGTATTGACCCATTTTTCATGCTTTTCTTGCATTTCTCTCATTTCTCTTCCCAGTTTTTCCTCCACCTCTCTAACTTGATTTTCAAAATCCTTTTTGAGCTCTTCCGTGGCTTGAGTCCATTGAATATTTATTTTGGATGTTTGGGATACAGAAGCCTTGACTTTTATGTCTTTCCCTGATGGTAAGAATTGTTCTTCCTCATCAGAAAGAATGGGAGGAGATATCTGCTCAACAAGAAAATTTTCTTCATTTTCTTCAGAGAGCTTTTGGACCTCCCTTTCCATTTAGTCACTTATGCTTTTTAAAGCATTCTTATCCTTATTGACTTTTTGAACCTCTTTTGTCATTTCGGTTAGTCTATTTATAAAGATGTTATTTTATTCAACTTTTTTTGGATATCCTTTAGCAAGATATTGAATCATTTTTTCATAATTTTCCTGCATCACTCTCATTTGACTTCCCATTTCCCTCTATACTAAATTGATTTTCAAAATCCTTTTTGAGCTTGTACATGGCTTTTAAGACCACTTCACTTTTTAAGACCACTTTCTTGGAGGCTTTGGGTGTAGGAGGCTTGACCTTGCTGTCTTCTTCCATATGTATGCTTTGATCTTCCTTGCCACAAGAAATACCTTTTCACCAAGAAAATAATCTTCTATAGTCTTATTTTTCCCTCTTTTTGGTCATTTTTCCAGTCAACTACTGGACTTTTGAGCTCCTTGTTAAGTAGAGGGTGCATTGCCCTGTTTCAGGGGTTTTATGCAGCTGTTTTCAGAGATATCTCTAGGGATCTGTAAATTCTCAGTTCCTCTAAAGTGGCATGATCAAAGGAAAGGTACTTATTCTTCTCATGGCCTGTGCTATGATCTGTGAACAATTCCAAGCACTGTTTTCTTCCTGGGAATTGAGAACAGGATTCCTTCTCCACAGTCACCACCAGCTCTGCTACATCAATGCTCCTCCTTGTCCCAGGACTGGCACCCAGAATTGCCACTCAAATTGCTTGATTCCCCACTGTCTGTAGGCTGAGTGCTCCAGAAGCAGTCACCACTGCAATAGTGGCCACCACCATGGGGTTGGAGCCTGGGACTGGACCACATTCCTCTCTCACCCTGGACAGATCTGTTCCATTATCCTTTGAAGCTGTCTTTGGCATTTGTGGATTGAGAATTCTGGAAAGCACTACAGCTGCCATGATTCACAGCCCTGAAGCTTGCTTCAGTCCTGTGTGTGTGGGCATGGCCCATACTGGGCTATACTCTGCTCTGACACTGGGGCAATAGAGCCTTCCTTTCAACCTTCCAGATTTTCTTGGACTGAAAAATCTCTTTCACTCTCTCATTTTGTGGTTTCTTCTGCTCTAGAATTTATTTAGAGTAATTTTTTTACTGGTACTTTGAGGGGTTTTGGGGGAGAGTTCAGCTTCTACTCCCTTACCTTGACCCTGCTCCCCCTTACTTTCCTATAGTATTTATCAGATATAATTCCTCTACTATATAACACATATCATTCCTATGGTATATAAGACATGTAATCCTTTTTTTAAGTGCAAAAACTACAGATTTATTTTTATTTCATGATTGATAAATTCTCAAATTGGCTAAGACACTTTCCCACAACTAAATACTACCACTCATCAGTCCAGAAGTTTGTACCTAACCAAGTTGAGGAACAAGGCATAAAAAAGCAGTCGTGTGAATATCATTGATAACTCAACTTACACTCTTTGTGCCTGTGTACTGCACATTTTTCTCACTAAGGAAAAGTGTCCAAACAGATTAGTAGGACAATATGACCTCCAAAACTCCACAAGTAGTTATAGAAGTAATAGAACTGAACTTCAGTATTTCCCTTGCACTCAAGTTACTTGAACCTATTTCAGTTTTTAAAAACTATATACAAGGGAAAAAGTACTGACCTAAGAGAATACTGAGCCATTCAGTCAAATATATGACTAGCTTCTAGGTCATCTTTGGATAACATTGATTTCTACACCCAACTAAGTGAATATATTTAGTCCCTCTTTGAGCCATTTCTGATGAGACCAAAGCTCATGTGCTCCACCCCCACCTCTACCCCCAGTTCTCCCATCTTTCCTTCCATGGTAAAATCTCTTTTGTGCCTCTTTTATGTTGAACAATTCATCTCATTTTCCTTCCCTCTTCTCCCAGTCTATTCCTCCTCCTCACCCCTTACTTTAATTTTTATAGACTATTATCCCATCAAATTCAATTCATACCCTGGCCCTCTTGTCTATATATGCTGTTTCTGACTGCCCTAATAGTAAGAACATTTTTAGGAGTTAAATGCATCATTTTCCCATGGAGAAAAGTAAACAATTTAACCTTATTGGGTCCCTTTTGATTAATCTTTCCTCTTTACCTTATACTTCTCTTGAATCTTGTGTTTGAAAGTCAGTTTCTGTTATGATCTGCTATTTTCATCAGGAGTGCTTGCACATCCTCTGTTTCACTGAATACCTATTTTCTTCCCTGGAAGAGTATTCTCAATTTTTTTGTGTAGGTGATTCTTCATTGTAATTTTAACTCTTTTCCCTCTGGAATGTCATATTCCTTAATCCTTTCATGTTAAAAAAATTAAATCTTGTGTTATCCTGACTGTGACTCCATGATATTTGAATTATTTCTTTTGCAATACTTACAGGAATTTGACTATAGTATTCCTTGGAGTTTTCGTTTTGGGATCTCTTGGGGATCATTTTGTGATCTCTTCAGGGAGATAGATTCTTTCCATTTCTATATTATCTTCTGTTTCTAGACTCTGAGGGCATTTTTCCTTGATAATTTCTTGAAAGATGATGTTCAGGTTCTTATTTTTTTATCATGACATTTAGGTAGCCCAATAATTCTTAAATTATCTCTCCTGGATCTGTTTTACAAGTCATTTGTTTTTCCTATGAGTTACTTTATATTTTCTTCTATTTTATCATTCTTTTGTTTGTTTATTTTTTCTTGTAGTCTCATAAAGTCATTAGCTTCCACTTGCTTAATTCTAATTTTTAAGAAATTATGTTTTCTGTGAATTTCTGTACCTCTTTTTCCTTTTGTCTAATTCTGCTTTTCAAGGCATTTTTTTTATTTATTAGAGTTTTGTGCTTCTTTTATCATTTGATCTAATTTTTTAAGGTGATGTTTTCTTCAGTATTTTTTGTGCCTCCTTTACAAAGCTGTTGACTCTTTTTAATTTTTTCTTGCATTACTCTCATTTCTCTTACTAATTTTTCCTCTATATCTTTTACTTGAATTTTGAAATCCTTTTTGAACTCTTTCACGGTCTGAGACGAAATCATATTTTTCTTTGTAACCTTAGATGTAGCAGCTTTGATTTTGTTGTTATCTTCTGAGTTTGTGTTTTGATATTTCATGTCACCATGGTAACTTTCTTTAATCATGATCTCTTTCTGCTGCTTGCTCAGTTTTCCAGTCTATTTCTTGACTTTTTAACTCTATCCTAAATTGGGTTCTGCTTCAAAAGTGGAGGGGACACTGTACCAAGTTTCAGGCTTTTTTGTGCAGTTGGATTCAAAGATAATTCCAGGGACTAGGGTGTGTTTTCTGATTCAAAATCAGTTTCTTAGGTCTAGATTCCAAGAAGTCTTAGCTAATAAGGATAAATTTCTTTTCAATATAGTTCCGATTCACATTCTTTGGTCCTTCTTTATCGAATCCTGGAAAAGATTTATCCAAGATTTACCCAAGTCTCAATGCCCCTGAGCCCTCAAAGAGTTCCAAATCCCTGGAGAAACAGCTTAAATGTCGTTCAACTGGAAGGTCTCTTTTTCCTCTGGATAGTTCAAACAACTCTTTCCTAAGAAGTAATTGAAGGAGCAAGAGATGGTGTTGTTGGGAAGTTCGCTATTCTATAAGAATATAGGGGAAGTTAAACTTTATCATACTATGAATTGCTATAATAATTTACCATTACTATGAGGAATGCGTATTTATCTGGAAGAAAGAGATCCTGTAGATGACTTAATAGCAATTGTGAGTCCTTTCATGAAGGTGAGGGTACATAGAAGATCTGGGACTTGTTTTCTTCCCCTAGGTCTGCAGTTGACAGCTTCAAAGTCACATGTGGCCTTTTAGGTCCTTGGGTCAGGCCTATTGACTCAGTCCAAGTTTTACAGAAAAAATTCTTTTATTAAGGGGATCTGTTCTGTGAAGTTTGGATTCAGTCAAAGGGTTGTACTTGAGCACCAAGAGGGCCACATATGGCCTCAAAGCCACAGGTTCTCCTCCTCTGCCTTAGGCAATAAATAAGGCCTAGGATTCTGGTCTTTGATTTCCTCTATATTAAGTTAAATTGATACTGAATTTTCTCTTTTAATTTTTCTAAGATGCACTAAGCTCCTCCTGCAGTGCTAGATTGATCAGACTTCTGACATACTAAAGGCCAAAGTTGTCTAGAGTGGCCCTGAGGTCAATTAAGTAGTAGAAAATCAGAGAGATCTTTAGGACCTTGCCACCAAGGAGTGGGATATGGTAAGAACAATATCCATTAGGGTTCTTGCCATTTTGGGCAGGCTGTTTTCTCCCCTAAAAGATAGAGAAGTTATCATCAGGATTTGATTAGTCCAGAATACTAAGGTTGAAAAAATTGATGCAATTGATTCAAGTCCCACTGTAAAATGATCACCTTCATCTGACTCAATATATAAATGCCGATCAGACCTATTTCTGTATAAATGTAAGGGGAAAGGGGCTGCATCTACCTCAAATGAGGCTGTCTCCTTAGTGAGTATACTTTCCAAGCTGTTGTAGGGTAAACATTTTTTGTTAAGTGTTGTATGGTCTATAGATAGGTGTCTCATCTTGTTTCAGTACTGAGCCTGAACCATCTAATTGAACTGAGTCGACCTGATCTACAATATTTCCCTTAAATGAAGTGGGAGAAAACTTTATAAAGGATTAAAAAGCTAGAAGAAGAAATAAAAAATATTTTTATTTTCAAAAGGAATGTTAATCATATGCAGTACCTTTCCACAACAATAGAATGACAAAACAATTGAGCATATGCTCCCTCATGTAGAGAAAAGTCAAATATTAGAAAACAGTTGTGTAAAACAAAGAGGCTAGAAGTACATGGAGAAAACTGCTTGTTTTTCTAGAGGGGAAGGCAAACTCTAGAGTATCCAATTCAAGCACCTACTGCCACTTACTGTACTAGGCAATGGAGTTACAAAGATAAAAATAAAAGTCCCAGACATCGAAGAGCCTAGATTCCAGTGCCTTTCATTGTGTCTGTAACATAATATGCAGTTTATAAATGGTTGATTGATTTTGTTGAAGGAAAATTGCATGTAGCAATATAATTAAATAAAAAATTATATGCAAAGTAATTTCATAAGAGAACCACAAATTTAATTTTATGGGCCATTGGTTAATAATAGTAGGGGTGTTTCTGAGGACAAAACATAAGGGTAGGGTAGCTAGAACAGATTTCCATAAATGGATTTAAGGGGGCAGAGGGTAAAGTCCAAGAAAGAGAGCTTTGATTCCGAGTCAAATTGTAGGAGAAAAGCTTGTTATGCTCGTCACAGAAGTAATGGCAATGTTGATTTGATTATGAATCCCTGAGCAACAGACAGGAAGGGGCTGGTATTTGTGATAGTGAGTGGAGGATGTCTGCACAGATAGAATATAGTTCTGCCTGATTGTCCAGGCAATGCTTGGTGGAATCTCAGGACTTGGCTCATTATAAATGTGGGAAGGACACTGGTGGTACTCAACCTTGAGGTACTCAGTCAATTCTACCCCAGCACTCACTCCAATGTTGAGTAAAGATTACCTTTAGTTAATATTGATCTGAAGACTCAGAACAAAGACAAGGGAGGCAGAAAAGTCTCAAAACATAATGAAGCATGAATAGGTAGAAGAATATATGAAAGATATGACTTAGCATTGCATATTTATGGCTGTGGGATTGGATGCCTGGGATACTGCCCCAGGATGTTGAATTATGGAAGAATTTTCTTCTTGTAATCTGACCTATTTACTTCAAGTTTTGTGATTTTCCACTGGTCATATACCATGTGGCATCATACTCAGGAGAGTTAGGGAGTACAGTGGATTGAGTGGTGTGTCTAAAGTCAGGAAGACCTAAGTTTAAATCTGATCTGTGTGACCAAATACAAGTCATTTAACTGGTTTTGCCTCAGTTTCCTCAATTGTAAAATGGGAATTAAAATAAGCATCTACTTCTCAGTTATTGCAAAGATCAAATGAGATTAAATTTGTAAAACACTTAGCACTGTTCTTGGTACACAATAGATGCTTAATGAAACTTGTTGCTTTCCCTTCTTTTATGGCTGTAGGCATATTTTAGGACCCCCTTTACCCATCACTCAGTCCCTCCTCCATTTATGTTTCTTGATCCTCTATGCCAAAGAGACTGGAGCCAGACTTTCTGGGGAAAGAGCCAACTTCTATCCCTGCAGGCCTACATCCAACCAGAACAAACTGGTCTATATCCATGCCCCAAATCACTGACAATATAAATAACTAATTTACTTTTTTTGAAAAGTGCCAAAATGTCTGGTTATGGCTATGTCTCTCATCTAGAGAGAAAGCAGAATGATAGAGACTGTTCCCTGTGAGAATAGGAAAAAAAGAGAAAATTGTCCGTGGTTTAGAAAAGAATCTAACTATAGAAAATAACAAATATACTATATTACTTATTAAATGAATTAGAATCACACAATAATATATTATGTGAGATCTGAGGGGAAACCAAAGTTGGATTTTAACAGATGAGTAGGAATTTAATAGGCAAATAGAAGAAGCAAGAGAATTTCATGCAAAGAAAATGATGTGAGCATAGCTCTGGAGGCATCAGAATATAGATAGCTCCAAGGGAGGAAGCAGTCCAATTTATTTAGAGCATAGTATATACAGACCTGATCACAGAAAGTCAAGGGGAGTTAAGAAGCCTCTTGAGAAAGGTGAAAGAGGAGAATCTAAAAACTGATTTGAAGTTTAACATAAAAAATACTCAAGATCTTGGCAATTGGTCCCGTTGTTTCCTGGCAAATAGAAGGAGAAGAAATGGAAGTAGTGTTAGAACTCAAGCATCTTTGCAGACTGCAACTGCAGCCATGAAATTAAAAGATACATGCTACTTGGAAGGAAAGCTGTGGCAAATGTGGACTTTACTAAAAAAACAAAGCCATCATTTTGCCAGAAAAGATCTGTATAGTCAAAGTTAAAGTTTTTTCCAGTGGTAACATATGGCTGTGAGAATTAGACTGTAAGGAAACCTGAAGGCTCCAGAATCAATGCTGTCAAATTGTGATGTCAGAGAAGACTTTTGAGAGTCCATTGGAGAGTGAAGAGGTCAACTCATTCAATACTTAAAGAAATTAATTCAGGCTATTCACTGGAAGGTCAAATACTGAGGCTGAAGAACTCTGGCCATATAATAAGAAGATGGAACTCAATGGAAAAGACCCTGATGTTGGGAAAGATTAAAGGCAAAGGGAAAAGTGTACAGAAGAGGATGAGACAGATAAATAGTGTCATAGAAACAACGAACTTAGGAAGTTTTTAAGAGATAGTGGAGAGTAGAAGCGCCTCCTGTGCTATGATCCCTGGGGTCGCAAAAAGTTGGAAATAACTGAACAATTGAACGACATCAGCACATGCAGAATGGTAATATGAATTAAAGTTTGAATGATTGGATGGCATAAGACAGTAGGAGGATTTTAAATAAAAGACACAAAGTTTAAACTTGAGCAAGAAGGAACCGTTCCAAATAATTTTTCAACACAAAAGTCTACTAGTTTAGAAAATGACTACTTAAATAATAGAATAGCTGACTAGTAGCACAAACTGACTAACTACACAAGACAGTGAAGCCATTGAACAGAGCACCTACTGTTCAGTAAGACAAAGATCACAAATTACTGGGGCAAGAACTCCCTACTGGTCAGGAATTTACATGAGCAGTGTGGCAGAAATTGGGCTTCCAACATAACATCACAATAAGCTACAAAAGGATAGATAACCTAAAAAGAAAGCATCAAATCCTTTAAAATACTAGAGGAGAATACAGTTAACTTAAACAAAAGGTAAAAAGGAGAACTTTTAACCAATAAAAGAATAGACAAGATACTAAAAAAATAGACAAGTCTGACCGCATAAAATGTAAATTTTTTTGCAAAACCAAACCAAACTAGCTAGGATAAGAAGAGAAGCTATCAATTGGGAGGAAAAATCTTCTCATCAAAATGTCTCAAATTAATCTATGATCTTGTCAGTTTTGGAAATCACTTTAACAATCCACCCATACCTGCCCATCCTCAGTCACTTATCCATATTTTCCCAATTCTCCATAAGATTCTCCACAAGATGGTTCATCCAATTTGCCAAAGGTCTTCCTCAATTTCTCCCAATCTTGTGAATCTAAGTAGAGCACTCTGACTCCACCATGCCATCCTGTCTTCTTGACATAAAATACCTTGATAAAGTAATTTACCCCTATTCATCTTTAGAGTTTCTCATTGTGTATATGTTGCATTTTTCTCACACCCACCATGAAGCTTTTCATTATTTTCTGGTCACACTTACTTCTTGCTTTTTAGTTCTTCAGAAACAATTGTGTTCCATGCTACATAACACTCCACTATATAGTAGCATTGATATAATACTAGGATTACAAGAATGGACCATTGCTTTCATGGGAAACATGGGGTCAGTAAGAGAGATCTGCAGTCTCCCAAAAGCAATCTACTTATTCACCTCCTTCTTTTGAAAGCTGATCTTAACTGTTCATGTGTATTATATATCTCAGAAAAACATATTGGTGGGAAAGTTCTATGTATCCAAATGTATATTGAAATCTTAGCAATACTGTAGATGTGTGTGTGTTCATCCCTTGTACCAAAGAAGACTACACCATCAGAGAAATAATGATATGACTTGCACTTGACTTTGTTTTGAGTGAGGGAGGGCTGTGCAGGTCACCAGCCTCACTTCTCCTCCAGAGCCACCTGAATGCAGTGACCAGATATTCATCAGGATGACTGGAGATGACCCAAGATGAGGCAATTAGGGTTAAGTGACTTGTCCAAGGTCACCCAGCTAGTGAGTGTCAAGTGTCTGAGGTTCTGAGGTAAGATTTGAACTCAGGTCCTCCTGAATCCTGCACTGGAGATCTATCCACTGCACTACCTAGCTGCCCCATAACAATACTGTAGATACTCTTTATTCAGTTTGGTCTTTCCTGTGTGGATGGACAGAGGGATTTTACATCTCTTTCAGGAAGTTCTGGAATAAGTTGAAGCTTAATGCAATTGGTGCTGGATTTGTAGTCAGGAATTTCTGAGTTCAAATCCTGATTCAAACATACTAACTGTGTGACCCTTAATCTCTTCCTTATCTGTAAAAAAAGGATAATGATAACATCAATATCACAGGATTGTTATAGAGATCAAATGACATAACATGGAAATCTCTTTGAAAACCTTAAAGCCCTCCATAAAGGTGATGATGATGATGATGATGAGGATGATGATGATGATGATATTGATGATGATGATGATGGTGATGATGATGATGATGATGGTGATGATGATGATGATGATGGTGATGGTGATGATGATGATGATGATAGTGATGATGGTGATGATGATGATGATGATGGTGATGATGGTGATGGTGATGATGATGATATGAGCTCTCCAAACCCCAAAGTCCAGTGTGGGTGAATATTTATTGTACAGTTTGTCCAGGACTGTTTGTAACTAAGAATTTTATAACTTGGGAAAATTTTGTTGGTAGAGATAAGAGGATTCGGAGGAAAATATGCTACTGTTGGACGGAGTCACACCAGAAGAGGTATCCCATAGTCTTTCCATATCATGTCTAATCAGTCCTAGAATATACCAGATATGGAATATCCTGGGAAAGGGATAAGACCCTTGGAAATAGCATTATATTACATATGGATGATGAATCAGAGGTCCACTACAAGAGTAAGTATCACCCTAGATATTAGTGTCCAAGGGGCAAAGTTCTAATTCACTTGCCCCAGTTGTGGCTTTGAGTATTTGTGTATTATCCCCCTACTAGACTTCTGGATATTGGTAAAGAATCTGCCTTGAAGGCAAGGGCCATGTTTTATCTAACCTTGCATCTTCCCTGGAACATCAGTGCTCTGCACATAGTCGAAATATTGATAAATTTTTTTTGGTAAAGGAATAGATTATATCTGTCTCTAATTCTTGCAACTTTGACCTGCAAAACAGGGAGAACAAAGCTATTACAACTATTTGGCCTCTAAAAGTGTTTGCTAGCTATATTGAAAATACAGATGCTATGCAATGATTGCATTTGATTCATCACTTAATGGCCTACTTTTTTAAACTTAGGGGTTTTTTGTATATTTGTTTTCAAAGATTTTCTTCTTAGCAAATTTGAATTTTACTGAGCCTCTATATGATCAAAGATATTCTCTGGAATTTTGGAAAATTCATTTTGGTCATGTGTGGTTGTTTTAAGGAAAAAAGTATAGTTTAGTTAAAAAATCAGAGTTCCATTCCTGACTCTTGGTATGTGTGTGGCCTTGAACAATCCCTTTAACTCACCTGCCTCTTGGTCTGGTTATCTACAAAATAGGTTTGAGATCAATTCTTATTCTTATGAATAACCTCATAACGGTTCTTTAGCAAATCTTCATCGAGGTCGTGTCTTCCCTTTTTATGAGGATATAATGTTTATAAAATTTATATGACAACTTATGTCTTGGTAATTATGAGAAAAGTTAGAAAAATACAATTAGTAATATAGGAGGTTTGAAATTCATCCTTATAAAGTTAACTCATGATCCTATGTATCAAGCCAAAAGGGAGGACATTTCCCTCAGCCCCTCATTTTACAGATGAGGAAACTGAAGCCTCGAAGGGTGAAAGAATTAGGGTGAAGGAATATTTTTCAGTCACCCGGATAGTATCAGATGTAGAATCTGAACCCAGATGTGATTCCAGAGCCAAGGGATTTTTCCAATGTATTACATATACCTTTCATACCACATTATCTCTTATGAATAGGTTCCAAAGATATTACTTCAAACAAATAATTCATTATAATTGGGGCAGTTAGGTGATGCAGTGGATAGAGCAACAGTGCAGGAGTCTGGAGGTCTTGTGTGACTTGTGTTCAAATCTCACCTCAGACACTTGACACTCACTAGCTGTGTAACCTTGGGCAAGTCATTTAACCCCAATTGCCTCATCCTGGGTTATCTCCAGTCATCCTGAGGAATATCTGGTCATGGATTCAGATGATTCTGAAGGAGAAGTGAGGCTTTCCTCACTCAAAACAAAGTCAAGTGCAAGTCATGCCATTATTTCTTTGATGGCATGGTCTTCTTTGGCAACAAAGGACAAACACATGACACGCACATTTAAATTGACAGTAGAAGGGTATATTGGTCCCTAATTCATCCATTTGGGAATCAGTATTCTCTGTTATACATATTCACCCTTTTTTGGTCTCTAGCACTCACATGTGTGAAATATATTATCCAAAGGGCTCAGAATTTAATCAAGCTCTTTGAGTCCAGCTTTCTAGAAAGGCTTGAAATACTAAAGGTACTTTATCCTTCCAGTATAGGTTTCCTCCTAAAAGGAGCCAGGAAAACTCTCTAGACTGGTTATTTCTTTATTAGGTGGGTCTTATTGCTTCTTAAAACCCAGTAATTTAAAGATGACACCCATAGAAACTGTTGTAGGAAGTGATAAAACTAACATTAGTTACTGATTTGTTTTTCATTGTTTCTGTGATATTTGGCATGGTATAGGGCAAAGAACGTTGCATTTGGAGTCAGGAGAGAACTAAGTTCAAATTCTGTCACTAGAAAGCTATCACTTAGAAGCTGTGTGATTCCATGGGCATTATATTTCTAATATAATTACCTGTGTGACCATGGGCAATTCATTTAGTCTCTTTGATTTTAATTTTATGGGGACAGTAATAGATATAGCATGCAGAAGTGTTGGGAGAAGAGAATGAATGTAAAATATTTCATAAATATTCCCTCTAATGAGGGACAGTGTGGCATAATGGAGAGTGCTGACCTTGAATTCGAGAGTGACCTGGACTGGGGGGCGATAGACAAGTTCTTCATCCTCCCAGCTTTATATGTATAATGACCCATCTGTAATAATCAGCATAGCACCTACCTCGCCAGCTTTTTGTGAACACGTGAGATAATGTACAGGAAATACTTTCATAATATAAGCCCTTGAGAGCTTAAAATTAAGTGAGGGAGAAAAGACATATACAAATAACTATAATAGAAATTAGTGTACATTAAGGTCAAAGTTCAAATAAAGCTCTTTGTCATATTCAAGGAGGAAAGAGCACTTTGATCTGAGGAAAGATGGGGTTTAGAGAAAGCTTGATAAAATAGGTAGCATCTGAGCTAAACCTTGAAGGAGAAGAAAAATTTCAAAAGGTAAAGATGCAAGGAATTGGGGTGAAAGATTCCATTCTAGGCACTGGAACACAGTGATCAAAGGCATGGAGGCCGGAGAGAATAGTTTGAAATCAATTGGAAAACACTGAGATGTCCAGTTTGGCATGAAGTGAATGACATGAAAAGGCAATGGGACAGATAAGTTTAAGTCAACTTGTGGGGGACTTTGAACATCAATCTAGGAAGTCTGAGCTTCATTCAGCAGGCATTAGAGAACCATTGGGCACTTTTGAATACGGAAATAATATAATCATAGTGGGTTCATTGCTTTTCTTATTCTCTTTATATCAAATATAATCGTTATTTTGGCTACTTCATTCTAAGTGTGTTGATTCTTCAGGTGCTTTTGAGAATTGCAAATATTTTTTTCTGTATATCAATAGGACCAACAATTTCCACATAGATATTTATGTTAATGGCATTTTAAATATGCATGTATACATGCATATTAATGCACACCTAATATTATATATGTATATATAAATACGCATATAGGTGGACAATGTATAAATATATATACATATATATAGACATCTATATCTATGTGGATCTTTCTCCCTCTCTCTCTCCATCTCTTTTCTTTCTCTCTGTCTCTCCCCTCCTTTTCCTCTTCCTCTTTGTTTTTATCCCTCTCATCTCTGTCTCTGTCTCTTCCCTTCTCCCTCTCTCTCCCTCCCTCTCTTTGTCCCTCTGTCTCTCTCTCCATCTCAGTCGCTCTCTCCCTTTGTCTCTCTGTCTCTTCAACCATTTTATTGATCACGAGCCCTATCCCATTAATATATTCCATTTCCCATGCACAAGTTTCTGCCCCCTTATTCCCAGGCACCATAACACAGGATCCCTATTCTATTCCATTTTATAAGATCTTCCACTGTGTCTTCTGGAATGCCTTCCCTATAATTAAATTCATGGAGAAGGCATGATTACATACATTTCATCTTTAACCTCTGCTTTTCTCATACCATTCATTTTCTGGTACTCCCTTACATTTGGTTGCTCTCTGATGACCCTGCACGTCTCACCATCTTTTGTAGTACTTATTGAATTTTCATGCATATACTTATTTTACTAGTTGGACTATTACTTGCATCTGCTGGTCCTCCCTCTACCACTGTCACCCAATAACTTCATCTTTTAGGTCCATGCTATCCAGATTTGGCACCTAATGTAGATCCACGTGGATGTTTTTTATTCCTTAGGACAGTCTCCTTTCCTCAACGAGCTGAATGCATGACTCACAGTTAGTCTTTGAACCTGAATTCTTGCCCTCAACTAGAGAAGTTCAGTGAATGCTCCCTCAGATAGGCTAATATCTTAGTTTCTCAATTTACTCAATTTCTATGACCTACTTCTTCCCTCCACCTCAGCAACAACAACAATGGTCACACTCGCGATCTTGCCATCACTCAAACAACTTCATTTGCATATTCACAAGCTTAGAGATTTCTTTATCTGAGTATAATCTTCTCTATAACTTCTAGCATTGTTCTTGAGCTTCACCATTACCTCCATTTCCTTCTCTTAATTCTTTCCTTAATCATATTTTCTGTACTGCAGATGCCCTGAGTTCTCCCTTTCCTATCTTGACTCAACTCTATACGACTCCTCTATTCTCATATCTCTTGTCTTCTTGTCCTGTTACCAATCATGACATACCAGGCCTCAATGCTGTATCACTTCTCCCAATATGGCTCCTTCTTGATCTCTGTGTAGCATCTGACATCATCGATCATCTTCTTTTCTTGGATACTCTTTCCCCTCTAGATTTTTATGATACTGCCCTTCCCTGGTTCCTCTTCCTCAGTGGTCTGAAGGACTGATCTTTCTCAGAATCTTTGTTGGTTCTTCATCCATGTCATCCCCACTAACCACAGATGTCATCCAAGACTCTCTCCCAGACCTGCATCTCTTACTTGTCTGTACCATCTCCCTTGGTGAACTTTTGTTGGTTCAACTATCATATCTATGGCAATGATTCTCACATCTCTATGACTTGTTGATCCTGAGAAACAGTCCTGGAAGACCAAATAAGTGACTTTTGTACTTCTCAAATTAAATATGCTTTAGGCATCACAAACTCAACATATCTAAATCAAAACTCATTTTTCTTCTCCAAAATAATCTCCTTTTCCTAAGTGTCTCTCATCTGCCTCTCAGAATTGCAGTTAAGGACACTACTATCCCCCCAATAACTGAGGCTTACAACTTTATTGTTGTCCTTAACCCTGTCCCTCACGTATTCTATCCGTTGTCAAAACTTGTTTCAACCTTCACAACATCATATTTGCCCTTATTTGCGCTCAAACAGCTAACAACCTGCTTCAGGCCCTCACTCATCCTCTTTCACTGGTACTATTTCAACAATCTTTTAACTGGAGGCCCTGTCTTTGTCTCTCCCTACTCCAATCTTTTCTGCACTCAGTTGACAAAATGAAAATTTTCAAGTGTAGGACTTCCTATGTCAACCCACTACTCTCTGTATTCCAGGGGTTCCCTCTTAACTACAGAAATTATTATGTTTTGGTCTTTAAAGTTCCTTATAAAATGACCCTTACTAGTCATCATATACTGGTCTTCCCTCACATATCTTTTGCTTCCATGCCTTTGTACTGTCTGTACCCCATGCCTATGTTTATAGTGCTCTCCCTTCCTCCTCTTTGCTTCTTGGGCTTCCTTGTCTTTATTTAAAACTCAGGCACATATTTCACCTTCTTCAGGAGGCTGTTATAAGCTCCTATTTCTTTTCCACACCTCAGTTCTCATGACATCTCCTGTGAGAAAACTTCCCATCCACTCTGTTTGTCTCATATATACTCATCTATTTACATTGGTCTCCCTCACTAGAATGTAAGTTCCTTGAGAGGAAAGGATGCTTTACCTTTGTGCTCCCAGTGCCTGGTACAGGGATTTATTTGCTAATTGACTGACTACTCTGAAGTTTACACAGCACTGTGTAATCATTATCCAACTGGATTTTCAAAATAATTCTGCAAGGTAGACGTTGCAATGTCATAAACACTACTGTACAGATTAGAAAAGAATTGACAAAGTTTTAGTAAATTGCAATGGTTCCATAACCTGTGTCAGAGTAGGGTTTGAATCTATATCTTCTTGTTTTCAATTTTAGTAGTCATTTTCCCAAATCTTATCATTCCCTCAAAAATATACAATAAATACTTGCTGAATTGAAATAAAAATAAATGTGAGTTTTTTCCCTAGTCCTGTCTTGAAATGACTCCTAGAAGAAAAAAGCCAGAAAAAATGTAAAGACAGAATTATTTCTACTTCTTCTAGGGGTATTCTATTTAAATACCCAATGGGCTGATTCAAAAGTTGTTGATAGATTATTGGAATTCATTTGGTACTGCTAGAATAAAAAGATAAAGAATTTTACATCAAAACCCAAACTCCATATAACAGTTGATTGGTTTGGAAGGGCAAGAGGGTAGAGCAGTATATCCTACAAAATCTCTTCCATCATTAGAACATCTTCCTTAGAAATGCAAAGGTTGCTATTTGGCACTGGCAGGGAGCTCCTATTACACTGAGATGGGGCAACAGTGACTATAAATTATATTTTCTGTTATTCTTTTATTTTAATAGGAAATCCTAGGTGGCAAAGCTGAGAGATGAGGAGGATGATATAGCCGTCTACAGTAATAGGAAAGATAGGAGGTGGTGATGGGAGATTTAGGGAGAAAGATAATGAGTTTTGTTTTCAACATGTTTAGTTTATGATATCTCCAACTAAACAACCAGTTGGAGATATCTGAAAGGTAGTTGGAGATACTGATTAGTCTTCTTTGACTTATTGATCCTTTCTCTTCCTTTTCTCCCTCCCATACTTCCTTTTGTACTGGGTTAAAAGTTTCTACTTAGATTGAAGGAAATATTTAGCTTTCTTCATTCTGTTTCTCTCTTGACAATAAAAACCTAAGGTCAGAGTCTAGTGCTGACTTAAGGATGCTGGATTTTTCTCTAGTTTCTGATTTGCAGCCATCTATTTGCCTAAGCAGGACAGAAAACTAAATAATGTTTTCATTCAACCACAGACACATTTAATAAGAAGAAATTATCCTTCCTGCTAGAATAGTTAAGGTCAGAAAAGTCAGCTCAACAGTCTGAAGAAATCGATTCTGCAACTATCCCTGAGACACCATTGAATCTAGGAGTTCTGATTTCACAGAGCCTCTGTATTGATAACATTATACAACAGGGCTAAAATGGATATGTTTTGCATGACTGCACATGTATCATCTATATCAAATTCCTTGTCTTCTCCAGAAAGGTGCAGGGGAGAGAGGGAGAGAGAATATGGAACTCATAATAAAAAAAGAATGTTAAACATTTTTGTTTAAATGTAATTGAGAAAAAAAATGAGGAAAATTAAATGTGAAAAATGTATTTTTATACATTTGTATGAACACTCACATGGCTCCCTAGTGATTAGAGATTTCATGTTCTAAATACATATGAACAGAAACTTATTTGCAGTGAGATTGAAAGCCTTAGGAATGTTTAATATTTTACATTTCTCTAAAAATAATTTGACTTGTGTATACTTACATAGACATTTAACATGCAGAAATGATAAATCATTCCCCCCATAAAACTGATCCATGCACTGAAACTATTCTTTTGGGAACTTGCATGGTAGCACAAAGTCTGTCAGAGAGACAAGAAATCCTGCTTCGTTAATGGGAATAAGCACTTACTTGGATAAGATCAAGAGAATCAAGGATCTAGGGAGAAGACAGAGTTCCTTGGGCATATTTTTGCAGTGCAAGTAATTGATGAGAAGGCAAATTTCATTTATGAATCTCCAGATATGGAATTTGGATCTAGTAAAGCAGAGAATGTGTGTGAATAAGGAGAGTGAATAGTCTAGTCTGCCTGGAGTGTGTAGTATATGGATTGGAGTCTATGAGATAAGGCTAGCATTGTGGGGTGACATGATATAGTGGAATACATTGTATTTGTATTTTATTTGTAGGTAATAGGAACTGATTCAACATTCTGAGGACCAGTCTAGCTAAGTACAGAGAACTTCATTATCACTAAGCTTGGCCCCTTTGAAATGAATTGTTTTGGACAGGGTATTCCGTGAAGAAAAGAGATATACAAAATGGCTTTTAGTCTGGTGCAAATCCTTTCTAGTTCTCCAGTGATGGTGGCAGAAGGGTAATGTATAGGGCAGAGGATACTAGGAATCCCACAGGTTTTCAATAGTTTATAAGCTTTGATTTAGCTGTAGGTACCCTAAATATGCAATCCCTGTCCAATTACCAGTGATAGAACACATTACTAGAAGTCAACTAGAAGTTCATTTTTGCAATGAAAGAAATTTGAAAACAGAAGTTGAAATTAAGTAAAAGAATGACTTAAATACTGTTGCAGTCATTTATCAGTCATGTCCAACACTTTGTGACCCCATTTGGTAACTTCTTGGTAAAGATACTGGAGTGGTTTGCAATTTACTTTTCTAGCTCATTTTGCAGATGATGCACTGAGGAAAACAGGGTTAAGTGACTTGCTCAGTGCAATGACAATTCATTTTTGGGGGCACAAGATCTAGATCAGAATCAGAGTAGAAAGGAAGTTTCCAGAGGATGGCTACATCCTTCAGATGTACTGATTTACAAAGTTTTGCTTTTGTGTTGGGAATGGAAAACTGCAGATTCTCCTCGGTGAGATTTAAAAATCGTTCAAAGGAGTTTGGATGGCTGTCTACACAGAAAAAAAACAAGTTGATGAAGAATTTCTATTGTCTCAATTATAACCTGTTACTGGATAGAGAACCTATTTAGTCTCTCTTATCATTTTATTATATTAGTCTGTATTGTACCATATTACAAACATGTTATTACACATATATCAATAGATGATAAATAATATTATAGCAACATACATTATGATCAAAATGTGAATATAATATGTATTTAGTTATGTATATATGTATAAATGTGTGTGTATAAAGGGGCATTGACTGTGTTCTCAAAACACCAGTACCTCTCATATGAGGGATGCTGAGTGCTTTTCAGAGCTCTTTCCACCTTTGTTGTCTACCTGACCAATCAAACTTTCGCCTATGGCTCTAACAAGCTATAGCATGCACAACAGCTACCACCCCATAAACTCTTTTGGCAGATAGGCTAAACCAGGAAGGGTAACAGAGGGCATTCATTCTCACTGGTTAATTGGAGGAGTGTCTACCTTAAGCATGTGAAGATTTCCCCTATGGAATGGGCGGATAAGAATGACCTGTTCCAAAGTCCATGAAGGTGACTGAAGCAGGCACTGTGAAACACTTAGAACTTGGTTAGACATCAGAGATGCTAAGGTCATCAACCGAATCCTGAACTATCACTAGTCTTCTTGATTTTTGTCCTAAAATTACCACTGTACTTTGATGACTCCAGAAGAGAGAGTGAGGCAAATCAAAAGACATCTCCCATACCATTTTACTATTTTTACATCCCTTGAAGTGCTGTAGTGACAGGCAAGTGATGGAGAAGCAGATCTAAGTACCCTGAGCACAGGTGGCCTCAGCCATAATGTCATCTTCTCACTTCACTGGATTGAAGCAGCAGGCAGTCCCCTGGGTCTCTGAATACTCTTTTTGAAGGACCACACTGCTCACCCTATGTGAGGAAGGGGCTAGAAAAGGTGTCCTAAAAATTGTCTGCTTCACTCAGCTCTGGCCTACTTTCCGTAGCAGGTAGAGATGCCACTCTGTGGCTGAAACACAAAAAAATGTACAAAAATTTTTGCAAAAATGATTTCACTCAACATCAGTACATGCATGCATATTTATGGACAACATGAAATCCAGTAGACTGGAAAGACAAATGGTTCTTGTAACAAGAGAATTCAGTGGATGTTGTATCAAAATAACAACTCTGAATGAAACAAGGTTCACAAATGAAGATCAGTTTACTGAAGTTGGAGCAGGATACACATTATTTTTGGAATGGCTATAGTGAAAGAGAACTCTGTGAAGCTTGTGTAGGTTTTGCAATCAAAACAAATCTCGTCAACAAGCTTGTGTGCCTACCAAAAGGAGTGGATGCCACACTCCAGGACAATGTGATTTCCACTTGCAGGAAAGTACCGCACTACTCTCATCAGTGTATATGCTCCCACCATGAATTATCCTGATGAGGTCAAAGAACAATTTTATGAAGACCTGAGCACTCTCATTATCAATGTGCTGAAAAAGGACAAATGTAGTCCTGGGTGACTTTAATGCAAGAGTAGGTACAGACAACCACATGTGGCAGGAAGTCCTTGGGAGAAGTAGAGTTGGAAACAGCAATAGCAATGGTCGCTTACAACTGGTGACTTGTGCATCTCATAACCTTCTCATCACCAAAACTGTCTTCTGTCCACCTAAGCACAATAAAACTTCATGAATGCACCCCCACAGCAAATATTGGCGCTTTGTGGACTATGTCATTGTAAGGACAAGAGAGAGACAGGATGTGAGAGCGATGAAAGGCAATGTGTGCACAGAGTTCTAGACTGATCATAGACATGTTCTCCAGGATAAATATTTGCTTTCAACAAAAGCAGTGGCTCCAGGGCAAGATGACTACCTAAGGTCAACAGATTAGAGCACATCTCCAACCAGGAACATTTCTCTACTAACTTGGAGGGAAAGCTGAGCCAACACATGATTAGCAACAGTGGAACAGAAAAGGAATGGGCAGCTTTCAGGGATTTGATGGGCAGAACTACATTTACTTATCCGGGCCAGAATCCTTGCAAGCATCAAGATTGGTCTAACCAAAACGAAGAAGAAATTCAGAAGCTGTTAAACAAAAAAGTAGAACCCTATAGAGTTTACCAGTGGGATAATTCATCTCTAAGAAGACAACATTAAACTTCCTCAAAAGTAAAGTACAAGCAAAGCTTAGGGAGATGCAGGATTCTTGGCTCAGTAAGAAGGGAGATGAAATTCAGTTTTATGCTAATAGTAACAACCCCAAAGCATTTTCATGATGCCTTTGAAGGCTCTTTATGTGACAAAGACCAATGATGTGTCTCAACTACTAAGTGCTATGGAGTCATGTTGATGATTCTGAGGAGATGAGCTGAACACTAGTGTTCTCTACAGACTGTCATCTATCAATGTTAAAGTCATCGACCATACACCTCTGGTTGAAGTCAATTCCTCCTGCCCAAACTTCCAACTGGAAAAGAGGTTTTGAATGCCTTTCAGACTCTCTCATGTGACAAAGCACCTGGTATTGATTGTATTCTAGATGAGATTTACAAGGCAAGGGAGGGGGTCCACTGCTCATACACAAATTGGTATTCTTTCATGTAATATGACAAGAGGAGATTTTCCTTCAGGACTTCAAGGATATCTCCATTGTCCATCTATATAAATGTAAAGAAAATAGATTATCCTCTGTCACAGGGGGAAGGGGCAGGGGGAATCTTTGTCTTAGTAATTGCTAGAAAGATTCTTGCCAGACTCCTCCTTAATAGATTGATCCTTCACCTGAATGATGGTCATCTACTTGAGAGCCAGTGTGGCTTCAGGAAGGGCTGAGGAATGGTCTACATGGTGTTTGCTGCCCAAGAATTTCAGGAGAAATGCTAGGAGCAAAATTTTAGTTTGTATACAATGTTTTTTGATATGACCAAGGTCTTTGATAATTAATTGTAAAGACTTGTGGAAAATTATGGCAAAATTTGGCTGCCTGGAGAAGTTTATCAGTATTGTCCATGAATTTTATAACAGTGTGCTTACTTGGGTTCTGGTTAATGCACAACGCTCTTGTGCTTGCCCAGTCACCAACGTAGAGAAACAGGGTTGTGTGCTTATTCCCATGATTTCAGCAATGTTGTCATACACCTTCAGTAAGGATAAAAACATCAAGGTCACCTATTGCCCTGATGGTAAGTTACTTAACTTGAAAAAGCTGCAAGCCAAGATTAAAATAGAGGAAGAGTTGGTACATGACTTTTTGTTCACTGATGATTGTGCACTCAATTCAGCCTCTGAGGCCAAGAGGCAACAAAGTATGGGCTCATTCTCTTCCTCTAGCGCTAGTTTTGATCTAACCATTAATACTAAGAAAACACATATGATGGCAAAAACACCTGAGTGGTTTGTAATTTTCTTCTCCAGCTCATTTTACATATGAGGAAGTTGAGGCTAACAGGGTTAAGAGACTTACCCAGCTGATAAGTATCTGAAGCCAGGTTTGAACTTGGGAAAAATGAGTCTTCCTGACTCCAGGACCAGTATTCTATCTACTGTGTCACCTAGCTGCCTCAGTCATAGTGGAGTATATTATTAAAGAAATGTCTGATCAAAAAAGAAAATAAACTAATCATGTGATGAAGGCGAGAAATGCTTAGTATTCTTGCCATGAGGTGAAAGTGAGAAAAGACATAGTAGAGTGGGTAGTCTGCCTGAGTTGCCCAGGGTGGTTAGGCATGGATAATTTCTGCTTCATGACTGAAGGAAAATCCACATTGATGAGCTTGCAGATTTAGCTGAGCATATGAAGCAGTAAAGAGCCTCTACATGGAGTCAAGCAGACATAAGAAATGACTAAATCTATCAATAAGGAAGATTAAGCTGGCACTTGTATGATGGATCACATAGAGAGCTGAAAGGAATCATCTTGTCTATCGCTTTCATCTTGTAGATAAGGAAGCGGAGACTTACAGAAAGGTCTATACATGTAGGAGGGACTCATTTTCCTCATTTTTTCTCATCTCTTGTTCTAAGATAATCAGGGGGTTCTTTTTCATTAAAGAATTAGCTCTGAGGGCATGAATCAGTTCATTAAATATTTATTTCCTCACCTGGTGAAATTTCTTTCCACATAAGTATTTCTCTCTTTCTCTCTCTCTCTATCTCTCTGTTTCTTTGTCTCCCTAACTGATATTGCACTTGAAACTTGACGAGTTAATTTGTTACAGAATTAAAGCTGACTTTGGAAGCTTGAGTTGGCCTCTTGGAAGTCTCCCCCAGTATGATAATGCTAATTCCTTATAGAGGGACTAGATGATCTGATTTGGGGGGAGCAAAGTGAGGAGAGTTAGGCAATCAAATAGTCAAGAAGTTAAAGAAGGATCATAGATTTAGATTGGGAA
The DNA here is from genome assembly GCA_023548195.1 of Bettongia penicillata ogilbyi. NCBI lineage: Eukaryota > Metazoa > Chordata > Mammalia > Diprotodontia > Potoroidae > Bettongia > Bettongia penicillata. The sequence continues at coordinate 1,580,819 of JAJHZJ010000072.1, read as the reverse complement.
GGGTTCTTGGAGGCCAACCACTTCATTTTATAGATGAAGGAATTAAGTCCCAGAAAGAAACAGCTGCGTGGTTCTGTGGATACAGTGTTTTAGAGGGGGTCAGGAGGACCTGAGTTCACATATGATTCCATACACTTACAGGCTGTGTGAACCTAAAGTCACTTAACTATTTCCTGACTCAGTTTCTTCAACTGTAAAAATGGAGATCATGAGATAATATTTTAAAATGTTTAGCATTGTGCCTGAAACATAAAAGGTACTTAATATATGTGTATTTCCTTCTTCCCTTAGAAAGATTAAGAGATTTACCCAAGATCACACATATTAAAAGATATTAGATTGAAATCCAAGACTTCTGACTGAATGTCTTTCTAGTGCAAGAGCTACCATTTAACTCTGCAATTCCGTGATGCTCTGATTTTTCTGGAGCTTTCCAGTATGTTCTCCACCATGATCTTCAGGTCTCTATTTCTTACCCTTGATCAGAAAACTTGTGTGTGAGTCCTGGTTTTACCACTAACTATCTATGTGATGCTGGTGGAGCCACAAAATCTTTCTGATCCTTCAGGTTTAATGGAGATAGCACTAAATTGTGAAGATAAACTAAGATACTATGTATAAAGAAATTTATAAATCTTAAAGCAACACATAAATATGAATTATTATTATTCCAACAAGATGAATAAAAATCTAAGGTTAAGAACACCTTTATAGATCAACAAAAAGCAGATCAATGAGTTCACCAAATTTTTAGATTGGAGTGACTATAATATTTAGCATATGTGTGCGTACACACACACACACTATACAATACTATATTATAGATACATTATTAATTCACTCTGACAAAGTTGGTCTGATTACCAGTGTGGTTTAAAGTTAAGAAGGAACAATTTCTACGTCTACATACTTTCTGCCTCTGCGAAGCTTCATAGATTCCCCAGGTTGCCTGGTTACAGCATGGTTCCATTACAGTGCCTCTTCTCACTGAAGCAATTCTCTTAACACCTTAATCCTTTAATATATTCTCTTTCTTTTTCCCCTTTTCTTCAGTGTCCCTGCCCACTGCGAAAGTGTGCCCAGCAGCATGGCACGCTCACAGTGAGTGGGGAAGGATATAAAATTTATCTTACAGAATATAACAATCTTGGGATGGAAGAGACTATCTTTCCACAAAAGCTTGGCAAAGGTTAACAGGCTTTTCGCAATCCATTCCAACTTCATTTTCTAGTTCGCTCTCCTACTTCTCCCCTTAGAGTAATATCAGAACTCTTTCTCCTAGCTATATTGCTGACTGAGGAAATAAGGTCCGTTCCATTTGGACCAACGTCTATCAGCCCCACGGTTACAAGTCCAGATAATCACTCAAAACTCAACTTGGGGCTTTTCTGGTCTCTATGAACAGATTTTCCCTGAACTAGTCTCTTCCCTTTCTGGCATATGGCTTAAAATAATGCCATAGAGAGACTCCTTTGCCCTATCTTTTTCAAAACACCATTAGGATTTCTCCTGTATTGATCTTGAAACATTTGATGTAAGACAGGGCCTTAGTCCCACTTTTCAACTCTTTTGTTTCAAATGTCTGCTTGCTCCCCCTCATATCACCAGCCTAGGTGGATAGCAGGGTCTTGCATACATCTAGATTTACATATATAATTGTCTGCTCAGTATTAGCATATGAGCACAAATATTAGCTTTTTACCACCTGAATTATAATTGAAATGCTTAAGCCTCAGTCAGAATAAGGTTACTCTCAATCCACGTGTGATATTGGAGAAGCGTTTTTGCTAAAACAATTTTAAGAGAGTTAATTTGAAAGAGGTTATGAGGGATGTTGAATTTTGGAAAGGAGATTCTTGTAATCATATAGAAATCATTACTGCTGCTGAATGTGAGTTAGATAGAATAAATGAAAATTGGTTTAATTGCCTTTTGTTTTGGTTTTGTGTTATTTTAATAAAGAGCTGCAAACTGAGTTTTATTTTGTGTCTAGATGGATTTGAACTCATTAAGTTAAATTTTTTTGTACAGGACTCTAAGCCTATAGAAAAGTCTGATATTGTTGTGGTCTATTTTTGTGTCTCCTTTTCCACAAAGCCCATTTGTTGAACAGGTAGTTCTCAAAGCCCTTCATAAATCACCAGATGAGTTGTCAGGCATCACATCCTGGGACTGGCACTCATTATGATTGAGTATTTCTTTTTTCACTCTAGTCCTTGACATCCAGCTTAATTTTTTGGTAACTGTCAATCAATCAACAGATATTTATCAATTTCCTGCTGTGTATAGACACTGTGCTAAACGCTAGGGAAAAAAAAAAGATTTTTTTGAAAAAGATCTCTTTTTTCAAGGAGTTTCCATCCTACAAAAGAAGAGAAGTACATATATAAATATATACAGGAGAGATACAACATAGTTGTATTTCTTTATGTTTGTTTTTTTATTTTCAGCTTTAAGCACCCAAAAGAGAGTATTTCCCTACACACAGCAAAATATACACAAAAAAGATTTTTAATAATACTATGAATATCCACCTATCACTGCTTGCTTTTTAAAAAAGTGTATAATAAAATGGAGGCAGCTTTTAGCACAGAGGATAGAGCAACAGACTGAAATCATGAAGACATCAGTTCCAATATGATCTCAAAAACTTACCAACTATGTGACCTTGGGTAAGTTATGTAACCTCTATCTGCCTCAGTTTTCTCAACTGTAAAATAGGGATAATAATATGTACCTCACAAGGTTGTGCAAGGATCAAATGAGATAATATTTATAAAAAGTGCTTAGCACAGTATAGTAAGTGCTATGTAAATATTTCTTTTCTTTTTTCTCCCTAAATCCATCCCACAAAAAACTTTCAAAACTGTCCTGCTTGTTTCTGTTTCTTTTTGAACTTGTTTTTTTGTGTGCATTTAAAAGGCTATGAATCAGAAGAGATGATATCCACACACACACACAAAAACAAATGAAAATTAAGAGGTGAGGGAGGAAAATTCCAGGAAGAGAAAGGGAGAAATGGAACAGGGCAGGCTATAACTCATAAAGAGATAAGAAAAATTGTTCAATGGAGGAGAAAAGGGAGGAGGGGAAAAGTGAAGCTACTCTCTCCACATGTGGGTGAAGGAGGGAATAACATGCTCACTAAATTTGATATGAAAATTTGTATCACACCACAGAAAAGTAGGGGAGGAGGCAACAAGCAGAGCGAGGGGAATGTTAGAAAGGAGGGCAAGTGGGAGAAAGGAGTCACTAGAAATAAACACTTTCAAGAAGGGACAAGGTCAATTGTGGGGAAAAAATTAGGGGGGATAGAGTAAGACAGAGGGCAATATAATTAGTAATACACAACATGATTATTATGGAAGTCTTTTGCAAAACAACTAATACTTAGTTTGTATTGAATTGTTTGCCTTCTCAGTGGGGTTGGAGAGGGACTGGGGGGAGGGAGAGAAGTTGAAATTCAAAGTATTAGCAATGAATGTTGAAAATTTTTATTGCATATAATTGGGAAATAAGAACTACAGGGAATGGGGTATAGAAATTTATCTTGCCCTACAGGAAAAGAGAGAAGATGGGGATAAGGGAAGGGTGGGGTGTGAGAGAAGAGAGGGTACATTGAGGGAAGGGGTAATCAGACTGCAAGGTATTAGGAAGCAGGGGGAACGGGAGAGATGGGGAGAAAAGTTGGACATGTTACAAAGTGAGGTAAGAGCAATTAGTATTAAAGCAATTGACTGAATTAATTACTGAGAATAAATCAATGACATCTTTAGTTTGGGGAAAAAAATTTTAGTCCAAATTTCCTAGAGCAAAGTAACCTTGGGTAAAATTTGTCCTTGATGGAAAAGTTAAGGTTTTAATGTTAAATTTGATTTTATGATTGTTATTTAAGCAGGAACTAGAACAGGTATAGAAAGGCATGTAAGCCACTTAAGACTTGCCTCAAAAGATGTTCCTTAGCCAAAGTGAAATTATGATCATATTTGAAACCTAGTTATTGGAATTTGCCATTTTTAGATGCTATGGGACTATTCAGTGACCGTTCTTCTGAGTCTAAGTCCAGGTATGGATAGCAAGAAAGGTGGTCTGAGCCTCCAATCCATGATGCCAGTAAGCTGGTGAGATGCTGGTATGAACTACAAAAGGTGATCGTATGGGAAGGGTTCAGCTTGGGCTGAAGTAGGATTCTCCTGACTCAATTTCCCCACTGACATCTGGCAGACTTTAAGCCTGACTGAATGCAAAGTGACAATCTAATTTTGCCTGGAATTGACATGAAGTTGGGGAGATATTGTATCCTTGTAATGTCCCTACTCTTGGTGGGAATTTCCTATAGTCAAAAAGTTTGTAAGCTTAATACTAGATCTATTCAATTACAGATTATGGATAGGGGAACATAAGAGGTTAAGTCTAAAATAAAGCTATTAGGCTTAGGACTTTAGACCAACAACAGGAAGTTAGAGTCCTTTAATGCTTAGTAATACTGTAGAGACAATTAGGTCAAGGGCTTGTGAAGTTAGCAACATAAATATTACTCGTGTCTCAGTTGGTTAATGTTTAAAAAAAAAATTCTTTTGTGGCCCATATTGTAAATGCTTTAAAAAGAAGTATCACCTGACCAAAAGTGTGAATTGTTTTATCTGTTTTAAACTGTGTCAAAAATGAAAAATAAAATTAAAAAAAAAAAAGAAAGAAAACACAGAGCAACTTAAAGATTCCCTACTGATCAGCCATGGAATCAGCCCCTGATTGACATGGGGACACTCAGTCCTCAATCATCAAACAAAGAAATATACAAAGAAGTCAACAAATAAGTAAAAAATTCATAAAATTAAAAAAAAAAGATTATGTTGGTTCCTATTCGATATCATTATTCCTAAACTCTCTACACCACCTGCTGCTTCTCAATTAAAAAAATAGACAATATTCCTATTCTTTTATAAATTCTTATTTTGTTTCTGCTACATGTTGACTCACATTACCCAGGATTCCCTCAAAGGTTCTCATCATTTTTTTATAATAAAATTCTATTATATGGATGCACAATTTGTTCAGTCGTTACTCATTTAAGACACAATCTAAGACAGTTCCTTCAATTTAGTTATTTGTTTAACTTCTGTCCCCTTCCAGTCATCCCCTCAGGATGAAGTTTGTTTTGTTTTGTGACTGTTCTCTACCTGGTATTATCCTTTATTCCACATTCTACATTCACCAAGCTATGTATATGTTTAACCCTCCTTTGTCTGTTTCAGATAAGAGTGAGGTTAACCTTTGGCCCACACCCCCAAAAGCACCCTAATTATTGGTCTCCTGATTTAATTCTGTGTCTCATATACAGATACATGATACATACATACATACGTACATGTGTAAATATGTATGTGTATGTGTAGCTTCCAAAGTGATTTTCCTAAAATCATCTAACCATATAACTAAACTCTAGCAGTTTCTTTTCACCTCTCGGAACAAATATAAATTCCTCTGATTGATGTGTTAAGTTCTTCACAGCTTGGCATTTAATCATGTTTCTTATCTCACTGCTCTTGATTTCTTTTCATGTATTCTATGTTTCGGTCAATCTGGCCTTCTTACTGTTTTTTATACCTGGCACAAAATGTCCAATTTATTTGCCTTTGCACTGTATGTCTCTCATGCCTAGAATGTAATTTCTCCTTCCCCTGCCTCTTAGAATTCCTTGTTTCCTTACAGACTCAACTCACACACCAACTTCTACATGAAGCCTTTCTTAATTATAGGAGCTCCAACAGCCCATGCTTTGAACTAGAAGCTAAGGGATTTGATTTTAAGGAATGCAATATGACAAGAGTGGGAGGATAGGTTTTGGCTGGAATTCAACTGGAAGACAGATGTGTTCTCACTGCAGGAGTGGGAAGTGAGATGTGTATGAAGATCAACCTGTGTAATAGATCTCACTGATTCCTGACCATTCAGAGAAGTATCTATGAGGATTCCTCTATTTATGATGGAATATTTCAGAAACTATCTCAAAGAAATTTGATGTTGGAGTCACCAGATAATTCAGTAGCCCTAATTACCCATGGTGATGAAGTCTAAGAAAAATGGAAAGATCTGTATGTGTCTAGATCATTGAACTTTGAGCAAAAGAACTAAAAAGGACTATACCATGTCTTGGGTATAAGACACACTATTATATTTTAGATAAACAATAGCTTTCAGTTTTGGACTTACAGTGAATACAATCAGATTCCTATGTCTGAGGAAGACAAAGAAAATATTGTTTTCATCTCTACCAGTTTGTGCATTCTACCAGTTTGAGCAAAGATTTCAATATATATTAGGGGCACCAGCCATTTTTGATGGAGAATGGCAAAATTGCCTTAAAACCTACAAAGTCTTTTAGAGGTAAATATACAAAATGAAAAAGAGACTTCAAGGACTTAGATCATCTGCCTCACCCATGCTCTGGTACTGACTATGCCGACTTACAAAACCTTTTGTTCTCCACACAAATGCCAGCCTGGAAAGTTCAAGAGTTATCATTTGCCAAGAGAATAATGGTCACATGAGGCCAATTGTATTTGTTATCAGAGATTTGACTGACAAGTCTGTCGTATTGTTTCTTAAATTTTTTAAAGTCTTTTTAATCAGAGTGTCAAGAGTACTTTATGTTCTTTTTGTTTTTACACAAAGATTTGAAACATGGCCCCTCATCAGTCAAAATTTTCAAGATAACCACCAAAACAGAGCCAAGGTTCAATTCTTAAATTAGATACTTTGAAAATACATTCAAAACTTCCAAAATTTAAAGGCAATAAGGAGAAGAGCTCCTATTGACACAACAGCAAGCAAATGCAAGAAAGAGAAAACAAAGTCTAATAGGATCTCAAGCTCTGAGGCAAGTGGTGCCCTATCTGGAGAAATGGTTGCTATATCCAAATAATTTCCTATTTGGCACTTTTGAGACTGTACAGTCCTGAAGTCATCAGTCTCCTTTCTGTCAGACATCATATTGCCAATCTCTTTTGCTTGATAACCAGGCTTTGAAATGTGTCATCACTAAGAACTTCAAAGAATATATGGCACAAAATTCCATATGGATAGATAACAGTCCATTGACTTATATGTGCCCAGTTGGATACCAGTGATCAGAGCTGGGTAACGACATTAGTCAATTATGATTACAGACCCGCAAGACAAATGTTGATGCAGATGCTTTGTTCAGAATGCTATAGAATATTTGGGAATGATACCAGAAGTAGATATGAGAGCAATCTATACCACTTAAGATATTAGGTGGCAATATAACCAAGGGATTGGAACTTCTTCCAGGTAGTAGGAAAAGCACATGTGTAAATCTTGTGACATTAAACCAATTTTCCCTGCCATGGTTGTTTTTTAGATGCCTAGTGGGGAGAACAGATGGTTGATGAAGGAGTAAAAGAAGTGATACAAGTCAAAAAGCATGGTAATGTTCCCATTAGCCTAAATTTCCAGACAGTAGAATGTTCCTTATTGCTGAGACAATGAAAGGAGATGGATTTGTGCAATGGAGTACTTTATTGGATGGATCTCATACACAGAACCAGGAAGTGGTTGATAAAGTTTATTGCTCAGTAGCCATGGAAATGATCTATGATGACATTGGACATATGGGCCAAGGAAGAGCTCTAGAGCTGGTAAGAAACTGATTTTACTGGTCAAAGATGGCTGCAGATGTTATTAAGAAGTATGAAACTTGTGCCAGATGTGTACAAAGAAAAATATCTCCAATTTGGGCTGCATATTTAGGAAAAATAATTATCAATAAACCTTTGGAACATTTCTAAGTTGACTTTCTATCCCTGGAATGAGATAGGAAAAATATGAGTCACATCTTGGTGGTAACTGATCATTTTATCAGGTATGCATAAGCATACCCAACCAGAAGCCAAATAAACATTTACTATTGCTGAAGTGTTATGGGAAAAGTATTTTTCAAAATATGGATTCCCTCTCACTATATGTATCCATTATGACCAGTGCAGAGATTTCAAGAGGAAGCTACTAAAGGAAATGTTAGCCTTGGAAGGTTTCAAAAAATTTAAGACTACTTTTTACCACCTTTCAGGTGATCCATAGCAGGAACACTTTAATTACACAATGTTGAGCTTGTTGGGAACTTTGAGAGTAGAACAAAAGTACAGTGGAGTCAATATGTATAATTTCTAGTATATGCATACAATCCACCAAGAGTGATAATGAAGGCTCATATCATGTCTATTACATATACTGTAAATATGCATTTGCTTTGCTTCAATTTCAGTGGCACTAATGATCCATCACCTAACATGCCAGGAAAATCACCTTTGTTGTTTTCAAGAGCTGATTTTTCTTTTTTATACTCTATAGTTACAGGCTTTGAACTTGCCTCAGGATATCTTTGTAATGGACCACCCCAGAGAGGAATGTGATCTTTGGTTCAAAGGACCAATTGTATGGGACTCCCTACTTCTAGGTAGAGATTGATTACACAGTGCCCCAGATTCTGTGTGAGAGTGGATGGAGTTGTTGAGAGCTGGAGATAAGAGAAATCTGAGTTCCTTTGGCTTTTGGCTTTGAGAGAGCAGATGCATCATTCCAATCTTTCTTCAAGTCTCTGAAGAGAGAGAAATTCTCTAGGAAGATGCTGACATAAAGGAGGTGGTAATTTCTAATATGTTCCTAAACCCAGCTTGCTACATTAGATAAAAACAAAACAAAAAAAAAAAAACACTTTAAATAATTTTCACTGGGGCGATATCTGAGATTCTTTTGATTGAGATAAGTTATCTTATTCCCAATGGGAGAACCCATTTTATTTTCTGTAAAGTTTGGTGTGTATTCACCTATGTATATTTTTTTCTGATTTCCATTTTGCTATCAGCTTGAATAAATGGACTTATTTATTATGTGTGTTCACTGTTGAACTGGCATTTGGTGGAAAGGGAGTCAAACTTTAGCTAAGTAGTTTGGGGTCTTCCTTTCCTGTTTAAAAAATAACTGTCAAGAGCATAGCTTAAATCAGAAAGTTACTTCTCCTAGACTAACAATATTTAAGAAAACAGAATTCGAGCCCTGTACCTCTTCTCTCTAAAGAAATCAGAATGGCAGCCAGCCTCTAGCCCCAACCTCCTGCTTTCTCTCTTGGCAGGAATCAAAGTCTCCCTAGGAGAGGATTGGGAAGAAGGAAATGGTAGAGAGGACTATTTCTGCCTCCCTGTGAGCCACCTCTAGACAGATCTATGTGGTCATAAATAACCTACATGAGCCCAGCATCAACAACCCAGTCATCACAGCAGAACTTACATCTATATATTCTAAATAACTTCTCACTGATGTGTCCTGAGTCAGAGGGGAGTATCACTGTTTTGCCCCTTTTCCATTTTTTCATCCTGCCCACTTCCTATGCACATTCTGACCACAAAAAGAGGTCCATTTTTCAGTTCAGTTTTATTTAATTCAGTTTAAATTTGGTTCATTTTACATTCAATTATACGTTAAATAAATTAAACTGACCTTAACTGAACTGAATTGAATTGCAGTATAAAGAGTTCTTCTTTCTCCTCATGTAAAGCAGACTCCTTTTCTTCTTGCCAAAATGAATATCAGAGTCACCTTAGGGTGCCTACGTGTGAGACTGTGTCGTTATGTGGTACAGGTACATGATATGGGAGTTGGGAGGGGAAAGAATCAGAATCATTATTTGGTGAGAATGAAGGTAAGCTAAATGACACAAGTTGTATGGGACTTGGGGACCTTGGAGAGTGCCAGCTAAATTTTATGCTAGACAGAGGAAGCTTAACATTTCTTAAGTAGGAGCATCTTTCTGTCTTCTGACAATCTGAACTTGGGGAGCCATTAGAATACAATTACTCCTCTGAATTCTCAAGGAGGTTCAAATGTGGGTGTGAGTGTGAAGAAACTACTTCAGTTTTCAGAAAGTCTTTCTACGGTTTCTTTGGGAGGGGAAGGAATTATGGTCATGACATTCATCTTTTATATTTTTTATTTAGCAGATCATAGCTATGATTTTTTTTTGGTGAACTGAAATCCATTAGTGTGTAGTAGAATAACTTATAACTTTAAGTTAGTTGTAGAATCTAGACACCAACAATTGGGAAATTCTGACTCTTTCCTCAAAAGAAACTACATTACTGACCTTCTGTCACCTACTAAGTGGAAAGAGGGAGGGAAAGAATTTACTTAACTCTAGGAAAAATAACCCAGTTAGTTCCAAAAGTACTATCTGTTAAGCAATTAGAATAAATGTTTGAAGGTAACTTTGTGCCTTTTTTTCTGAATATTATTTAAAAGCATAATTAACTCTGACAAAAGCAATGTGATTGTCATTCCGAGTAGCTCTCACATTAATTTTTTATTAGACAGAACGTACTTTCTGTCCTTGTTTCTCACCCTGAAGATAGTATGGATCCAGATAGATGTTGCTTCTCAATTCTTGCTTTATTATGTCCTCAAATTTGGTGGGGAATTTATGTGATACATGGTCTTTTTGCTCTTGGAATGAAAGCTCAACCTTTTCAGCAAAAGTTATTATCAAGCGAATTCTACTGACATTATTTCTGCAGGTTTAAAAATATCCATCATTCGGCTTAGTCCTTCTATTTTGTCACTGCAGTCAGTGATGAAGAAGGCAAAAATCCCTGATATCAAACTAAAAAGCAAGAGAAATTTACATTTTTATCTACAAGGCATTTGTTTCTAGGCAACAAATTATGATATAGCATGTTTCAAAAACAGAAACAATGCAAAAAAACAGAAGTACCTGGAAGAATATTTGAAGACACAGATCTTCGATTTTATTTGTGCTTGAGATCTTGAAAAATGGAAAATGTTTTCAATTTCTCTGATGGGCAGTTGATTGTTTTCAAGGAAAGTGTCTCGGATTGGTTTTGATATAGTCATTTCTTTAACTCAATACTTTGCTGTTCCAGGAATATGTCACTTTCCAGGTATTAGACTTTAGGCTACTCTTATGCAAATGGAAAACATTTAAAATGCATGCTGGACTTAGAAGTGGAACACCTATACTCAATCCTGCCTATGATTTTTACTATCTCGTCAAGTCATTTAGTCTTTCTGAGTTTCAATTTTCCTCACTAGTATAAGTGAGAATGATTATATTTATACTACCTCCCTCAAAGAAAAGCTATGAGAAAAGTATTTTGTATACCCCTAAAACACTACAGAAATTTGAATTGCTATTTCACATAAACTCAAATCAATATTCAACCTTCACTCCAAACTCTAGTAGTTTATTCTTTCCATTTTCCTAAACATTTAGAAATACTTTCCACTGTAAGAGTGAGATCCAAAGAAACTAAGCCATTGGAGAAATTAGTATCAGAACTTGACTTTACCTTTATATATCACATAAGAGATTCTGTCCTGTCCATCCAGATGTTGGGACAGTCCACTGAGTCAGTACATCAGTATCATGGACCTATATGAGCAAAGTGCAGTTATGTGGGAGGATGAGATTAGGAATGGGCCATCATTTGGGAAACTACAGTATTCTCAATGTAATTGAACTGTTTATTGCAACAGAATCCATTTCTTGAACACTAATATTCTGCAAGTGATGCTATATGGCTATGAATTACAGAACACCAAGACTTCAGTGGAATTTAATGTACAAATAACCGAGAGGTCAGTGCAAAAAGTCTTTGCAAGTGAACTGCGACATATTTATGATGATACTTGCATGAAAGAAGTCCCATAAAAGACATTTTCAAGGACAAGAGTGATCTTATAGGAAGGATGAGAGACAAAATGCACAACTCAACATTTAGAAAAAGAAATAGGTGAAAATATTGAATACATTGATAAGGAAGGAACAAAATCTTTTATAGAAGGTTTAGAGAAATGTATTATAAAGATGTAAATATAAGAATTATAAAAGATAAGAGAACATGGGTGATTTTGATTTGCACTCATGGAAAGAATACCTACATCATAGAACTCACAAAGCAAAGAAGTGATAGTCTGTTAGTAGTTCCTCAGCTGGCTAGATTTTACTCCCATCCTTTATCTCTGGGGTAGACATTTGCCTTCATCTTTGGGGATAATTGGAAAAAAGCAGCAAATTATTGTGGATATAGAATTTTGACCAATGTATAATGCTTCTATGTTGGATGTGTAATTAGGTTACACTGGGCTAGATACACAGAGGCCAAGAGGGATTTAATAAACACTTGGCCCTCAAAACAAAAACTGCAGAACTTTTGTCAGGATAATGAAAATTTGCTCTGTAAAAGCCTTGGTATTTTAGTTTTTGTGCTACAATATGTGATATATTGAAAGTAAAAGTGGGGAGCAAAAGGGATTGTCTCCCATGGGAATTCCCAACATCTGGGAAAAACAAATGGACTATTACATTGGTATCCCTAGATATTAAAAAAAAGAAAGGAAGGTCTTCACCACCTTGGTTAGATCCTTTGTGGAGGATTCTCAGAAAGATGTGGAGAAGAATCACAAAAAGGAGAAAGGTGTAGAGATTGCCAAGAGCATGGAGTATTGATAGTGAAGAAATAATGGATCTATCAAGGATCAAAGAAGTTATCTTGGTGGCAAGTTCTATTTTCAGTTTGACAGGAGGGATAGTGAAACTAATTTTTACTTTTATAATACTACTATTATACTCATTGTAGAACTTTACAGGATTGTTACAAGGAGCAAATGAGAAATATGTATGTAAAGTGCTGTGCAAATCCTAAAAAGAGTAATGTAAAAATTAGCTATTAATCTAAATATCTAAATTTTGTGTCTCACCTAGTGCTTAGCACAATTCCCTACAAATAGTAAGCACCTATTATGACTGAATTGATAATGTAATCTACCAAAGTTGTAACTATGCATCAGTAAAATATAATAATATTTACTTGCCTTACCACTACCCTTCCTTCCCCATTGCCCATGTCGAGAGAGAGAGAGAGAGAGAGAGAGAGAGAGAGAGAGAGAGAGAGAGAGAGAGAGAGAGAGAGAGAGAGAGAGAGAGAGAACTTTCAGAGAAAATGCACATAGCTGGGATCTAAGAGACTATACCAGTAAGAGGAAATACACTAAGGGAAGAGTGACACAGTAAGGAAAAATGGATGTAGAAAGATAGTTACCCAAAGGGAGAGACAACTTTGAGGAGCATGATTCATTGTACTTAGAAGAAAACCAGTTATGGTCTCAAGAAAAGACTCCCAAGCCCAAAGTGCTAGGAGCCATGAGTTACTGCATTACCATATATCTATATCATCTATATCTCTATCTATATCCAGATCCAAATACATATTTATATCTTTATATCTCCTACCTGTATGTCTCACTACTATTGCACTACTATTTGAGCCCACACTTTCTGTGAACCTGTTTCTTAAAGAAGAGAACTTCAGATGTAGCAGACATCTATTACTGCTCCTATTGCACTGCTGTCAAGTAATTAATGTCACCTTTCCCTTTTTCTCCCTCAAATCTCCTTGAAAATCCTCTAAACTACTGTCATTTTCCTTTGAGAAAGCTTCCACTATCAGCATCACTATCATCTTCTAGTCTGAGAGATGATCTTGCTTTCCTTTATTTTTCTTTTTTTTAGTTTTAGTTTTAGTTGTCAACATTCATTTCCACAAGATTTTGAGTTCCAAATTTTCTCCCCATTTCTCCCCTCCTCCCACCCCATAATGCCTTGAATTTGCTTTTTCCTTTTCCCTTATCTGCCCTCCCTTCTATCACACCCCTCCCTTCCCTTATCCCCATCTTCTCTCTTTTCTTGTGGGGCAAGATAGATTTATTTCTACACCACCATCACCTGTATTTCTTATTTCCCAGTTGCATGCAGAAATAATTCTCAACATTTGTTCCAAAAATTTGAGTTCCAACTTCTTTTCCTTCTTCCCTCCCCACCCATCCCCACTGAGAATGCAAACAATTCAATACAGCCTGTACATGGGTAGTCATGCAAAAGACTTCCATAATAGTCATGTTGTGAAAGACTACCTATATTTTCCTCCATCCTATCCTGCCCCCAATTTATTCTATTCTCTTTTTTGACCTTGTCACTTCCCCAAAGTATTTACTTGCAATTACTCCCTCCTCCCTTCTATCATCACCCCTACACCCTGCTTATCCCCTCCTCCCCTACTTTCCTGTAGTATAAGATAAATTTTCCTAACAAATTGAGTGTACATGTTATTCCCTCCTTAAACCAAATGGGATGAGAGTAAACTTCACTTTTTCCCTCTCATCTCCTCACTTTTCACCTCCATTGAAAGAGCTTTTTATTGCCTCTTTTATGAGAAAATTTTCCCCATTCCACTTTCCCCTTTCTCCTCCCAATATATTTCTCTCACTCCTTAATTTCATTTTTTTTAGATATCATCCCTTCCTATTCAAATCACTCTTTGCCCTCTGTCTATATGTATATAATCCCTCCAAACACCCAAATACTGAGAAAAATGTCAAGAGTTACAAGTATTATCTTTCCACAGAGTAACATAAACAGTTCAGTTTTAGCAAGTCCCTTATGATTTCTCTTTTCTGTTTACCTTTTCACGCTTCTCTTGATTCTTGTGTTTGAAAATCAAATTTACTATTCAGCTCTAGTCTTTTCCTCAAGAATGCTTGAAAGTCCTCTATTTCATTGAATGACCATTTTTCCCCCTGAAGTATTGTACTCAGTTTTCCTGGGTAGGTGATTCTTGGTTCTAATCCTATTCCTTTGACTTCTGGAATATCATATTCCAAGCCCTTTGATCCCTTAATGTAGAACATGCTGGATCTCATGTTATCCTGTTTGTATTTACACAATACTCAAATTGTTTCTTTCTGGCTGCTTGCAATATTTTCTCCTTGACCTGAGAAGTCTGGAAGTTGGCTGCAATGTTCCTAGGAGTTTTCCTTTTGGGTTCTCTTTCAGGAGATGATTGGTGGATTATTTTTTTTTTAATTTTTCATTTTTTAACACAGTTTATAATAGATAAAACAATTCAAACTTTTGGTCAAGTGATATTTATTTTTAAAGCATTTACAATATGGACCACAAAAGAATTTTTTTTTAAACATTAACCAACTGAGACACAAATAATATTTAAGTTGCTATCTTCAAAAGCTCTTGACCTAATTGTCTCCACAGTATTGCTAATAATTAAAGGACCCTAACTTATTGTTGTTGGTCTAAAGTCCTATGCCTAATAGCTTAATTTTAGACTTAACCTCAGATGGTCCCCAACCAATAACCTATATTTGAATAGATCTGGTATTAAGCTTGCAAACTTTTTGACTATAGAAAATTCCCACCAAGAGTAGGGACATTGCAGGGATACAACATCTCCCCAACTTCATGTCAGTTCCAGGAAGGATTAGATTATCCACTTGCATTCAGTCAGGTTTAAAGTCTGCCAGGTGTCAATGGGGAAATTGAGTCAGGAGAATTCTACCTTAGCCCAGTCTGAACCGCCACTCCCCCACTCTTCCCACGAGATCACCTATTCAGTTCATACCAGCAACTCACTAGCTTACTGACATCATGGGTGGGAGGCTCAGATTGACTTTCTTGCTACTCATACCTGGAGTTAGACTCAGAAGAACAGTCACTTAATAGTCCCATAGCACCTAAAAAATGGCAAGTTCCAATAACCAGATTTCAAATATGATTATAATTTTCACTTTGGCTAAGGAACATCTTTTGAGGCAAGTCTTAAATGGTTTACATGCCTTTCTATACATGTTCTAGTTCCTGATAAAATAGCAATTATGTAATCAAATTTACCATTAAAACCTTAACTTTTCCATCAATGTAAAATTTTACCCAAGGCTACCTTCCTCTAGGAAATTTAGACTGAAATTCTTTCCCCCAAACTAAAGACATCATTGATTTATTCTCAGTAATTAATTCAGTCAATTGTTTTAATACTAATTGTTTTTACCTCACTTTGTAACATGTCCAACTTTTCTCCCCATCACTCCCCTCACCTCCTCCCGCTTCCTAATACCTTGCATTCTGATTACTCCTTCCCTCAATGTACCCTCCATTCTATCACACCTCACTCTTCCCTTATCCCTATCTTCTCTCTTTTCTTGTAGGGCAAGAAAAATTTCTATACTACATTCCCTGTAGTTCTTATTTCCCAATTATATGCAATAAAAATTCTCAACATTCATTTTTAATACTTTGAATTCCAACTTCTCTTCCTCCCACCCAGCCCCACTAAGAAGGAAAGCAATTCAATACATAATAAATATGTGTTCTTTTGCAAAAGACTTCCATAATGATCATATTGTGTAGTACTAATTATATTGCCCTCTGTCCTATTATATTCCCCCTTATTTTTTTCCCTACAATTGACCTTGTCCCTTCTAGAAAGTGTCTATTTCTAGTGACTCCCTTCTTTCATTTGCCCTCCCTTCTAACAGTCCCCTCACCCCACTTGTCATCTCTTCTCCTTCTTTCCTGTGGCATGGTATAAATTTTCATATCAAATTTAATGAGCATGTTATCTCCTCCTTCAGCCACATGTGGAGAGAGTAGCTTCATTCCCCCCCGCCTTCTCCCTTATCTCCTCCATTGAATAAGATTTTTCTTATTTCTTTTATGAGTTATAGCCTGCCCTGCTCCATTTCTCTCTTTCTCTTCCTGGAATTTTCCTCCTTCACCCCTTAATATTTTATTTTACTTCATTTTTTTGTGTGGATATCATCTCTTCTGATATAACTCATCCTGTACTCTCTATATCTATGTGTATTTGTGTGTGTATGTACCATCTCTCCATCTACCCAAATACTGAGAAAATATTCAAGAGTTAAAAATATTTTCTTTCCATGTAGTAATGTAAACAGTTTAGCTTTAGAGAGTATTTTATGATTTTTCTTTTCTGTTTACCTTTACATACTTCTTTTGATTCTTGTCTTGGGAAGTCAAATTTTACTATGCAGATCTGGTCTTTCCCTCCACAAGAATGATTGAAAGTCATATATATCATTGAATGACCATTTTTTCCCTTGAAATATTATACTCAGATTTGCTGGGTAGGTGATTCTTGGTTTCAATCCCAGTTCCTTTGACTTCTAAAATATCACATTCCAAGCCCTTCCATCTCTTAATGTTGAAGCTGCCAGATCCTGTGTTATCCTGATTGTATTTCCACAGTAATCAAATTGTTTCTTTGTAGTTGCTTGCAGTATTTTCTCCTTGATCTGGAAACTCTGAAATTTGGCCACAATATTCCTAGGAGTTTCTCACTCAGGTCTTTTTCAGGAGGTGTTCAATGAATTCTTTCCATATATATTTTGCCCTCTGATTCTAGAACATCAGGGCAGTTTTCCTTGATAATTTAATGGAAAATAATGTCTAGGCTCTTTTTTTGATCATGGCTTTCAGGTAGTCCTATAATTTTAAAATTATTTCTCCTGCATCTATTTTCCAGGTCAGTTGTTTTTCCAATCAGTTGTTTCACCTTATCTTCTATTTTTTCAAATTTTTGGTTTTGTTTACTAACTGCTTGGTTTAACTCAAGTCATTCATTTCCCTAAACTCAATTCTCTCTTTCAACTAATTATTTTGTTCAGAGAGCTTTTGAACCTTCTCCTCCATTTGGCTAATTCTGCTTTTAAAACCTCCTTCTCCTTCTTGGCTTTTTGGACCTCTTTTTCCAATTGAGTTAGTTTTCCAACTTGAGTTAGCTTGAGTTAGCTGTTATTTTCCTCAGCATTTTTTTGGTTCCCTTTAGTAAGCTGCTAATTTGTTTTTTAAGGTCTCCTATTGCCTGAGCCCATTTTAAGTTCCCTTTGGAGGCAGAGGCCTTGACTTCCTCTGACAATATGCCTTGTTCTTCCTCATCTGAAAGGATGGGTGGAGACACCTGTTTCCTAAGAAAGTAACCTTCTATGGTCTTATTTTTCCCCCCTTTTTTGGGTATTTTCCCATCCAGTTACTTGGTTTCTGAGTTTCCTCTCCACAACACCTCACTTCCAGTTCAGCCAAGCCAGTACTTGGGGGCTGAGATTCAAATTAGCTCCTCCCAAGCCTCAGGGGCTTTCATTGGGGACAGGGCTGCTATTCAGTGTGAGATTAACAGCAGCTGCTCAGGTCAGGGCAGAGGCACCACAGAGGGTTTGATTCCCCCAGGGGGTTTAAAAGGAGACCTTCAGCACTTGATGTGGGCTACAGCCTGCTTTGGGAGCCTGTCTGCTGCTGCCTCTACTGTTGCCTCCTGAGGAGTCCTGAGTTATGGGGACACCCCACTTCCCTCTTGGCCAGTCAAAAAGACCCTCTCACTGACCTTTGACCCCTGTGGGTTGAGGGATCTGCACTGCTGCTGGAGATTCTGTCCCTGAAGCCTACTGGGATCTGCTCCTTTTGGTGCCATGTGGCAAAGGCAGTGCTGAGCTCTGCTCCATGCTGGGTGCAGGACAGACCTTTCCTGTTAGTCTTTCAAGTCTCTCTGGGACAGAAATCTCCTCATCTTGGTTGTTCTGTGGCTTCTGTTGCTCTAGAATTTGTTGAGAGTTCTTCTTTACAGGTATTTTATGGACTGTGTGGTAAGAGTTAAGCGTATATGCTTCTTTCTACTCTGCCATCTTGGCTCCTCTCTCCATTGGTGGATTATTTCAGTATTTATTTTGACCTCTGATTCTAGGATATCAGGGAAGTTTCCTTGATAATTTCATGAAAGACAATGTCTAGGCTCTTTTTTTGATCATGGCTTTCAGGTAGTCCCATAATTTTTAAATTGTCTCTCCTGGATCTATTTTCCAGGTCAGTTGTTTTTCCAATGAGATGTTTCACATTGTCTTCTATTTTTTTCATTCTTTTAGTTTTGTTTTGTCATTTTTTGGTTTCTCATAAAGCCATTAACTTCCATCTGCTCCATTCTAAATTTTAAATAAATATTTTCTTCTGACCATTTAAACCTCTTTTTCTATTTGGCTAATTCTGTTTTTTAAAACATTTTTTTCCTTATTCATTTTTTGCATCTCTTTTATCATTTGGGTTAGTCTATTTTTAAAGGTGTTATTTTCTTCAGCATTTTTTTGACTGTCCTTTAGCCAGCTGTTGACTTGCTTTTCATGATTTTCTTGCATCACTTTCATTTCTCTTCCCAATTTTTCCTCCACCTCTCTTACTCGATTTTCAAAATCCTTTTTGAGCTTTTCCAGGGCCTGAGACCATTGCATATTTTTTGGAAGTTTTGGATGTAGAAGCCTTGACTTTGATGTCTCCCTCTGATGGTATGTTTTGTTCTTCCTCATCTGAAAAGATGGAAGAAAATACCTGTTCAGCAAGAAAGTAACCTTCTATAGTCCTATTTTTCCCCTGTTTTTTGGCCATTTCCCCAGTCAGTTACTTGAATTTTTAGTCCTTTGTTAAGTGGAGGGTAGACGCTAGGGACCTGTAAATTCTCAGGAACACTCAAGGGAGAGTGTACTCCTTTTCTGGCCTGAGCTCTGGTCTGTGAGCAACCACAAGCTTTTCTGCCCTGGAACTGTGAGTAGGGTTTCCTCTCCACAGTCACCACCAGCTCCACCACACCAGTGCTCTTTCTCACCCCAAGACCACCACTTAGGAGTGAGACACAGATCAGCTGCTCAGTTCCCCCAGGGTCTTTAGGCAGAGGGCTCCAAAAATGGAGGCTGCTCCTGCAGTGGCTGCTGCTGCCCTGGGGCCAGGGCCAGGGCTGCAACTTGATCCTATTCCCTTCTCACCCAGGTGAAAGAGCTTTTTCACTGACCTTTGAAGTTGTCTTTGGTGTTTGTGGGTTGAGAAATCTGGGAATCACAGCTGCTGCCTATGATTTCACGCCCTGAAACCTGCTCCAGTCCTGTCCATGCTGAGTGGAGCAGCCAAGACTGGGCTACATTCCACTTTGAGCCCTGTGCTATAGACCTTTCCTGTTGACTTTCCAGGCTTTCTTGGGCTGGAAATCTCTTTGTGGCTTCTACTGCTCTAAAATTTGTTTAGAGTCATTGTTTTACAGATATTTTATAGGCTATGTGGGTAAAGTCAGAGCAAATATGTCCTTCTACTCCTCCACCTTGGCTCTGCTTGATCTTATTTTTCTTTATTCCCAAAATAGGAAGAATCACAAATCCTGTAGGTTTTATATCAGCTAGTCACTTTCTGGTTTTTGTTACATTCCTCCCCTCAGTTGGAAATTTTGTAGTCCCATACAAAACTAGTTTCAACAGGCCTGACACATGTACTTATATAACATAGCTCCAAATACTACAGTAAAAAATTATTAACTCACATCTGAGAATGTCACCTCAGAAAAACACACACAGAAAAAATAAAAAAAGCAACAATATACCTATCAGATTCAGCACAATATAGAGAAGCATTTACTAGATTGTTTCCATAATTAATTGACTCTACATGCAAGATATTTCAAACAGACCTTTTCATATTGACACATTGTATATTCATAAAATCAAAGAAAAGACTTGGGATATAATATGTAGGCCACTTAAATGGCATGATAGATGAAATAGCAAGCTAAACAAAATTAGCAAATAAGGAGAGTTACAAAAGAGGTATAATACCAACAAAAACACAAAGTATAGTATGAAAATCCATTAAGCAGAAACTTATTTGAAAAGCCCATGCACCTACGAACACAGGTGATTACATTCAAGGCACACAGCACAAGAGTAACATTGATATTATTGACAGCTGCATGTGTTGCCCCCAGATTGATATGAGACATCATGTTCTTACATTCTTGTGACCTGCTAATCTATCTACACCTACATCCATGCTTTATCATATGAGAGAATCATAATCCTTATTACACTTATGTCTTGTCCACCTAAATCTGACTCTATATGGTGCTCAGTTAGTAGTATTATTGCTAATATAAAGGTTCCAGACAAACTATGGCCAGAATGTCTGTTGACACTAGTAACATCTCAGGGAAATTCCAAGTTCACTTCAACTGAGGGTATGATTTTGTCACAGTCCTCCAAAGCCAAAACCTCTAAGATGTTGCATAGATATTTGCATCTAATGTCTCTAATAGAATGAGCAGAACACAATGGTCACATGTACTTTACTGTCCAAGAGGTAAAATGATAAACCTCCCCAATTTTTATTTTTTGCGGTGGCTCAATTTTTAAACTTAATTTTTATTCATTTTTAACTTAAATACAAAAAGACAAAAAGAGAATGCTTCTATCTATACAGCAAAACATAAAATGAGGGATTCAATATGAAACCATTAATTTCCATTTCACACTATTTACTTTTTTGAAAAACCAATACTACACATCATTTTCAAAACTATCATGCCTTTCTATACTTCCTTCTAAGTTTTCTTTTGTTCTCTGCTGTGCACTTTTTATTTTTTTCTGTCTCTCTCCCCACCCTGTCCTAGAGAAAGCTAGCACTAGACATAAATATGTGTATTTATGTAAAACCATATCATACACACGTTTATAAGTTCTTTCTCTTGATATAGATAGTATCTTCCTTATGGGTCCTTGGTAGTTGATTTGAGTTTTATAATACTCAAAATGACTTTGTCTTTCAGAGTTGTTTTTAGAAAAATATTGCTGTTACTGAATATAATGTTCTCTTGGCTCTGCTCACTTCATTTTTCATTATTTCATATAAGTTTTTCCAGGTTTTTCTGAAAGCATCATGCTGGACATTTTTTCTAGCACAGTAATATTCCATTACAATAATATACCATGACTCTTTTAGATATTACCCAATTGATGGACATTCCCCCAATTTCAAGTTCTTTGTCACCACAAAGGGAACTGCTACAAGTACTTTATGTTTTACTTTTTTTACTTTTTATTATTTTTTTTAAATAAAAATTTATTTATTTAATTTTTTACATTCATTTTCACAAAATTTTGGGTTCCAAATTTTCTCTCCTTTTCTCCCTTCCCCCACCCCAATACACCAAGCAATCTAATTTTCCCTATCACCAATCTGCCCTCTCTTCTATCATCCCTCCCTTCTCTTGTCCCCATCTTCTCTTTTGTCCTGTAGGACCAGATGACTTTCTATTCCCCATTAACTGTATTTCTTATTTCCTAGTAGCAACAACAATACTAACCAGCTGTTCCTAAAACTTTGAGTTCCAAATTCTCCCCATCCCTCCCTCCCCACCCATTCCCTTTGGGAAGACAGGGAATTCAACATAGGCCTTATCTGTGTAGTTTTGCAAATGACTTCGATAATAGTCATGTTGTATAAGACTATTTCCCTCCATCCTATCCTGCCCCCCCATTGTTTCTATTCTGTCCTTTGATCCTGTCCCTCCCCGAATGTTAACTTCAAATTTCTCCCTCCTCCCATTGCCCTCCCTTCCATCATCCCCCCCCCTTGCTTATCTCCTTCTCCCCCACTTTCCTGTATTGTAAGATAGGTTTTCATACCAAAGTGAGTGTACATTTTATTCCTTCCTTTAGTCAAATGTGATGAGGGTAAACTTTTTGTTTTTTTCTCAGTTCTCCTCTTTTTCCCTCCACTAAAACGTCTCCTGCTTGCCTCTTGAATGAGAGATAATTTACCCCATTCCATTTCACCCTCTCTCCTCCCACTACATTTCTCTCTCAGCATTTACCTTAATTTCTTTTAAGATATGGTCCCATCCTATTCAATTCACTCTGTGCTCTCTGTCTCTGTATGTGTGTGCACGTGTGTATGTGTGTGTGTATGCACGTGTGTAAATGTGTGTGTGTGTATGTGTGTGTGTGTGTGTGGTCCCACCAACTACCCAGATACTGAAAAATTTTAAGAGTTACAAATATTGTCTTTCCATGTAGGAATGTAAACAGTTCACTTTTGGTAAGTCCCTTATGACTTCTCTTTGCTGTTTACTTTTTCATGCTTCTTCTCAGTTTTGTGTTTGAAAGCCACAATTTCTTTTCAATTTTGGTCTTTTCATCAAGAATGCTTGAAAGTCCTCTGTTTCATTGAAAGACCATATTTTCCCCTGAAGTATTATACTCAGTTTAGCTGGGTAGGTGATTCTTGGTTTGAGTCCTAGTCCCTTTGACTTCTGGAATATCCTATTCCATGCCCTTCAATCCCTTAATGTAGAAGCTGCTAGATCTTGTGTTATCCTGATTGTATTTCCACAATACTGGAATTGTTTCTTTCTAGCTGCTTGCAATATTTTCTCCTTGACCTGGGAATTCTGGAATTTGGCCACAATGTTCCTAGGAGTATCTTTTTGGATCTCTTTCAGGTGGTGATCGATGGATACTTTCAATACTTATTTTGCCCTCTGATTGTAGAACATCAGGGCAGTTTTCCTCGATAATTTCATGGAAGATGATGTCTAGGCTCTTTTTTTGATCATGGCTTTCAGGTAGTCCCATAATTTTTAAATTGTCTCTCCTGGATCTATTTTCCAGGTCAGTTGTTTTTCCAATGAGATATTTCACATTCTCTTCCATTTTTTCATTCTTTTGGTTTTGTTTGGTGATTTCTTGGTTTTTCAGAAAGTCATTAGACTCCATCTGTTCCATTCTAATTTTGAGAGAACTATTTTCTTCAGTGAGCTTTTGAACCTCTTTTTCCATTTGGCTAATTTTGCTTTTGAAAGCATTCTTCTCCTCATTGACTTTTTGAACCTCTTTTGCCAATTGAGTTAGCCTATTTTTCAAGGTGTTATTTTCTTCAGCATTTTTTTGGGTCTCCTTTACCAAGGTATTGACCTGTTTTTCATACTTTTCTTGCATCTCTCTCATTTCTCTTCCCAGTTTTTCTTCCACCTGTCTAACTTGATTTTCAAAATTCTTTTTGAGCTCTTCCATGCCCTGAGCCCACTGGACATTCCCCTGGGATGTCTGGGATACAGAGGCCCCGACTTCCACATCTTTCTCTGATGGTAAGAATATTTCCTCGTCATCAGAATTGAAAGGTGGAAACATTTGTACCCCCTCAAAGTAGCTCTCTATAGTCTTACTTTTCTTCCCTTTTCCCAGCCAGTTACTTGAGTTCTGAGATTCTTGTCCACCCCTGCCTAGATCTTCCCAGCTAGTGCTTGGGGTCTGAGATTCAAATGGGCTTTCAGTGGCAGGCATGGCTGCTATTTAATGTGAGCTTAAGTTCTGGTGCTTGGGTGGGGGCAGGGCTGCCTCCCAGGATCAGTTCCCTCAGGGGGGTTATGCAGAGACCTTCCCTAATGGCCCTGAACTTCTGCCTGCTGGTCCAGGAGTCCTGGGGGCCACCACTGCCTCTGCCACTGCCTCCTCCACTTCCTCTGAGGGGGCCCAAGTCACGGAGACACCCCGCTCCCCTCTTGGCCAGCCTAGACGTCTCTCTCACTGACCTGTAGCATCTGTGGACGGAGGGACGTTCCCGGCTGCCAGAGGTACCGTCCGTGAAGCCTGCTCAGGTCTGCTCCTCTGGGGCTGTGGCCAGGGCAGCTCAGGGGTGGGCCCCGCTTTCCGGGGTGTGAAGGACCCTGGGGATGGCTGTCCAGGGCTCTCTGGAATGGAAATCTTTTCCACTGTGTTTCTGCGTGCCTTGCAGTCATCCAGAATTTGTGGGGAGTTCTTCTTGCAGGAAATATGTGGGCTGTGGGTTTGGAGCTAGCATACGTGAGTCTTTCTACTCCACCATTTTGGCTCCACCCCCCTGCTATAAGTACTTTAGAAGATATGGGTACTTTTTAAATTTTTTTTTTTGGTAAAGAATATTTTGTTTTTTTCAATTAAAAAGAGAGATAGTTTTTAGCGTCCATTTTTATAAGACTTTGAGTTCTAAGTTTTTCTCCCTCTCTTCCTCCCTCCCTCTCTATCACCTTCCCGAAGAGGGCAAGAAACCTGATACAGGTTATAAATGTGCAATCATGTTAAAACATATTTTCACATTAATTATGTTGTGAAAGAAGAAACGGAATGAAGGGGGAAAACCACGGGAAAAAAATGAAGAGTGTATTTTGACCTGCCTTCAAACTTTGTAATTCTCTGGATGTGGAGAGCACTTTCCATCATGAGTCTTTTGAAAATGTCTTGGATCATTGTATTACAAAGAAGAGTTAAGCATATCATAGCTCATCACTGCACAGCGCGGCTATTACTGTATATAATGTTCTCCTGATTCTTCTCACTTCATTCAGCATCAGTTCATGTAAGCCAAGATTTTTTTCTGAAATTTACCTTCTCATCATCTTATAGCACAATAGCATTTCATTACACTCATAAGCCCCAACTTGTTCAGCCATTCCCCAATTAATGGGGGCCCCCTTAATTTTACTACCAGAAGAGAGCTACTATAAATATTTTTATACATGTGAGTCCTTTTCTCTTTTTTATAATCTCTTTGGGATACAAATCTTGCAGTGGTATAGTTGAACCAAGGCACAGTTTTATAGCCCTTTGGCTGTACTTCCAAATTGTTCTCCAGAATGGTTGGATTAGTTTAAAACTCCACCAACAATGCATTAATCTTCCAATTTTCTCACATCTTCAATATTGATCATTTTCTTTTTCTGTCATATTTTCTGTCATAGGTGTGAGGTGGTACCTCAGAGCTGTTTAAATTTTCATTTCTCTAATCAATAGTGATTTATAGCCTTTTTGCACATGACTAGAGATAGCTTTAATTTCTTCATCTGAAAACTGCCTGTTCATAGCCTTTGACCATTTATCAGCTGAGGGATGACTTGCATTCTTATAAATTTGACTAAGTTATCTATATATTTGAGAAATGAGGCCTTAGTAGAAACTCTGGCTGTAAAAATTATTTCCTTGATTTCTGGTTCCCTTCTAATCTTGTACGCATCGGCTTTGCTTGTGCAAAACCTTTTAAATTTGATTCTATAATATCCATTTTGCTTTCAATAATGTTCTCTATTATTTGGCCATGAATTCTTCCCTTCTCTATAGATCTGACAGGTAAATTATTCCTAATTTGCTTATCGTACCACCCTTTGTGTCTGAATTATATACCCATTTTGATCTTATCTTAGTATGCAATGTAAGATGTTGGTCTAAGTCTAGTTTTTGCCATACTATTTTCCAGTTTTCCTAGAAGTCTTTGTCAAATAGTGAGATCTTTGTCCAGAAGCTAGAGTCTTTGGATTTATCAAACAGTAGATTACTATAGTCATTAACTACTGTTGATTCAACACTTAGTTTCTTAGCCAGTACCAAGTAGCTTTGATGAGTTTTGCTTTAAATATAGTTTTAAATCTGGTATAGCTAGATCACCTTCCCTTGATTTCTTTTCATTAATTCCCTTGACATTGTTGACCTGTTTTTCTTCTCAATGAATTTTATTATTTTTTCTAGCTCTACCAAATATCTTTTGGTAGCTTCTTTGGTATAGTATTGAATGAATACATTATTTAAGTAGAATTGCCATTTTTATACTATAGCTTGGCCTACCCATGAGTAATTCATATTTTTCCACTTGTTTTGATCGGACTTTGTTTGCATGTTTTATAATTGTGTTCACATAGTGCCTGGGGTTGTTTTGGTAGGTAGCTTTCTAAATATTTTATATTACTTACAATTTGTTTAAATGGAATTTCTCATTCTATATTTTGTTGCTGGACTTTGTTGGTAATATATAGAAATGTTTATGATTTATGTGGGTTTGTTTTATATTCAGCAATTTTACTAAAGTTATTATTTCACCTAATTTTAAAGTGGACACTCTAGGATTATTTAAGCATATCAACATATCATCTGTAAAGAGTAATAGCTTTGTCTCCTCATTGCCTATTCTAATTCCTTCAATTTCTTTTTCTTTTTGCTGTAGCTAACTTTTGTAGTACAATAATGAATAGTGCACTAGTGCAATGTTCTTTGCATGCCAAATGTACATTTGCCAAAAAGACTATTTTATGGAGAACTTGCATGGGGCAGGTGATCACATAGTGGCTGGAAGAAATGATACAATGACACTCTCAAGGTCTCTCTCAAGAACTTTGGATTTGACTGTGCAACATGGGAGACACTGGCACAGGCTGCTCAGCATGGCATGCCCACATAAAAAAAGGTGCTGTGCTCTTTGAGCAAAGCAGAATTGAGACAGCACAAAGTAAATGCAGGATGCGCAAATTTGGGATAGTCACCCCAAATATTCACAGGGACTATCTGTGCCCAACCTGTGGTAGAGCATTCTGAGCTCATATTGGTCTGATCAGCCACAGTTGGACATACTGAAATTTCACTTTACAATGGTGATTTCATTTTGGTCCTCTTCGACCATGAAGGACAACAAACAGTGCGATATTGAATAATAGTGGTGATAATGGACATCCCTTGTTTTCACCCCTGATCTTATTGGGAAACCTTCTAGCTTATTCTCATTACATATAATGCTTGCTGATGCTTTTACACAGATCCTACTCATCAATGTCAGGAAAACTTAATGTATTCCTATGACCCCTAGTATTTTTAATTGGAATGATTGCTATATTTTGTCAAAAGCTTTTTCTGCATCTATTGAGACAATCATATTATTTCTGTTAATTTTGTTATGATATGGACAATTATGCTGAAAATTTCCCTAATGTTGAACCACGCCTTCATTCCTGATTATAATGTATTATCCTCATGATAAGTTGTTGTAATCTCTTCATTAGTATATTTCTAAAAATCTTTGCATCAATATTCATTGGAAAATTGGTCTATGATTTTCTTTCTTTGTTTTGGCTTTTCCTGGTTTAGGTATCAGCACTATATTTGTGTCATAAATGAATTTGTTAGGATTCCTTTGCCTCTTTCCCCAAATAGTTTAAATAGTATTAGAATTAATTATTCTTTAAACATTTGGTAGTATTCACTTGTATCTCCATCTGGCCCTGAAAATCTTTTCTTGTGAGTTCAATGATAACTGGCTCATTTTACTTCTTCTAAAATCGGATTAACTATTTTATTTCCTCTCCTGTTTATTTGGGTAATTTATATTTTTGCATATATTTATCAATTTAACTTTAATTGTCAGATTTATTGGTGTACAGTTGGGCAAAATAGCTCCTAATTATTGCTTTAATTTCTTCTTCACTGGTGGTGAATTCACCTTTTTAATTTTTGATATTGCTAACTTTGGTTTTCTTCTCTTTTCTTCATCAAATTAACCAAAGGTTTAGCTATTTTATTGTTTTCTCATAAAACCAGCTTTTAGTTTTATTTATTAATTCAATGATTTTCTTACTTTCAATTTTATCAATCTCTCCTTTTTATTTCAGAATTTCTAAGTTGGTTTTTAATTAGGGATTTTTAATATGTTGCTTTTTAGTGCTTTTAAGCGCATGCCCATTTCATTGATCTGCTCTTATTCTGTTTTATCCATGTAAGCATTTAGATATATAAAATATCCCCTAAGTACTGTTTTGGTTGTATTCCATAAATTCTGGTATGTTGTCTCATTGTTCTCTTTGATGAAATTATTGATTGTGTGTATGATTTGTTTTTGACCCTCTCATTCTTTTGGATTGGATTATTTAGTTTCCAATTAATTTTTTCATCAATTTTTTGTATCATGATCTGAAAAGTATGCATTTAATATTTCTGCCTTTTTGCATTGCATTGTGAGGTTTTTATAAGACATGGTCAGATTTTGTGTAGCTGCCACATACAGCTTAGAAAAAGTTATATTCCTTTCTATTCCCATTTAATTTTCTCCAGAGGTCTCTCATATTTAAATTTACTAAAATTCTATTGATCTCCTTAACTTCTTTCTTGTTTATTTTGTAATTAGATTTATCTAGTTCTGGGACAGGGTGGATGAGGCCCCCATTAGTATAG
The DNA here is from genome assembly GCA_023548195.1 of Bettongia penicillata ogilbyi. Classification (NCBI taxonomy): domain Eukaryota; kingdom Metazoa; phylum Chordata; class Mammalia; order Diprotodontia; family Potoroidae; genus Bettongia; species Bettongia penicillata. The sequence goes on along the minus strand of JAJHZJ010000072.1, from coordinate 1,552,094 downwards.
TTTTATTTGTTCCTGTTCACTTAACTTCTGTAAGCATCTGGATGCTATAACACTTGGTGATATATGTTTAGTATTGGTTTGACTTCACTGCCTCTTGTACCTTTTAACAAGATATAGTTTTCTTCTTTAATTAAATCTAGTTTTGCTTTTTCTTTGTCTGAGATCAGAATTTCTACCCCTGCTTTTTTTTTACTTTAGCTAAAGGATAATGTATTCTGTTCTAGCCTTTTGCCTTTACTCAGTGTATATATATGTGCTTTTAATGTGTTTCTTTTAAACAACATATTTTAGGATTTTGGTTTTAAATCTACTCTACTATCTGCTTCCAATTATGGGACAGTTCATCCCATTCATATTCACAGTTACAATGAACAACTGTTCATTTACCTCCATACTATTTTACCCCCTGTTCCTACATTTATCTATCCTTTCACCTTATCCTTCCTCACTAGTGTTTTTATTCTGATCACCACTTCCCTCAATCTGCTCTCCATTGTATCAGCCCCTCTCCCTTTTCCCCCCTTTCCCTCCTATTTTTCCCCTTCCTTCTATCCCCTCCCTTTTCTTTCTATTTCTCCTCCTAATTCCCTGTAGGGTAAGATAAATTTCTATGCCCAGCTGAGTGTGTATGTTATTACCTCTTTGAGTCAAATACATGAGAGTAAGGTTCAAACAATGCTCTCCACCTTTTTCTTTCCCTCAACTTTAATAACTCTTTTGTGCCACTTCATGTAATGTTATTTACCCTATTCTGTCCCCTCCTGTCCTATTCTCATAAAAATCATTTTTTCACTCCTTAACTATTTTTTATGTTATCACATCAAATCCACTTATACCCACATCCTTTGTCTGTGTATACCCCTGCTAAGTGCCCCAATAAAGATACCATTCTCAAGAATTACAAGTATCTATCATCTTCCTATTTTGGGATGAAAATGTAACCTAATTGAATAACAGGGCTCTTTTCTTTCCCTGTTTATCTTTTTATGCTTCTATTGAATCTTGCATTTGAAGATTGAATTTTCTGTTCAGCTCTAGTCTTTTCATCAGGAAAACTTAAAAGTTCCCCCATTTCATTGAATATCCATCTTTTCTCCTAAAAGATTATGCTCAATTTTTCTGGGTAGTTGACCTTCAGTTGTAATTCAAACTCTTTTGCTTTTTGGAATATCATATTCCAAGCCTTCTCTGATGTAGAAGCTGCTAAGTCCTTTGTAATCCCGACTCTGCCTCTGTGATGTCTGAGTTACTTCTTTCTGTTTGCAGTATTTTTTTCTTGACCTGATAATCCTGGACTTTGGTTGCAATATTCATTGGAGTTTGCATTTTGGGATTTACTTCAGGAGATGATTGGGGGATTCTTTTAGTGACTATTTTGCCCTCTGGTTCTAGGATCTCTGGGTAATTTTCCTACATAATTTCTTGAAAGATATTGTCCAGGTTTTTTCTTTGATCATGACTTTCAAGTAGCCCAATAGTTCTTAAATTATTTCTCCTGGATCTATTTTTCAGGTGAGTTACTCTTCCAATGAAGTATTTTACATTTTCTTCTATCTTTTCATTCTTTTGATTTTGTTTGACTGAGTTTTGAGGTCCCATGCTTTCCACTTGCCCAATTCTAATTTTTAAAGAATTATTTTCTCCAGTTAGGTTTTGTACTTCCTTTTCCATTAAGACAATTCTACTTTTTAAGGAGTCATTTTCTTTAGTGGATTTTTTTTTTCCATTTTGCCAATTACATTTTTTCAGGAATTTTTTTTCAGTCAATTTTTGTCCTTCCTTTTCCAAACTGTTGACTCTCCTTTGATTAACTCTCATTCTTTCCCCCATTTTGTCTTCTGTCTCTCTCATTTGATTTTTACAATCCTTTTTGAGCTCTTCCAGGAAGGTTTTGGATTTGAGACCAATTCATTTTCCCCTTTGAGGCTTTGCACGGAGGCATTCTGACATTGTTGTCCTCTTCTATGTTTGTATTTTAGTCTTCCCTGTCACCTTAATAGCTTTCTAATAGCTTTCAGGACTCTTTCCTAGTTTTTACTCATTTCTTTTAGCCTCTTTTTAAAGTTAAGGTCCCCTGCTGGAGCACAGGAGGCACTGTCCCAAGCTTCTTGTTATGGGAGCTAGGAGCCTGGTCACTGGCTTTCTGCACTAAGGCTTAGGTGCTTGTGGATTGTCCACTGATCTGGGGTGACCCAATCTAGTGGTTGTGCCAGGGTTCTAGGTCTAGAAGTATGCTTCTATGCTGAGGCTGGAGGACTCACAGTTGACTTACTATGCCACTGGCCTGCTGAGCCAGGACCTCAGCACCTCAGTTACTTACCTGTTTTGTGGCTAAGAGCCTTCTGCTGGTTATTCCAGACACCATCTGCACTTAATTACACCCCATCACTTTAACCTAAGTGCGACAGACATTTCCTTCTAAGTTATCTTAAGCTGGAAAGTTGTTTCACTCTATCTTTTTATAGATTCCATCATTCCAGAATCCAGTTAGAGGCTTGATTTAATGTTGTTTTTGAGGGAAAGTTGGGAAACCTCAGGCAACTTGCTTGTTTTCCTTCACCATCTTGGCTCTCCCTCCCCACATATGTTCATTGCTACTCATTTATTATTTCTCAGGTATTTTTTGAGTGTGTGAGTCCACTGTGGATTCAAATTTTTCTTTTCTTTTGCCAATTATTTATGCTGTAAAGGCTCTAAATTCTGTTGTCACAATTTTTATTTTTTGTAGTTTCATGGTTTCTTTATAATTTACAGGTTCTTCTATCTCATCAGGTGTTGTTTTTTCCCCTTTGCCTTGAAATATATATTCATAGAGGGCTCGCCTTATCTACTTGATCTAGCAACCATTAGTCTTTCTCCTATTAATAGCTTCCCTGTTTGTTTATACCCTTATGTTCAAGGTCTTCAAATAAGTTTTCTTCCTCTTGAGATCCATAGTAATTTCAGTCTTTCATTTTAAAATTTATTTTCCTTAATGCTCACTTTCTGATTACTTATTCATAAATAAGGTCTAGATTCACATCATTTGGATTCTCAGGGGAATTTCCCTGGGGATCTTGTTGTCAAAGAGTCAGCCTCCTTCCGTATTATGCAATTAGCAGTTCACTAGCCTTGGTTTCTGCCTGACATGACTTCTGGTGGGATATAACTGATACCAGTTGGTTGCTGGTCATCTTTTATCTGGCTTAGTGGAGTGCTACAGAGCTCCACATATGTCCTCTTATCCCCTCTATTCCTCAGTCTCTGGCTAAGCTGTGTGGTGTCATTCTTTGCTATTGTGGTGATCCTTAGGAAAACCTGAGTAAATTTCTGCCATTTGGATCTCAGCACTACTAAGATGGTAGATGGAAGAGGAGTGGTTGCTAGCAGATAAATCAACTATATAACCCTCCTGGAACAGTTTTGTGAATAGGGAATATTGTATTAGCTTACTAGGCTTTCAACTCAATTGGGTTCTTGATATCCTAGATTATGAAGATAGCCACAATTGTTTTATCTCATGTTTTATATCCTAACTATTTGGGGGAGGTTTTAGAGATTTTAGTTAATCAGAGAAATTTTTGAGTCCTCCATATTGTTGATCATATTACTTGGAAGTCCATGTGCATATCTGTAGAATAATTTTCATGCTACTTGTATTAAATGCATGTTTTACATGCTCCTTACACCTAAGCTCTTATATATTTATAGACTCCTCAAAATTCATGAGAATAAAAAGAGGAAGGATAAGAAGTCATCTTATGAATGAATAAATGAAAACACACTTACTATTACATATTTTGCACCAAAAACTGTCCTAATTCTCAGAGATACAAATAAGATAGTGAAAACACCCCTTATTTCAAGCAGTTTACATTTTAATTGGGGAAAACAAAATACTCAGGAAGGTATAGAAGTAGCATGAATGGAAAATTCCACTAGAATTCTAGGCACTGTTATAGGTCAAATGGCAAGGTCCAGAGATAATTAGAATTCATTGATGGTAAGGTCCAATGGGCTGGGGAAATGTGTTGGTTAGCGATAGGGATGTCCCTCTATCCAATGAGAATTATTGTTTTGATGACTCCCTTTTCATCCAAGAGATGTGAAGGACCATGTGCACCTTGAAATTGTGATGGCTGATGGGATCTGGTACATAATTACTAAAACAGAGACAAAAGGTTAAGGAATAAAGTGGACCAGGAGTATGGGTTCCCTTCTGCAGTAGGGGTAAGGGAAGGATCATTGCCCAATCAGAAGAAAAATAGGTAGATAGAGAATTGTCAGGAAGATTAAGGGTGGGGGCAAGGTTCAGGGGTTCCTATAGTACTTGTTCCTGTAGAGTTAAAAGTGGATAGACTGGGGCAGGGATGAGAAGACAGGATAGTCATGTGCTCCTATTGGGAGCACATGAGAGGAAATATGGGTGCTGGGCTGAGGCAGGGAGGATGAGTTATCAATTTGTGTGTGTACATATTCACATGTTCATATGCTTGATTTTGGAAGCCAACTCAGCCCATAGGTTACTTATGTGTTCATAATTTTGCCAGACCATTTAAATATGCCCCAAAGATATCATTTTTTTACACTATTTTTTGAATAAAACTACTTATTGACAGTGAAAGGGTTTTCCTCTCATTTCGTCTTCTTTCCATTAATTTGGATTTCATTATTAAGATGAATTATAATAATGTTTAAAACCCCAGAGGCAATCTGGCTTCATTTGATTTCTTCTTGTAAAAGAGAAAAAAAAACTGTTAGCAGTTGCAATCATCTGTGAAATGTAACCCATGCTTTCTACTTACATTTGAATGTGCCTTTCAAAAGAAAATTGATTTGCTTCTTTCTTTTAAAATAGAAAACCATATTGTAAAATCTTATTCAATATTTTATGTCCTCCAATTACATGTAAACAAATTTTATCATTATTTTCTCAAATTTTGAGTTGCAAATTCTCTCTCCTCTTCCTCCCCCTCCACGGAGAAGGCAAGCAATTTGACGTAGGTTATACATGTCAAGCGATGCCAAACACACGTCCGTGTAAGTCATTTTGTGAAAAATGATAAAAGAAAGATAAATATGATTAAAAAAAGATAAAAGGAAAAAACCTAAGAAGAAAAGAAAGTTAAAAAAAAGTGTCTTTGACCTGCATGCAGGCTCTGTTTCTTTCAGAGACAGCATCCTTCATTGCAAGTTCTGTCTTGGATGATTGTATTATTGAGAATAGCTAAGTTATTCATAGTATATCATTATACAGCAATGCTGATACTGTGTACAGTGCTATTCTGATTCTGCTCATCTAACTTTACATCAGTTCATGTAAATCTTTACATGTGTTTCTGAGAGCAAACTGATTGTCGTTTCTTAAACAGTAGTACTCCATAACAATAAAACAACTTGTTCAGCCATTGATGGACATTCATTCAATTTCCAGTTCTTTGTTAAGGGGCAGCTAGGTGGTGCAGTGGATAGAGCACCAGTGCAGGAGTCAGGAGGACCTGAGTTCAAATCTCACCTCAGACATTTGGCACTCACTAGCTGTGTGACCTTGGGCAAATCACTTAACCTGAATTGCCTCATACTGGGTCATCTCCAGTCATCCTGATGAATCTAGGCACTGGATTCAGGTGGCTCTCGAGGAGAAGTGAGGCTGGTGACTTGTACAGCCCTTCCTCACTCAAAACAAAATCAAGTGCAAGTCATTTCATTATTTCTCTGATGGCATGTTCTTTTTCAGCAAGGACAAACACACCACACACAATTCTTTGTTAAAAATCACCAAAGGAGCAGCTATAAATATATTTGTACACATTAGTCCTTTTCCTTTTTGTTTTTTATCTCTTTGGGATACAGACCTACCAGTGGTATTGCTTGGTCAAAGGGTATACATAGTTTTATATCTGTTTGGGTAAAGTTCCAAATTGCTTTCCAGAATGGTTGAATCAGTGTAAAAATTCACCAGTAATACATCAGTGTTTTAATTTTCCCATGTCCCCTCCAACATTTGTTATTTTCCTTTTCTCTCATATTAGCCAATCTGACAGGTATGAGGCAGTAGCTCAGTTGTTTCAATTTGCATTTCTCTCATCAATAGTAAATGAGAGCATCTAAAAAATACAACAACAGATAGCTTTGATTACTTTGAAAACTGCCTGTTCATATCCTTTGGCCATTTATCAGTTGAAGAATAGCTCTTATTTCTATAAATTCGACTCAGTTTTCCATGTTTTGAGAAATGAAGTGTTTATTAATTCATTGTGAATTTTTTTTACAGTAATGATTACCAACTACATATTTCCCTCCATCTTATTTTCCCCTTTTTATTCTACATTCTCTCTTTTTACCTTGTCCATTCTTGAAAGTATTTCATTTCGGACTTCTGCCTTACCCAAATTTCCCTCCCTTCTATCAGCTTCTCTCCTACACCTTCTCTTCTCCCCTCCCCTTTCTACTTTCCTGAATGTATTTCTATGTCCAACTGAGTGTTTTTATTATTCCCTCTTTGAGTCAATTTCAATGAGAGTAAGGTTCATGTGAGCCCATTTCTGCTTTTCCCATTTTCCCCTCCATTTTAAAATTTCTTTCAGGCCTCTTTTTGCCAGATAATTTAATCCATGCTACCTCCCTCTTTCCCCTTCTCTCAGCATATTCTTATTTCTCATCCCTTAATTTTATTTTTTTATATACTCATACCATCACATACTCCTTTTAACTGCCCCAATAATGAATGCATTTTTTAGGAGTTATAAATATCATTTTCCCATGTAGGAAAACAAGCAGTTCATCATTGTCAGATTCCCTTGTCTTTTCTCTTTTTCATTTATCTTTTTAATGCTTTTCTTGCATCTTATACTTGAAAGTCAAATCTTCTATTCAGCTCTGGTCTTTTCATTAGGAACTCTTGAAAATCCTTTATTTCATTGTGTATCAGTAAGCACCCAAACACACATAGGGGGTCTGTCATCACAGGTTCTTAGATCTGCATTCATATAGAAGGAAAGGCAACTTTTGAGAGGTTAACAATCACTTTAATCAAGCACATGTATCAATCCTTTAGTCAAGCACATATATTATTCACCCAGTTCAGGGGAGTAAATACCTTGAACTTCAAAGAAAATACAAAGAAATTAAAGGTCAACTGACATGGCTTCCTCTGTCTGACCATAATTCAACAGACAAGTACAACTGTCTGATCCTAGCAGAGATGGAAGCAGAACATCTGGGTTCTCAAAGTCAGGGAGCTCCTTAGTGGCTTTCTAGAGTCCTCATCTGGCACTCAAACCTTCTTGCAAAAACCAAACCCCAAAGACCTTACCCTCAAAGTATTTATAGCATTTTTAGAGCCAGAGTATATCCTAACCCTTGAGAACCGATGTCTCATTAACAAAAGCTGTGGGTATTCTTACTAATATTCCCTAATCAAACTCCCCTTAATGGGTGGGGGAGATCTTTAATCCCAATTAACAATACAAACACATATACTGCTTCTCCTTAAAGAAACTCTTGTTTCTGTATGTTACTCCTAGTAAAGACTCTTGATTGATAAAGGCAAGATTCAATCAGGCACTTTATTATACTAAAACAAAAAACACTAAAAGATCCTCTTTTGATTACCATCACACATTGAATGTCCACTTTTTCTCCAGAAGGATTATACTATATTTTATTGGTTAGGTGATTTTTGTTTACAATCCTAGCTCTTTCACCCTCCAGAATATCATATTCCAAGCCCCCTAATCCATAAATGTAGAAGTTGCTAAATCTTGTGTTATGCTAACTATGGCTCCATGACAGTTGAATTGTTTCTTTTTGGCTGCTTACAATATTTTCTCCTTGACCTAGGAGTTCTGGAATTTGGCTATAATATTCCTTGGAGCTTTCATTTGGGGATCTCTTTCAGGATGTGATTGGCGGATTCTTTCAATTTCTATTTTACCCTCTTGTTCTGTAATGTCAGGGCAGTTTTCCTTGAAAATTTCTTGAAAGATGATGTCTAGAGTCTTTTTTAAAAAATCATGACTTTCAGGTACTTCAATGATTCTTAAATTGTCTCTGTTGGATCTATTTCCCAAGTCAATTATTTTTCCAATGAGATATTTCACATTTTCTTCTATTTTTTCATTCTTTTTATTATGTTTGATTATTGCTTGTGATGTCTTATAAAGTCATTAACTTCCACTTGCCCAATTCTTACTTTTAAGGAATTATTTTCTTAAGTGAGGTTTTGTAATTCCTTTTCATTTGACCCATTCTATTTTCAAGGAATTCTTCTCTTCAGTGAAATTTTGTACCTCTTTTTTCATTTGACCTATTCTGTTTTTTTTAAAGTGTTATTTTCTTCAGTATTTTTTATGTCTCCTTTACCAAGTTGTTGACTCTTTTTCTTCAAGACTTTTTTGCAATGATCACATTTCGTGTCCCAATTTTTACTCTACCTCTCTTACTTGATTTTTAAAGTACTTTTTGAGATCTTCCATGGCCTGAGACCAATTCATGTTTTTCTTTGAAGCTTTGGATGTAGAAATTTTGACTTTGTTTTCTTCTGAGTGTGTGTTTTGATTTTCCTTGTCACCATGGAACCTTTCTATGGTCAGAATTTTTTTCTTTTGTTTGCTCAATTTCCAACCTATTTCTTTACTTTTGACTCTATAATAAAGTGGGACTCTGCTTCCCAAGTGGAGAGGATCCCAAGCTTCTAGGATTTTTGTGAAGCTGTTTTCAGAGATAATTCTGGGGACTTTTAGGTTTTTGGCTCTTCCAAGGTGGTATGATCTAGGAAGATGGTTGCTTGTTACTCTCCTGTACTGTGTACTAATTTTTGAGCAACTACAAGCACTCTTTTCAACCATGGAACTGTGACTAGGGTCTCTGCTCCCCTGTGATTAAAAGCTCTGCTCTGCTAATGCTTCTTGCACTGGGCCTAAAACCCAGGATTTCAATCCATATTCAAGTATAGGTAAGAAAACAAAGTCCTGGCCCTAGTGCCCATGAAAGGACCCCTGTAAATCTTCCTTTGACCTGTTGTTCATTTCTTTTACTGCCTGCAGACAGAGAAGTCTGGAAATAGCCACTTCTTCCATTGATTCAGTCACTCTGAGGCCTGTTCCTGGTTTTCTGGAGCCTGGTCTATGCAAGTACGGCCTGCGCTGGACTGTGATCCTCTTTCACCTTGGTGAAGCAGACTTCCTGATAATCTTCAACTTTGTTTTGGGCTGGAAAATTGTTTCACTCCCTCTTTTCATGGGTTACCATTTAGAATTTGTTTAGAGTCATGATTTAAAGGTATTTGGAGGGATTTCAGGGAAAGGTCAGGCAAATCCCTGTCTTTACTCCACCATCTTGGCTCCACTCAAAAACAGTAAGTATTTTCTTAGAAAATTAATATGCTTGGCTTTCATACTTGGTAGGTTCAAGGAAACAGTAATTTGATACATGAGCTTACCATATTAACCAATTTCCAGAAAAAAAAGTAGCTTCTAATTAGTTTTTTTTCAGAACATTTCACCTCATGATGTCACTTATTTTGCACATTCTCTATGAAAAACAAACCATTCTTTGGTGCTCACATTTAGTTCTTGTTCTATTGGTGACTTTTGTATATATTTAATATATTGTCTTCCACTTGGGTGCCATTGTCTTCCATATCAAAAGAGGAGTAAAAATAATTAATGTACATGAGAAGTCAAGGAAAGAAAGGAAAGAAGGATGAAAGGAAGAGAGAAAGAAAAAAGAAAGGAAAAAAAGAAAGACAAGATGGGCTGTTTCCTGATTGGATTTTAGTTATTCATATGAACTATTGAATTATTTCCATGTGAAACAAAGCCTGATTCCTATAATATAAGCCTTGCTCTAATTAATAAGAATATTGTGAAATTCTATTCCAAGGAGAAGAGGGGAAAATCTAATGGCTAGAAGTTCCAGTGAAGTATATTTTACCCTAAAGAAAGAACTTCCCCATAATTTGAATTGTCAAAAAATAGAATGTACCCTGCTTTGTGACAGAGGATGTTGCCCATTTATTTATTCATTCTTTCAAGATGAATTTATTAAATAGCTGCCATGTGTATAGTATTATGTGAGAGATTGAGGTACTTAAAAAAGCTAATAAAATATGATTCTTGCTGTCAAAGAGCTCATAATCTCATGGGAGGAGAATTTATAAACACAGAAAAATATAATACAAATTAGAATATGGCAAATTCATAAGAAGAGTATAAAGTCCTCTTAGATTAAATGAAGAAAATATTATTTAAGCTTGGTGGAGGTGGGTTAGTGAGAATCAAAATCTTCATGTAGGAGACAGGATTCAGTTGGACCTTAAAAATTGGATTGGTTAGGATGTCATATTTGATGAGTAAAGAGAGCCTAGTACAATACAAGCAATGATATGTGAAGACATAGGATATATTTAAAGAACAATAATTTCACTTCAGTGGATGAATAGGGCACACGAAAAGTTTGGATAAATAGAAGTAGTCCAAGTGAAAGTTTTGATGAGTCAAGTTTTTCAGGTGCTGGGGAGGGGATAGTGGAGTAAGATCAGTAGAATTATGCATTAGGAAAATTCATTTTGGAGTAGTATTTTGGAATGGGGAAGACTGAAATACAATAAACTTTCAAGAGTTGGTTAAAATATTCCAAGTGATAGAACCTCAACTAGGAGTGGTGGCAGGAAACTAGTCATGAATGATTAGATTCTGGAGATACTGTTAAAGCATTATTTAAAGGACTAGACGACTAATTAAATACATGGTGTGACAGAGAAGAAGACAAAAATGATGGGTTTCTAAACATGAATGACTAGGATAGTGACATTACTATTGATAGAGATGAGGAATTCAGGAGCGAGAGCAGAAGAACATTGCTTAAATTTTGGATGAGAGCTTGAGGTACCAGTGAGATGTGGTGCTAGATATAGATATTTAGCATACAGTTGTGACTCCAGACCTCAAAAGACAGGCTGTGCATGAGATGGTGAGTGAAAAGCATAGAGAAATCACCAAAGAAAATACTTAGCAAGTAGATAAAAGGGTCAAGGTTAGAATCTATCACGGCAGCTATTTAACTAGAGCTTGGATATATTCTTGTTCAAAATACAGTACAAAGATACAAACTTTGATAAGGGATGAGGCCCTATCCAAATGTTATTTTATTCTACTAAACACCTGCTATTTATTAATATTTTTATTCCATACTTCCTGTTGGTATCATGAGTAGACATGATGCATCTTTTCCATGAAAACTCTCAAAGAAAATATCATTACTATCTCACACCTAAAGATGGCCTATGGTCCTTTATTGTGGAATGAGGGCTTATTGGATGACGAAATTTTCTTTCTCCCTCTGGGAACATCTTACTACGTCTTTTTAAGGAACCCATACACTTGCTTTTCCCTTTTGTTTTCTTTCAAGACATGGTGATATTTATCCCTACAATGCCCTTCTCCTAATGCTTTAGTTAAAGTTCGATGCCTTCTTTTCCTCTCTAAGGGTAAATTGCTCTTGCTAGATCAGTGAACATGCTTCCAAATCAATAAAAAAGTGGAAAGCTAAGATATTTTTAGTGCTTTGGTGAGGTTGATTTTCAATATACTTCTGAAGGTTTTCAACCTTTTTAAAATTCACCTTATACTTAAATATTTGAATAGATGTGGGTATTATTTCCAACAATACAGATGCCAACCCATTTATACTTTCTTATCCTGAATGATCCTTGCTCACATACTATATGTCCTCTATAGGGGATCTCATCCATCATCCTGGAGGATTTCCCCTAGATATCTTGATATGACACAGATACAAAAATAGCGTAGAAGATGTCCACCAGTAGTCCTTTGTTCTGATCATATGATCAGCCCTTCTTTTCTGGTCACACGTCTCTCTGATGGCATCCTTTTTGCTATTTATCTAGTTTAATTCTTCACTGGTGATGTGCAATGCTATGATTATGCCCACCATGATCGTTTCATTGTGCCTTGGAATACTATCAACTTTAATTCTTTGGAGACTGGAATATTTCATGAGTTGTAGTCAAATAGTATTATTGGAAAAACATCGTGAGATTTTTAGGAGGAGTAGCTCAAACTACTTTTAGCTCAAGTAGTGATAGAAATACCCAAGAGAAAACCACAGGGCATCATTTTTGACCTAAGATCAAGGATTAAATCCATAGACAAATGATAAGGAAGGAACTGTGGAAGCGGGATGAGCTCTGCTGGCCCTCTGAAGTCAGAACTGTATCACTCTGACTCTAGAGAAAGATTCAGCTTTCCTAGGCAGATGAAGGATAGGTTGAAAACTCTGTTGCATTTACCCTACAACTAGATCAGCATGGTTTACAGAAAAATTTGTGGCTATGATCTAGAAGAGGGATCTCAAATTTGTTCAGGGATGACTGACCAGAGAAGGGTCTTCTGACCAGGTGTTAGCCCATATATGTGTTGCTTTAAACCTGTAGAATTCTTTAGCTAGCCTACGGGGTCTGAGATCAACAGCTGTTTATTGGAAGCAAGCCTGCAACTGCCTTCCTGGCTCCAAACGAAGTCTAGAACATCTAAGTCTTGGGCCAGAAAAGCAGTATTTAGACTGTACCTTATATGAGAGCACTTACAGTGGAAGCTTGCAGTTTTCTTATCTGAACTGGCACTGAGATTTTTGAAGAAGATATTTATTGTTGAAAGAATATATTGGCATGACCCTAGGTAATACAGACCAGAATCTTTTATATAAGGCCTTAATGCAGCATCTGTCTCTAACATAAAAAGTCTCCAAGTAGGATATCAGGGTGGGAGAATGAGTAAACAAAAAAGACATTCATGATAAAGAAAAAAAAGACTCTCAAGGCAAAGACCCATTAGAAGAAATAACTTCAAAATGTCCATAAGCAAAGGTTCAAAGGAAAAGACAGCTTGGTCACAAAATCAACTAGAATTCCTGGAAGAAAGGAAGGTAAAAAATTGTTAAAATAGTTAAATCTTGATATTATGACTTCTGGGTCACATGACCAAGAAGATGGCGGTCTAGATATTTTCTGTCATCTTCATGACATCTCCAACCTCTCCAAAACATAAATTATTCACCCATAAGAAAATAATTTCAGCGTTTCCATAATCTAGGACATGTGAAACTTGAGGAGAACATTGAAACATACCATACTATTCTGTGTGGTTCAAAAAAGAAAAGAAATAAAAAAAGTGAGAACTGTGAAAGCAGAACATATGTCCTGAATAGTAAAATATAATTGGCAGGATAGAAAACTCGCTAAAGAAACAAAAAAGAGAGCAATAATTTGGGAATGCAGATGCAGAGGAGTAAAGAACAATTTAGAAAAAGAGAAGCAAAAAGCAATAATACAAAAGGAAAATACTCTCTGTAGTCAAGCAAAATATATTGATTTGGGAGGAGATAGCAGACATACAAGTCAAAAAACCTAAATTCTACAATGCAAGATATAATACAAGAAAACTTCTCAGAACATCTGAACACAGAAAATAAAATGCAATTGAAACAATGCAACAATCACCTGGGTGATGAGATGGGACCAACAAAAATTCAAGCTTGAAGATACATAAAGGTTAAATTTAGCAATTCCACGGAGAAACAACAAATTCTGCAACTGACTTAGAGAAAAATTTTCAAATTCCAAAGAAGGGAAAATCAAGTAACACAAGCCCATTCTGTACCCGCATGAAAATATGGAAGGGGAAACAAACAATGTTTTGAAGAACAACAGAGCTCACGATTTAGCTCAGGATGATCTACTCTGAGGTTAAGCATAAATGAAAAAAAAAAACTGTAAGCTCAATAATAAAAAGGCATTTGAAACATTCTTCAAAAACAATCCATAACTGAAGAGATGAATCGTTTCTTGAACAAATCAGACAACAGAATTGCAGGAAGGATGAACTAATGCAGCAACTAAGGGCAATAACAGCAACATAGGGAAAGCAAAGAGACCAGTAAGTGTTTCCATATGCACACAAGGATGCAGGGATAAGGATGGAAGTCAGGGAGAGGGCATGGCAGGGAGGGGTCCCTGGGGCATAAGGAACAGAACCTCATGATATCTGGCCTCCAGGTGAATCAATTTTTTTTTAAACTATGTTTCAAAATGGGAGTATACACGGAAATAAAGGCAAGGAAGAGGAAAATGTGTGATGTGCCCAAGTCAAATCAAGAGCTAGCAATGAGAGCAAAGTGATCTCTGTGATTCTTAGGAATAGAAGAACCTGCAGTGAAGTCAGTGAGAAGGAGGAGAGAAGATATGAGGAGTGGAAAAAAGAGGGAGACCTTGTTTTGGTGGTGAAAGGAGATTCCATCGATGAATTCTCCTATGTGTGGAGAGATGTTCTGTGAAGAGAGATGAGGGCCATGTGGTAAAGTATGTCTGTAAGCATTTGGTATTTGAAAAGACTCCTAGGAGCAATTGGTTCCTATAATAATAGGAAGGCATGGATTCAGGGAGATTTTGGGCAGATTAGTGTACAAAGGTGACTAGAGGGAGAGAATTGGGGTATGAGGGACTTCCCAAGAGGACCTCTCTGACTCTGACAAGAATTGGCATTGTTCTGGAAGTAAGGCACAATGGTAAAGGAGAATCCATGCAGAAAGCTCTACAAGGCAGTGATAGAAACTGATTGGGGGGGAAACTGAGAAAAGATACTGCAGAAATTCTGACTTCATGATGACTGTAGAGAATGGAGAGGAATTAGATAAGTATAGGAATCATGGACCAGAGAAGGAGGGTATATAATGGACAGGAAGGAAAGACAGAAAACAAAGAATGTGAGAAAAATATTCTCTGGAAAGGGGGACAAAAATGAAATGTAAAAAACTAATGATCAAAAGTAGTTGCAAGAGAAGAGAGAAAGGGGGAATCTAGTTATCTAAGAAGAAAAAAGAGGGGAAGAATTATATTACCATATGAAAAGAGGAAAGAAAAAAAGGGAAAGGAACATTGAATGGAAAGGGGGGTAAGGGGCAATGGGAAGAGAGTCAGTGGAAATGGGCCACCTAAAAAAAAATTAAACTAAAATAATTGAAGAAACATAATGTTCACAGTGGAAAAGGAAAAAAAATTATAACTTAAAAATTCAATATTAAGAACCCAATATTCTAAATAGAAGATATGTAATAATATAATATAAATAATATAAATTTCCCATAACTTTAAATGTGAATGGATTAAATAATCTAACAAAATTAAAAGGAGTGACAGATTGAATAAGAAAAAAATTTACAATTTTGTAAGAAAAGTCTTTAAAAATGTAGAAAATAAAAATTTACTTTTCATCAGGTGAATCCAATAAAACAGCAGTTGTAATCATGTTATCTTACAAAACACAAAGAAACATTCAAAACTTTATGTTCACCCCTTTTTATAAGGCACAAAAAAGAAACTATGTTAAGGTGGAAAGGAGACATGGATAACAAACCAATGTAAGTAAAAATTTATACAAAATGGCTTAGAATCCAAATTCATAAAGGCAGCATTAACTGATTTACAAATATAAGAAAGCCAGTAATATAAAAGTGACAAGAAATTAACATGTTCCTTTCTCAGACTTAGATAAGTCTAATAGAAAGCTATACAAAAGAGATAATATGGAACTTAACTAGCTGCTGGAGAGCTAAAAGACTAATGGTGTCTCCTACTTAGGACTTCAAAAGAACATTCATACCTTTCCATTCCACATGGAATACTTATAAAAATGACCATGTGTTATTATGGAGAGATATTGAAAATTGGAAAAGACAGAAATAGTAAATGTATCCTTTATAGAGTATAATGCAACAAAAATATTTTGAGGTCCAGGACTCACAAACAAAAGACACAAGTCTCAAGGGAAATGTAACAATGTTAAGTCAAATGACTAGGTCAAAGAACAAATAGTAGAAACATAAATAACTGTGTGCAAGAAAATGACAATGGCAAAATAATATACCAAAATTTCTGGGATGTTATTAATTAAAGCAATCCTTGGTGGATAAATCATACCTCTACTAATGTATGTTAACAAAATAGACAAAGAAAAATGAATTAGTAAATTGAATGTGCCTTTAAAATTAGAGAACCAACAAATAAATTAAAAAAAACACAAAAGAGGAAATATTAAAAATCAGAGGAGAAATAGATAATCTGGAAACTCTTCCCTCCTCCAAACAGAAATAATAAATATAACTAAAAATAAACATAATTGAAGCCTAGTTTTTGAAAAGACTAATTAAATTGATAATCTTTTAGCTAATCTGATTAAGAGGGCAGAAAATTAAATCAATAAAATAGCTAATGAGCAAGATAAAATCACAATGTAACCAGAAGAAATAAAAAAAAATAGTCAGAACATCTTATGCAAATGTTATAATATTAAATGTTATAAAAAACCATTATGTTTCTTCAATTATTTTAGCTTAATCTTTTTTAGGTGCTAACCACAGTTAAGTGCTAATAAAATTAGAACACAAAAGAAATAGAAGAATTTCTTCAAAAATGCAAAATTCCCAAACATACAGAAGACCATACTTAAAAACCCTAATTTCAAAAAAGAAAATGAAACTAACTATAAATGGAACTGTCAATGAACATTTAAGTCCCTATTATGTGCCAGGCACTGTGTTAAGTGCTGGGGATACAAAAAAGAGGCAAGAGATAGTCTATGTCCTCAAAGATCTTACAGTCTAATTGGGGAGAATATATGTGAACAAATACATAAAAATAAGCTACATACAGGATAAATAGAAAATAATTAAAATTTAGAAAAAAAGAGGGAGGTTGGGGAAGTCTTCCTATAGAAGGAGGGATTTTAATTGGGACATAAAGGAAGGCAGGGAGGCCAGTAGATGGAGCAAAGAAGGGAGAGCATTCCAGGCATAGGGGATAGCCAGAATGAATGCTGGGAGATGAGAGGAGTATCTTGTTTGTGGAACAACTGTGAAACCAGTGTCACTGGATTGAGGAGTATGTCTTAGAGTGTAAGGTGTAAGAAGATTGAATGATGTCATGAGTATAGACATTGCCTCAAACTGTGAGTATATGTATGTATGTATGTATATATATGTATATGTATATGTATACATATATACACATTCATATATGTATATGTAATACACACATTTATGTATATGTATATACTTATACAGACATTGCCTCTTCCTGTATACATATGTGTATTATGTATGTGTACATACACACACACACACACACACACAAAGAAGGAATGTGACAAGTGAGGAAATGAAGCCTGGTCTCACTAAGCTTCAGAATTTCATTTTCAAGATGGCTATGTGTAACGGTAATTTAAAATGGGAAGATCTTTCTCATTCGGGAGGGAAAACACAGATACTTAGAAAGCTGTTACCAGGAAATATCAATAGACCCATGGAAAGAAATAGAAAGAGTGTAGCTGCTGGAGGAGAAGACTCAGATCGAAAAGGAGTTAGGGAGAAGCTTTTTATCCTGCACTGTTCAAACTGTCCTTTAGGAGAGGGAGCTAGAGAGTTTCAGGTGGTAGATAAAAAAGCTGTTGTTGGTTTGGCTTACAGGAGGTGAAAAGCTAACAATAGGAAAATGAATGCAGTCCTTGCACAGGCTGTGCTTGATATAGGTCTAAACACAAGCCAGGACAATGCATGGGAGGAGAATGAAGCAAATGAGGAGACTGAGGTTCAGCCACTACTAAGAAGAAAGCAAGAGACTCAGGGGGCCCCCACAGCGTTTGAGGAGGTAATTAAGGATTTTACTCAGCAGAAGATCATAGATATTTTGAGTCAGCTAACCCAAAGGATGGGAGAATTGTTGGTACCTTGGATGGTGAGAGTCAGTGAAAAAGATCAATTTTCTCGAGAGAGAGAGAGAAGAATAAATAGCCAGTGGATTCTAAGTCAGAATAGATTGATAAGGAAAGAATTGTTAACTTCTCTGTTGAGAGCAGGGGTGGACTTTGGAAGAATAGATGGCATTCCAACTAATAAACTATATAAAATGTGTCTAGGAAAGAAGTTTTATTTTAGACTGAGCAAGGAGATGAGAACTGTCCCTTCACATCCGCCTGAAGCATTGTATCCAAGTTCATCACACCTGTAGGGAGAATGGGAGGTTGCCGGGCTTCAGCTCAGATTACAGAAAGTACACCTCTAGTCGGAATGATGTCCCCCAAACTGAAAATTAGAAAAGAGTAAACAACAGTGAATGAGGCCATGACAGTGGGTTCATGGATTCCAGAAGCATGGCTGACCCCTATATCTACCCTACTTCTGGTTACTGTCTCGTTGTTCCTTTCTGTTTTTTTGTTCATTCACCATTTGTCTGATTTGTTTTCTGCAGGCTTAGTACCCTCCACCTGCAGGTGCCTGATTATATAAGCCAGATATCACCCCTTGTCCATGATTGTGATGTGTTGCCCCTGGACCTAGTGTCAACCAAGCTCTGGATGTCAGCTAAAGAACTGGTCCCTTGAATGGGACTTCTTGAGGCAGAGACAGTTTTTTCAATCTCTTTCAATCTCAGCAGAAAGTCATTATGGAAGAAGAGATCGTCTTTGCACCTTACCCCAAGAATATGGGACCCATTCGTTCGAGGGGGGAGTGATGGAGTGCTTGTTTTATGTGCTTATTTTCTCTTATCCTTTTTAAAGTTCTGTTGGTACCAGTTGTCCCACTGACCTATGCAATGAATATGAAAGAAATTGGGGCTGCATGTAATGGTAATTTAAAATGGGAAGATCTTTCCCATTAATTAATAGGCCCATCTGACCTGCCCGGGTCAAATGGAAGCCTAAGTCACACAAGTCTGAGTCACATGGAGCCTATGATGGGAGGAGTTTGCTGAATGGGTGGAAGGGGAAGAGGCAGAGGTAGAGAAGAGCTGAGAGGAAATTATTGGGAGAGCAGTCAGGACACAGACAAGTCCACAGCTGGCTGTGAATGTTAGATGGGCATTTTGTTTAAGAGGAGCCTGTTTGTGATTGGCTTGTGGGAAGCCTAGCAGGGAGAAGGCTTGGGGATGGTGTTGTTGTATACATTATTGTCATGTATAGATTTTTGTTACTATTATGGATTTGGCTTTCTGGTGTCTGAAGAAATGTTTTGGTTCTTTCTTCCATGTGGAGAGTCTGTGATTCAGAATTACACTGGGATATTCATGGCCACATTAGGCTCTGTGAATAACACATTAGTGCAACACTATGGAAACAGAATTTCATTTTATGAACAGTGACATTAAGGAAGCCCTGCAAACACATTCCTTTTTCCTTTCCTTTTTGTTGCTGATGGAAAAGGGGCTACATTGCAGCTAATTGGCAAAGATGTGGGCAACAATACCTTAATTAGCAATAATTGGTAAGCCAGTTTTGGCCACCAAAGTGTGGCCAAAGATGTCAAATTGGTAAGGATTTCCGGCCTTCATTCTCCTACGTCCAAGGACATGATTTCAACTGTACAAGAAAATGGAGTGCAAGGAAATTACTTTGACCATCCTAGTTCTTTTTCTTCTCCTATTACCTTTCAGGCCTCAGCTCTAAATCAAGAAACTTATGCACCAGGCCTGTTAATCTGCAATCTTCTATAAACTCTCTCTTCAAATAAAAATCAACCCACAGTTTGTGAAGGAGATGGTTATGATTTTCAGCAGATCATTCAATAGTATTTCTTAGAGATTCTCACATGACAAGCAGATAGAATGAAAGATGCTATTTTTAGATGTCTAGGCAAGTTTGTCTCACTGAGTACTGAGGCTATAGTAATGAAGTTATAATTAGGAATGCACCAGAGGAGGAAAAACAAGTGTCATCCATTCATCTTTAAGCACTTTGGAGATCAACATCTTGTAAGCAATTGAAACTCTTCTAAATGGCATTTTTCAGGGTATTGCCAGGTGCGAGGGAAATGAAGCAGGTAGACATGTCATTATTTCTATAAAATATCTGATCACATTCTCTTTGGTTGGGTAACCATATCTTAAGTTCACAGAACTTCACTGCAGGTGGTCCAATAAAGCCATTTACTCCTCTGTACATACAGCAAATGAAGAAGTTTTGAAGGCTGCGGATAAGTTCACTTACCTTGCTAGTATACTTTCCAGGGATGTACACATCGATAAGGAGGTTGATGCAGACATTGCCAGAGTTAACCCAGTATTTGGGAGGCTCAGAAGAAAAATATGGGAGAGAAGAGGTATTAGACCAATTACCAAACTGAAGGTTTACAGAGCCTTTGTGCTGACCTCATTGTTGTATGCCTATGAAACCTGGACAGTACACCAGCTAGGAAGTTGAACTGCCTCCATTCACACTGTCTTAGGAATATTCTGAAGATCATCTGGCAGGATAAGTTACCAGACACTGAGGTCCATAGCTGAACTAAATTGCCAAGCATTCAAACTCTACTTCAGAGAGCACAACTCTGATGGGCTGGCCATAACTTCTGAATGCGAAACATATGCTTGCCAAAAAGACTTGTTTATGGAGAACTCAACACAGGGCAAGCGTTCACACGGTGATCAGAAGAACAATACAAGGACACTCTCAACGTCTCTCTTAAGAACTTTGGAACCGATTATATAGGAGACACCGGCACAAGACCACTTAGGAGTGATATAGGAGACACCGGCTGAAGACCACTTAGAATAGTGTCAGAGCCACATCAGAGAAGGTGGAAGGTGCTGTGCTCTGTGAGCAAAGCAAAATTGAAACAGTTTAAAGAAACTGCAGGATGCGCAAATTTAGAGTATCCACCCCAAATGCTCACATGAACTATTTGTGCCTGACCTGTGGTAGAGCATTCTGATCAGTCACAATCAAACACATTGAAACCTTACTCTAGCATAATGATGCCATCTTGGTCCTGTTCCAGAATTAAGGACAGCAACCAACCAGCCCAATCAGCACACTCCTAATTTTCCAATTACCGTCAGGGCTTCAAATATTAATCCTGGCTTTTGAGAGTAGGAAAGGTTGATATTTAGTGAAATTAATGTTATAATTAGTTATTAATTTTTGATCCAATCTTTTTCTCCTATCTCTGTTAAAACCAGCTCCCGAAAGGTCAGGGAATTTTAGAAGTAGTGTAACACCTAAGGCGCATTTTCTTTAACTAGGTTGGACAGGACCCCATCCAACTGGGAAATCTAATTTCCTTTTAAATGAAATCCAGCTTGAGTGAGCCCTCACCCTGGGAGGCAGAACCCCTGTCCTCCATCCCCTCTTCTAAAGTTTAGGGGAACCAACTCATGAAAGAAAAAACTAGTCAGAGATGTTCAGATGAAAATGGTGTCCTCTGTTCAGATGCCTTAAGGCTGCTGAGCCTCATGATCAAGCTGTTCTCAGCAGGAGGAGCTGAAGACTTCTAGCCAACTTCCTTATTAAATTTCCATCAATCAGGGTTGAGTTTCACTTGTCAGGGGAGTTTCTTGTCAGAAATACACTTCTGATTGAAGGCATTTCAGAGTCTCCTTGGTGTCTTTGCTTACCCAGAAAAACCACTGACCATAAATTTATTTAATATTATCTAGTCTAATTAATAAGTTGATTATTAATTACCTGGAAATTTTGTCTCAGAAGCTTTATTTGTCACAATACGTAACCTTGCTTTAGAATAAATCCATGCATACTGGGTTGTGACTGGGGATGATTTGAATGACAATAAATAGGCTTCATTAAGGGGCGTGTCAGAAACAAATCATTACTTTTTTGTTACTGTTTAGTTCTTGAATCATGCCCAAGCTTTTGTGACTCCATGGACCATAGCATGCCAGCCCCCAGGTTAATGTTCGTTGTTCATTGTGTTGATGAAGAAATCTATTCTCTTTCCCCTGACAAGCTTTCAGATATTTGAAATCTGCTGTCATGACATACCTAAAACCTCTTTTTTTGTGTAGGCTGACTTCAGCATATCTTTCAACGTATTCACTTATCAGTATACGCTCATTTGGTATAAAGGACTTAGCATTAGAAAGACTTTAAAGGTAGAGTAGGAAAGAATATAAAAGTTGTAGTCAGAAGAATTGAGTTCAAATCCCCCCTCTGGTGACTTGCTACTTGTATGACCTTTAGCAGGATCCTTAATTTTCTTTAAATCTCAGTTTCCCTATCTGTAAAATGATGAGGATAGATTTCACTTTAGTCTCTCCCAGCCCTAAATATATGTTCCTATGATAATGAGGAAAAGTCTACTCTAAAATAGTAACAGAACCAGGATTCAAACCCAGACCACATAATTCCTAATTCAGTGCTATCACTTTATTATTTATTATTCTTCAACACTAATTTATTTTGCCTCATAATATGACTTTCAGAACTAACCATATAAGCTATCATTTTCCTCAATCTGATTAGTATACTTTTATTACATTGCTATAGGGCAAAAACCACTCAGTTTCTCTCTGATGTCTGCTTCTGACTCATTGGATTTCTCTTTCCATGTTGCCTCAGAAACCTTATCAACTTGGAAGTTCCCTTTTTCTCCGTCCTCACCTACTCTGATTGGCCAGCTCCTTCTGCAGATACCATTTTAAGAAAAGTGTCCAGGCTAGCCTTGTTCATGCCTTTATTCCTCTCCAGGCCTAGATCCTAACTCCAAATTTTTTCTCTTCTCTCTCACTTTTCATGTTTCTTTTAGATGTTCTCCTCCCTGCTTAATGGTAGGGATTGCTTTTGTTTCTGTTTTACAGTTTGGCTTCTATTTATAGCCATAGTACTTAGCTCAGTACCTAAACCTTTAATAACTACTTATTGACTTGACTTGGTTCTGGTGTCAGAGAACCTGGATCAAGTCATAGTCACTTAACAATCACTTAAAGCAAAACCTGTCCTAATTTAAGGAAGCCAATTAATTCATTGCTCTGAGCTATAATTTCCTTCCCTATAAAAAAGGGGGTGTTTGATTAGATCAGTAATGTATAAAAAAGCCTGTGCGCAGCAAACAGACTTAGAAAACCACATATCAATATTATCTATTCTATTGTATTTATTTATCTTGTTAATTATTTTTCAATTACATTTTAATCTGGTTCAGGCCACACTTGGAAGTATGGGGGCACATGTTTGACACGTCTGATTAGATGATCTCTAATTCTCTTGTAGGGACCAAGTAGGTGCAGTGGATACAGTGCTGAACCTGAAGTCAGGAAGATTCATTTTCCTGAGTTTAAATCTGGCCTCAAATCTGGGCAAGGCACTTAACCCTGTTTGACTCAGTTTCCCCAAATGAGCTAGAGAAGGAATAGGCAAACCATTCCAGTATCTTTGCTAAGAAAACTCCACATGGGTCCATGAAGACTTGGGCAGGGCTGAAAACAATGGCAACAAATTCTCTTTTTCCCTTTAAATTAATTTATATAATTTTAATTTTCAACATTCACTTCCATAAGTTTTTGAGTTTTAAGTTTTCTCTGCCTTCCTCCCCATACCTTTTTGCAAGACAGTGTGTAATATGATGAAAGCTCTACATATACATTCTTATTAAACACATTTTCACATTACTCAAGTTATAAAGAAGAATTAGAATAAATGGGAGAAACCATCAGAAAGAAAAAAAAGAGAGAGCAAATAGTGCACTTCAATTTGCATTCAGACTCTATAGTTCTTTGTCTGGATGCAGATAGTATTTCCATCATGAGTCTTTTGGAGTTGTCTTATATCCTTGCATTGCTGAGAAGAGCTAAGTATATCAAAATTAGTCATCTCACAATGTGGCTGTTACTGCATCAGTTCTTTCCTGATTTTTCTGAAGTTCATCTGCTCATCATTTCTTACAGCACAATACTATTCCATTACATTCATATAACACAACTTATTCAACCATTCCCCAGTTGATGGGCATCCCCTCAATTACCAGTTCTTAGCCAACAGAAAAAAGAACTGCTGCAAATATTTTTGTACATGTGGGTATTTTCCCCATTTTTATGATCTTTGGGATATAGCCTTAGAAGTGGTATTCCTGGATCAAAAAGCATGCACATTTTTATAGCCCTTTGGGCATAATTCCAAATTGCTCTCCAGAATGGTTGGATCAGTTCACAACTCCACCAATAATATATTAGTGTTCTAATTTTCCTGTCCCCAGCAAATAAATACTCTTCTAATTCTAAATTTGTAATTGCACTGGAAGAAAAATTTTTGACTCATACTGAGTTTGTAGTCAATGAAAAGACCAAAGTCTTTTTCACATACCACATCAACTCCACCTGGTATTTGTGCAGTTATTTTTTTGAAATTCAGTGCAGAAATTGGTTTTATATTTGTCAAGTTTCATCTATTTGCAGCTGTCCTATTTTCTAAGCTGTACATAGTAGTAAAATATGCCTTCCTATAATCTTTGTCAAAAAAGAAAATGGGCTCAGTGAGACAGTTGTTCTTAATGAAATTATTTTATTTCCTAGTTATTACCTAACAATTATCTAGGTACTCTCAAAAGTTTAGTTTAATACAACAAACATTTGTTAAGAATCTATGATGAGTGAAACATTATACTTGACTACAGAGATTCAGAGACAAAAATGAATCAGGTTGTGCTCTCAAAGAACTTTTCTAGTAGCCGATGTCTCAGTGTCAAGATAAATTGATTTTATAATATACTTTGTTACTTTCTAAGAAAAAAATAGTAAGAAAGAAATAAGCAAAATAGGCATTAAACAGTCCACTCTTTTTTTGACATTTGTTAACATTACAACATATCCCTTCCTTGTTTATATTGCTGAACATTGCTTTAAAAGCCCTTTTAAAAGATTTGAAAGCAATTCCATTACTAGGTCTATGCCACAAAAAGATAAAAGGAAAGGACTCATATGTATGAAAATATTGATAGTATCTCTTTTTGGGTCAGCAAAGAATTGGAAAGTCAGGGGATTCTTATCAATAGGTGAATGGCTGAATAAGTTATGGTATATGATCATAATGGAATACTACTGTGCTATAAGAAATGATGAGCAGAATGCTTTCAGAAAACAAAAAACTGGAGTTATACGAACTGATAAAAAGTGAAGTGAGCAGAACCAGGAGAAAATTATACAAAGTAAGAGCAATATTATCGTGATGATCAACTGTGAAAGACTTAGCAACTCTGATTAATTCAACAATCCATGACAATACCAAAGGATGAAAAATGCTATCCACCTCCAGGGAGAAAATGGATAGACACCAACTTCAGATTAAAGCTTTTTTTTCCTCTTTATTTTTCTTCATTTTTTTTTTTTGCAAAATAAAATTTTACATGATTTTTTATGTAATATATAAAGAAGAGTTTATCTTTTTTTCTTCTCAATGGGGAAGGTAGTGGAGGGAGGAGAGAATTTGGAACTAAAAATACAAATTTGAAATAAAAAAAGAATAGAAATAAAAGACTGGATTACATTTATAATCCATTTAAATAAAAAATGATATCTTCAAAAAAATAAAGACTTAAAGCCAAACTTTTCTTAAAATGAATGTTAGACTTCTAGACATTTTTCTTACAGATTTATGCAACCCTTCTAAAACCAAAATTATATATTTCTACTTCCATCATTTATATACATAATTTTAGAATTTAGAATACATGTCAGAGAGCTTCATGAGAAGCTCCATTAACCTCTCTATGGGCCTTTTGCCTATTCCTTCAGAACTATTAACAAGTTATATCATAATAATCTTTTAAGAGCCTTTAATATTTAGATGGTTCTGCAATTTCATTAATTTTAGTATACCCTCCACAAGCGTGGATCACAAACTCTGTGTCATCTCTTCCTGTGTGATTGCTGTTCATGGTCTCTCATAAATACTCAATAGAAGGTTTACCCAATAGACTGGAGTCCTTTCTCTAAATATTTTAGTATTTCATGAATATCAGTTCTTGGGCAACTTGGGCAATCCTTGCTCTTGTTTCAAGACTGGCTCATCTCCTTTGTGACTATACATTTCACGGATGAGGTTTTTATGGTATTTCAGCAACAGAAGATAGTTTTTAAAATTCATAGTCATGACATTTCCCAAATGGAAGTTAATTCACTCTTCTGCCTCAATTCTTTGTCTAGTAATAATTCATTATCCATTTAAAGTTCCTGACTAAGATGGATATACTAATGCACTAACTCATTGGTCTTCCCATTCAAATAGACCTCACACCATGGACAATGTGTCACCCTTATCAATTCCTTTTTTCCAGTGTGGATTGATGTGTTAGTTGTATTTAGTGGCTATGCATCTCACTCATACTACTCTGTAGAATCCTGAGTTTGCTGAATTTTTAAGCACTTACTATATACTTAGCACTGTGCTTAGTGCTGAGGAGAGAGAGAGAGAGAGAGAGAGAGAGAGAAAGAGAGAGAGAGAGAGAGAGAGAGAGAGAGAGAGAGAGAGAGAGAGAGAGAGAGAGAGTGTCCCTATCCTCAAGGAGACTACATTTTAACAGAGGGAAGATAATATAAGATAATATAATAAAAAGGAGTAGAAAGTGTGAGTGGAGCAGAGCTAGGGAGAACATATGCCCACACTGGGTCAAGAGGAAGAAGTCCAGAGATTCTGGAGAGAAGTAAACATGGATGGCCTGAGCACTCCTTAAATGGTGATTCTGAGCAAGATCTAGTCTCAAACAATGTCGTTTTCTTATCTTTATCCTTCTACTTCGAAGTTATTTTTTACTTTTCTTCTAATGAGTTTGTATCAAATAATATGTTCACCAAGTCTGAAGGATGTTGTCAGTTTTACCTTTACAGTTTGTCTCTTCTGTTGCAGCAATGCTGTCACATAAATGGCAACTATGTCCATGGTGGTTTTCTTTCTGATATTTATCATGGGCATCTTGAGGCAAGATGACCCAAGTCCTCATGAAATTTTCTTTTTTCTTGCTCCAAGCACTAGATAAAACCTGTTAACTCCCTTATTATTCTCACTAAGAAAGAACTTAAGTATGAGCTAGAACTCATGGATGAGAAGGAACCTAAGTATGAGATTATTTTAGTTGTAACTTTATCATATCCTGTGGCTTTATTTATAAGAATAATGTCTATATAGATGTATTTTACTTACTCCACAGTATATCACTAGTCATTGAAGAAATATCCCACACTTATACAGCTAAGAGTTAAATTAATGTTTATGTAGAGTTCAAAAGCTCTGTGATTATTAACACCTTCTACCCTCTTTTCTGTCACTTGATCAAAGTATAAATAGAACTACTGCATAGGACAAAGGAATATTTTGCATTTCTATTTGTTTGATAGGTCACTGTAGTGAAAGAATTTATCATCTAGTGGTAACTTGTCCTGATGTGTCTCTTTGTAATTATCCAGGCTGATCCATGGGCAGGAGACACACCATTTTACAGCAGGGATATTATCTGAAGCCTTTCCAAGTTGGTAAAACCTGTCAGACACTGTACTCCTATAGCTTTTGAGAATACATTCACT
Source organism: Bettongia penicillata ogilbyi (assembly GCA_023548195.1). Lineage (NCBI taxonomy): Eukaryota > Metazoa > Chordata > Mammalia > Diprotodontia > Potoroidae > Bettongia > Bettongia penicillata. Next base: position 1,524,739 of record JAJHZJ010000072.1, on the reverse strand, counting down.
TTTGTACCATGAAAAAACATGACTGTGATGCTTATTCTCATTATATACCACAAATTCTAAGGTTATACAATTATTTTCTCCCAACCTCTTTTGCTTTCTCTCTACTCACCAGGTCTTGGGGCTATATATAAAAAGAGCAAGTTACCTAGTGGTGGACTTGTCGATACATGAAAGGTTCCAATCCTACATGTGCCTTGTGGGGGAAGACTTTTTTGTCTTTATTGCCCAGAAAAGATCTTATCTCCACTCCTTAATGACCATTTTTTAGAGAGATGGAGCTAGGAGGATGCAATTATCATGCCCAAAATGGAAAACCTCACTGAGGGCAAACACAAATATGGACAAAGATAGTTTATCCCAACGGAGAAAGAAGCTTCAGGGAATGTAACCTCCTGTACCAGAGAAGAATGCTTTCTATGACCTCTCTAAAGAGAGCAAGGCCTTCCAAAATAAAGAGTTTTGAATAGAATGACCCTTTAAAGAATTCTAAGAGGTAGAACTAAGATGGTGGATTAGAGAAAACAACTTTGCTCTTCTAATACTCCCTTCCAAAAAACTTGAAAACAATTCTTCGAATTGAATTCTGGAATAACAGAGCCAACAAAAGTTCAGGGTGAGCTATTTTTACAGTTCAAGACTCTTAGGAGGTCAGGAGAGGTCTGTGACACTGAGGTAGAGGCTGGTCCACAGCACACATTGCAACAACACCAATGATGGGCCTTGGAAGCAACAGCAGCCGCAGTAGTAGTAGCAGCAGCAGCGGCTATGGGAGCCCTCAGGCCAGAGAAGATAAGGGGATTGGGTGAGTGGTTAGAAAGACACTAGAGGAGACCCCAGTTCTCACAATGGGCAGAGGAACAGGCACTGTTTGGCAACGTCATTGTTTATACATACTTCTGAATCACAATTTCAGGACAGAGAGAAGTGTTTGATATTCCAAGAGCAGAAGCCCTGGGGAATAATATCACTTGTGGGTCAAGGGAACAAAGGCCCTGAGGATCAATCTAATTTCTGGTTACAAAAGAGCAGTGACCACACTTCTCTCCAGATCACATTACCTTGAATGCACCCAAATAAGTCATCAGCATTTCTATATATTACCAAGAAAACTCACACAAGGAGAAATAGAAATAGAAAGTCCATTTAAAACAATTGCAGACAAAATAAAATATTTGGAAGTTTACTTGCCAAGACAACTCAGGGATACAATTTCAAGATATTTTTCACACAAGTAAGGACAGGTCTAAACAACTAGAGAAATGTTCATTGTTTGTGGTTAGCCTGAGCCAAACTTCCCCTGGATCACTGCTCTGTTGTGGCAGAGGGACTTGGGTAGCTCAGTGACACTATGAGCTAAGCCATGCAGGGTTACCCAAAACAGAGAGGTCATAAAAAGTGGAGAGTTCTGAGAAAAGGTAATCCACTGGAGAGGGAAATGGTAAATCACTCCATTATTTTGCCAGGAAAGCCACATGGACAGTACTAAATTGATAAAATATATGATACTGGAAGATGAGTCTCTCAGGTTGGAAAGCATCCAACATGCTACCGGGGAAGAGTGGATGAAAGCTCAAGTAACTCAGATACTAATGAAGTGCTGGACCAAAAGCTAAAAGGATTATTAGCTTCTGCATCTGGCAATAAAAAGAAAGTCATTTCCGTGAAGATAAATATTGTGTAGGAATCAAGATCATGAGGTCTAGGAACCAAGGTATCTTGGATATGGTCAAAAAGAAGTTAGAAAGATTAAAATATCAACATCTTGGGTGTCAGTGAACTTAAATGGTCAGAAAAGATTGGGTTTAATTCAGATGATCACTACATATACTATGGTGAGCAAGAATCTCTTAGAAGAAATGGAGTAACTCTCAATGTCAATAAAAGAGTAAATAAAACCATACTGGGGTATAATCTCAAAAAATCTGTTCAAATCCAAGACAAACCATTCAACATCACAGTAATAAATCTATACCCCAACTACTGATGCTGAAAAGGCTAACATTGAGCAGTTTTGTGAAGACCTACAACAGTTTTTAGATCTATCTAGAAATATAAATACACCTATCTATCTATAAATAACAGTCCCCAAAGATGTTGTATTCAAGCTATTCACTGGGAGGTCAAATACTGAAGCTAAAGCTTCAATACTTTGGGCACATAATGAGAAGATGACACTCATTAGAAAAGACCCTAATCTTGGGAAAGATTAAAAGCAAAAAGAAAAGGGTAGAGCAGGGCATAAGACAAGCAGACAGTATTATGGAAACAATGAACATGAGCTTGGGTAGACTTTGAGAGAATATGGAGGATAGAAAGGCCTGGTGTGCTCTGGTCCATGGGGTCACAGAGAGTCAGACATAACTAAATGACTGAAGAACAATAAGAAAGGATGAGTCAACACAATAAAAATAATGATTCCATGTAAATTAATTTGCTTATTCAGGACCAGACTGATCAAATTACCCAAGAATTATTTATAGTACTTGAAAAAAATAATAATTTTTATGGAAAAAAAAGTCAAGAATATCAAACTAATCAATGAAAAAATGTGAAAGAATACAGTCTAGTTGCATCAGATTTCAAATCATGTTACCAAACAGGAATCAAGAAAATACTGGCTAAGAAATAGCGTGGTGGATCAGTGGAATAGATTAGGTACACAATACACAGTAGTAAATGATCATAGTAATCTGGTGTTTGATAAACCCAAAGATCCAATCTTTTGGGGCAAGAACTCAGAATTTTACAAAAATTGGTGGGAAAACTGGAAAGCAGATCAGCAAAACTAGGTAGAAACCAATATGTCATACTACAAACTAAGATAAGCACAAAATGAGTACATGATTTAGACACAAAGGGTGATATCATAAGCAGGTTAGGGGAGCATGAATTGTTTTACCTATCAGAGCTAAGGGAAGAGTTTATGAACAAACGAGATGCAAAGGATATTATGAAATAAAATGAATAATTTTAATTACATGAAATTAAAGATTTTTTGCACAAAAAACTCACAAAGCAGTCAAGATTAGAACGAAAGCAGGAAACTAGGAAAATGATTTTTTTCTAGAGACTAGGAAAACAAAAATGTGGCAAGTTTCTCTGATAAAAGTTTCATTGCTCAAAATTATAGGGAACTTAGTCAAATTTGTAAAAATGTACTTGTTTGATAAATGATCAAAAATATGAAGAGGCAGTTTTCAGATAAATAAAAATGATCTATAGTCATATAAAAATGCTCTAAATCACTATTGATTAAAAAAAGAATTAAAACATCTTTAAAGTATCACCTCATACTTTATCAGATTGGTTAATCTGATGGAAAAAAGAAAATGAAAAATACTGGAGGGGATGAGGAGAAATTGAGATGTTAATACACTGATGATGGAGTTGTGAACTGGATCGGTCATTCTGGAAACAATTTGGAACTATGCCCAAAGGTCTATCAAACTGTGCATAACTATTGACCCAGTATTACAATTACTAGCTCTGTATCCCAAAGAGATTAAAAAAAGAAAAAGTAAAAAGACTAATATATACAAAAATTTTTATAATAGCTCTGCTTGTGGTGACCAAGATGAGGTCATGTCCATCAAATTGGGTAATGACTGAACAAGTTGCGGTATGTGGTCGCAAAGGAACACTATCGTACTATAAGAAATGTGAGTGATGGTTTAAGAAAACCCTGGGAAGACTTAAATGAACTGATGCAAAGTGAAATGAGCAAAACTAGAACAGTCTGCACAATAATAGCAACGTTGTAACAATGATCAACTGTAAAGGTTTAACTAGTTTGATTAATATAATGCTCAAAGACAATTCCAAAAGGCTCATGATGAAAAATGTTATCTGCCTCTAGAGAAAGAACTGACAAACTCTGAATGTAGATTGAAATATAGTTTTTTCACTTTTTTTTGCATGTGACATAGTTAATATGGAAATAAGTTTTTCATGATTTGACAGATAAAATTGACGTGATATTGCTTGCATTCTCAATAGATGAGGGAAGAGTTGAAGAGGAGAGAATTCTGAACTCAAAAATTTTTTAACTTAATGTTAAACATTATAGAAATCAATGTTCTATTCATTATTATGATAGTGTCTATCTAAAACCAAGAGTCAGCATTATGTGTAAGGGAGAAATTCTAGAGGGTCTTCCTAAAAGAACCAGGAGCAAGGTGGTACGTTATCACCACTATTTGATGAAAGAAAGGGTTGCTATAACATTAAGTGAAGAAATAAAAAATAGGCAAAGATTAAATTAAATCACCCTTTTATGCAGATGATCTAATATGGTTATTTAGATAATTCTAGAGATTTAACCCAAATTTAACTAAAACAATTAGTAATAGGATATAACAAAACTATACAAAATTACTAGATTCCTGTATTTTATGGGGGGAAAATAGCAGGAAAAGATAGAAAAAGAAATTCCATTCAAAATCACCACAGAATTGATATAAATAATTGAGAATCCATCTATCTTCACACGGGAATTACATTCATACAAGTAAAAATTATTTACAGAAATAAAAATAAACATAAATAATTGGAGAATTATTCATTGTTTATGATTGGGATGTGTCAGAATAATAAAAATTAGAATATTCCCTAAATTAATTAGCCTTTTTAGTGTCATCCCAAACTAATTATGAAGTGGTTACTTGATAGACTTACAACAATAATAATGGAAGACCAAGGCCTAAGGGAAATAGGTAAAATAAATGAGGAATAAAAGGAGCTTTAAGGGTACGTGATCCTAAATTATACAACAAAGCAATAATCCTCAAAATGTCTTAATAAAATTTTTAAAATGGAAAATTCGATTATAGGACATTTTAGCAGCACAAGACTTCAAAACAAATGAACATGGTAAGATGTTATTTGATAAACCCAAAGCCATGCATCCCTCAACTACAAGGGAAAAAGAATAATTATTGAACAAAATTTGATGAGAAAATGACTAGTCTGGCAGAAAGTAGATTTAATTAGCATCTCACACCACATGCAACAGTAAACTCAAAATAGTCACATGACCTTGAAATAATAGGTTACATTAGAAATGAAATCCCACAGAAGGAGATAACTTTTGCAACTTCGAATAAAATTTTTCGTTACATCAAATTTTAGAAGTTCTTTCACAAAAAAAGGAAGAAAAATCATTAAGTCAGAAAACAAATCTTTACAGTAAAGATTTGAAATCCAACATACTTGGGATAGGCATAATTTCATTGGCCTAGGAAACTCTCCATATAGAAAAATTCCCTCTACGAATGCAGGTCTTTTCTTTTATGTATTTTTTCCTTCATCATTTCAAACAATTTTCTTTGTTTTGAAATTCATCCAACATTTTTAATCAGGGTGACTGAAAGTTCAACAATTTTGTTAATGTTTTAACGAGACAGCTTTTAATTTTGTTGATTACTTTTATATTCTTTTTGGCTTCCAGTGTATCCATTTCTCCTCTTATCTTCAACATTTCCTCTTCTGTATTTATTTTAGGTTTGATTATTTTTTGTCTTTTTCATGTTTTTAATTGAATATTCAATTTATTTATTGCTCATGTTTTTAGATGTTTCCAAACATATATTTTTTTCTCTGAATTCTACTTCAGTTCCAGACATTTAGGTTTATTGTCTCATTGTTATCACTGACCTTCAAATAATTGTTAGTCATTTTTGATTTGGTTTTTTGATCTCATTATTTACAGTTTCATTGTTAAGTTTACACATATATCTGTCTTTTGTTTGTGCTTTCTGCATTGGCTGCTTTTCTTTTCGATAGCTATTTTTCTGTCTCCTAGTCTCTCCTTATCACTTACTGCCTTGTTGCTCATGCATAGAGGTTAAACTTTGCTGTTAAAGTCTAATGACTTTCAGAACAGATGCAGGTTTTTTCCATGCCAGTATTCTTATTTTTCCTTTTGCTCTCCTTTTCTCCAAGTTTTCTCATTGTCTTTCTTTGCTCCTATCCTATATCATTTTTCTTGATTCTCTTAACATCTGATGAAGCTTTACATGAAGGTCTGATCCAAAACATAGGACCCATGGCCTATTATATAGGACGTTATATAAACTTCCATTCCGATAAACTGAAATTTGCTTTTCTTCAGATCTTCAGCATTTATTTATTTATTTTCCAGGTGAGATTTTTCAGAACAACTGAGATTTCCTGAATGAACTCTTGATGCATGATACATTTCTCATCTTCATTGGTTGTAAGAAGACAGGCAAGTTAGGAAGCAAGAGAACTGGAATTTGCGTGAGAAGACGTGTTTGAATTTCTCCTACGCCATTTACCATCTGTATATCAATGTGTAAATTTTGCCTTTGTCCTCAGTTTCCTCATCTATAAAATTAGATTGCTAAACTAAATAAGCTCTAAATTTCTTTTAAATATCAAATCTGTTATTTTGTAAATTCTCCCAGTCTCTATTTCCTCATTTGTAAAATGGAGACAACACTATTTACATTTTCTACCTCACAGAATAGATCCTGGGAAAGTACTTTATAAATTGTAAAACATAAAATACTATGTAAAAGTGAGTTATTATTGTTATTAGTGTGTGTGTATGTGTCTGTAGAATCCATATAATGTTCTCCCAGAAGAGGGTTGTAAAATGTCACCTTGTGAAATTTGAAATTGAGATTCATAAGAAATAGTGGGCTTCAATTCCATGAAGAAGGGAATGGATCAGATTAGCTGACAGCAGAAATAATGACATCTCCTAAGAGACTATTTTTAAGTGTGATGCTGCTAAGGCCAAAGCACTTCCTCAATTACAGCCAGGGATACTTCCTTTAACAAGGAAGATACTGATTTAAATGGTAAGTAATATCAAATAAGTTGTAATGTGAAAAGTTGTAAATCACCTGTCACAGGTAAATTACTGATAAGGATTATTGAAAGAGAAGAGGTGAATACATAAGACATTATCAGTGTTTCCTCAGTCCTAGCTAGGAAAAAGACTTTACTGTCTGTTAGATACAAAGTAGTATCAGGTCCATTTGATACAGATAGTGGTGATGGATGATTAAGAATTGAGAACACTATCAGGTGATTTCGATGTGCAAAGGACATTAGGGGTCATATAGCTGAACCCCTTTATTTGGCTAGTTGGCAGCAGCTTGACCAAGGTTACATAGTTAACATGTAATGGAACTGGGATTTGAACTCAGGTCCTCTGAGTCCAAACTTACTGATCTTCCCCCCCACTTTCAGTTGATAAATTTTGTTTCAACCTACCATAAAAATTTCAAAAAACTTGTGGTCAAGCCTCTTACAAAGTTTAAACTCTGGAATTTATTGCATAAAAGATTGATTGTGACTGATACTACATGCAACATTAAATTTTAGTAGTTTGTCATTTGTTAAGAGAGAGATATTGTTAAGACAGATGCCAAAGGCTGTAGATCACTCCAGTTCTCTCATCATAACTTAAAAAATATCTGGAAAGAATTCCAGCTAGAACAATGAGAAAAAACAAAACTTGAAGAAAAACTTAAGAAATCTTTCCTATCCATTTCAGAACTGAACAAAGCAAGAGCAAAACGAAACTCTATCGGAAATTGATGGAAGCTGAGAGATAGGTAGCAGTAGGGAAGACAGCTCCTGTTAACAGGTCTTAAGACTGAAGACAATGAGAGAAGAGCTATTTTAGCAAGCTAACTTGAGAATACTAAGAGAAGGACTGGAGAGAAATCAATGTGAGCTCTTATCGATGGGCCTGAAGCCAATGGATGCTTGGAATGAGGATTCTCCAAGAAAGTTGCAAACCATGAGATTTGTAAATGTTAGTCACTGGGGGTCTGGAGACAGATCCCAGACTATTAGGAGATTGAAATGGAAGTCAGAAATGGAAGAAGGGAATTCAAGGGGGAAGAGTACTGTTTCTCTCATCTGGAATGGCAGGAAGAGTGAAATCAAGGCCACCGAAGGTGAAGGACCAAATATGGCCTTTCCACACGACAGTGTAGGAGGGAGGTAGATGCCCGCTCCTGCTTCAGGTTCGAATCCAAGAACTAATATTGAAAATCTAGATAAAGAGAAGAAAATAATAGTGAAAATGAAGGAAAATTATGCTTTAGGAGAATTCAAAGATATAAATCTGAAGAAAGGAGTAATTTAACAAATTTAACAAAAAATATGGACAAAACTTCATAGGAAAAAAATCATGAATTAGCTATAAGGACTCCAAGACCACAGAAATAGCTGTAAGATCATGTGATTAAAAAGAATAAGGATTAGATATTTTATTCTATCCTTACTACCTCTCATACCTCTCCAATATAGAAATCATTTGCCAAAGAGAAAGCAATTTCAGATGTTTCTATGACTGAAGATATCAAGAACCCAAATTAAGCTAAAACTCATTAAAGTGACAGTAGAGAAGGTCAACGTTCCCTAACTCTAATGAGCAAGCGCTCACATAGCACCCTTCCCTTATGGCTTGCCACTCAGTCATGGAAGCAGACTCATTCCAACCATACACCATAGCATAATGGTAGCATTCTGGGTTATAATACAACTGGACCAGAAAGAACAAATAGAGAAAACTAGACAGGACACGTGTACAGGACTGTAACAGAGCTCAGCTCTGGCAGTGCTCTGTTCCTCTGAAGGAACAGGATTAGGAGGTGGGCATACCTGTGGCATTTCACTAAGCTTGAGGAAAAGAGCTGAGCTGAGTACCTAAGGAGGTCATATTCCATCGCTTCAAAAGTCACTTAGAATGTAGACCTAGTTTGGTGAATCATAAACTGGCCAGTGTGGAATGACACTGAGACAGTTTGAGATTCAAGCCTCAGAGAAAACTCCTTTAGAGAAAAGGGAGTCAAGAAGGAAGCAATATGGGAAAATAGAGGGAGGACACTGAAATTACCAAAGATCTCAGGAAGAAAAGAATTCTGATCCTAAACAAACCAACCGGGAAACGATTAAAAGCAAAACAAAATATGGCCTTCAGATCGAGTAAAAGAGTTCAGGAATCTATGAATAAATTTTATAAGACAAATGAAAATAATTAAAATAATTCTAATTATATATTCAAATAATTAAAAGGAAGACAACCCTGTGGGTTTCCAAAGGAACATAGAACCATATCATGCTATTTATGAATAGTTCAAAAAAGAAATAAAAATGATGAGAGAAGAATTTACGACCATCACAGCAGAAATAATTGATAGAACAGAAAATGAGATTCCAGAGTGGCCAAGCTCAATAAAGAAACACAAAAGAGAATAAGTAATTCAGAATGCAAATACAGTGAAATGAGGAACAATCTAGAAGAACAGAAGGGTCAATAACCTTAACAGAGAGCTTTCTTTTCATACAAACAAAAAAATTTAATCTCACAAGTCTTTTTGTGATTCAAAGACTGCGAATACAGACAATTTAAGAATTATAGGTCTCTCGGAATAACATGACAAAACCTGATTAATATAAGGCAAGAAATAATACTGTAATACTGCCCATACCATCTAAACATAGAAAAAATATATAATGTGTAGTGAGGGAATTGAGGGAATTAGGACAAGTGATTGATGTGGTAATTGAGTGAACCTCACTGACTCCATCTTATGACTCAATTCTGGAGCTAGCTCAATTCCCTTTGTATTCAGTTATGGGACTAGTCCAACATCTGTCTTGTGAGAGGATTTGATTCAATTGTGGGAATTGGGAGAAAACTTTGTTGAATTGTTTAAACCTAGCCCTGCATGACTGAAAAGCTGGATTACCTCAACCTATTGTTTAAGAACTTGGGATATATTGACCAAAACTTCAGTCAGATCCTAAGACTGATGCAAAGAGTTTTCTCACAATTGTACATATTAAGCAATCCATGTATCTTATCTGGAAATTAGCTACATATTGATGAGTTATTGTTTCCATGTTCCTTTGATGGGTTTACAGACATTTGTGGTAATTGGCAAGCCACTTTTTCTGACTGTTCACTCTCCCCTTCCCAGTTTAGAAAGCCCCTAATCTTTCAATTCAATTCAGATTTCCTAATATTGTATCCTGATTGTTTCCTTTTAATTAATTGATCTTATTTCATTGTTTTTAATGTATAAAAGTGTTTTTCCCCTTCTATTTGGGGTCCAGGTTTAAGCTTAGGAGATCTGACCCTACTTTGTGGAGCATTTGCCATTAATTGCTTAATGAGTCAGTATGCTTGGGAGGTCAAACCTTTTTCCCTCAATGATTTCATCTTTCACCTATCACAGTAGAGATTATATAGTGCCTACTGTGTGTTAAACAGTGTTGAATGACTTACAAATATAATTTCATTTGTTCCCCAGGAAGAAAGTGTTATTATTAATTATACTCAGTTTACAGTTGAGAAACTGAGGCAAATAGATATAAAGTGAACTGGCTGAGACCGCACATCTATTAAATGTTTGAATCTGGATTTGAACTCAGGACTTCCTGTGGAGTCAGAGATTACTGAAAGGAATGGTTGGCATCCCACCCAAACTTTGTGTTTTGGGTTTGCTCAAATTTTATTGAATATTTATATTTTCCTGCTGATGTACATCTCAAGCAACCTACAAAAACTGCCTTTTTTGGAAACTGCATATGTGCAGGTCAACCAGTTTATACCCTTGCTTAGACTCCATAAAATGTGAAACTTACAGAGATTGGGGAGAGGGGTGGAGTCAGCTACAGCTTTTTCCAGCTCTCTCCTGTGCTGAACTGACAATAAAATTCTTTTTAAAAACCTTTTTAGAAGGTTTATTCTCTATAGACACTAGTTGCTTTCCTCTCTCTGAATTTATAAGTCCCAGTGTGACACAATGTGGACAGCAGCTTCTTCATCATTTTAACAATACTTTCCAGTGTCCCTACATACCAAGAATATTTTTCTTCTGTTCCAAACTATTTGATTTATTAATGCTGCCCTAAAGAATACATAACATCATCCGTTTTGCAGCATTCCCCATCTTCCCAATGCAGATTCACATAAACACAATCTTTACCACATTTAGGATTTGAGTCGATCAGTTCTTTCAGTTCTCACTCCTTAGAGGATATTTCAATTAGATGTATGACTAATAAAAAAGACAAGGTACTCACCGTAACTGTCACTTTCATTACAGTCAATGCTTGCGATCCAAATACTATTTGATCATGTGGATTTTCAGTAACTACCCTAAAAGTGCCAAGGTTGTGATGCCACTGAATGATTTTCTGTACTTCACTGGTCCGTTAACCAGCTGTCTTCAATCTTTATATAAACCTAATACCACTGGAAAATTCTGTTCATCTTACTTACCCCTTTTCTTAATTTTAAAGCTTCTTTCGAGCATCCCAAGAAAGCAATGACCCTTGTTGCTCATTTGCATCCCTCCCCCCTCATTTCCCTTTAAAATTGAAGACTAGATAGAAAGACTCCAGATAGGATTGTTCTTCAGAGATTGGCTCATGGGGGTAGGGGTGGGGTATCCTTTCTCAATGAACTTATGCATATATTGTTTTATGGGGGAGGTAAATTTAGCTGAGGTCAATGACCAAGTTGGTTTCTTATCAGAGTCTAGGGATCCAGTCTGGCCCCACAGAGTGGCCTGGTGGAAGTTGAGCCTTTTATCATATTTCCTGCAGGACATAAAAAGACAAAGTCATACCTGAAACCAAAGCAGAGTAACAAGTTCATTGGACAGTCTTTTCAGTCCTACTACAACCTGTAGACGGAGCTCAGGACGATCCAAGCACAGCTTTTGACACAGGGAAGCTTTTCCTTGTGCCTCATTAGCTTACACAATAGGTAACATATCACACTAACAACTTTGTCTCTTCTCCTCCCCAAGGCTGAAGGTATAAGGACAAGCTGTGAGTGGTCATGCTCCTGCTGGCTTTACAAGGCAGAAATAAAAAGTAAGTCTTACAAACACCAAGCAAGGTTCATTTTATGCACATACTGCAATTTAAAGTGGATAAATCTCTCTTCATTATAGAGCCTTTCAGAGAGATAAAAAGCTGCACACACAGTGCTCAAGGGTCTTTTCTATTTTGTATTAGAAAGAATTTTTTTAAAGGGCCATGCAATATTAACAGTGTACATATCTAAGTAAGCAGACAAGTCAAATGCTCTGTACTTTGAACTAAGCACCCTGGAGGGAACCTGCACTAAATCGGACTTCTTTGTTATCTCCACACTTACTTCCTTTGTCTTCTTAAAAGAAAGTACACCCTGGTGTAATTGGGAGGGCATTGGACTCAGAACCAGGAAAACATGGGTTTAAATGCTGCCCTGGACACTCTCCAGGTGTGTGTGACCCTGAGCATGTGACCTTTCCTCTCTGTGCCTGCTTCTACATTTGTAAAATGAGGGAGTTGTATTTATTAATGGTCTTTGGGATCTCCTCCAGCTCTAAATCTAAATGATGCTATGATCTCTACATTAAAACTGCTAGGGAAAATATCTGGCTTGAATATAACCAGGATTATAGATTTTGCTCTATAGTCTAATCAGTGGAATCAAGCAGGGAAATCTGAAGAACATTTTATATTCTAAAGCTGCTCAGACCATTTCGGTAAAATAAATTTAAAATTTTCTAATTTCCTTTACTTTATTTCTTGTTGCGAAGTCTGCTGTTATCTGTGGCATTTTTGATGAGATTTCATAGTGCAGACAGAGCATGTTTCATCCAGGACAGGGCTAATAGTGCCACTTATAGTTAGATTATTTCCTACTTAATTCTGTGGATGACTTCAGATTTTTTTCTCCTTTACTCCCATCTTAACACACCTTTTATTTTCTCTTTAATGTAAACATATCACAAATATAATACATGTAAGATCTATATGCCAGGCATCTCTTAACTAAAATAATCTTAGACAATTGTGACTTTCACCTCTCCCAATTATTGCTCTGGAGCACGGAAATATTACTGAAAATGTCTTTCCAGGAGCCATGCAGAGTGTTTCCAGGGCCCTAGCAAATCTGTAAAATTCTTAGGTATCCTTTAGAAAGAGAAAGGGGATTGCATCCAGATCCGGAAAGATAGTAAGAACTATTAATTGTGTATGGTAGAATAGGATTATCATTTTCGTTTTTTTCTGGTGTGATTTCATCTTGTTCTTTTTTTAATTTGGTAATTTCAATGTATGTCCTGGAAAATTCTCAAACTTATCCAAAATTATTCAAACAAAAACTCATCCTCTTTCCCCTCAAGACTGCCTCTCTTGAAAACTTATGCATTTTTATTGAAGCCACCATTATTTACCCATCTCCTGGGTTTTGTAGCCTTGTAATCGCCTCTATTCTTCCTAGTACCTTGTCTATATAGTTAATCAGTTTTTAAATGTTGCTATTCATAACTATGACATTTACCAAATTCAACCCATTCATTCTAAATATAGTCACCATCTTAGTTCAGACTCTTCTCCATCTTCTTTACATTTTCAACCAACCTTCTAATAGATATTCCAGAGAGCCCTGAAAAACAAACACCAAAGGTCCGTCGCACACTGAACCCAGAGCAGAGTCCAGCACTGCCTTGGTTGCTCAGCACCGAGAGGAGCAGTTCTGAGCAGGCTTCAGGGATGAAATCTCCAGCAGCCGCAAAGGGCCCCACAGATACCGAAGGTCAGTGGGAGACTCTTTTTGGCTGGCCAAGAGGGGAGTGGGGTGTCTCCATAACTCAGGCCCCCTGGGGAGGCAGCAGCGGGGGAAGCAGTGGACAGGAGCTCTCAAAGCAGACAGGAGCTCTGGTCCATTGTTGAAGGTTTCCGCATAAACACCCTGAGGAAACTGAGCCCTATGAGGTGGCCCTGCCCCCATCTGAGCACCTGAATTTAATCTCACACTGAATAGCAGCCCCAATCCTGCCAAAAACCCTGAGGCTAGGGAGCAGTATTTGAATCTCAGACCCCAAGCACTAGGTAGGTGGATCTGGAGGCTAGAGGGGTATGGAAAGGAATCTCAGAAGTCAAGTAACTGGCTGGGAAAATGCCCAGAAAAAGGAAAAAAAATAAGACCATAGAAGGTTACTTTCTTGGTGAACAGATATCTCCTCCCTTCCTTTCTGATGAGGAAGAACAATGCTTACCATCAGGGAAAGACATAGAAGTCAAGACTTCTGTATTCCAAACATCCAAAATAAATATTCAGTGGGCTCAGGCCATGGAAGAGCTCAAAAAGGATTTTGAAAATCAAGTAAGAGAGGTGGAGGAAAAACTGGGAAGAGAAATGAGAGAGATGCAAGAAAAGCATGAAAAAACGGGTCAATACCTTGCTAAAGGAGACCCAAAAAAAATGCTGAAGAAATTAACACCTTGAAAAATAGGCTCACTCAATTGGCAAAAGAGGTTGAAAAAGCCAATGAGGAGAAGAATGCTTTCAAAAGCAGAATTAGCCAAATGGAAAAAGAGGTTCAAAAGCTCACTGTAGAAAACAGTTCTCTCAAAATTAGAATGGAACAGATGGAGGCTAATGACTTTATGAGAAACCAAGAAATCACAAAACAAAATCAAAAGAATGAAAAAATGGAAGATAATGTGAAATATCTCATTGAAAAAACAACGGACCTGGAAAATAGATCCAGGAGAGACAATTTAAAAATTATGGGAATACCTGAAAGCCATGATCAAAAAAAGAGCCTGGACATCATCGTTGATGAAATTATCAAGGAAAACTGCCCTGACATTCTACAACCAGAGGGCAAAATAAGTATTGAAAGAATCCATCGATCACCACCTGAAAGAGATCCAAAAAGAGAAACTCCTAGGAACATTGTGGCCAAATTCCAGAGTTCCCAGGTCAAGGAGAAAATATTGCAAGCAGCTAGAAAGAAACAATTCCAGTATTGTGGAAATACAATCAGGATAACACAAGATCTAGCAGCTTCTACATTAAGGGATGGAAGGGCTTGGAATAGGATATTCCAGAAGCCAAAAGAACTAGGACTCAAACCAAGAATCACCTACCCAGCAAAACTGAGTATAATACTTCAGGGGAAAATATGGTCTTTCAATGAAACAGAGGACTTTCAAGCATTCTTGATGAAAAGACCAGAGCTGAAAAGAAAATCTGACTTTCAAACACAAGAATGAAAAGAAGCATGAAAAGGTAAATAGCAAAGAGAAGTCATAAGGGACTTACTAAAGTTGAACTGTTTACATTCCTACATGGGAAGACAATATTTGTAACTCTTGAAACTTTTCAGTATCTGGATGGTTGGTGGGATTACACACACACACACACACACACACACACACACACACACACACATGCACATGCACACATACACACACATGTACATACACACACATGCACACACAGAGACAGAGAGTACAGAGTGAATTGAATAGGATGGGATCATATCTTAAAAAAATGAAGTTAAGCTGTGAGAGAGAAATGTCTTGGGAGGAGGGAGGGAGAAATGGAATGGGGCAAGTTATCTTTTATAAAAGAGACAGGCAGGAGGTTTTTTAGTGGAGGGAAAAAGAGGAGAGCTGAGAGAAAAACATGAAGTTTACTCTCATCACATTCGACTAAAGGAAGGAATAAAATGCACACTCATTTTGGTATGAAAACCTATCTTACAATACAGGAAAGTGGGGGAGAAAGGGATAAGCGGGGTGGGGGGGATGATGGAAGGGAGGGCAATGGGAGGAGGGACCAATTTGAAATCAACACTCTTGGGGAGGGAGAAGATCAAAAGAGAGAATAGAAGCAATGGAGGGTAGGATAGGATGGAGGGAAATATTGTTGTCTTACACAACATGACTATTATGGATGTCATGTGCAAAAGTACACAGATATGGCCTATATTGAATTGCCTGCCTTCCCAAAGGAAATGGGTGAGGAGGGAGGGATGGGGAGAAGTTGGAACTCAAAGTTTTAGGAACAATTGGCAAATATTGTTCTTGCTACTAGGAAGTAAGAAATACAAGTGATGGGGAATAGAAAGTTATCTGGCCCTACAGGACAAAAGAGAAGATGGGGACAAGGAAAGGGAGGGATGATAGAAGAGAGGGAAGATTGGCAATAGGGGAAATTAGAATGCTTGGTTTATTGGGGTGGGGGGAGGGGAGAAATGGGGAGAAAATTTGGAACCCAAAATTTTGTGAAAATGAATGTAAAAAGTTAAAATTAATTAATTAATTAAAAAAAGAAATCTAGAAAGATCTAGAATGAGATCAAGAAAGAGATGCACAAATGCATCAAAAAATCTAGAAATTGATCTCGAAAGATACCAAGAGAGATCTAGAGAGATCTAGAGACAGAGAGATCTAGAGAGATCGAGAGAGAGAGAGAGAGAGAGAGAGAGGGAGGGGAGGGAGAGAGAGATCTAGAATGTGATGTAGAAATATTTAGCTGAAATCAACTTTAGTTGTCATTCATTAAGACATACAGCTATGCTAAGGAGGTTTTGATATCTTAATGCCCAGTGATGGGGAAAGGTATATCTATGGAGCAAACAAAGGTGGGAATTAAGTAGAGCATAGGTGTGGGGGAGGGGGAGGTTTATTTCCTGGGTATTTTTTTTATCATATTTTCTCAGAACTCATTCACTTAAGAGAGTGAAATGTGGACCTAGTTTCTGCCCTTACAAGATTAACCAATATAAAAAAAAGGCAAGACAGATACTTAGAATGAAAGATATTATTTACCAACTTGGTGAGGAAAGACCGAGTTAAGGGCTGTGCTAATAAGTTCTTTCAACTTTGACTACAACCTTATCTAACTCTGTTTTCTTTATTTTTTCCCTAATTCGTATTGTGCCAAAATATCATTGTCATTATTTGTTGTTTAGTTGGTCCGTCCTTGTGACCCTATGGACCATAGCCCAGCAGCCCCTTCTATCCTCCGCCATCTCTCAAAGGCTGCACAAGCTCATGCTCATTGTTTCCATTACTCTATTTTTCCATCTTATCTTCTGCTATCCCCTTCTCCTTTTGCCTTCAACCGTTTCCAACATTAGGGTCTTTTCCAATGATTCCCATCTTCTCATTATGTGTACAAAGTAATTTAAGCTTCAGCTTCAGTATTTTACCTTCCTATGAATAGATGGAATTAATTTCTTTAAGTATTGACTGATTTGATCTCCTTGCAGTCCAAGGGACCCTCAAGAGTCTTTTCCAGCACCACAGTTAGAAAGCATTGATTCTGCAGTACTCAGTTTTCCTAATAGTTTAACTCTCACAGCCATGCATTGCTACTGGGAAAACCATAACTTGGCCATACAGACCTTTGTTGGCAAGGTGATATTTCTGCTTTTTTGTATGCTTGTCCAGATTTGTCATAGTTTTCCTTCCAAGGAGTCAGTGCCGTTTAATTTCTTGGCTGCAGTTACTGTCTGCAGTGATCTTTGAGTCCAAGAATATAAAATGTGACACTGCTTTAATTTCTTCTCCCTCTATTTGTGAGGAAGAAATGGGACCAGTTGCCATGATCTAATTTGTTTTCTATGTTAAACTTTAAGCTAGCTTTTACACACTCTTTTCTTTCACCCACGTCAAGAGGTTTCTTACCTCCTCTTCACTTTCTGCCATAGAAGTGGCATCATCTGCATATTGGAGATAGTTGGTATTTCTTCCAGCAACCTTAATTCTGGGTTTTGATTCATCTAGCTTGGCATTTTCCATGATGTGCTCTGCATATACATTAAATAAATGTACGTTTAAGTCTTCTTTTTACTTTCTTCTAGGTTTGCCAGAAAAAAAACAGTTGGCATAAATGAAATTCACAGAATGATAACTTTTGTAGGAGAGACAACATGGTATGGAAATTGCAAGGAAATATGAATCAAGGTACCGAGGATACCTCTGGATCTGCCACTTCCTTGCCATGTGGTCCTCAGAAAGTAAGCTTCATTTTCTGGGCCTCAATTTCCTTCAGGAAATAAAAAAAGAGATATAGACTCTCAAGGTCCTTTCTACATGAACGACTTTGGTAAAGTTCTGGACTGTTCTTGCTCAGTCATTATCAATTGTGTCCAACTCTTCATGACCTCCTTTGGGGTTTTCTTGGCAGAGACACTGAAGTGATCTTCCATTTCCTTTTCTAGCTTATTTCTACAGAGTTTCTAAAATAGTTTAGGCAGAAATTTGACAGGAGGAATTTTCTAACTTCAGGTCAGAAGACCCTGAAGCCAGGAATTGTGAGAGTAGCACAGAGTTGATCAAAAGAAATGACTTTGCTGTATTCTGCGGGCCTCTGACATATTTTTAAGTGTCCTGCCTGGGTACAGACTTAGACAATGCAGAATAAAATAGCTTTAGCCACCTTCTCTCTCATTCTTTTGATGTGGAGAAGGTTACTAGCTCCTGTGTGCACACAGATGGTAGCAAAGAAGAGTAGAGGTCCCAAAGTAGTTCTAGAATGAGGCAGCTAGGTGGTGCAGTGGATAGAGTGAAGGGCATTGAGTTCCAATTCTACCTCAGAATCTTACTAGCAATGTGATCAAACCACTTAACTCTGTTTGCTTCAATTCCCTATCTGTAAAGTGACCTAGAAAAATAATGGACAAATTACTTGCTACTCTCTGACTTTCTGTTTCTTCACATGTAAACAAGATAATTTTATTGACACAATTTATTTTATTGGATGATGGTAGCAGTGGGTTTATTGCTTGCCACATATACAAAATTTTAATGGCAGGGATATGGAATGATCTTGCTCCCTAGGCTTAGCTTTACTCCCATCCATTTGCCTGGGAATATATGGGAGACCAAAAGAATTTCTTAGTTAAGAAAATGGGGAAGCAAGCCAGAAAATTCTTGTCTGTGTGGCAGATGTAGCCTTTCTAACAAACCTGGCTATATGCAGCTTAACGATCACCAATTAAGCAAGGTGTCACAAGGAATTTCTAACTCCGAGACATATTGAATCTACTGTGACAGAAATTTTGCCCTTGGTGATCAGGAAGTCAATGTTAAAAAGTAGTAGGCACTTTGTTCTTAGTCTGGTAAGTTTTGGGACTTTACTTTTCTATTAAAAGTTGTGAGAAAAGATTTATGAGATTTAAATTAAAAGAGCATGAGCACAGACTGCTCTTCTCTTTACAACTGAAGACTCTAGCTGACACCAAAAACAGGAAGTAGAAAGAGACTTCAAAACTTCAAAGTCTAGTGGAGCCAGACCTGGCATCAACCAGCAGAGACCTTAGCAACACAGAAGCAATGTTGAACAGCAGCCACATTAGATCATCATAACAACACTTTGATGACATCAACAGACATCCAATGATGTAGAAAAGTATATCCTTGGAGCCAATGAAGCTAAGAATAAAGTGGAGGGTGGGGGTAGAGGTAGCAGTCTGTTTGACATATTTGGCTATGGCAGTCATTCTTTTGCCATATTTTCTTAGGACTCATGTTATGGAGCAGAATAAAAAGTGGACTTTTTTTCCCCTCACTGGATTTCCCCACCATATAAAGAGGCAAGATAGTCATATAGAATTAACAGACATATTTACCAAAACTGAAGAGGAAAGGCTGCATCCAGGGACTGATCTGAATTGGTGAGTAGATGAAGGTTCTTCTAGCTTTTGACTATATTAGTGGTTCTATAGTGCTGAAAGCATGAGCTGCTTTTCCATTTGTTTACTGTGACCACATATGTTCCTTGTGTGTACGCCTTTCCATAACTGTGCTCTGGTTATGGGTTCTCTAGATATGCACCATTCCACATATGTGCATTGGTTAGATATGTTCTCTACATGTGTGCCCCTTCAGAAGGGTTCCCCATTTGTGTTCAATCCTCCAGTAAACAGTACATGTTTTTGTTAGAAGTTGTGCCTCAAATTCAGGGAGGAAATATGTCTTTGCTACTTATTAGTTCATGTCATGCCTTTGTTTTGAATGAATTAGATCTTCTGTTTGACTAGAAAAAGGAGGAATATTAGTGGGGACTTGTAAATCTTGCTTTTGGTGGCTCTGGACTTCCAGTTTCTTGAACCTGGGGAAGCCTTGACTAGGGTGCTCAACATTGTGAGAGTTGGGATTGGAGTTTCTGTAGGTGTGATAAGATGAAAGCGTTTTTTAAACTTTAACATAGTATAAATGTGTGAGTTACTGTTAATTTGCACAAGAGCATTCATGCAACTAAGTGGTGGTAGAGTTAGGACCAGAACAAAAGTAGCAAGATTCTCAATGCCGTGGGCCTTATGTAGTACTACTTCTAGGTAAGTCAGTCAAGAATGCAATTCTAGGAAAGGAGCTAGACCCAGGGCCAATTAGGAAATTAGGTCCATTCCTGGTAAAAGAGAAAAACAAAAAAAAACAAAAAAACATGATAAATACTTCCATAGCTTGTATGGGACAGATAAATTCTATTATCAAAACTCAGGATATAATAAATTTTTTTTAAAAAAGTGTGTGTGTGTGTGTATGTGCGTGCATGAGTGTGTACATGCATGTAATTAACAAACTGAAATTCTTACCAGTTTTGAACTTAGTATATTATAGTGGACTAAGAGTTTGGGTCTAAGTCTTATTAGTAAGTAGATCCTCAGATATTTTATGCATTTTGTAATTATTTGGAATGAAATCTCCTTATATTATTTTATTTTTATTATATAGAAATTCTGTTAATTTTTGCACATTTATATTGCAGATTGTATATTTGCTGAAGTCATCAATTGTCTCAATTAGTACCTTTATTGATTCCCTAGAATTTTTCCAGTATAACATACCATCAAATAGGGATAGTTTTATCTCCTCTTTACCTAGCTTTATGCCTTTAATTTCTTTCTCTTGTCTTACTACTGTTGCTAATATTTCCAAAAATATACCAAATAATACTATGGAAACTGGTCATTCTTGTTTTAATCTTGTATTTATTGCAAAATGTTTCAGTGTATCCCCACTGCCTATAATGCTTGCTTTTGGCTTTAGATAGATGCTTTTTGTGATATTAAAAAAGATATTTCTATGCCTACAAATTTTTATTTTTTGTTTTTGCTTTTTTTAAAGCATAAAGTAGGTTTCTCAAAAAAACTTTTCTGCATCTATTGAGATGATTACAAAGTTTTGGTTTTGAATTTTAATATGGTTAATTACGTTGATTGTTTCCCTAAGGTTGGACCATTCTTGCATCCTTGATATAAATTCCATTTGGTCATAATGAATGATTTTTTGGGAAAATTGCTGTAGTATTTTTGATAGGATTTTGCTTAAAATTTTCGCATCAATATTCATGAATGATATTGGCATATATATATAGTTTTCTTTCTGTGTTTTATATAGTTCCCGGTTTTATTTAGTAAGATTATATTTATTCCAAAACAGGATTATGGAAGCGTTCTTTCATAAGGTGAATAACTTTTGAGGTCTGAGTGTTAATTATTTTTTAAAAGTTTGATAGTATTCTTTGAATTCATCAGGACCTGGATTCCCTCTTCCCCCCCAATACCCCGGTGGTTCCTTTATAGCTAGATCTATTTTCTTTCTGAAGATCCGATTAAGGCGTCTATCTCTTCTGATAGTCTGAGTATTTCCACATAACATGCTCTCATTATGTTTTTCATTTCTTCTGGTTTTGCTGTGTTTACTCCTTACTCAGTGTTATTTTGATGATTGGATTTTCTGCTCTCCAGTGAAAAATCAGATTAGTTAAGAGTATCAATTTTATTGGTCTTTTCAAAGAACCAAATTTTAGTTTTATTGCTGATTTCTATTGTTTTTAGGTATGCTTCCTTTTTGGCTTTGTAAAATTTTTAAAGGCATATTCAATCCATTAATCCCATTTTGTCATATTTTGTTAATGCATGCTTGCAAAGAAATACTTTACCCCTGAAGATGACTTTAGCGGCATCTTAGAAATTTTGGTATGTTGTTTATCATTATCATTTTCTTTCATGTTGTTATTAAGTGTTTCTATGATTTGTTCTTTGTCCCACTTGCTTTTTGGAATTTCATTAAATCTCCATTTGAATCTTTTTGTTTGTGCTTCCAGAACCAATGATGACTTTTACTGCATTATATATGCAGTATATATATCTGTCACAGATATAAACTATTTCTGTCTATTTATATTTCTTTGCAATATTTCTGTGCCTTCTTAATATGTTGTCAATTTTTATAAAAGTTCCATGTGGTGCTGAAAACATGTATATTCTTTTGTAGTCCAATTTAAAAGATGGCACATTCAGTCTATCAATGGGGTTATTGGTTTTGTTATTTATAAAGCACCTACTACGTGCCAGGCATTGTGCTCAATGCTGGAGATACAAAAAAGAGGCAAAAGAAAGTCTTGGGCATAAAAGAACTTAAAATATAATGGGGGAGACAATATAATAGACACACGTGCAAAGCAAGCTATATACAGGATAAATAGGAAATAACTAACGGAGGGGAAAGCATATGGAAAGCTTCCTGTAGAATGTAGGATGTTAGCTGGCACTTATAGGAAGCTAGGGAGATCAGTATTTGGAGTGGATGAGGGAGAACAGTCCAGGCAGAAAGGACAGCTGAAAAGAATGCCCAGAGCCAATAGACAGAGTATCTTGTTTATGGAAGAGCCAGCAAGTGGATCAAAGAGTATGTGTTGGTGAATATATTGTAAGAAGACTGGAAAGGTAGGAGAGACTTCCCTCTGAATGTCAAACAGAACACTTTTTTTCTGGAGGCAATAGGAAGTTACTAGAGTTTATTGAGGTGACAGGATTAGATTTATGTTTTAGGAAAATCATTTTAGTTGTTGAATGGAGGATGGATTGGAGTGGGGAGGGACTTGAGGAAAACAGCCCCGTTCATAGGTTTACAGCAATAATCAGGGAGGAGGTGATGAAGACCTTCACTAGAGGGATGGCAGTTCCAGAGCAGAGAGGGGAGGGTCATGTTTTAGAGATGTTGCAAAGGTGAAAATGACAGGCTCTAGTAATGGCTTTGATATGGAGTGTGTGTGTGTGTGTGTGTGTGTGTGTGTGTGTGTGTGTGAAAGATAATGAGGAATCTGGAATGACTTTTAGGTTGTGTGCCTGAAGCCTAGGAGGATGGTGTTACAGTAATTGGAAAAGTAGGATAAAAGGAGCATTTAGGAGGAAAAATAATGAGTTCTGTTTTGGACATATTTAATTTAATTTGTCTACTGAACATCCAGTTTGAGATGTCTGAAAGGCAGTTGGAGATGTGAGGTTGGAGGTCTGCAGAGAGATTGGAGCAGGATAGGTATATTTGAGAATCATTAGCAGAGAGGTGGTTATTAAAGCCATGGAAACTGATGAGGTTACTGAGTGAAACAGTGTAGAAGAAGAGAGAAGACTTAGGACAGAACTCTGAGAGACACTTATGGTTAAAGGTTATGATCTGGAGGAGGATCCAACAAAAGAGACAGAGAAGAAGTGGCTAAAAATGGTTGGAAGAAGAGAATGTGATCAACAGTGTCATGGGTATGTTTGTAGATAATAGGAAATGAGCTAGTAGACAGGGAGAGATAGCAAATAAGTCAAAGATTGGGGAAGACAGAGGGAGCAATCTGTTGGAGGAGATGGGATGTAATGGGATCACTTGAGCAAGTAGAGTGATTGGCCTTGATAAGGAGTATGGTTGCTTTATCATGTGAAATGTCTTTTTACTCTAGTTTCTCCAGAAATTTGCTCTGTTCCACATTTTTCTCTTTGTTTATCTTTCTGTTAGAATCCAAAACTATTGGATATTGAAATCTCCCATTAAAATTGTATTACCCTCTGTGTCTTCTTGTTGCTTAGATAATGTTGCCTTTATGAATTTGGATGCTAAGACATAGGAAGTGCAAAGGTTTATTAATTTTTTCTTTTTAGAAAAATTATTTGTTTTCATTTTTCAGCAATCACTTCTGTGAATCTTAAATTTTCTCCCCCTCCCTCCTCAAGATGGTATGCAATCTTACATGAGTTCTACACATATATTCTTATTAAACATGTTTCCACATTAGTTATGTTGCATAGAAGAATTAAAATGAATGGGAGAAACCATGAGAAAAATCAATAGAAAACAAAACATAACACAAGAGAAAATAATCTGCTTCATTCTGCATTCCGATTCCATAGTTTTCTAGGTCCTTGCATTGCTATGAAGGGCTTAGTCTATCAGAAAACAATCCTTGCACCCTGTGGCTGTTACTGTGCATGATATTCTCCAGGTTCTGCTCATTTCATTCAGCATCAGTTCAGATAAAGTCTTTCCATGTTTTTTCTGAAGTCCGACCATTCATCGTTTCTTATAGCATAATAGTATTCCATTCCATTCATATACCACAACTTGTTCAACCATTCCCCAATTGATGGGCATTTCCTTGATTTCCAGTTCTTGGCCAGCATAAAAAAAAAGCTGCTATAAATATTTTTGTGCATGTGGGATATTTTCCCACTTTTATGATCTCTTTGGGATACAGCCCCGGAAATGATATTGCTGGGTCCAAGGGTATGCACATCTCTGTTGCCCTTTGGGCATAGTTCCAAATTGGTCTTCAAAATGGTTGGATCAGCTCACAGCTCCACCAACAACCAATTAATGTTCCAACTCTCCCACATCTTCTCCAACATTTATCATCTTCAATAAAGGCTTATTATCGAGATTCATTTGTGGTGTAGGATTACTTTCAGCATAATGTAGTTTTCTTATTTATCCCACTTATTTTTTGAAAATTTGTGCTTGCTTTATCAGATAGAATGATTGCAACTCCTGTTTTTGTGGATTGATTTGCTGCATTTTTCCTCATTCTCTTAGTTTTATTTTATGTATATCTTTATCTCTCAAGAAAAATGGATTAAGTCTACTTCATGCTGAAAACACATTGGTACTCTCATATGGATGAACTTTACAGTTCAGCAAATGACCCATTTTATGTTCCCTATGCATGATATTCCATACCCCACCTCTGATATTTCCAGATTGTCTCCTATGTCTCATATTCTCTCCCTCTTCACTTCTGCCTTTAGAACATCTATATCCCTTAATAGATCAGCTCATGTGCCACCTCCTTCAATAGACCTTTCTTGATTTTTCTAGTCATTATTGTTCCCTCTCTTCCCCCAAATTGCCTTGTATACACATTATATGTACTTATCTGTGTACAAGATGACTTTCTTAGTAGAATATAAGTCAAAAAAATTTCTCAATTTAGTTTTTGTCTCTCCATCATCTTGCATTGTGCCTGCCACACAATCAGCATTACTAAGTGTTTATTGATAGGTTAATTGGTTGAGGAAGTAATGGCATCTTACACACACACACACACACACACACACACACACACACACACACACACAAACTATAGAAAATAAATGACCAGTAGGATAAGGAGCCAAGTTATAGTCTGGAAAAAAAAAACTAGGGAAGCAACACATTTCATCTAATGGATACAACCAGTTTTATCAAGCAGCTAATGGTAAAACAGAACAAGAAAGAAAAGCATAAATCAAGGTTGGGGTCAATCTTCTAGGAGGTAAGAGGAAGAATAAACAAGTCAGTGCAAAATGGTATTAAGAGCATGACTTTAGAGCCAGACAGGAGAAGGGCATTCCTTAAATAGTATTCCAATAATGGATTCTAGAAAGGACTCATATTGCCAAAAGCCTTAAAAAATGAAACTATATAAAACACAGAGTTGGAAGAGACTTTATGTGAATTATTAACTCTAACCCACCTATTTTACAAATTAGGAAACTGAGGTCTATAGAGTTTAAGTGATTTGCTCAATGTCTCACAAATAGCAGAACTAGATTCAATCATTTAGCTTCTGAGTATAAATCAAAAGCTTTTTCCCCAAAATATCATCTAACTCACAGAAGCCTGGGAAGTTTGGCTAGCATCACATCGAGAAAGGATTTGAGTTGCAGTGATTCCAAGGATAAGGAGAAAAGAACATAGTTAGGGAGTGGGAGAAGCTAAGGAAGATCAGGTCCTAGTTCCATTTATATTTTTTCATTAGGACTGCAAGTACCTACTGTTCCAAGTTTTAAGTCTTAAATTTGTAATTGTCTTCCTCTGTATGCTAATTTTAGACTAAATTTCCCTTCCAGTTTAGAACAATAAAATCCTTTATAGAACTTAAAGACATGATATATACTTATTTCAGAAATAGCAGTGTTTGGGAGAAGTTGGAAATCAGTTTCCCATTTAATGGAGACTTTGGTGTGAATTTCTGAGGTGAGAAGAATGGATAATAGTAATGACTTACAAGAAAAGAGGAGACAGCACGAGACAAGGAGTTGGTTTAGAGCCTCAGTGATCATACGGTGGAATGTGAACTAATGTGACCTAAAAGATCAGGGTTAAAATCCTAGCTTCATTTCTTTAACCTTGGGTTTCCTCATCTATATAATTAGGATAATTATATCTAAATAATTTCATCAGGTTGTTTTGCATTATAAATGTGATAATGTATACAATGTGCTTTGCAAGTTGTACATATTAACTATTAGTATCTCTGTGAATGTAATATTATGCCAGTATACTATTAACAGATCATAGAATTAATGATGGAAGGGACCTTAGAGGCCACCAAGTTCATCCTCTCCTTTTACGGAGAAGAAAGTGAGGAAGACAGAAGATATTTGCCTAGGGTAGTATCTGAGGCAGAATTTGAACTCAAATCTTCCTAACTCCAGTGATTTACATTCTCTACAGGATCACTGTAATGTTATTTATGTTAAAAAGAATTAAAGGTCTTTCTCACCCATTAATGGGCCTGTCTATTTAGGGAAACTTGATTAGGGGAGATTTGTTTTGTAGGAAGGTCCACACCTTTCGTTAATTTCTAATGAGGCACTGGTTCTCAAGGGTATTGATGCCCTTTGGCTCTGAAAAGTGTATAAACACTCTGAGGTGAGGTTTTACTTTGGGACTTATTCATTGGAAGTGTTTGGCCAGAGGAAACTCTGGGTAGCTGCTATGGAGCCCCCTGGCTTTGAAAACCTAGATGTTGGTGCTTCTCTCTCTAGTAACTATGTAATTGTCAGACAGCTGGATCTATCTTTTGATCTGTGATGTATGTATTGCTTATGGTCAGATAGTTGGAACCCCTGTCTGTTGATCTTTATTTTCCTATTTGTATTTTCCCTGAAGTTTAGGGTGCTGACTTTTTCCCCTGAACTAAATGAATGATATATGTGCTTGATTAAAGCAGATTGTTGAGGCCCTCAAAAATTGCTTTCCTTTTAGACAAGCATATCTAAGAACCTTTACAGCAGGCACTCCTCTGTATATCAGGGTCCTTGCTGTTACAATCACCTACCTAGCTGCCTGTAGAAGGCACCCCAGAAGTGTCACAACCTATCATAGTTTCCTTTTTTTCTTTTTGTACTTATTATGTCACATTACCTTGTATTGTAAGTTATCTCTTCCAGTGTACATGTTTTTTCTTTCCAACAAAATAGCAAGCTCCCTGAGAGGTAGGACTATGCTATGTACTTGGTCATATCTTCAGCAGAGCTTTGAACAAGGTGAGTACACAATAAATGGCTTTTTTTATTTTTATTTATCACTTCATTTTTTTCACAATGGTGAAAGAACAAATAAAAAACACCAGGAAGACCTGAGCTGGCAGGTACCATTGACTTTCTTTGTCAATTTGCAGCATTTGTTTGTCATTCACTAGATGTCAAGCCTTCTACTAGGCACTATAAAGATGAGGAGAGCTAGGAAATGAGGGACAAAAAATAGCTTCTCCCAAAGAGTTTAGGGTTTACTTTGGGGATTAAAGAATGCTTACAAAGCAATATGCAAACAAATACCAATAAACACACTTTGGTGATTTACTGATGTGGATACTATTTCCACTGACACAGATCTTAACCCTTCTAAACTTGGTCTTTGAGGGTTGCTTTCAATGGAAAATGTATTTACCTTGGATCCAAAGCGGCTAGGAGCCTTCCCAAACTTAATTGGGCTGCTGAACCAAACATGGGGCCTATTTTCCTTTCCATCTTGGTAGCCCCTTTATTGGTAGAAACTCTGAGAATCCAGAGTAGTCTCCATGCTCCAGTAGAGAAGGACTTTTAGTGAAAGCTACATTATATAATAATAAATAGAGACCAGTGTGGAAAGGAGACAATGGAATAGGAAGGAAGGAATTGGCAGAATTTGCCCACCATCTACACCCCGTAGTTGGGTCAAAACATGACTTTCTCATAACATTTCTCCCTGTCATTGAGAGCAGGAGTGATTTGCTAAACCAAAAATATTGCCAAGCAAAAATGAGCTGGGAACTTTGGTGGAATCACGCATTATACGATTTGATTAGTGGGAAAACCAAGACCCTTCATAATATTTGAGTAGCTCCTGAATAGTCTGATGAGCCAGGAGCAGAAACAGAAATGAAATGTAAAGTTATGCACTCTAAAGAGTACTTAGAATTTTCTAAACTTGTAAAAGGAATGATAAATACATTGATATTGCTCAATGGTTTATTTTTTAATTTTTATTTTTTTACTTTTCCTTCAAACCCTCTCAATTATTTAAATAGCAAGTGTCTTTCTTAGAGGAATATTTGGAGCATTAGGTATTTCATCCCTGGCAGGATTTAAAGTCACTTCATTAGCAGGTCTTGGAATTCTTATTTGCCCTCAGGGGACTTGACAGCTTAGAACTCATGAATGTGCATGAAGAGGAACACATACAGCATAATGTGGGTTAATTTGAAATAATGTGATGTATATTCCTCCCTTTCACACTAATTTGGAATGATGAAAGATAAGTCTTCTCTGGACTTTCTATAGGGCTTCCATTGACTTTAACATTTTGATTTTTCATTTTTTTAAAGGATAAAGTCAAGCATTTCTCATTTCCTGTTTCATGGCTAATGAATGTGCTTTCCTTAAGAGGTTTTGATGTCAGGTTATATCTCAGCCTGAACCACACTTTAATGTGTTATCTGTGGAGTGTGCAAGCACTAGAGCTTTACAACATCATTAAATTAGGTAACCATGGGAGCTGTTGCCACAGAGGAAGGTTGAAGGCTTTTCATTTTATTACTAAAGGGTTTCCATTGGAAATGAAAATGGATGGCTTTTAATTTTTATTTGGTCTTAAGAACTTATAGGAATGAAAAAAGAGAAGAGATTTCCTTTGTCTCAGACTCTTACACAATAGGGATTTCAGGTTGCAAACAGTAAACTGAACGATTTTTAAAATACTTTATTTAAATTTTTTGTCAATTCAACTCCCACAATTTATTCTCTCTGAAGACACCTCAGGAGAGAAAATGAACCTAAAGAGTCCTGGAAAGCCAATTTTTCCATGCTTTGGAATTTATTCTCATATATGATACCTTCTCCCTGTGGGAATGGTGCTGGTGAGTCATGGTGAGAAGTGACCTGTAACAAATTCTGCAGTTTATTTCTCATTTTCATAAAGTTTCCAAGGTCACTAATAGCCCTGAGTGAGAGGACCCTCTTAGGGTAAAAAACAAAACACTGTCCATCTAAGAGAGTGAGCGAATGCCATGGTAGGACAAACCAGGGCACACAGGAAAAGCAAATCCAAAGGAAGGAAGGAGGTATGAAGGAGGTCACTGTTATATCATTAACAACTGTGGAGAGAGCGACACAGAATTAGTCAAAAGAAATACCACAAAGGGTTTTGGAAAAATGCTAGTTTATGTCTTGCAGCATTTTTTGCTTGATATCACAGTCTTTTGTTGTGGTAGTGAACTCAGCATGATGCTTCTTGGTTCTAATGTCTCTGTATCATTATGTAATCAAACCCCAACTGTTAGCTGTATGGTCAAGTCACATCTGATTTCTAGAAATTTCCAAGCTCCTACAGATTAATGAGGGACTAGATCAGCAACTTGATTGGTAATTCAGTGTGACTTCAGATTTTATGGTATGACAAGATCTAGTCCCTATGAGTATTGATTATTTTAATCTCAATAAAGGATTTTATTCTCAAGATTAATATGAATCTCATTTTGTTTCATTTCTTAGTCTATTAAAACACCAAAAACACTCACTAAAAGCAAAACCAGATTTTGATTACCACCCCTACCACCATTATTTTCCTTTGTAGACAGTTCATGTCTTATTGAAAATAGAATCAAATTTTAATATTATCGATTTTTTTTGCCATTGCAATAGACTCATTGGATCCAGATTGTGACAATTTTTTCTAAAAATTGATTGTCTTATGGTCAGTTGGTTGTGAATGAGCAATAGAGACATTTCTAGATGTCACTGTGGTCGAATTTAGCTGCTGATTTATATTTCTGTTCTTAACAGAGAGAAGATGGAAGGGAAATATATCTTTTTGTGCAGACAGTACACCCAGTAAAGATAACAGTAGGGAGCTCTTGAATTCATGGAATAAATCCTCTTGCTTTGTTGAGGTTGGAAATAAGTAGTAATTCATTGGTGCAACCTTTAATTTACTATTTTCTTTTGACAATATAGAGGCCTGTTTTTGTGGATTGATTTGCTGCATTTTTCCTCATTCTCTTAGTTTTATTTTATGTATAGTCTTTATCTCTCAAGAAAAATGGATTAAGTCTACTTCATGCTGAAAACACATTGGTACTCTCATATGGATGAACTTTACAGTTCAGCAAATGACCCATTTTATGTTCCCTATGCATGATATTCCATACCCCACCTCTGATATTTCCAGATTGTCTCCTATGTCTCATATTCTCTCCCTCTTCACTTCTGCCTTTTAGAACATCTATATCCCTTAATAGATCAGCTCATGTGCCACCTCCTTCAATAGACCTTTCTTGATTTTTCTAGTCATTATTGTTCCCTCTCTTCCCCCAAATTGCCTTGTATACACATTATATGTACTTATCTGTGTACAAGATGACTTTCTTAGTAGAATATAAGTCAAAAAATTTCTCAATTTAGTTTTTGTCTCTCCATCATCTTGCATTGTGCCTGCCACACAATCAGCATTACTAAGTGTTTATTGATAGGTTAATTGGTTGAGGAAGTAATGGCATCTTACACACACACACACACACACACCACACACACTATAGAAAATAAATGACCAGTAGGATAAGGAGCCAAGTTATAGTCTGGAAAAAAAAACTAGGGAAGCAACACATTTCATCTAATGGATACAACCAGTTTTACAAGCAGCTAATGGTAAAACAGAACAAGAAAGAAAAGCATAAATCAAGGTTGGGGTCAATCTTCTAGGAGGTAAGAGGAAGAATAAACAAGTCAGTGCAAAATGGTATTAAGAGCATGACTTTAGAGCCAGACAGGAGAAGGGCATTCCTTAAATAGTATTCCAATAATGGATTCTAGAAAGGACTCATATTGCCAAAAGCCTTAAAAAATGAAACTATATAAAACACAGAGTTGGAAGAGACTTTATGTGAATTATTAACTCTAACCCACCTATTTTACAAATTAGGAAACTGAGGTCTATAGAGTTTAAGTGATTTGCTCAATGTCTCACAAATAGCAGAACTAGATTCAATCATTTAGCTTCTGAGTATAAATCAAAAGCTTTTTCCCCAAAATATCATCTAACTCACAGAAGCCTGGGAAGTTTGGCTAGCATCACATCGAGAAAGGATTTGAGTTGCAGTGATTCCAAGGATAAGGAGAAAAGAACATAGTTAGGGAGTGGGAGAAGCTAAGGAAGATCAGGTCCTAGTTCCATTTATATTTTTTCATTAGGACTGCAAGTACCTACTGTTCCAAGTTTTAAGTCTTAAATTTGTAATTGTCTTCCTCTGTATGCTAATTTTAGACTAAATTTCCCTTCCAGTTTAGAACAATAAAATCCTTTATAGAACTTAAAGACATGATATATACTTATTTCAGAAATAGCAGTGTTTGGGAGAAGTTGGAAATCAGTTTCCCATTTAATGGAGACTTTGGTGTGAATTTCTGAGGTGAGAAGAATGGATAATAGTAATGACTTACAAGAAAAGAGGAGACAGCACGAGACAAGGAGTTGGTTTAGAGCCTCAGTGATCATACGGTGGAATGTGAACTAATGTGACCTAAAAGATCAGGGTTAAAATCCTAGCTTCATTTCTTTAACCTTGGGTTTCCTCATCTATATAATTAGGATAATTATATCTAAATAATTTCATCAGGTTGTTTTGCATTATAAATGTGATAATGTATACAATGTGCTTTGCAAGTTGTACATATT
Source organism: Bettongia penicillata ogilbyi (assembly GCA_023548195.1). Taxonomy (NCBI): domain Eukaryota; kingdom Metazoa; phylum Chordata; class Mammalia; order Diprotodontia; family Potoroidae; genus Bettongia; species Bettongia penicillata. The sequence goes on along the minus strand of JAJHZJ010000072.1, from coordinate 1,492,705 downwards.
AACTATTAGTATCTCTGTGAATGTAATATTATGCCAGTATACTATTAACAGATCATAGAATTAATGATGGAAGGGACCTTAGAGGCCACCAAGTTCATCCTCTCCTTTTACGGAGAAGAAAGTGAGGAAGACAGAAGATATTTGCCTAGGGTAGTATCTGAGGCAGAATTTGAACTCAAATCTTCCTAACTCCAGTGATTTACATTCTCTACAGGATCACTGTAATGTTATTTATGTTAAAAAGAATTAAAGGTCTTTCTCACCCATTAATGGGCCTGCATTTAGGGAAACTTGATTAGGGGAGATTTGTTTTGTAGGAAGGTCCACACCTTTCGTTAATTTCTAATGAGGCACTGGTTCTCAAGGGTATTGATGCCCTTTGGCTCTGAAAAGTGTATAAACACTCTGAGGTGAGGTTTTCTTTGGGACTTATTCATTGGAAGTGTTTGGCCAGAGGAAACTCTGGGTAGCTGCTATGGAGCCCCCTGGCTTTGAAAACCTAGATGTTGGTGCTTCTCTCTCTAGTAACTATGTAATATGTAGCAGACAGCTGGATCTATCTTTTGATCTGTGATGTATGTATTGCTTATGGTCAGATAGTTGGAACCCCTGTCTGTTGATCTTTATTTTCCTATTTGTATTTTCCCTGAAGTTTAGGTGCTGACTTTTTCCCCTGAACTAAATGAATGATATATGTGCTTGATTAAAGCAGATTGTTGAGGCCTCAAAAATTGCTTTCCTTTTAGACAAGCATATCTAAGAACCTTTACAGCAGGCACTCCTCTGTATATCAGGGTCCTTGCTGTTACAATCACCTACCAGCTGCCTGTAGAAGGCACCCCAGAAGTGTCACAACCTATCATAGTTCCTTTTTTTCTTTTTGTACTTATTAGTCACATTACCTTGTATTGTAAGTTATCTCTTCCAGTGTACATGTTTTTTCTTTCCAACAAAATAGCAAGCTCCCTGAGAGGTAGGACTATGCTATGTACTTGGTCATATCTTCAGCAGAGCTTTGAACAAGGTGAGTACACAATAAATGGCTTTTTTTAATTTTTATTTATCACTTCATTTTTTTCACAATGGTGAAAGAACAAATAAAAAACACCAGGAAGACCTGAGCTTGGCAGGTACCATTGACTTTCTTTGTCAATTTGCAGCATTTGTTTGTCATTCACTAGATGTCAAGCCTTCTACTAGGCACTATAAAGATGAGGAGAGCTAGGAAATGAGGGACAAAAAATAGCTTCTCCCAAAGAGTTTAGGGTTTACTTTGGGGATTAAAGAATGCTTACAAAGCAATATGCAAACAAATACCAATAAACACAGCTTTGGTGATTTACTGATGTGGATACTATTTCCACTGACACAGATCTTAACCCTTCTAAACTTGGTCTTTGAGGGTTGCTTTCAATGGAAAATGTATTTACCTTGGATCCAAAGCGGCTAGGAGCCTTCCCAAACTTAATTGGGCTGCTGGCACATTCAGTCTATCAATGGGGTTATTGGTTTTGTTATTTATAAAGCACCTACTACGTGCCAGGCATTGTGCTCAATGCTGGAGATACAAAAAAGAGGCAAAAGAAAGGCTTGGGCATAAAAGAACTTAAAATATAATGGGGGAGACAATATAATAGACACACGTGCAAAGCAAGCTATATACAGGATAAATAGGAAATAACTAACGGAGGGAAAGCATATGGAAAGCTTCCTGTAGAATGTAGGATGTTAGCTGGCACTTATAGGAAGCTAGGGAGATCAGTATTTGGAGTGGATGAGGGAGAACAGTCCAGGCAGAAAGGACAGCTGAAAAGAATGCCCAGAGCCAATAGACAGAGTATCTTGTTTATGGAAGAGCCAGCAAGTGGATCAAAGAGTATGTGTTGGGGAATATATTGTAAGAAGACTGGAAAGGTAGGAGAGACTTCCCTCTGAATGTCAAACAGAACACTTTTTTTCTGGAGGCAATAGGAAGTTACTAGAGTTTATTGAGGTGATAGGATTAGATTTATGTTTTAAGAAAATCATTTTAGTTGTTGAATGGAGGATGGATTGGAGTGGGGAGGGACTTGAGGAAAACAGCCCCGTTCATAGGTTTACAGCAATAATCAGGGAGGAGGTGATGAAGACCTTCACTAGAGGGATGGCAGTTCCAGAGCAGAGAGGGGAGGGTCATGTTTTAGAGATGTTGCAAAGGTGAAAATGACAGGCTCTAGTAATGGCTTTGATATGGAGTGTGTGTGTGTGTGTGTGTGTGTGTGTGTGAAAGATAATGAGGAATCTGGAATGACTTTTAGGTTGTGTGCCTGAAGCCTAGGAGGATGGTGTTACAGTAATTGGAAAAGTAGGATAAAAGGAGCATTTAGGAGGAAAAATAATGAGTTCTGTTTTGGACATATTTAATTTAATTTGTCTACTGAACATCCAGTTTGAGATGTCTGAAAGGCAGTTGGAGATGTGAGGTTGGAGGTCTGCAGAGAAATTGGAGCAGGATAGGTATATTTGAGAATCATTAGCAGAGAGGTGGTTATTAAAGCCATGGAAACTGATGAGATTACTGAGTGAAACAGTGTAGAAGAAGAGAGAAGACTTAGGACAGAACTCTGAGAGACACTTATGGTTAAAGGTTATGATCTGGAGGAGGATCCAACAAAAGAGACAGAGAAGAAGTGGCCAAAAATGGTTGGAAGAAGAGAATGTGATCAACAGTGTCATGGGCATGTTTGTAGATAATAGGAAATGAGCTAGTAGACAGGGAGAGATAGCAAATAAGTCAAAGATTGGGGAAGACAGAGGGAGCAATCTGTTGGAGGAGATGGGATGTAATGGGATCACTTGAGCAAGTAGAGTGATTGGCCTTGATAAGGAGTATGGTTGCTTTATCATGTGAAATGTCTTTCTACTCTAGTTTTTGCTCTGTTCCACATTTTTCTCTTTGTTTATCTTTCTGTTAGAATCCAAAACTATTGGATATTGAAATCTCCCATTAAAATTGTATTACCCTCTGTGTCTTCTTGTTGCTTAGATAATGTTGCCTTTATGAATTTGGATGCTAAGGCATATGAAGTGCAAAGGTTTATTAATTTTTCTTTTTAGAAAAATTATTTGTTTTCATTTTTTAGCAATCACTTCTGTGAATCTTAAATTTTCTCCCCCTCCCTCCTCAAGATGGTATGCAATCTTACATGAGTTCTACACATATATTCTTATTAAACATGTTTCTACATTAGTTGTGTTGCATAGAAGAATTAAAATGAATGGGAGAAACCATGAGAAAAATCAATAGAAAACAAAACATAACACAAGAGAAAACAATCTGCTTCATTCTGCGTTCCGATTCCATAGTTTTCTAGGTCCTTGCATTGCTGTGAAGGGCTTAGTCTGTCAGAAACAATCCTTGCACCCTGTGGCTGTTACTGTGCATGATATTCTCCAGGTTCTGCTCATTTCATTCAGCATCAGTTCAGATAAAGTCTTTCCATGTTTTTTCTGAAGTCCGACCATTCATCGTTTCTTATAGCATAATAGTATTCCATTCCATTCATATACCACAACTTGTTCAACCATTCCCCAACTGATGGGCATTTCCTTGATTTCCAGTTCTTGGCCAGCATAAAAAAAAAGCTGCTACAAATATTTTTGTGCATGTGGGATATTTTCCCACTTTTATGATCTCTTTGGGATACAGCCCCGGAAATGATATTGCTGGGTCCAAGGGTATGCACATCTCTGTTGCCCTTTGGGCATAGTTCCAAATTGGTCTTCAAAATGGTTGGATCAGCTCACAGCTCCACCAACAACCAATTAGTGTTCCAACTCTCCCACATCTTCTCCAACATTTATCATCTTCAATAAAGGCTTATTATCGACATTTATTTGTGGTGTAGGGTTACTTTCAGCATAATGTAGTTTTCTTATTTATCCCACTTATTTTTTGAAAATTTGTGCTTGCTTTATCAGATAGAATGATTGCAACTCCTGTTTTTGTGGATTGATTTGCTGCATTTTTCCTCATTCTCTTAGTTTTATTTTATGTATGTCTTTATCTCTCAAGAAAAATGGATTAAGTCTACTTCATGCTGAAAACACATTGGTACTCTCATATGGATGAACTTTACAGTTCAGCAAATGACCCATTTTATGTTCCCTATGCATGATATTCCATACCCCACCTCTGATATTTCCAGATTGTCTCCTATGTCTCATATTCTCTCCCTCTTCACTTCTGCCTTTTAGAACATCTATATCCCTTAATAGATCAGCTCATGTGCCACCTCCTTCAATAGACCTTTCTTGATTTTTCTAGTCATTATTGTTCCCTCTCTTCCCCCAAATTGCCTTGTATACACATTATATGTACTTATCTGTGTACAAGATGACTTTCTTAGTAGAATATAAGTCAAAAAATTTCTCAATTTAGTTTTTGTCTCTCCATCATCTTGCATTGTGCCTGCCACACAATCAGCATTACTAAGTGTTTATTGATAGGTTAATTGGTTGAGGAAGTAATGGCATCTTACACACACACACACACAACTATAGAAAATAAATGACCAGTAGGATAAGGAGCCAAGTTATAGTCTGGAAAAAAAAACTAGGGAAGCCACACATTTCATCTAATGGATACAACCAGTTTTAGCAAGCAGCTAATGGTAAAACAGAACAAGAAAGAAAAGCATAAATCAAGGTTGGGGTCAATCTTCTAGGAGGTAAGAGGAAGAATAAACAAGTCAGTGCAAAATGGTATTAAGAGCATGACTTTAGAGCCAGACAGGAGAAGGGCATTCCTTAAATAGTATTCCAATAATGGATTCTAGAAAGGACTCATATTGCCAAAAGCCTTAAAAAATGAAACTATATAAAACACAGAGTTGGAAGAGACTTTATGTGAATTATTAACTCTAACCCACCTATTTTACAAATTAGGAAACTGAGGTCTATAGAGTTTAAGTGATTTGCTCAATGTCTCACAAATAGCAGAACTAGATTCAATCATTTAGCTTCTGAGTATAAATCAAAAGCTTTTTCCCCAAAATATCATCTAACTCACAGAAGCCTGGGAAGTTTGGCTAGCATCACATCGAGAAAGGATTTGAGTTGCAGTGATTCCAAGGATAAGGAGAAAAGAACATAGTTAGGGAGTGGGAGAAGCTAAGGAAGATCAGGTCCTAGTTCCATTTATATTTTTTCATTAGGACTGCAAGTACCTACTGTTCCAAGTTTTAAGTCTTAAATTTGTAATTGTCTTCCTCTGTATGCTAATTTTAGACTAAATTTCCCTTCCAGTTTAGAACAATAAAATCCTTTATAGAACTTAAAGACATGATATATACTTATTTCAGAAATAGCAGTGTTTGGGAGAAGTTGGAAATCAGTTTCCCATTTAATGGAGACTTTGGTGTGAATTTCTGAGGTGAGAAGAATGGATAATAGTAATGACTTACAAGAAAAGAGGAGACAGCACGAGACAAGGAGTTGGTTTAGAGCCTCAGTGATCATACGGTGGAATGTGAACTAATGTGACCTAAAAGATCAGGGTTAAAATCCTAGCTTCATTTCTTTAACCTTGGGTTTCTTCATCTATATAATTAGGATAATTATATCTAAATAATTTCATCAGGTTGTTTTGCATTATAAATGTGATAATGTATGCAATGTGCTTTGCAAGTTGTACATATTAACTATTAGTATCTCTGTGAATGTAATATTATGCCAGTATACTATTAACAGATCATAGAATTAATGATGGAAGGGACCTTAGAGGCCACCAAGTTCATCCTCTCCTTTTACGGAGAAGAAAGTGAGGAAGACAGAAGATATTTGCCTAGGGTAGTATCTGAGGCAGAATTTGAACTCAAATCTTCCTAACTCCAGTGATTTACATTCTCTACAGGATCACTGTAATGTTATTTATGTTAAAAAGAATTAAAGGTCTTTCTCACCCATTAATGGGCCTATTTAGGGAAACTTGATTAGGGGAGATTTGTTTTGTAGGAAGGTCCACACCTTTCGTTAATTTCTAATGAGGCACTGGTTCTCAAGGGTATTGATGCCCTTTGGCTCTGAAAAGTGTATAAACACTCTGAGGTGAGGTTTTCCTTTGGGACTTATTCATTGGAAGTGTTTGGCCAGAGGAAACTCTGGGTAGCTGCTATGGAGCCCCCTGGCTTTGAAAACCTAGATGTTGGTGCTTCTCTCTCTAGTAACTATGTAACTATGTAATTGTCAGACAGCTGGATCTATCTTTTGATCTGTGATGTATGTATTGCTTATGGTCAGATAGTTGGAACCCCTGTCTGTTGATCTTTATTTTCCTATTTGTATTTTCCCTGAAGTTTAGGATGCTGACTTTTTCCCCTGAACTAAATGAATGATATATGTGCTTGATTAAAGCAGATTGTTGAGGCCTCAAAAATTGCTTTCCTTTTAGACAAGCATATCTAAGAACCTTTACAGCAGGCACTCCTCTGTATATCAGGGTCCTTGCTGTTACAATCACCTACCAGCTGCCTGTAGAAGGCACCCCAGAAGTGTCACAACCTATCATAGTTTCCTTTTTTTCTTTTTGTACTTATTACGTCACATTACCTTGTATTGTAAGTTATCTCTTCCAGTGTACATGTTTTTTCTTTCCAACAAAATAGCAAGCTCCCTGAGAGGTAGGACTATGCTATGTACTTGGTCATATCTTCAGCAGAGCTTTGAACAAGGTGAGTACACAATAAATGGCTTTTTTAATTTTTATTTATCACTTCATTTTTTTCACAATGGTGAAAGAACAAATAAAAAACACCAGGAAGACCTGAGTTGGCAGGTACCATTGACTTTCTTTGTCAATTTGCAGCATTTGTTTGTCATTCACTAGATGTCAAGCCTTCTACTAGGCACTATAAAGATGAGGAGAGCTAGGAAATGAGGGACAAAAAATAGCTTCTCCCAAAGAGTTCAGGGTTTACTTTGGGGATTAAAGAATGCTTACAAAGCAATATGCAAACAAATACCAATAAACACGCTTCGGTGATTTACTGATGTGGATACTATTTCCACTGACACAGATCTTAACCCTTCTAAACTTGGTCTTTGAGGGTTGCTTTCAATGGAAAATGTATTTACCTTGGATCCAAAGCGGCTAGGAGCCTTCCCAAACTTAATTGGGCTGCTGAACCAAACATGGGGCCTATTTTCCTTTCCATCTTGGTAGCCCCTTTATTGGTAGAAACTCTGAGAATCCAGAGTAGTCTCCATGCCCCAGTAGATAAGGACTTTTAGTGAAAGCTACATTATATAATAATAAATAGAGACCAGTGTGGAAAGGAGACAATGGAATAGGAAGGAAGGAATTGGCAGAATTTGCCCACCATCTACACCCTGTAGTTGGGTCAAAACATGACTTTCTCATAACATTTCTCCCTGTCATTGAGAGTAGGAGTGATTTGCTAAACCAAAAATATTGCCAAGCAAAAATGAGCTGGGAACTTTGGTGGAATCACACATTATACGATTTGATTAGTGGGAAACCAAGACCCTTCATAATATTTGACTAGCTCCTGAATAGTCTGATGAGCCAGGAGCAGAAACAGAAATGAAATGTAAAGTTATGCACTCTATAGAGTACTTAGAATTTTCTAAACTTGTAAAAGGAATGATAAATACATTGATATTGCTCAATGGTTTATTTTTTAATTTTTATTTTTTTACTTTTCCTTCAAACCCTCTCAATTATTTAAATAGCAAGTGTCTTTCTTAGAGGAATATTTGGAGCATTAGGTATTTCATCCCTGGCAGGATTTAAAGTCACTTCATTAGCAGGTCTTGGAATTCTTATTTGCCCTCAAGGGACTTGACAGCTTAGAACTCATGAATGTGCATGAAGAGGAACACATACAGCATAATGTGGGTTAATTTGAAATAATGTGATGTATATTCCTCCCTTTCACACTAATTTGGAATGATGAAAGATAAGTCTTCTCTGGACTTTCTATAGGGCTTCCATTGACTTTAACATTTTGATTTTTCATTTTTTTAAAGGATAAAGTCAAGCATTTCTCATTTCCTGTTTCATGGCTAATGAATGTGCTTTCCTTAAGAGGTTTTGATGTCAGGTTATATCTCAGCCTGAACCACACTTTAATGTGTTATCTGTGGAGTGTGCAAGCACTAGAGCTTTACAACATCATTAAATTAGGTAACCATGGGAGCTGTTGCCACAGAGGAAGGTTGAAGGCTTTTCATTTTATTACTAAAGGGTTTCCATTGGAAAGGAAAATGGATGGCTTTTAATTTTTATTTGGTCTTAAGAACTTATAGGAATGAAAAAAGAGAAGAGATTTCCTTTGTCTCAGACTCTTACACAATAGGGATTTCAGGTTGCAAACAGTAAACTGAACGATTTTTAAAATACTTTATTTAAATTTTTTGTCAATTCAACTCCCAGAATTTATTCTCTCTGAAGACACCTCAGGAGAGAAAATGAACCTAAAGAGTCCTGGAAAGCCAATTTTTCCATGCTTTGGAATTTATTCTCATATATGATACCTTCTCCCTGTGGGAATGGTGCTGGTGAGTCATGGTGAGAAGTGACCTGTAACAAATTCTGCAGTTTATTTCTCATTTTCATAAAGTTTCCAAGGTCACTAATAGCCCTGAGTGAGAGGACCCTCTTAGAGTAAAAACAAAACACTGTCCATCTAAGAGAGTGAGCGAATGCCATGGTAGGACAAACCAGGGCACACAGGAAAAGCAAATCCAAAGGAAGGAAGGAGGTATGAAGGAGGTCACTGTTATATCATTAACAACTGTGGAGAGAGCAACACAGAATTAGTCAAAAGAAATACCACAAAGGGTTTTGGAAAAATGCTAGTTTATGTCTTGCAGCATTTTTTGCTTGATATCACAGTCTTTTGTTGTGGTAGTGAACTCAGCATGATGCTTCTTGGTTCTAATGTCTCTGTATCATTATGTAATCAAACCCCAACTGTTAGCTGTATGGTCAAGTCACATCTGATTTCTAGAAATTTCGAAGCTCCTACAGATTAATGAGGGACTAGATCAGCAACTTGATTGGTAATTCAGTGTGACTTCAGATTTTATGGTACGACAAGATCTAGTCCCTATGAGTATTGATTATTTTAATCTCAATAAAGGATTTTATTCTCAAGATTAATATGAATCTCATTTTGTTTCATTTCTTAGTCTATTAAAACACCAAAAACCCTCACTAAAAGCAAAACCAGATTTTGATTACCACCACTACCACCATTATTTTCCTTTGTAGACAGTTCATGTCTTATTGAAAATAGAATCAAATTTTAATATTATCGATTTTTTTTTGCCATTGCAATAGACTCATTGGATCCAGATTGTGACAATTTTTTCTAAAAATTGATTGTCTTATGGTCAGTTGGTTGTGAATGAGCAATAGAGACATTTCTAGATGTCACTGTGGTCGAATTTAGCTACTGATTTATATTTCTGTTCTTAACAGAGAGAAGATGGAAGGGAAATATATCTTTTTGTGCAGACAGTACACCCAGTAAAGATAACAGTAGGGAGCTCTTGAATTCATGGAATAAATCCTCTTGCTTTGTTGAGGTTGGAAATAAGTAGTAATTCATTGGTGCAACCTTTAATTTACTATTTTCTTTTGACAATATAGAGGGTTAGTGGTAGAGAGAAAACTTTATTACAGAGTATTATTCTTCTAATGGAAAAGAAAGATAGGAAAGGTTGCTTATCACCAAACAGTTGCTTCTCATCAAGAAAACTGAGCACTAGTCTTTTTCTTGTATTACTTGAAAAGATGTCTTGTAGCTCTGTTAATTTAACTTTCTTTTGGGCAAAAAGCCAAAGTCAAAGCATTGGGGATTTTTGTTGTTTTAGTCTCTAGAATTTTCCTGTCATGTCTGGATGATCTAGATATGAAGCCATTTTCTCCTGCTGTCATAAGGTTAATGGCTCATCTCCCTCAGGGCTTATGGCACCTAGGTGCTGGGGGGAAAGAATTTATGGAAGTAGACAGCTATCAGTTTTGCAAGCATGTATGTAATACAGAGGTTTTTCCTCTTTTATTTTTCTTAGAATCTGGATTTACAGTTGGGAAAAATTAAAAAAAAAATTAAGAGGAGTATTACGAATGTTAGAAGCATGAAAACTGGAGAAAGCAGAAAGAGGACAAAACAAGCAACTATAAAGAACAGAATATAGGAATGCAAAGGAATTATTTCTCTGTTTCCTCTTGTGATATATCAGTGACATTAATACTATAGCCTTCTTTTGTGTGATAATGTATGGAACCTCTATTTTGCAATATGGAAGAAGTTCTAATTATTGGAATGGCCAGTTTTCCTTAGGGAGCAATGGCTCTAGTTTTTCTGCAATTGCTAATTCACAGAAACTAATGCTTGCCATTGGGAAAATGCTTGTCATTGGGGGAAAAATATTTTTCATCATTTTAAAGTCCTACTAGAGACTATTGCATATCTAATCCAGTAAATGTCATTGTCATAAGTTTATGGAAGGAAGGTGGTTTCATTTTCAAAGGTCCTTTCTAACAAGAGCAAGTATTTTTAACCTGGCATCCATGAACTTGAGTAAAAAAAATTATATGTACATATATATATATACACACATATGTATACACACACACACACACACACACACACACACCTAAATTCTGAATTAAGGGAATAAACCCCAGTAGTATTAGTAGTACCTGTGACTTTGTTGCCAAATTTTTTTATATCAAGGTACAGAATTTGTAGATATCTGAAAATATTGTTTATACTTATCATTGTTTTGGAATTACTATAACTACCAAATGAGCCAGTAGACTGAGCAGGGTTACAGTCTTCCTGTCAATAGGCATGCTGTATAGCTGGCCAATTACCAGACAATTCTGTTCCCCAAAATCATTCAGCCACCAAATGCAAAATGATGTATTTTCACATTGATGACTCAGTAAATTACTGAAAGTGGTTCAAATGATATGATACTTTCTAAAATACTTGGTTTTTCTTTAAAATTTTTGAATTAAGTCACCAAGAAAATGTCAATCTTGCCAATGCTTTGGTATGCAACTGGACAGAACTATAGACATCTTTTAATATAGTCAGTTCCTTTTATATATAGGACTAATATAGTCAATTTGTAAGTGTTCAATGAATATACTGTTATGTCTTCCCTTCCTTCCTTCCTTCCTTCCTTCCTTCCTTCCTTCCTTCCTTCCTCCCTCCCTCCCTTCCTCCCTTCCTTCCTTCCTTCCTTCCTTCCTTCCTTCCTTCCTTCCTTCCTTCCTTCCTTTCTCTCCCTCCTTCCCTCCCTCCCTCCCTCCCTTCCTTCCTTCCTTCCTTCCTTCCTTCCTTCCTTCCTCCCTCCCTTCCTCCCTCCCTTCCTCCCGTCTCTCTCTTTGCCAAAACTTTAAACCCAGCACACTCTGAAGCCCATACGTTGAACAATAATAGGTCTCTGCCCAAATCCATTTGAGGGCTCTTTTTGGGACACTCCTGGCTTCAGAATGATTATCAATAGTAACTGTTGCTCTTTCCCTCCCAGTTTCATTTACTTATTTTTTTGTTTCTTTCTTTTACTCATTAAAGGGGCCATTTCCTGTTTTCTTAAAGAGGCCTATTTGCTGAATGGGCATTACCTCACTCTGAGTACTTGAATAGGCTAAGGTGTCCCATTGCATCCTAGGTCATCTCCAGTCATCCTGATGAATATCTGGTCACTGGATTCAGACTACTCTGAAGTAGAAGTGAGGTTGGTGACCTGCACAGCCCTCCCTCACTCAAAACAAAGTCAAGTGCAAGTCATGTCATCATTTCTCTGATGGCATGGTCTTCTTCAAAAATGAAGGATGAACAAAGACAGAAAGACACAGATTCTAAGCCCTCTGATCCTTTAATGTAGAAGCTAATAAGAACTGTGTTATCTTGACTAAGGCTCCTTGAAATTTGAATTGTTTCTTTCTGGCTGCTTGCAGTATTTTCTCCTTGATCAGATAATTCTAGAATTTTGCTACAGTATTCCTTGGAGTTTTCATTTTTGGATGTTTTCATTTCAGGTAGTGATTGGAGGATCCTTTCAATGACTATTTAATCCTTTGGTTCTAGGATATAAGGGCAGTTTTCCTATATAAGTTCTTGAAAGGTGCTTCCTAGGCTTTTTTTTTTTGGTACTGGTTTTCAAGTAGTACAATCATTCTTAAATTAAATTATTATATTATATACTTATACAATATTATATAACTAATAATAATTATATATATGCATACATACATATGTGAGTGTATAAAAATCTATTTTCCAAGTCAGATGATTCTCCAATGAGATAATTATATTTTCTTCTATTTTTTTTGTTCTTTTGATTTTGTTTGATTTTGTTGATTCTTGAGGTCTCATTGAATTATTAGCTTCCACTTGCTTGCCCAATTCTAATTTTTAAGGAATTATTTTCTTTAGTTAGCTTTTGTACCTCCCTTTCCATCTGATGAATTCTAGTTTTTAAAACATTGCTTTCTTCAATTGATTTTTTTCCCCATTTGGTCAATTGCATTTTTAAGGAATTGTTTTCTTCAGTCAGTTCTCCCTTTTCCCAGCCATTGACTCTCTTGCATAACTCATTTCTTTTCCCAATTTTTCTTCTACCTCCTTTATTTGATTTTTAAAATCCTTTATGAGCTTTTCTAAGAAGGCTTTTGGAGCTTGAGACCAATTCATCTTCCCCATCGAGGCTTTACATATAGACATTTGATGTTGTTGTCCTCTTATGAATTTTTGTATCAATCTTTCCTGCCACTATTGTAGCTTTCTATGGTCAGGACTCTTTTCTGCTTTTTGCTCATTTTAAGCCTATTTCTTAAATTTTAAAGTCAAATTTTGCTTTTGGGTTACAGGGGACAGTGTCTTAAACTTCTTGTGCTAGGGGCCAGTGGCCTGGTTACAGATTTTCTCTACTGTGGCCTCAGTTGCTGGAGTGGCCTAGTCTATCTTTTGTGCTGGGGGTTTCAGTGTGGGCAGTTTGCCTTCTTCACTGGAGGTCACACAACTGGCCTACTGTGCCACTGATCTACTGAGCCAGGACCAAAGGGCCTTAGCTGCTAATCCATTCTGTGGCTAAGAGCCTCCCACTGGCTTACTTGAACATGGTCTTTACTGGGCTGCACCTCCCTCTTACTCAAGTGAGACAGACCTTTCCCGAAGTCCTTCTAAGTTATCTTAAGCTGGAAAATAATTTCACTCCATCTTTTTGTTGGTTCTGTCATTCTAGACTCTGTTAAAAGGTTTGATTTAACATTGTTTCTGAGGGAAACTGGGAAGAGTTCGAGGAATTTCCTGGCCTTTCTCCACCATCTTGGTTCCACTCAGAGTCTCCCAGTCTTTATCTCACATCTGCTCTTATTATTCTGTGTCATGATTCACAGGAAACACAAAGTATCTTAGGAGTTCCCAACCTTATTTGAAGAAGTTTATTAACTTGATCAACCATCAACTCCATGAAGCCTCCTCAGCTTTCTTTGCATGGTCCATGAAAGTCAAGAACTCTCTCTTGCTCTGAATATGTTGGTCCAGTTTACTGTCATGCCTCTTCCAATTCCCATTGAGTTAATCTGAGTAGGAGGCTTTTCCCACAGAGTGGTCTCCTTCATATTTATAGGGTTCTTCTCCCAATTAAACCACAATATGAGCCACAAAGCAATCTTAGTCCAATCTTCCATCACTACATCAAATATGGGAGATGTGACTCTTAAACCACCTCTGTCTTGGTTCAGGTTTGATGATGGTGAAATGAGTTACAAGTTATTTAACAGTTAAAAAAAGTTAACTTTGCCCTAATACAGTAAGTTTGCTGTGTTACAGTAAAACTTTGCTGAATTTGCAAGAATTTGGTGGTACTTAGCTTCTCTAGATGTAGTCCTTCTTGTCCCCATGTGGAAACTTATGTGGTTATCAGGACTGGTTTGTGCAGGACATGGTGATTCACATTATGTTTAGAAATCCATTAAATGCAAGGGACTGACTGCCTGTTGCTGGAGATTTTCTGATTCTTAAATAATCAGGAAGCTGCTTTTACCAGGGTCCAAAGGTACTGAGGGAAGCCTTGCAAAGCTAATCCCTGAAGACTATTGAAGGAAGATAGGCATGGGCTTCCCCATATTGTAGATGCAAAGGTTGGGGAGTAGGTGAAAGAGATTGAGTCAGGGAAATGATATTTGTCTTATCACATCACATTTCTACTTACTTTGGAGTGGCCTTACTCCAAGCTGCAAAATGAGGGAGTTGGATTACATTGGCTTCCCTTTCAATTGTAAATTTATGATCCTATGATTCTGTAATCCCTATCATAGTGCTTAAAATGAGCATATACAAAATGACAACATTGAAAATAATTGCAACTTATGCAGCAACATTTCTTTTTTGCTATTTAAATTTATTTAAGTTTTCGACTTTCATTTCCACAAAATTTTGGGTTCCAAATTTTCTCTCCATTTCTCCCCTCCCCTCATTCCAAAACACCAAGCATTCTAATTACCCCTATTACCAATATGCCCTCTCAACACCCCTCCCTTCCCTTATCCCCATCTTCTCTTTTGTCCTGTAGGGCAAGGTAACTTTCTATACCCCATTACCTGTATTTCTTATTACCTAGTTGTATGCAAGAACAATACTCAACAGTTGTTCCTAAACTTTTGAGTTCCAACTTCTCATCCTCCCTTGCTTCCCATCCATCGCCATTGGGAAGCAAGCAATTCAATATAGGTCATATCTGTGTAGTTTTTTAAATGACTTCCATAATAGTCATGCTGTGTAAAACTAGCTGTATTTCCCTTCATCCTATTCTGCCCCTCATTTATTCTATTCTCTCTTTTGTTCCTGTCCTTCTCCAAGAGTGGTGACTTCTCATTGCTCCCTCCTCCCACTGCCCTCCCTTCCATCATCCCCCCACCCTGCTTATCCCCTTCTCCCCCACTTTCCTGTATTGTAAGATAGATTTTCATACCAAAATGAGTGTGCATTTTATTCCTTACTTTAGTCGAATGTGATGAGAGCAAGCTTCATGTTTTTTCTCTCACCTCCCTCCTTTTTCCCCTCCACCGAAAAGTCATTTACTTGCCTCTTTTATGAGAGACAATTTGTCACATTCCATTTCACCCTCTCTCCTCCCACTACATTTCTCTCTCACCCCTTAATTTAATTTTTTAAAGATATGATGCCATCCTATTTAATTTATCCTGTTCTCTCTCTCTCTCTCTCTCTCTCTCTCTCTCTCTCTCTCTCTCTCTCTCTCTCTCTCTCTCTCTCTCTGTGTGTGTGTGTATAATCCCACCAACTACCCAGATACTGAAAAAAGTTTCAAGAGCTACAAATATTGTCTTTTCCTGTAAACAGTTCAACTCTAGTAAGTCCCTTATGATTTCTCTTTGCTGTTTATCTTTTCATACTTCTCTTGATTCTTGTGTTTGAAAGCAAATTTTCTTTTCAGCTCAGGTCTTTTCATCAAGAATGCCTGAAAGCCCTCTATTTCATTGAAAGACTATTTTTTTTTACCTGAAGTATTTTACTCAGTTTTGCTGCATAGGTGATTCTTGGTTTTAGTCCCAGTTCCTTTGACTTCTGGAATATCATATTCCATGCCCCTTGGTCCCTTAATGTGGAAGTTGCTAGATCTTGTGTTATCCTGATTGCATTTCCACAATACTGGAATTGTTACTTTCTAGCTGCTTGCAATATTTTCTCCTTGACCTGGGAACTCTGGAATTTGGCCACAATGTTCCTAGGAGTATCTCTTTTTGGATCTCTTTCAGGCAGTGATTGGTGGATTTCTTGAACTTAGAATATCAGGGCAGTTTCCTTGATAATTTCATGAAAGATGATGTCTAGGCTCTTTTTCTGATCATGCCTTTCAGGTAACCCATTTAATTTTCCAGGTCAGTTGTTTTTCTAATGAGATATTTCACATTATCTTCCATTTTTTCATTCTTCTGGTTTTGTTTTGTGATATCTTGGTTTCTCATAAAGTCATTAGCCTCCATTTATTCCACGCTAATTTTTAAAGAACTATTTTCTTCAGTGAGCTTTTGAACCTCCTTTTCCATTTGGTTAATTCTGACTTTTAAAGCATTCTTCTCCTCATTGGCTTTTTGAACCTCTTTTGTCAATTGAGTTAGCCTATTTTTCAAGATGTTATTTTCTTCAGAATTTTTTGGGTCTCCTTTAGCAAGTTGCTGACTCACTTTTCATGCTTTTCTTGCATCTCTCTCATTGCTCTTCCTAATTTCTCCTCCACTTCTCTAACTTTATTTTCAAAATTCTTTTTGAGCTCTTCCATGGCCTGAGATCATTGAATATTTATCTTGGATATTTGGGATACAGAAACCTTGATTTTTATGTCTTTCCCTGATGGTAAGCATTATTCTCCCTCATCTGAAAGAATGGGAGAAGATATCTGTTCACCAAGAAAGTAACCTTCTATAGTCTTATTTTTTCCCATTTTTTGGGCATTTTTGAAGTCAGTTACTTGACTTTTGGGTCCTTTGTCAAGAGTAGGGTATACTCTGGGGATCTGTAAGATTTCAGTTCCTCCAAGGTGGCACAATCAAATTTTTGTGCCCAGAATCTTAACAGAGTTTCCTCTAAATAGCTACCTGGCCTCCAGTTCCACCAAACTAGCACTTGGGGCAGAGATTCAAATAAGCTGCAGGGGCTGGGACACCATTCAGTGTGAGATAAAGATCATCTCCCTCAGGGCCTCTACATAGGGATGAGGTAATAATCAGCACCTCAGTGTCCCCAGGATTTTTATGATCCAACAATGGATGAGGGCTGCTGTAAGGGCTGCTGTGGGAACTGCTGCCACCTGCCTGATGTGGTCTCTGTGGCTGCTGCCTGAGACTGAGCTATGGGAAGGCCCTTCTCCCTTTCTGGTCAGCTGAAAAAACTCTGTCACCAACCTTTGGGGCCTGTGGATTCAGGGAGCTGTGAACCCTGCTACTGCAACTGGAGATTCGGCCCTGAGGGCTGTTCTCAAGCCACTGGCCAAGGCTGGGCTAGGCTCTACTCCGCATCAGGTGCAACTGACACCTCCTGTGGTCCTTCCAGGTCACCCTGGGCTGGAAGCCTCCTCCACTGTTGTTCTCCACTTCTGCTGCTCCAAAATTTGTCGAGAGTCCCTTTCTACAGGTATTTTATGGGCTGTGTGGGGAGAACCAGCTTATGTGTGTCTTTCTACTCCACCATCTTGGTTCTGCCCTTATGCAGCAACATTTCTTTCAGAGGCTATAGAGGTAATGAAATTCTGTGAAGTACTCTGTAGAATACTCTAAATTAAATCAACATATACTTTGATACTCATTGCAAAAGTGGGAATAGTATAGAAAATTTGTCATGAATAATTAAGTAGATCAAAGATTTGTGGATTACACAGAAGTCTCATACAAATATATTGGGAATACTTTCTTCAAGAAAAGTATTGATGGGTGTTAGGCATTTTGCATATCAAATAACATGACAAAAATCAACTGATTGTATTTAAAAGGAAGGTAACAATTTAGTATTCTGTGGAACTCATTCTTGGATCAGTTATCTATTTATAACAAAATCACTGAATTGGTAGCGCAAAGATAAAAAATTCAAATATAGAAGAAAATAAAAATGAGAGAAAGATGTGATCAAAACAACTCAATCAAGACCTACTCAGACAAGTAGTAGTAAAAATGAAACATGGGTGGAAGAAATAATTTAATCGTAGAATAAAATAATTTCATACATAAATTAACCCTTGTAAATAAATTGTCCAAACAGAGACCAAAAAGAGTCTAAAAAGCATCTTAGTAAGCAAATACGTGTCAAAGACAATAGTAGTTTAAAACATAAACACATGTACAATTTTACAAAGAAGGATTATAGAAGACTATGAATAGTACCTCATAAAAGGAAAATAGCAGAAGATAAAATTTTAAAGTTTGAAGAAAGCTTGGCTAGAGAGAGTAGGGACAGCATGGTACAGAGAGGAACAATGAATCTGGGGAGAGAGGACAAAAATCCCTCCTCTGCCATTTACATGTAACTGAGTGATTTTGTCAAGAAACTTATTCTTTCTATGTCTCACTTTCCTCATTAGTGGAAAAAAGAGGTTATTGGACTAGAAGGCCTGAAGGCCCCCTTTCAACTCTAAATTTATGATCCACTAGTCCTATTGAAACTCATCCTGAGGCTTTTAAGAATGAACATAGAAAGAAGAAAACAAGCAGAAGAAAAATGAAAAAGATTTGCAAAGATTTATGACAAGTTCTTTTTTCATTAATTCAGTGCTCCCACTACATTTGGACTCTAAAACCATAGTGTGATTTTAGAGGAGGCAGAAGTAGTGCTGAAAAGAGCAAGATGGAAAAAGTGCATAAACAGTGATCTTTACTAGAGTGGATGAAGTTATAAGGATACTGAAGAGCTGATTCACAAATTATCCGAAGGAGAGGGAGACGTCAAAAGCATGAAAAAAATGTTGGAGCTAATTGCAATAGCAACAACACATATGACTACTTTTATATTTCTATAAAAAAAAACAACTTATAAGAATCATTAGCAAATTATTAAGCACATGATGAGGATATTGGTAAGGGATAAGAAGGCCTTTATAACAAAATATTCCAAAACAGACCACATTTTAGGCTCCCCATTGACATATATGTGTGTGTGTGTGTGTATGTGTGTGTGTATATATGGGAGAGTATATGGGATTCCATTGTATTTATTGGCTATTATATTGATAAGAGAAAGATGCACTAGAATCCCTTTCACATAGATTAAGCTAGTTTTCTCCCCAAAAGTAAGGAAGTTGCCCATAAAACTTGAGTCCATCAGGCTAAGGCTCTAGTTATTGATGATGGACTTCTTAGTGATGTGGAGAATAAAATGTCTGTCCTCTAGTTAATTCTTTTCCCACTGCTACTTCATTCTAGTGAGAAGATGACCACATATTTTGGGCTGCCTGCATGTAAGGTTGTGACTATGGCTCCCAGTGTATCTGTACCTGTTTCTTTATCACTTGCTCATCACCACTGACCTTCAAGATAGGGAAAAATGACAAAATGGCATGAGTGATGTCTTTTGATTCAAGCATAAATTGAATTTTAGTGAGGCAGAGTTTCTTTAAGCTGTCAATCTCACTCTCTTTTCCAGAGTCATGAAAGTCCAGCGACAAGACAAAAGACAAGATAACTGGTGATTGCTCAGGATGCAGTGGATGATCTTGGCATCTTCAGATCCAACCAGCCTCTAACTACTCCACAGTTTCTGTTTCTAGTGTCTTCATGGTTCATTGGAACAAATTGTTTGCTTCTGTGTATTCCATGGGGAATGTCTTCATATGCTTGGGGTAGACACTCTCCTAACTAGCCAAAAGGCACCCTCAGTCTGGTTTAGCCCATCTGCTGAAATAGTTTACTAGAATGTGGCTGCTTTGCATGCTAGT
The DNA here is from genome assembly GCA_023548195.1 of Bettongia penicillata ogilbyi. Classification (NCBI taxonomy): domain Eukaryota; kingdom Metazoa; phylum Chordata; class Mammalia; order Diprotodontia; family Potoroidae; genus Bettongia; species Bettongia penicillata. The sequence continues at coordinate 1,473,238 of JAJHZJ010000072.1, read as the reverse complement.
TTCTTGGAGCCACAGGTGAATCAGATGGACACCAAAGGTGGATGAGAAGCCCTACAAAAAGGCTTGTTAGCCCTTGTACCCGAGGGCTTAGCACCCCTACACCCTTGTGTAGTTATATACAGGATATATACAAGAGTATGAGACCAGTATCAAGGACTGAAGCTAAATTGGACCAATTCATTATTTTATGCACAAATTCTAAGAATCTCATCTCTTATGGATTTGCACAATAGTGGCATAGGGGACCAGGATTTCAATAGATTCAGTAATATAAAGAGTACTGGAAAGGATGGAAGATTTCAAAATAACCAGGTTCTAGTTATGACTCTTCTAATTAACTAATCTGTGTGATTTTTGATAAACATTTCACATTTCTAGTCTCAATTTTCTTCAACTGTATAATAAGCGTGGGGCTTTGTACTAGATGATAATTTCCCTTCCAGTTCTCATACTGGATTCCTGACTTCAGCCATTACTAGTTATATAAGCAAAGACAAGCCTCTTAAACTCTCTGAGTCTCAGTTTTTTCATCCAGAAAATAGAGAACAGAGTGCCCATGGGCATAATTATTCTGAGGAATAAATGAGATTAGGTGTGCAAAGTGACTTGAAAACTGTATAAATATTAGATAGTATCGTGATGATTCTTCAAATGTAATCTACCAACTTATCAGATACTGTCTTTATTGTTTTCTCAATTTTTGGCAGTATGTCTTCTTTGTCTATCTAACCAAATTGCAAAATTCCAGGACAGGAATTATATCTTATGCATCTGTACACACCCACACCATGCCTATCACAATGTCAGGTATATGATAGGAAACATTAAATGTAAATGGTAAGAATTCGAAAACTCACTAGCCAGAGAAAGGAGAGGGAAATTTTATGTATTTGGAGGAAATTTCATAACACCTCAGGAAGAATTTTAAGGTTAAAATAACTCAAGATCTATATGATTATTAGTATTTTACTGTGTTCAGTGTGTACATAGTAGTTTTGAAGACTCAAGGCAGAGACATTTAATTTTACACTTAGTGGCATAGTCTATAAAATATTTATATTCATATTCTAAAGAAGTATGCCTGAAGTAAATAAATAATTTACTATGAGGCTATAAATTATTTACCAAGTTATTCTAAATATATACATTATTTGCATTCCACTGCATTTTTACTGAAAACAAAATAAGTGGACTGCTATTCTCCCACAGATACAAGGAGACAACAGAAGAGGAGAGCCAAAGCAGTGGTAACAAATTCAAGAAGTTACTAAAGGAAGGATAGTCATCATTTGAGATTAGGGCCAATAAATATATTTGTGGAGAAATTTTATCTTTTTTATCTGGTATCTTAAGTATTTAGCCCCACAAGGTAAGCTCATTAAGATTCATTTGTGAATTATCATTTTTCTTCCAAAACCTTAAACAATGCAGATGCCTTGTCATTTAGTGCAAAGGATCTCTATGACCCTTTTAGTTGAGTTTGCTTTTTCCTCCATTAAATTATTCTATACTCATTATTCCAATCCCTTTCCTCCTTTTCCTTTTAAGTACTTGGTTCCTGTGGTTTGTTTGACTTCTGGTAATTTGATTACCGCTTCTTCTCAGACTCTCACAGACTTTCCCTGATCTCTTCCAATTATTATGCCCAGGCTGGCTGTCTTAAGTCTGTTTTTCTGTCAGTCTGTTTCTCTTATTCTGTCTCCATTGCTTAGCAAAAAGAAGAATGTGTTTATAGGATCCCCCTCCCTCCTACGTATTCAGTCCCAACAACATCCCATTCCCATCTGTTTACTATTTAGTTTGAGTCATTTATATATATATATATATATATATATATATATATATATATATATATATATATATTTACACACATATATATTTATATATATATATGTGTGTGTATGTGTATGTATGTATGTGTATATATATGTATATATGTATGTATATATATGTATGTATATGTATGTATATATGTATGTATATGTATGGGTGTATATATATAAATAAAACACACATACATACCATCTCCATGGTTACATGTTGGATGCAACCCACATCCCCAGAGAATTCTCCTTTTCTGGATAGGTCACAACTCATTTTCACCTCTGTTGGCCCTGTCCACTTACGATTTTTTCTTAGCTTCCAAAAGTTTGGCATTGAGTTCCCAAGGTTTTGAAACATACTCTTCAATTCTTCAGCATGAAACCACATTTTTGCCATCCCTTTGATCCATTATTTCCAACTGTAGTCTTAACTGTAAGCCCATGGAACTGTATAAAATATTTTTTCCAATTACATGTAGAAACAATTTTTAACATTCAGTTTTTAAAACTTTCGTGTTCCAAATTCTCTTTCTCCTCCTTCCCCTCCTCCTTCACTGAGAAGGTAAGTAATTTGATACAGATTATATATGTGCAGTCATGCAAGACATAATTCCATATTTGTCATGTTATGAACAAAAACACATTCTGAAAAAGAAAAATAAAGTAAAAAAGTATGCTTTGATCTGAGTTCAGACTATCAGTTCTTTCTCTCAAGGTGGATAACATTGTTCATTATGATTATATCAATAGACACAGAAAAACCCTTGACAAAAATACAACGCTCATTCCTAATAAAAAAAAAAGCACTCAAAAGCATAAGCATAAATGGTTTTTCCTTTAAAATTATAAGAAGCATCTAACTAAAATCATCAGCAGGTATTGTTTGTAATGGTGATAAACTAGAACGTTTCCCAGTAAGATCAGAGTGAAAAAAGGATGAGATAAAAGATCTTATCACCAGTATTATGCGGTACTGTATTGGAAATGCTAATAATAACAATAACAGAAGAAAAATAATTGAAGAAATCAGAATGGAGAATGAGGTAATAAAAACATCTCTCTTTGCACTCTACATAACGATATATTTAGAAAATACTAGGGAGGGATTCAATTAAAAAGTTGGCTGGAACAATTAATTTTAGTTAAGTAACAGGATATAAGATAAACCCATTTAAGTCATTAACATTTCTATATATGACCCACAAAACCATGCAAGAAGAGATTAACCCATTTAAAATAACTATATACAATATAAAGTACCTAGGAGTATACCTTCCAATGCAAACCAAGGAACTGCATGGTATAATTATAAAACACTAATCTATACAAATAAAGTCAAATTTCAATAATTGGAGAAATATTAATTGTTCATGGACAGGCAGAATCAATAAAATAAAATCACAACTCTACATAAACTAAGCTACTATGGTAAATGCCATCTTGATTAAACTACCAAAATTTATTTCACTGACCTAAAAAAAATGATAACATAACTTATTTGGAAGAAAATTTGCTCAAGAATATCAAAGGAATTAATGAAAAAATGTGAAGGAAGAAGGTTTAGCAGTACTAGATCTTAAACCATATTGTAAGTCAGTAATTGTAAAAACTATCTGTAGTGTAAATTTGGTAGTGTAATTGTAAAAACATGAGATGGATAAGTGGAATAGGTTAGGTACACAAGATACAACCGTCAATAACTATAGCAACCTAGTATTTGATAAATCCGAAGACTCCATAGTGAGTTCTGCATTAGAACTCACTATTTAACAAGAAACTGCTGGGAAAACTGGAAAATAGTATGGCAGAAACTAGGCACAAACCAACATCTTATACCATATACCAAGACAAAGTCAAAATGGGTACATGATTTAGATATAAAGACTGATACTATGAGTAAACTATGAGAGCAAAGAATAGTTTACCTGTTAGATCTAAGGAAAAGGGAAGACTTTATGACCAGACAAGAGACGGAGGACATTATAAAATGCAAAATGGACTATTTTGATTACATTAACTTGAAAATTTTTGCACAAACAAAACCAATGCAACCAAGATTAGAAGGGAAGAAGAAAGCTGGGAAATAATTTTTACAGCTGGTGTTTCTGATAAAAACCTCATTTCTAAAATATATAGAAAATTGAGTCAAATTTATAAGAATACATATGATTCCCCAATTGATAAATGGTCAAAGAATATGTACAGGCAGTTTTCAGAGGAAAAAATTTAAGCTGTCTATAGTCATATGAAAAAATTCTCTAAACCACTAGTGATTAGAGAAATGCAAATCATTGCTGCTGCTATTTCTAGCTACATATCTCCCAAGGACTTCTTGTTGTGTCTAGCAGTCTGTGCCTTCTCTGGCTTTAAAATCAACCAAAATTATGTTTGTCTTCTTTCATCACATTGATCTTAATAAAGATCATATCTTAATAAAATTTTTCTTTGAGCTTATCAGGGTTCATCATGGTGACACCATAGACACTGATGATGACGACATGACATTTTTCTGCAAGTGACAATCTCATTGTCATGAGGCTGTCATTCATTCCTTTTGCTAGGCATACAAGTTTGTTAACTATATTGGTTTTGATTTTCAAACCTATGGCAGCTTCATGCTACTCCCTTTCCCTACAGGCATTCCAGAAAAAATGTGTATCCAGTATTCAGTAAGCTGGCCTTCTTTTGCCATCCTTGTTTCACTTAGGAATGGTATTTATATGTGATACCTGTTGAGTTCCTAGCCCTGAAATATAAGTATTTACATTTTTGTTTTGAGATAAAAATTCATTATTTTGGTAAAAAGAAAAATTGTTGAGTAAACTAGAAATAAAGCAGTCTGGGAGAAATTGGGTATTGATCAGCATCTTACACCAAGATAAAGTCAAAATGGATACATGACCTAGATATAAAGGGAGATATTACAAGAAAATTTGAAGAATATGGAACATTACCTCTCAGACTTATGGATAGACAAACAATTTATGAATAAACAAGAGATAGGGACCAGTGTGAGGTATAAATAGGATAATTTCAGTTACACTAAATTAAAAAGTTTTTATACGAATAAAAAAATGTAGCCAAGATCAGAAGGAAGGCAAAAAATTGGGAAAAAAAATTTATAGACAGTCTCTTAGATAAAATTCTCATATCTCAAACATATAAAAAAATTTGTAAAATCCATAAGAATATGTGCTACTTCCCAATTGGTAAATGGTCAAAGGAGAGAAGTGACAATAGGTACTGTGTAAGAGTTGCCAGACTAGGGCAGGAATAGTTTCCATATGGCAAGGCCTAGGGGATAAGCCAATATGTGCCAACAGAGAAGAATAAGAGCCCCAGGCCTAACTTCTGCCCAAGTAGGCCAGTGGGCAGCCTCCTATATAACTTGTCTAGTCATTTACAGAAATGACTACTTCCTGGAACTAGAGACATCATCTTTAAGGATGACTTCACCATAGAACCACTTGAAAGTTCAGATTAAGAATAGTAACATGGTCTGTTCACAGTCAGCTACTCAGCCAAGATGACTTTGGGGCAATGACTCAGAGAATCCAGAAGTAGTGCTAGAGAAGCAGCAGTAAACTCAGGGGCCTCACATGCAAGGCCTATGGTAGGAATAAATGACACAGGCTCTTCTTAGAAGAGAAGTCTATGTCTAGTTGTCCTTGGCTTCCATGCCAAGCTATAAACCTAGGGATATGCCCAGCAGGGAAAGATGGTGTTAGGTTGCAGTCTGCCACCCCTTCCTCACAGGCTATTGGGCTGAGAAGTCACTCTAACTGGATTAGCAAGGATACCTCTCCCCCTCTACAGTCAACTAGGCTAAGAGAAGTTGTTAGGAACCTTCAGTACTTCTCCCTTATTTTTCACTTGCTCTCCAACAGAATTGAAGGAGGAAGGTATAGAGTTTACTTCCATGAGGATATGGAAGGTGAAGCACCTGTTCCAAGTCTTCCATAAGACTGTGGCTTTGGACAAGAGGAAGCAAATCATACAATCTAAGAGACACTCCCCAGTCTGAAATACTTTTCTGGGCTTTTGGTTAGATATCTGTATGACACTAGACCCTGATAGATTGCAGTGTCAGGTCTAGCTTTGACCTGAGCAATTCAGCTAAGTTGGGATAGGTTGCAAAAGTGGAAGAGCTCCAGATTTTAGGACCTGGGGCCTCCTCTGGCCTACTTTGACTGTCCTTAGGCTCACAGCCTATTGAGGCATCCCTCGGATCCATTATGGGTGCTGCTAGCAGCAGGTTTGATGTATCAAGTTCGAACCTAGTAACTCATTGAACCTGAAACTCATTGGATTTTGTGTTCTCTGATCATTTCCTCCCAACCCAGAGCCCAAAGAGTCCATTGTTTACTTTTATTTGCCTCCAAAAGATTTCCTTTGCCATAATGAATAATAAGGTCCCCCTTCCACATGAGACAGAAAAGGCTGAAGATGTTATAAGGCATTGTATGAATGACAACTGAAATCAACTGTGATAATTTTGATTTTTGTAATATATTCCTTGATAATGTAGAATATATGATAGAACTTTAATCTGAGTCATTTAGGCTTAATGGTCCTAAAAATCATAAACATCTAAGCAGTGACAGACTTCACTGTCCTGACTCATTCTAACCCTGTGCCAATCATATAAATGATGATAACTCCTCACTGAAAAAGGCTCACAATTAACTGAAGCAAGTCAGAGCAAACACCCATTCCTGGAGTCTCCTAATTATCAGCTCAAAATTTCATTCAATTTCTGGTCCAAAATAAGAAACTCCCTCCAACTGAGTCTGCTATTGATAAGTGACCCAGGGAATTTCCCAAGCACAACTGGTTTCCCTCCTAAATCTGGCATTGATTATCTGTTTTCAACCAAGCTTTATCTTTAAGATGTAAAACTTCCCTGCTCCACTATGAGCATATACTCCCACTGAGATCTCTGCTATGATACACATTTTCCTCCCTCCCCAGCTGAGTGACTTTGGTTATGTGTAGCCAAAACTTCCTCTTAGCTATATTGCCATATAGTGTGTGTGTGTGTGTGTGTGTGTTTGTGTATGTGTGTGTGTGCATGTTTCAGGGGCTATTAGGTAAATGATTAATTTTTGCTTACTTGCCGCATTGTAGCTTCCTGAGTACCAATTTCTTGTACATCTTAAACCCAGGTCTTTCCTCTAACTCAAGTTGTGAGGGTAAATATAGCACTAGCCCTGATGGTACACACTTGTCTCTACCATACCCTCTTAGTACTATCCTCTGAATGTCACTAGAGACAGGAGACAGACCTGTGATTTCATTGGTATAGGAAATTTGTGAGTAAGGAAACTCTATCAATGCAAGTCAACACCTTTTCTGAAAAAAGGTAGTCTTAGAAAACTGCTAAAACACGGAGAAGGTAAGTGATTTGTCCATAATTATGTTCATATTTATCTGGCATAGACAAGACTTGAATATAGCGGATAGAACTTTGGGCCTGGAGTCAAGGAGATGCGAGTTCAATTTTGACCTCAAACAATTACTAGATGTATTACCCTGGGTAAGTCACTTGACCTCTGTTTGCCTTAGTTTTTTATAACATCGCAGTTATCCCTAGCATCTCTCCCCTTTCTCTTCCCAGAGACCAATCCTATATAAAGAAAGATACTTTTTAAAGAAAAAAAGAAGAAAAAGTTGGCAGAATTAATCAATATATTCAATAAGTTCAAAAATCCTGTGTAATATTCAAGACGTGTAGAACTCCCATCTCTGTGAAAGGGTGGGTTGAAAGTCCTGCTTGATCTCTTTAGTTTTGTTATATTTATTTTGGATTTTTTGATGTCATTCTTTCCATTTACATTGTTGAGGTTTATATGTAATGGGGTGGGGTTTGCTTACTTCAGTCTGTATCAGTTCATGTAGATGTTTCAGTGTTTCTCTGCATTCATCTTATACATTATTTCTTATAGCACAAGGATACACTATTACATAATATACAGTAATTTGTTTATTCATTGCTCAATCAATGGGATCCTATTTATTTCCAATTCTTTATTGTCACAAAAAGTGCTACTATAAACATTTCAGTGTATATGGAGACTTTGTATAACTGGTTTCCTATAACGGTAAGCACCCCTATATACCTAGGGGGGGGGCTGTTTTCACAGGTTCCTTGATCTACTTTTCTAAAGGAAAGGCAACTTTTGAATGCTCAACAATCTACTTTAATCAAGCACATGTATCATTCACTTAGTTCAGGGGAAAAAGTCAGCACTCTGAACTTCAGAGAAAGTACAGAGAAATACAGATCAACAGATAGTGCTTCCAGCTGCCTTACATAAGCAATACATACATCACAGATGAACAGACAGAGCCAACTGTCTCACCATTACATACATAGCTATCAGAGAAGCACTAACATCTGGGTTTTCAAAGCTGGGAGTGGGAGTCCTTAGCAGCTTCCCAGAGTCTCATCTGGTCAAAAAAACCACTTTCAGTCATTAAGCCTCAAAGTAAAACCTCACCTCTATTTGAGGGCATTCAGGGAAGGGATTATTATCTCCCAAGGTAGCACACTGCACTTTGGGGCAGTTCTAAGAATTAAAAAATTTTTCTTCACAGTCAACCAACATCTATCTCCATAACTTACTAACTCTTTTTCTTAATTATTACCTCTAGAACAAAACAGAGTAAGTCTCAGACCTGTTCTACACCACAACTTCTATGGTGAACAAACTCACTGCATTACAGTGAGATTGTAGATTATAAATCTGCAAGAACTTTAATTTCACACATTGATATTATGGCAAGTAGAAGTGTCATTTGACAGATAGAGAAGTATATTTCTATGGAGCAAGTTATCAAGTCAACAAATATTTAATTATCTACTATATAAAAAGCACTGCGTTAAACATCAGAATTACAAAGACAGGTAAAAGAATCTCTGGGCTCAACCATGGGCAATTCATATCTCTCCATTTTTTTTGACGTCTATATCTTTGCAAAGAGTGTTTTATAACTATATTCATATAATTCTGATGTGTTTTAGTAAGTAGAATTCCAAATGTTTTGCATATTCTGTGGTAATTTTGAGTGACATGTCTTTTTCCGTCTCTTTGCTTGGTGTTCTAGAGAAATGCTGATAGTTTGCAAGGATTTATATTATGTCCTGAAGCATTCCTGATTTATTTCTTCACTACTCTTTTATTTATTCTTTTGAGTTCTTGGAGTAAACTATCATCATCTGAAAAAGTGTTAATTCTGTTTCCTCTTTCCTTATTAGTATTCCCTCAATTACTTTGCTTTATTTAAATCTTGAAGCTTAAGAGAGTTTTATGAGGAAACTGAGCAAAGCCATACTAAGAGACCTACCTGAGAGTAAGAGGTGGGATTCGAACACAAGTCCTCCAACCAAAAGACTAAGGTTCTTTTCACTGTGCCGCTCTTCCTCTCAGTTCATTGTGGCACTATGCTGCAGTTTCATTTCATTCATCAACAACAGGAAGAAAGTCATATTTCTGTGTTTTCCAAAGGATAAAATGAGAAAGGGAAGTTTCTTTAAGGGTAAGGGAGATATGAGAATTTACATATAAGAAAAAGGTTTATGAAAAAGCAAAAATGGAAGGGATGGGTAGAGATAATAGGGAGTTTGGGCAGTTTATTGAGTAATGTAGTGACAGAGTTGGATCTGAGCTGTGGAAGATAATTTTGGCATCCGAGAAGTGGATGGAATGGAGATGAAACTTGAGGCAGGAAGCCCAGCCATAAATAAAGCTATGAGGTGATGATGTCCTGAGCTAGGGTTGTGGCTATGTCAGTGAACGAAAGGTTTATATACAGGAGAAGTATAATGAAAATAGAAGCAAGACTTGACAACAGATATATATGTAGATAAGGGTAAGTGAGGAGTCAAGGATGACATCTAGGTTTCAAACCTGGGTCACTGGGTTCCTCAATAGCTTTCCAATTTGACAATCTATTTACTCTACCTCATCTTCCCAAGAGATGGAAATACCATTGATGTTGCCATCAATCACAAGGGTTCCCCTTCCATGTTTCACCCCTCCTCAACTGTCCCACAGCACTCTTCTCCCTTTACTTTCTCAGCTAAAGACTGTCTTACAATGCGCTGAAAAAAATAACTTTATTACTGCTTTTTTATACATTTGATCTATGCTAAGTATAGCATAGTAAACTTTATTGATGTTAGAAATAGAGAGTTAATTGATTCTTTTCATGCATAAATATGGTATACAACATCCCTTTCTAGATTTGTGACTGGCCCACTTTCTTTTTTTTAAACCTTTTACTTGTGCCCCTAATTATATTAGAAAGTAAGTTCCCAGATTTCTCCTCTTTTCTTCCCCCTTGTGTTATCCTTTGATTCTTTCCCTGTCTTCTATTAAGATCATTAAAGCATAAGAATAGTCATTCTCAGGTCTTCCATGATATTGGCTTCCCTTAGTGATTTTGTTGAAATTATCATTTTCAAGGGATACTTGTATCATCTCCACCTCCCCCATTAGAAAGCAAACACTTTACAATTACATAATATTTTACGTTGCCTTTGACTCTCATGTTTGAATTTCAAAGTTTCTATACAGATCTGATCATTTCATCAGGAATACTTAGAAGTTTGCTATTTCTTTAAAAGTCCATTTCTTCCCAGTGAGGTTATTCTCAGGTTTGCTGGTTTATTCTAGAATATTATATTTCACACTCTCTTCTTCATTGCAGTAGCTTCTAAATCTTTTGTTTCTCACTGTAGTTCCTTGATAATGAATTCTTCCTTTCTGGCTTGCATTTTTATTTTCAGAAGCCCTTCTTGTTGACTGCAGCAATCCAGGAAGTTTTTATTTTGGGGGTCCATTCAGGAGATGATTGATAAATTCTTTCTATTTTTACTTTGGACTTTTGTGTCAATGTTTTGGCTATTTTCTTGAAATATATCATATAAGCTCTATTTAAAAAATTTTGGCCATGGCTTTCAAATATTTCAATGAGTTGTAAATTATTTCTTTCCATCATCTATTTTCCAGTCAGTTTTTAAATATGATGTACTTACTTTCCTCTTACATTTTCAGTCTTTGAACTCTTAAAAGCAGTTCTTATTGTCTCCTGGAATCATTAAGTTATGTTTGGTACATTCTACCAGGGAGCCTGTGACTTCAGCAAGGTTTTATAATTCATGTACTATGCTCTTAATCCTCTTTTCAAGTCTCTCAGTTATTTTTTCCAGTTTTTTTTCTATCACTCTAATTCCATTTATAATGTAATATTAATTCACTTTATAGAAAATAATTTTTTTTGGAATTCTAGTTGATTTTGTGGACAAGTTTTTCTTTGAGGCTTTGATTATAGATGCTTTGGGGGTTATTTTACTCTTAGGAATTTATGTCTTGGGCATCACAGGCTTCATAATAATTTATCCTTATTGTTTATTCATTTGTCCAACCATCTGCCATGGGCAACTCAACATTGTTGGCTTAGTTGGGAGGGTTGGGGATTGATTCATTAATTCTGGACTCTCTGAGAGACTTCTTGTTCCCTTGCCCTCAGAAATGCTATTCTGGGTAGGAGGCCTAAGTCTACTATCTGCCCTCAGGCACTGCATCCTCTGGGCTCTGGGCATTGAATACACATTCCAATCCCTTCCTGGATGTCTCCAAATGCTTCTGAGCCAGAGACTGAGTCTAATATTAGTTCAGAGTATCCCCAGACTCAAAGCTATGATCCATAAATCTGTACTCCTGGCCCTCTTAGGAAACATTCTCCAATATGCCCACATTATGTTGGCTTGGCCCCTGGTTTGTTCTGCTGTCAGATATAAGGATCCTCTTACTTTTTTTTGTATTTCAGAGTTTTTGCTCAGCTCCAATCTCTTCATCAGGAATCCTTAGAAATCTACTCTTTCACTCAAGGTTCTTCCATGACCCCCTCCCGCACCCACCCTGCCTCATAGGATTATATTCCTTTTTACTGGGTGAACTGTGTCTTTTGCCTCTTGGAATAGCATATTCCTAAGCTCCTCTCTTCTTTATAGAGGTAGTCTCTAAATCTTTTGTAATCTTGTTTTTTGGAACCTGATTTTTTTCCCCCTGACTGCTTCCAATATTTTATCTTTGACTTGGAAGCTCTGGATTGGCTATAGCACTCTTAGGAGTTTTCATTTGGGGATTTTTTTTTTAAAGAAGGTGACTAAAAGATTCTTTTTCTTTTTAGTTTGCTTGCAGGCTATAATAGATCCAAGTAGTTTCTTTTCTGATTTCTTGATATATCGTACATCTATCTGTTTTTTTAATCATGATTTTTCAGATATTCTTTTAATTCTTAAATTATTTCTCTTTGATATCTTTTCCAGGCCAATTTTGTTTTTAATAGGAAAAAATTTATGTCTTCTTTTATTTTTTCAATATTTTGACTTAATTTTAATATTATGGTTGTTTCATGGAGTCATTGGCTTCTATTTGATCCATTCTAATGCTCAGGGAGTCTGTTATTTGGGTAAGATTTTGTACCTCTTATAATAAGTGGTTAATTTTCCTTCCAACTCTCATAGACTCCTAGTGATAGAAATGCTTTATAGAACACCTTGTCCATCCTCTCTATTTACACAAGAATAAATAGCACCAAGTTCTCCTGACTCCCAAGTCAGAAAGGTGGTTGAAATTTGACTTTATTTGGAGTTCTTTCAGGAGCAGCTGTGTCAGGATTTGGCCATGGCGACTCGAGACCAAAAGTACATATAGGATCGGCTTCTTTCATCCCTCCAGACACACCCTGGTTTTAGCTCATTTCACCTCTCTATCTTACCTTGTGATGGCTTACCGTGTCTCATCACATATGCCACTATTTGATTTATTCCATGGCGGTTTTCACAAGGAAGCCACAGGTTCAATTGTTTGGGGAGAGGCAACATTCCTTAATCTTTAGTCAATATAAAGAATAACTAGATAGGTATAAATCAAATACTCCATTATAATCCCAACCCCTTAAACAGGTTTCTAAGGAGCATACTTTTTCTTTCAGAGAGAAAGTGAGGAAAATCAAGTTTAGTCAGTTAATAGACATTACTTAAATATCTGCTGTGTGCCAGGCAAAGAAAGGCAAAAGACAGTTACTGTTTTTCAACAAACTCACAATCTAATGGTAGAGAGGACATGAAAACAACTACATACAAAGTATATATAGGATAAATTAAAAAATATTCAACAGAGGAAAGACCTTGGAATTAAAAGGGACAGGGAAAAACTTCTTGCAGGTGAGATTTTTAGCTAGAACTTGAATAAATCAGGGAATCCAGGAGGGCAAAGATGAGAAAGTTGAACATTCTGTGCTTGAGAGACAGTTGGTAAAAATGCAAGAGTTAGTGAAATTGAATGTCTTGTTTAAGGAATGTCAAAAAGGCCAATGTCACTGGATTGTTGAGTATGAGTGGTGGGAGTGTAAGGTATAAATAGACCATTGTCTGTAGGAGTTTGGCTTTGGGATGAAGTCTTCTCAGGGTCTTAGCTAGTTAAGTCAAGAGAACAAGATTTTGGAGCTGAAGACATGGTAGTTGGCCCTTTCCTTAAGTCAGAGGCTGGATACTTAATAAATTTGGTCTTTCTCCTCTTCCTTTGAAAGGGAGAGGTTGGGCATTTCTCCTCTTCCAGCAGGAGGCTGGAAAGTAGATGGGAGACTCCAAAAATTGAATATTTCCTATTCTTAGTAAGGAAAAACAAGAGGAGAAATACTTTTAAAAGAGAACACAGTTCTATTGACTATCTTTCTTTGTTCAGTTACTACTACAAACGAGGCTAGACATTGTCATAGGATTTATTAGTACTAAGAAGGGAAAGGATTAGAAAAGAGGAGTTCAAATAATATGGAACGTGATATCTCAGGGCACTCATACTTAAATGTCTTTTACCCCCTTAGAAAGTGAAGGAAGAATATTAAATGACATCTGTGCGTTTTCAAACTGAAAACTCTATTTAGGAATTTAAAGTACCACTTTTTTTAAAAGATGGAGTTTCTGAAGGGTACAAATGAGTTTGTTAGGCTGTAATTTGTCCTTTTCTAGAATAATCTCTATCATCTCTCTGCTGCTCCACATGTGATATATTACAGGCATATATCATTAGCTTCATACATGTATATTTATGAATGGGGCCAATACAGAGGTTTAAGCATCACTGTCCCAGCTAAATTGTATATTGGTTTTCTTGATGTCATGTTCTTGACAAGCAGCTCTATAATTCAAGTGAGTTTCTCACATTTACCTCCACACAGAGAGAATATTTGACTCTTTGGCTGTCAAACTCAGACTACAATGAAAGGTCTCAGTCATTCTGTTGTCAGGATGATATTTATAAGATGAGGGAAGGGTAGTGATGTGTGCTTTGTGAATCCCTACTATAAAAAAAATTTCAGAGGGACTCATGTCTCATTGGAACTTTGACCCTTAAGGAAAGGACTCTGAAAGAAAACACTTTTAGTGTTAATTTTCAAGCAGAAGACTGAATGAAATGAATTTCATATATAGAACTAGTTCCATAATCTCCTTAAATTGAATCATGAGAAAGGTCATTTCCAACATACAAATGGAAAGCAAGCTGAAACACTGCCAACAATGTGAACAGAAACTGATGTTACATCTTCCAATTCACAACCCAGACAGCAAGGCAGCATGCGGTGTAGTGAAGGGCTCTTTTTGCATGACTTGCAGTTTTTGGATGAATGCATGAAAAAAAATGATACGCTTAGGAAACATCTAGAAAGTTTGCATCTAACTTTATCAAGCAGAAGAATTGTATGAAATTATCTCTCTCATCAAATACCATATTAGAGCTACAAGGTTTCAGATATTTTTGCTAATATGTATTTATAATTCTTGAAGCACCAGCAGTTTTCATATATGCTGCTAACAAATAAAATGAAAATGACTGTTATGACTGCTTGTTTAAGTAATATTTGAAATTTGATCAGCAAAATTAACACAAATATGCAATCAAATCATAAAACAGATATTCTTGTGCATTAGTCTGACAAAGAAGAGGGAGCTATGTTTTGCAATGAGATTTCTTTGAACCAATACATTATTCTGATCAACATAAAATATCATAGGGTTCTTAAACTTCCAAATACTGCAAAAAGTGTCAACTTCATCATTCACTATCCACTTCTGAGTTGCAAATCCAGGGTAGATTGAGGAGGGTACTGGTTAAGCAGATTAAGGAGCAGTTGCAGATCTAAGCAGTGTAACTAAGCAGGAGTAGCATGAAATCAATCATAAACAGTGTGGCTGAAGCCTACAGAAAAATAACCAAGGCAGGAATCCCAGATGAAAGGAAAGCCTGCAGTTCTGTTACTTACTTTGAGCTTACAGAGCTTTCCAGGTGACTGACAGTGGGAAAGTCCCAAACAGTCTACAATTGCTCTGACACAAAACAAGTCAGGAACCTGTAGATCTCAGCCTATGGTGGAAGAAGAAGGGGAGCTGATTAGATGTTGCACTGGATCAGATTTCTTTGGGAGCATGACATTTTGCAAGTCCTCAACAAGAGTAGTTCTAGAGATGTTGAAGTAACACCACACTTAGTACTCTCAAGAAAATAGCAACAGAACTATCCCAGACCTTTCCTCTAGGAGTACACAGAATTTAGTCCAAACATCATGTCTGAAGTCAGGAAGTTGTCTGGATGAGTGAGCAAACAAAGCAAAATCACACCCTAAAATGAAATCATGATAACAGAGAAACTCAAGACAGAAATATGAAAGAAAAAATGACTCCAAATCATCTACAAGCAAAGACTCAAAGAAATATTTATCTTGAACATCCAGAATACAAGCTTAAAAATTCAACTAGATTTTCTGGAAGAGGTGAAACAAGAGCTAAAAGAAAAAAAGAGTTTGAAAATTTCTTTATAAATAAAATAAGAGCACTACCTAGTAAAAAAAAAAAGGAAAAGAAATGAATCATGAAAGAAATATTTGAAAAGTGAATTAAAACCTTAGCACAAGAGGTACAAAAACTTACATAAGGTACAAATGCCATGAAAATTAGAATGGACCAAATAGAAGCCATGAGACTATAAAAAATATTAGTTAAAATTCAAAAGAAAGAAAAATAGAAGAAAATGTAAGACATTATATAACAAAAACAAGTAACTAGGGAAAAAAAGTTCAAAGTGATATTTTAACAACTATTTAACAACCTGAATATCATGACTAGAAAACATCTAGACATTATATTGAAAGAAAACCAACCAGATCTCTTCAAACAAGAAAGCAAATTGGATATAAAAGGAATCCACTGGTCACCCTCTGAAAGAAAACCCCAAATGAAAGCCCCTAGAAATGTCACAGTCAAAATCTAGAAGTTCAACATACAAAATTAATTACGTAATTAATGTAAAAAAATTAATTACGTAATTAATGTAAAAAAAAATTACTATGAGCAGCCAGAATGAAAGAATTCAAATGCCAAGGAATTATAGTCAGGATCACACATGATTTAGCAGCCACAACAGTAAAGGTGCAGAGTGTTTGGAATAAAATATTCTGGAACACAGAAGATGTAGGTTTGCAGCCAAGACAACTTATCCAGAAAAAAACTAAGTATAATTTTGTGTGGGGAGGAGGGGTTTGGGAAGATGGACCTGCAATTAAATAGAATTTCTAAGTATTTCTGTTAAAAAGACTAGAGTTGCATAGTAACTTTCAAAGTTGAAACTTAGGAATTAAGGGAAACCTTAAAAGACAAACATAAATGAACATTGATAAAGATCTAAAGAAGGACAATCTGCTTATATCCTAAGATTAGATTTTATATAAGCTATGTGCAAATTTTTATTTTTAATATCACTTCATAGTCTATGGTACCTTTTAGCAAAATATAGTTTGATTATCTCTTTCACTTACGTCTATGCCTGAGATCCCAATTGCCACCTCTCCTCTCTTCACTTCAGCTGAAGCATAATAGACTCCGCTCCAACCCTACATTTCAACTCTGTGTGCGTCTTTTTGTCCTGAGTGGGTCTCTTATACAAAACATATGGTTAGATTCTGGTCCCCGATCCATTCTGCTACCTGCAGCTGTTCTAGGGGTTGGCTCTTCTCATTCAAATTTTTAGTTATGTTAACTTACTGTGTATTTCCCTCCATTGCATTTTTCTCTGTTTATTCTTCTTTCTCTTTCATTTATTCTGTCATTCCTCAAAAATGTGTCTTGCTTCTGACCACTGCCTCCTCTGTCTTATCACCCTTATCTTTTTAACTTTTTTCCCCTTCCTTTCCTATCTCCTTATTAGGAAAAATTGGTCTCTACCTGAGTGTGTATATGTATAAACATACATATGCACACATATACATATATGCATATATACATATATATTGCCCTCTTCACCATAAAAGATCTTGGCTGTGCTCCTCCTTTATAACAGAAAATTTGCCCCATTCTACTTCTCCCTTCCTTCTTCTCTTATTGCTTCCCTCTTTCTCCCCTCTAATTTTTTTGAGATCATCCCAATATAATTGATTCATACCCATGACCACTGGTCATGCAGATTCCTTCTAATTGCCCTGATAAAGGTAAAGTTCTTAAGAGTTATACATATCCTCTTCTCACATAGGAATGTAAAAGTTTAATTCCATTGAATCCCTTATGATTTCTGTTTCATTTTTACTTTTTTAAAAAAAAATCTTATGTCTGAATGTCAGATTTTCTATTCAACTCAGGTATTTTCACCAAAACTGCTTGAAAGTCCTCCAATTAATTTAATATTCATTACACTCTGAAGTGAAATGAATATTTATTTCATTTCACTATACTCAGATTTTTTTGGTAGATTAGTTATAATTCTAGCTCTTTTGCCCTCTAGAATATCACATTCCAAGTCCTTTGTTCCTTTAACATGGTAGCAGCTAATTCTTGTGTGATGCTGACTGATTCCATGATATTAGAATTGTTTTATTTCTGGCAGCTTGCAATACTTTCTTCTGGACCTGAGAGCTCATAATTATAATATTCATTGGGGTTTTCATTGCGGGATCTCTTTTAGGAGATAATTGGTGAATCCTTTCAATTCTATTTTACTCTTTCAATCCAAAATACTGAACAGTTTTCCTGTGAAATTTCTTGAAATATGATGTCTAAGTTATTTTTATGGTTATGGCTTTCAGACAGTCCAATGATTCTTAAATTATTTCTCCTCAATGTATTTTTCAGATCAGTTGTTTTTCTAATGAGATATTTCACATTTTCTTCCACATTTTCATTCTTCTGACTTTATTTTATTGCTTCTTAAAGTCTCATGAAGTGATTAACTTTCACCTGCCTAATTATAATTTTTAAATGAATTTACTTGTTTTCAGTTTTCTATAATTACTTCCATAAATCTTATCCCCTCACTCTTTCTTCCCTCCTTGAGACATCAAGCAATCTTATATGGGTTCTACACATACATTATTATTAACCACATTTTCACATTAGTCATGTTGCATAAAAGAATTAAAATGAGTTAGAGAAACTATGGGAAAAAAACAAAACAAAACATAACACTTCTGCTTCATTTTACATTCTGATTCCATAGTTCTTTCTCTGGATGTGGATGGTATTTTGCCTCAAGAGTCTTTTGGGAATGTTTTAGGTCTTTGCATTGCTGTGAAGGGTTAAGTCTACTAGAAACAGTGCTCACACACTGTGGCTGATACTGTGTTCAATATTCTCCTGGTTCTGCTCATTTCATGCAGTATCAATTCATATAAGTCCTTCCAGGTGTTTCTGAAGTCCTTCTGGTCATCATTTCTTGTAGCACAATAGTATTCTATTACATTCATATACCACAATTTGTTTAGCCATTC
Source organism: Bettongia penicillata ogilbyi (assembly GCA_023548195.1). Classification (NCBI taxonomy): domain Eukaryota; kingdom Metazoa; phylum Chordata; class Mammalia; order Diprotodontia; family Potoroidae; genus Bettongia; species Bettongia penicillata. The sequence continues at coordinate 1,454,594 of JAJHZJ010000072.1, read as the reverse complement.
TCCATTTGATGGACATCCCCTCAGTTTCCAGTTTTTGGCCACCACAGAGAGAGGTACTATAAATATTTTTATAAAAGTGGGACCTTTCCCCATTCCAATTCTAATTTTTAAGAAATTATTTTCTTCAGTGAGCTTTTGTACCTCCTTTCCCATTTGACAAATTCCCTTAATCAAATTCTTTTATTCAGTGAATTTTTGTGCCTCTTTTACCAGTAGGCCAATTATGTCTTTTCAGGTTTTATTTTCTTCAGTATTTTTTTTTCTCTTTTACAAAGTTGTTAATTTTCTTTTTACAATTTTCTTGTATCACTAATTTTTTTTTTTTTACCAATTTTCTCTACCACTACTATCTCTTTCTTTAACTGTTCCAGCAATTCTTACTGGTCTTGGTTCCATACAACATCTCTTTTGAGGCTTTGCTTGCAACTGTTTTCACATTGCTGTTTCTTTCTAAGTTTATGTCCTGGTCCTCCCTATTACCACAGCAATTTGTTCATTTTCAAAGCCTATTTCTTTACTTTGAATTTTATGTTAAAATTGGGCTTTGCTCTAGTGGTGGGGAAGCACTATTCCAAGCTTCATGTTTTTTCATGCTGGTATTTTCAGAATTAGTTCTGAGGATACGCAAGTTTTTGGTGTTTCTAATGCAGTATAGTCCTGAGAAAGGTAGGGTCACTACTCTGCATTCTGGTCCTTACCCATGAAGTATCTCTGCTTATCTGAAGCCACAAGTACTAGTGCTTTTCTTGGTTCTGTAACTGTGACCAAAACCTTTGATCCCTTGGGTCTAATTACATGCACTTCTTTCCATCCTGGAACTGATACCCTGAACTGTTTATGGGCAATAGAGCTGTGATCCGTGTGAACTACACCCAGGGCCATAAAAGGAAAAACTGTAATCTATTTTTGACTGGTTATCTGATCCCCTTGCCATCTCTAGCCTGAAAGCTCCTAAAGTTGCTGGTGGTATTATTAAGATTTCCTCCAAAGCCTGCTGCTGGAGTTACTTAAGCCCACTCTGATGTTAAAGACCTCTCCTATAAACCTACTAAGTTTTCTTAGGCTGGAAAAATGTCTCTGTATAACCATTTGTTTCCTCTGCTGCTCCAAAATTTGATTTGAGGTGTTATGTTACAGTTGTTTGGAGGGAAATATACAGTTCATCTGGGTCCTAGTCTGTACCATACCATCTTGGCTTTGGTCTTGAGATGGTTTCTTATATGACAACTTATATGAAGTGATAAAAAGTGAAATTAACATAACTAGGAGAAAATTTACACATTAACAATACTGTAAAGACAAACATCTTCAAAAGAATAAGGACTTTGATGAGTGTAATGATCAATCATAGTTTCAGAGAACTAATGATAAAGCATGCTAACCTTTTGATAAAGAGGTAAAAGAAATGTTTTTCTTGACTATATATATATATATATATGTGTGTGTGTGTGTGTGTGTGTGTGTGTGTGTGTGTGTGTATGTGTAACAGGGATTTTGTTTTTCTTTCATTCTCAATGGGAGGGGGGATAGAAGGAAAAGAGGTACATTTTTACCGATTAAAAAAAAAGAAAAAATATTTTAAGAATCATTGAAAACTATGACCATAAAAGAGCCTAGGCAATATATATCAAAAAATCATAGAAGAAAATTGTCCAGAGTTCTTAAAACCAGAGAAAAATAGTAAATAAAATCCATTAAGAGGTAGCTATCTATTGGAAGAGACTCTAACATAAAAATTCCTTTATAGACAAACACTATAGCCAAAATTCAGGACTTCTAAGTTAAGAAAAATACAGAAGGCAGATAAAAAGAATGAATTCAAATACTAAAGAGCCAAAATCAGGACCATACAATTTAGTAACTCTAAATGGAGTGGAGATCTTGGAATATGATATTCTATACAGGAAAAGCATAAAGAACACTCAAAGGACAAATTATTCAGCAAAACAGTACTATCCAACAAGGGTAAAAATTGACTTTTAATGAAATAGGAAACTTCCAAACATTCCTAATGAAGAGACCAAGGCTACATAGGCACTTCAAAATACAAACATAGAATTTAAGTGAAATACAAAAGAAGTTAAAATGAAGGAGTAATCCTAAAAAGATTAAACTTGTATTAACTGTTACATTCTAATATGAAAATATGATACACTTATTATTTCAGGGAACACATGTTCTTTCAGAACCCTAACATCATTAGGGAATATAGAGGAAGTCAGGACAGAATACCTGGGAGTGTCTTTATTATATTTTAATCATCTTAACAGATGAATGGAAAGGGACAAAAAGGAAAAGGAAGAGTTGGGAAAATTATATGGTTAGGATACAAAAATGAAAGTCTTATAGATGAGAAGATAAATAAACAGAATTATGGTATTGGGAGCATTCAACATCTGAACCTCTTTCTCTTGAATTGCAGCTAAGTGGTGCAGTGGATAAAGCACTAGTTAGGAGTCAAGAGGACCTGAGTTCAAATCTCACCTCAGATACTTGACATTCACTAGCTATGTGACCTTGGGAAGTCACTTAACCCCAATTACCTCATCCTGGGTCATCTCCAGTCATCCTGATTAGTATCTGGTCACTGGATTCAGATGGCTCTGGAGGAGAAGTGAGGCTGGTGACCTGCACAGCCTTCTCTCACTCAAAACAAAGTCCAGTGCAAGTCATGTCATCATTTCTCTGATGGCCTGGTCTTCTTTGGCAACGAAGGACAAACACAGATGAAAGAATACATACACATGTTTGGGTATGGAAATACATTTCACTGGAAAAAAAACCTGAGGGAAAAGAATAAAGCAGAAAGCACACTAAAGGAAATGATAGTCCTAAGCAAAACAAATTTTAAGTGAGTAGGGTATATTTTAAAGAGGGTTTAACAAAAAAGAAAGAAAGGAAAAGAATGCTTGATTGGCTCTGGGTCATAAAAGAGATAAAAGGGAGAGGAACCCGAGGCAGACTGAACTGAACCTAGAGTGCTAGTGTCCAACATACACACTTTTTTCATACCATCCTCCTCATTTTAAAGAAGGGGTAAGAACTGGCAAGCAGGAAAAGTGTAAGAGAACAGTTTGGAAGGAAATGCACAATTAATGATATTAACCATAAATTTAAATGGGATTATTTGTTGTTGAGTTCCTTTAGTTGTGTCCAACTCTTTGTGACCCCACTTGGGGTTTTCTTGAAAGAGATTCTGGCATGGTTTGTCATTTCTTTCTCCAACTCACTTCATAGATATGAAAACTTAGGCAAACAGGGCTAAGTGATTTGCCTAAGGTTACGCAGCTAGTAAGTGTCTGAGACCAGATTTGAACTCAGGAAGGTGAGACTTTCTGACTCCAGGCAAAGCATTCTATTCATTGTGCTGTCTAGATGTCCAATGGAATTAACTTGCCCATAAAACAGAATAGGATAAGAGAATGAATTAGAAACCAGAATTCAATGATTTGCTGTTTCAAAGTAGGACAAATATATCATAAGGATATGGAGTGATAAAATAAGGGCCCAGAAGCAATATCTTTTACAATTTTTTGGGAAAAGGCAGAAATGAGACCCATGATATGAGACAAGGAAACAGCAAAAATAGACCTAATTAAAAGAGATAAGCAAGAAAACTACATTTTGCTCAAATGTAGCCTGAACAATGACTTCCTATCAGGATTAAATATATATTCACCTAACATCCAAATTCTTTAAGAAAAACATTAAACCATGGAGAAATAGGTAGCAAAACTAGGATAATGGGGGATGTTAATGCTCCAGTTTCAGACCAAGATAAATCTAAATCAAAATAAACAGGAAAGAAGTTAAGGACTTGAATATAATTACAAGAAACTTAAGTATAATAGACCTCAAGAGATTAGTAAAGATAGACAGAAAGAAGTATACTGTGTTTGTCGGTTGTGTCTAGGGTACAAAACACAAAAAAATCCAGAAAAGCAAATACATTAAGTACATATTTTTTAGTTCACAATAGAATACAATTAATATTTAATAAATGAACATAGAAGGAATAACAAAAATTAATTGGAAAATAGCTTAATTTCGTGTGAATCAAAGAAAAACATAGGAACAATTAATAATTTCATTAATGTTGACAATAATTTACAAATACACCAAAATTTTTGCTATTTAATCAAAGCAATGCTTGGGGTGAATTTTGTATCCATAAAAACATTCACCATTGAGAGAGAGAGAGAGAGAGAGAGAGAGAGAGAGAGAGAGACGGAGACAGAGAGAGAGACAGAGAGAGGAGAGAGACAGAGAGAGAGACAGAGAGACAGAGAGAGACAGAGACAGAGAGACAGAAGGAGAGAGAGACAGAGACAGAGACAGAGAAACAGAGAGACAGGGAGAGAGAGAATTGACTACATTGAATTGGGCATACAATCAAATAAAAAAAAGAAACTTAGAAAACCAACAGATTAAAAAACCCCAATTAAATACAGATTAAAGTTCTGAAAATTAAAGAAGTGTTAAGGAATTTCAAAGCAAAAAATTGAATAAGTATATAAAATTGATAAAATGTTAGCTAATTTAAATTTAAACAAAGAAAGAAAACAATTGTCAGGATGGAAAATGAAAAAAAATTAATTCATATCTAATGAACAAGTAGGAGAAATTGACAACTATTTCATCCAGTTGTGTGCCAAAAAAAAAATCTAAATGAAATAGATGGAATTTTACTAAGAGAAATAGAGGATTTTAACTTGTCTTATAAAAAGGAAGTGAAGCCATAAATGAGCTCTTAAAAGAGAAACAGACTAACAAATCCAGTTAGATTTAGAAACAATGTCAATTAAACAGGTAAAGAACAATTAAACAGGTAAAGAACAATTAATTCCACTACTAAAAATGTTATTTGGAAAAAATAGGGAAAGAAGGGGATCTACCAAATTTTATTATGATACAAAGGTAGGCTTGAATTTAAACCAGAAAGAGTCAAAACAGAGAATGAACTATATTCAAGTATTTCTAATGCATATTAATTCAGTCACTTAAAATATAATTTTAGCAAATAGATTTCTGGATATCATAAACATCATGCATTATGATGAAGTTGTTTTTATACCAGGAATTCAAAGCTATTTCTACATGCAAAAAGTTATAAATATAACTGATCCTATCAATATCAAAACAATAAAACCATACGATTATATTACTTGATATAGAAAAGTGCATTTGAGAGGATAATGTCCCTATTCATTTTTCCCACGTAATAGTATTTTTCTTTTTCCAATGACATGGAAAAATAGCTTTCAACATTTGCTTTAATTAGATTCTGAGTTCCAAATTTTTATACCCTTCCCCCATCCCTCTCCAAGAACAACAAGCAATCTGACATAGGCAAATGTACAATCATGTTAAACACATTATTGTAAGTAAAATATTATACATAATGTTACATATAATAGTATATAGAAATATATAGAAAACAATAAATATATTATTATATATTAAATATGAATAAATAAATATAGCCATATAAGAATCAGAACAAAAGAGAAAACCCACAAGAAAGGAAAAACAAAAAACAGCAAAAAGTGAAAATAATAAGCTTTGATCTGCATTTGGACTCCATAGTTCTTTGTCTGGATGTGGATAGCATTTTGAATCATGAATCTTCTAGAATTGCCCTAAATCATTGTATTGCTTAGGAGAGCTAAGTCTATCGTAGTGGATCACTGAACAATGTTGCTGTTACTGTGTACAACATTCTCCCGGTTCTGTTCACTTCACTTTGCATCAGTTCATGTAAGTCTTCCCAGGTTTTTCCAAAATTCACCTGCTCCTCATTTCTTATAGCACAATAGTATTCCATCACAATCCAACTTGCTCAGTCATTTTGCAACTGATGGGCATCCCCCCAATTTCCAGTTCTTAGTCAACACAAAAAGAGCTGCTATAAATATTTTTGTACTTTGGGATACAGACCTAGTACTGATATTGCCCAATCAAAGGGTACACACACTTTATAGCCCTTTGGGCATAGTTCCAAATTGGCTGTCTGGAATATTTGGATAAGTTCGTAACTCCACCAACAGTAGTGTTCAAATTTTCCCACTTCTTCTGCAACATTTATCATTTTTCTTTTCTGTGGTATTAGCTAATCAGATAGGATTGAAGTGGAACTTCAAAGTTGTTTTAGAGAAATTTGCATTTCTCTGATCAATAGTGATTTGGAGCACTTTTTTTTCATGTATACCATAGATAACTTTAATTTCTTCATCTGATAACAACCTGCTTATATCTTTTGACAGGCAGGTAGGTAGTGCAGTGGATAGAGCACCAGTGCAGGAGTCAGGAGGATCTGAGTTCAAATCTCACCTCAGACACTTGACACTCAGTAGCTGTATGACCTTGGGCAAGTCACTGAACCACAATTGCCTCATCCTGGGTCATCTCCAGTCATCCTGATGAATATCTGGTCACTGGATTCAGATGTCTCTGGAGGAGAAGTGAGGCTGGTGACCTGCACAGCACTCCCTCACTCAAACCAAAGTCAAGTGCAAGTCATGTCATTATTTCTCTGATGGCATGGTCTTCTTCGGCAATGAAGGATGAGCACACACACATTTTTGACCATTATCAATTGTGGAATGACTTACATTCTTATTAATTTGACTCATTTATAAATTTTAGAAATGAGGCCTTTGTCAGAAATACTGGCAATAAAAATTACTTCTCAGCTCTCTGCTTTCCTTCTGATCTTGTTTGCATTGATTTGTTTGTGAAAAATCTTTTTAATTTAATGTAATCAAAATTATCCATTTTGCATTTCATAACATTCCCTATCTCTTGCTTGGTCATAAATTCTTCCCTTCTCCATAGTTCTGACAGGTAAACTATTCCTTGGTCTCCTAATTTGCTTCTTGTATCACCCTTTATGTCCAAATCACGTATCTATTTCGACCTTATTTTGGTATGCAGAGTAAGATGTTTGTCTATGCTTAGTTTATGCCATACCATTTTCTTGTTGCCCCAGCAGGTATGTCAAATATTGAGTTATTATCGCAGAAGGTGGGTTCTTTGGGTTTATCAAACAGTAGATTACTGTCATCATTTACTATTGTGTCTTATGCACCTAATCGATTCCACTGATCTACCACTCTGTTTCTTACCGAACATCAAATAGTTTTGATAATTGTCATTGTATAATATAGTTTTAGATTTGGTATGGCTAGTCCACTGTCTCTTGCATTTTTTTTGTTAACTCCCTTGACTTTTGGGGGGAACCTATGGCCCCAAGAACATATATGACTCTCTTAGCTTTCAAGTGTGGTCCTTTGACTAAACACAAACTTTACAGAACAAACTCCCTTAATAAAGGAATTTGATCTGTACAACTTGGACTCAATCAAAAGCCCTAACCCAGTGTAGAAGGCCAAATGTGAGGCCATAGGTTCTTCACTCTTTTTGTTCTTCTAGATGAATTTTGTTATTAATTTTTTAACTCTATAAAATAATTTCTTGGTAGTGTGATTGGTATGGCATTGAATAAACAAAATAATTTAGATAGAATTGCCATTTTTGTTTTATCATCTTGGTCTATCATGAACAATTGATATTTTTTCAGTTGTTTAGATTTGACTTTGTGTGAAAAGCATTTTGTAATTGTGTTTATATAGTTCCTAGGTTTGCCTTCTTAGGTAGGCTATCAAATATTTTATATTGTCTACAGTTATTGTAAATGGAATTTCTCTTTTAATCTCTTGTGACTGAACTTCATTACTATTATACAGTAATGCCAGTGATTTATATGTGTTTATTTTATATCATGCAGCTTTGCTAGAGTTGTTACTTATTTCAACTAGTTTTTTCATTGATTATCTACATATACATCATATCATCTGCAAAGAGTGATAGCTTTGTTTCCTCACTACCTATTCCAATTCCTTCAATTTCTGTTTTCTTTTCATTGCTAAAGTTAACATTTCTACTACAATATTGAATAATAGTGGAGATAATGGGCATCTTTTTATCACCCGTGATGTTATTGGGAAAGCTTTTACCTTATCCCCATTACGTTATGCCTACTGATAATTTTAGATAGATCCTAATTATCATTTTAAGGAAAATTCCATTTATTCTATGGTCTCCAGTCTTTTTAATAGGAATGGGTGATGACTTTTGACAAAAGCTATTTCTGCATCTACTGAAATAATAATATTTTTATTAATTTTGTTATTGATACAGTCAATTATGCTGATTTTTTGTAAAGTTGAGTTATTTCAATATTTTATTTACTTTTCTGTTAATCTGGGCAATTTATATTTTTATAAATATTCATTCATTTTACTTAGATTATCAGATTTATTGGCATATACTTGGGCAAAATAACTCCTAATTATTGCTTTATTTTCTTCATGGTTGGTGGCAAATTCACCCTTTTCATTTCTGATAATGGTAATTTGGTTTTCTTCTTTTTAAAATCAAATTAACCTAAGACTTTTCTTTTTTCCCATGAATCCAGCTCTTAGTTTTATTTATTAGTTCAATATTATTCCTGCTTTCAATTTTATTAATCTCTTCATTTATTTTCAGAACTTCTAATTTGGTATTTAATTGGGGATTTTTAATTTGTTCTTTTCCTAGTTTTGTGTATGTGTGTGTGCGTGTGCGTGTGCGTGTGCGTGTGCGTGTGTGTGTGTGTGTGTGTGTGTGTATGCTGGAGGCCCAATTCATTGATCTCCTCTTTCTCTATTTTATTCATGTAAGTTTTTAGAGATACAAAATTTCTGCTAAGAACTACTTTGACTGAATCCCATAAGTTTTGACATATTGTCTCCCTGCTGCCATTCTCCTTGATGAAATTATAGTTTGCCTCTATGACTTGTTGTTTGATCCACTATTATTTAAAATTAGATTATGTAGTTTCCACTTAAATTTCAGTCTATTTTTCCATGGTCCTTTAACACATGGTTTTTTAATTACATCATGATCTGAACAAGATGCATTTAATATTTTTGCTTTCTGCAATTATTCATGAGGTTTTTATGCCCTTATACATGGTCAATTTTTGTGTAAGTGCCATGTACTGCTAAGAAAAGGGTATATTTCCTTCTATCCCCGTTAAATTTTCTCCAGAGTTCTATTATATCTAACTTTTTAAAATTCTAGTCACCTCCTTAGCTTCTTGTTTATTTTATGGTTAGATTTATCTACTTTTGAGAGGGGGAGGTTGAAGTCCCCCACTAGTAAAATTTTACTGTCTTCCTCCAACTCACTTCTCTAAGAATCTGGATGTTAGACCACTTGGTGTATATATGTTTAGTATTGATATGACTTCATTGCCTATCTTACCTTTTAGCAAGATGTAGTTTCCTTCTTTATCTCTTTTAATTAGATCTATTTTTGCTTTTGCTTTGTCTGAGATCAGGATTGGTACCATTGCTTTTTTTTTCACTTCAGCTGAAGTATGAAATATTTTTGCTCAAGCCTTTTACCTTTACTCTATGTATCTCTCAGCTTCAAATATGGTTCTTGTTATGTTTTTTAATGCATTCTGCTTCCATTTTATGAGAGAGTTCATTCCATTCAAGTTATGATTACTAACTGTATTTCCCTCCATTCTATCTCCCCCCATTCATATTTTTCTCTCTCCTTTCACTCTATCCCTCCTCACTGGTGTTTTGCTTCTGACCACCCTTTCCCTCAATCTGCCCTCCCTTCTCTCAGTCCACCTCCCTTTTATTTCCCCTTACACTTCCTACTTCTTCCTTCCCTTCCATCCATCCTCCTTCACTTTTCTTTCTCCTTTTACTTCCTACTTCCCTATAGGGTAAGATAAATTTCTATCCAAATTGAGCATGTATGTTATTCCCTCTCTGTTTTAAATATGATGAGAGAAAGGTTCCAACAATGCTCACCATCCCCTTCTTTTCCTCTTGTGTAATGGGCCTTTTGCGCCTCTTTATGTGATGTAATTTATCTGATACAGACTTCCCCTTTCCTCTTTTCCATGTACAATGCTTTTCCTAACCCTTTAACTGTTTTTTATATCATCACATCAAAGTCATACACCTTCTCTCTATGTATACACCTTCTAACTGCCCCAATAAAGATATCATTCTCAAGAGTTACAAACATCATCTTCCCATGTAGAGATGAAAATAGTTTGAATTTATTGAATAACATATTTTGTTTTGTTTCTTTACTGTTTACCTTTTTATGCATCTCTTGAGTTTTGTTATTTGAAGATCAAATTTTCTTTTCAACTCTGATCTTTTCATCAGGAAAACTTGGAAACAGTCTATTTCATTGAATGTCCATCTTTTCCACTAAAAGATTGTGCTCAGTTTTTCTGGGTAATTTATTCTGGGTTGTAATCCAAGCTCCTCTGCCTTCTAGAATATCCTATTCTCAGCCCTCCAACCCCTTAATGTAGAAGCTGCTAAGTCCTGTGTTATCCTGCCTGTGTCTCCTTGATGTTGAGATTGTTTCTTTCTGACCGCTTGCAGTATTTTCTCCATGGTCTGATAATTCTGGAATTTGGCTACAATATTCCTTGGAGTTTTCATCTAGGGATCTCTTTCAGGAGATAATTGGTAGATTCTTCCAATTACTGTTTTACCCTTTGGTTCTAGAAACTCAGGGCAGTTTTCCTTGATGATTTCTTTATAGATGCTGTCCAGAATTTATTTTTGATCTTGATGTTCAATTCTTAAATTATCTCTTCTAGATCTATCTTCCAGGTCAGTTGTTTTTCCAATGAAGTGTTTTATATTTCATTCTATTTTTTTCTTCTGATTTTGATTGACTGATTCTTGATGCCTCATAGGATCTTTAGCTTCCACTTGCCCAATTCCAATTTTTAAGGAATTGCTTTTTCAGTTAATTTTTGTACCTCCCTTTCTATTTGGCCAGTTCTACTTTTTAAGAAGTTGTTTTCTTCCAGTAGATTTTTTTTCCATTTGGCCAATTGTATTTTTTAGGGAATTGTCTTCTACAGTCAATTTTTGCTTCTACTTTTCCAGACTTTTGACTCTCTCTTGCATACCTGTTTTTCCCCCATTTTTTTTCTCATTTGACTTTTAAAAATCCTTTCTGAGCTCTTCTAAGAAAGCTTTTTGGGGCTTTAGAGCAATTTATATTCCTCTTAGAGGTTTCCCATGTAGTCATTTTGACAATGCTGTCCTCATCCACGTTTGTGTTTTGATCATCCCTGTCACCATGGTTGCTTTTTATATCAAGGGTTTTTTTTTTTGTTTCTTGCTCATTTCTCATCTATTTTTTAGTTTTTAAAGTTGAGCTCTGCTCCTAGAGTACAGGGGACACTGTCCCAAGCTTCTTGAACTGCAGGGCAGGGGCCTAGTCACTGGTTTTATGCCCAGGAGCCTCAGGTGCTGGGGTTTGTTTACTCACTGGAGTGTCCTGGCCCTGTGTTCCAGGTTTGACAGTTTTTATTCTGCACTGTTACTAAGGGTCTCACAGCTGGCCTGCTGAGCCAGGATCAGTGGACCTCAGTTGTTTATATGTGCTGTGGCTAAGAGCCTCCAAATGCTTTGCCCAGACACCAGCTGTGCTGAGTTTTGTTCCCCTTTTACCCAAGTGAGACCAATCTTCATTAAAGTCCTTTTAAGATATCTTAAGCTAGGAAGTTGTTTCACTCTGTATTTTTATAGGTTTTATCATCCAGAATCTGTATAAAAGTTTGATTTAATGTTGTTTCTCAGAGAAAATGGGGAGAACTCAGGCAACTGCCTGACTTCTCTCCACCATCTTGGCTACCTCCCATTGTTTTTAAATATGCTAAAAAGCATAAGAGTAAAACAACCTTTTATTTGGATGATAACTAGCATCTTTCTGAAATTAAGAGTCAATACTACCTGGAAAGAAAATCAACTAGAGACTTTTTTCAAGGAGCTCTTTGGGTAAAGCAAGGGAATGCATTATCATGAAAGCAATTTAACATTGTTTTTGTTTAGTTGCTTCAGTCCTTTGTGACTCTTCATGACCTCATTTTGGATTTTCTTGTCAAAGATACTGGAGTGGTTTGCTTTTCTACTTCATTTTACAGAAGAATAAACTGAGGTAAATAGGATTAAATGACTTCCCTAGGGTCACAGACCCAGTAAGGGTCAGAGACCAGATTTGTACTCAAGGCTAATCAGACCTGGCATTATATCCACTGTGCCATATAGCTGCACCATACTATTTAACAAAATATTAGAAATGCCAGCTCCAGCAATAAAAAAAAAAAGAAACCAAAAGAACAAGCTTAGGTGAAGAGGAAACAAAATTGTCCCTTTTCCTCCAATGATTTTGATGGTTTATATAGAGAATTCTAGACTCAAGTAAAAAATAATTAAAATATCAAATTCAGTGAAATTCTATTATATTAGATAAAAATGATATAAGCCATCAGCATTTCTGTATCTTGTCAACAAAGTTCAGCTGGAAAAAATAGAGAGAGATATTAATTTAAAATAACTGTAGAATGAATTAAATATTTGGCAATGTACTTGTCAAAACATAAGCTATATATAAATCAATTGCAAAACACTCTTTACACAGATGAAGACATAAAAAAGTGTTGTCATTTAGTCCATTTCAGCTGTGTCCTATATGACTCTTTGTGATGCCATACAGGGTTTTCTTTGCACATACTCAAGTGGTTTGCCATTGACTTCTCCAGCTCACTTTATAGATGAAGAAACTGAGGCAAAAACGTTAAATGATTTGCCCAGGATCACACAGCTAGGAATTATCTGAGATCACCTTTGAGCTCAGGAAGATCGCTACAGACCTGGTACCTGATCCATTATATACTATCTAGCTCTCCTGGGTAAAATATTAATTGCTCATAGGCTGAGCCAATGTAATAAAAATGACAATTCTACCTAAATTAATTTACTTATTTAGTGCCATACCCATCAAACTACTAAAAATCACTTTATAAAGCTAGAAAAAAATTAAAATTTCATCTGGAGGTACAAATATTAAGAAAATCAAGGAGAAAAATATGGGAAGGAAGGGTACGTAGCAGTTCCAGATCTCAAACTGTAATATAAAACTATAACCATCAAAGTAATTTGGTATTAGATAATAGAGTTGCTGATTACTGGAATATATTGGCTACATAGTGTATAGAAGCAAATGAGTAACCTACTGTTTTATGAACCCAAAGATTCCAACAATTACGGCAAGAACTCACTATTTGACAAAAACTTCTGGCAAAACTGGAAAGCAATCTGTCAGAAACTAGGCAAAAAGCAAAAGATTACACTATATGTTAAGATCGGTTCCAAACAAGCACATGATTTAGACATTATTGGTGATACCATAATCAAGTTAGGAGAGTATGAAAGAAATCCTTGTTAGATCTATGAATATCTGTAATAATCTGTGATTATGAAAAATTAAAACATCTTTTAACAAAAAAGCCAATTTAGCTAACATTAAGAGCAAAGTAGAAAACAAGAGGAAATTCTTTATATCTAGTGTCTTTGATAAAGGTCTCATTTCTCAAATATAAAAAGGAACTGAACCAAATTTGTAAGCATGTGAATTACTGCCCAATTGATAAAAGGTCAAAGTGTACGAATAGGCAGTTTTGAACAGAAAAAAAAATCAAAGCCACCAATAATCATATAAAAAAATGCTCTAAATCACTATTGATTAGATAAATGTAAATTAAAACAGCACTGAAAAACCACCTCACAGATATCGGATTGGCTAAGAAGACAGAAAACAAAAAGGAAAAATTCTGGGTGGGATGTGGGAAAGTAAGTACACCAATATACTACTGGGTAGAACTGTGAAAGAGTCCAATTATTTTGGAGAGCAGTTTGGAACTATGCCCAAACGGTTATAAAACTGAACCTATTACATCTTGGCACCAAGGGATTCAAAGAAAAAGGGAAAGGACCTACATGTACAAAGATATTTATAACAGCTCTTTTTATGGTAGCAAATAATTGGAAACTCAGAAATACTCACCAATAGCAGAATAGCTGAACAAGTTATATTATGTGAATGTGATGGAATACCATTCTGCTGAAAGAATTGATGATGGTGGCAAATAATAGCAAGAGTCAATGGTGGAAGGGTTTTGGAAAGGTAGGCACGCTAATATACTATTGGAGGAACTATGAAGTGAAATGTTCACTTTGGAAAGCAATTTGAAATTATGCAAGTAAAGTGACAAGAATATCCATAGTCTTTGAACTAGAGGCTCCATTAAGGAGCTTATGCCCCAAGAAAGTCATTCGTATGCACACATTCCTCATAGCAGCACTTTGTGTGATAGCTGGAAAACAAAGTGGATACCCACCAATTAGGAAATGAAATTTTGATACTCTGTGCTGTATATAATACTGTAATGTAAGAAATAATATGTATAATAAGTACAGAGAAGCAGGGGAAGATCTACATAAATTGAATAACAAAGAAGTAATACACACAATAACTAAAACAATGTAAGTGGAAATAACACACCAAAATAATGTAATAAAATTTAAAAGATCAAAGAGTACTTGAATAAATAAATATCACAACACACCTCCAACCTAGCCATTTTTGGAGATGAAAGGTTGATGGTATTTGAATCTATAAATTCATTAGGCTCACTTTTTCTTTTTCTCTCTAAAAATGTTATTTGTCAAATGGGATATTTCTCTATGAAGGTAACAAGAGGTACATGAGATGATATGATGATGCAAGAAATGGAAAATATAAAAACATTTAAAAAAAATGATAAAGGAGATGGTTTCAGAAAAACCTGAAAAGACATATAACCTAAAGCAAAGTGAAGTGTACAGGACTAGGAAAACAATTTATACAGTAATAGCAATATTTAAGGATGATCAACTGTCAAAAACTTAATAACTCTCATCAATACAATGACTCATCACTGTCCCAAAGGACTTACGTTCAAAAATGATATCCACCTCCAGCTAGAGAACTGATGGACTCAGAGTGCAGAATAAAGCATATTTTCCCCTTACTTTTCAGAACATCACTAGTGACAAAATTTGTTTTGCATGACTTTATATTTGTAATGAGTTTGGTAGTTCTTGTTTTCTTAATGACTAGGGCGGAAGTGAGAGAAAGTATAAAAACTGGAACTGAAAATAAACTTGCATAGAAAAAAATAAAGAAAAATAAGAGAAATGAACTAATTATGTAGCTTGTACATAGCCAAGATAAAATAAATGACATGATCAATGTAATTTCTGTTTTTGATACTGCACCACTCAAATTATCAAGGAAATTTTACAAAACACTAAAAATAATAAAATTCTTTTGGAAAAATAAATGATTAAGGATATTAAGAGAAATAATGACAAGAATTAGGGATAAGAAAAGGAGAGCATTTCTAGATTTCAAATTGTTTTATAAAATAGAAGTCATTAAATATATACATTGAAGCAAAATAAAAATTCTCACATTGTTCATGTTCAAGTATGTACAAATTTATGTATATAGACTCACACACATACACACACACACACAGAGTCAATCTATCTTTTTCTTCCCAGACTTCTCTGAAAACAACTCCATTATCATTTCTGAGAACACAATAGCATTCCATCACATTCATATGCCAGAATTTGTTCAGCCTTTCTCAAATTAGTAGACATCTTTTCAGTTTCCAATTCTTTGCAATAACAAAAAAAAAAGAATAAAAAATCATTAGGTATGTGGTTCTTGGTTGTAAGCTTAGATCTTTTGCTTTTAAGAATTTCTTAAATTTCTTTTTCTTGTCTTCTTTCAGTATTTAGCATTTCTGGCACCATATTGAATAGAAATGGTGAAAATGGAGGTCCTTGATTTACCTCTGTGTGTGTTCATTCTTCATTGTTTTATTTCTAATTAGAGATAATGATTGCTCTTAGTTTTATGTAGATATTTGTTCAATCATTTCAAAGTGTGTCCAATTCTTCATAACCTCATTGGAGTTTTTCTTGGCAAAACATTTTACAGATGGAGAAATTGAGGCAAACAGGGTTAAGTGACTTGCCCAGGACCACACAGATAGTATCTAGGGCTGTTTTTGAACTCAGAAAGATGAATCTTTTTTAAAAAAATATTTATTTTATTCTGAACTAAAATAAAAAAAGCAATTCTATAACTTCTAGTAGAATAGAAAAAAGATCATTGCATATGAAATGGCAAATGTATTATGTACAATTTACTATTCCTTTTAAATATATAAAGAAGGTGTGATGTAACCTATTTTTTTTTCTTGTGATAACCATTCTATACACACTTCTATTTATCAATTCTTTCCCTGGATACTGATAGTATCTTCCTTCGTGTGTTCTTTGTTGCTAACTTGGGTATTTATAATAGTAAAAAATCACTTAGTCACTCTCACTCAAAGTTGTTCTTGAAGTAATATTATTATTATTATATACAACATTCTCTTGATTCAGCTCATTTCATGCTTTATTATTCTGTGCAAGTCTATCTATGTTTTTTTCTGTAGTCAATGAGCTCACCTTTGTTTATAGCATAGTAGTATTCCATCGCAATCGTATACTAAAACTTGTTTAGTCATATGATGGGCACCTCTACAATTTCTAGGTCTTTGCCACCATGAAGAGAACTCTATAAATATTTTATAACACATAGGTTATTTTTCTTTTTCCCTAATCATCTTGAGAAACAGATAGAGTAGGCTTGGTGGAAGAGTATAGGCAGCTTAATAACTCTTTGAGTATAATTCCATATTGTTCTCCAAAATGTTTGGATCAGTTTACAATTCCACCAACAGTGAATTAGTGGACTAATTTTTCCATGTCACCTCCAGCATTTGTTGCTTTCCTCTTCCAAGCCTGATGCGCTTTCTGCTGTGCCACTTAGCTACCCGATTACATAGGTACTACTTTTTTTTTTTTTGAGGAAGGGCCCATTTATTTCCATGCTTTCTAGTCTTTTAAATAAGAATAGTTCTTTTAGCTTGTCAAAAGCTTTCTTTTCATCTTTTGATGTAATCAGATGATTTTTATTCTTGTTGTTACTATGGTTTTAATAATATTTGCAATATGCTGTAGCCTCCTTGATAATAATATCTTAAATTATTGAATCCATATTCATTAAGGATATTAGTCTATAGTTTCCTATTTCTGGTTTGAATCTGGCTTAGGTTTCAAGGTTATATTTGTATTACCAAATGGTACAAAAATGCACTGAAGAGAAAAACTCCTAAAAAGTAGAATTGGCCAAATTTAAAAGGAGGTACAAGATCTCACTGAAGAAAATAACTTCTTAAAAATTAGAATTGGGCCGGTGAAAGCTAATGACTCCATGAGACATCCAGAAACAACAAAATAAAGCCAGAATATGAAAAGACAGAAGAAAATGTGAAATATTTCACTGGAAAAACAACTGACCTAGAAAGTAGTTGTCAAGGAAACTGCCCTGATATCCTAGAACCAGGGGGTAAAATGGATATTGAAAAAATCTACAAATCACCTCCTGAAAGAGATTCCAAAATGAAAACTCCTAGAAATATTAGAGCCAAATTCCAGAGCTCCCAGGTCAAGGAGAAAACACTGAAAACAGCTAGAAAGTAACAATTCAAATATTGTGGAGCCATGGTCAGAATAACACAAGATTTAACATTTTCTACATTAAAGGATCAGAAGACTTGGAACATGATACTCCAGAGGCCAAAGAAGCTAGATTTACAACCAAGAACCACCTATCAGAAAAGTTGGGGAAAAATTTTTCATGAGAAAAATGTATATTTAATGAAATAGAGGACTTTCAAGTATTCCTGATGAAAAGAGTAGAGCTGAATAGAACCTTTTCTTTCAAATACAGGACTCAAGAGGATAAAAAGTAAACATGAAAGAGAAATCATAAGAGATTCAGTAACGTTAGACTGTTTACATACCTACATAGGAACATGATACTTGTAACTCCTAAGAACTTCCTCATTATTAGGGCAGTTAGGAGTATACATAGAGAGAGGGCACAGGGGTGAATTCATTATTGATGGGATGATATTAAAAAAATAAAATGAAGGAGAAAGAGAAACACATTGAGAGAAGGTAAAAAGGAAAGGTAGAATGGGGTAAATTAGCTTACATAAAAGAACCTTTATAGTACATGAGAAAATGTGGAGGTGGTGAACAATGCTTGAACCTTACTCTCCTCGGAATTGACTCAAAGAGGGAATAACATATACATTCAGTTGATCATAGAAATCTATCTTACAGTGAAGTAGGAGGGAAAGAGAAAAAGAGAATGATAGAAGGGAGGGTATAGTGGAGAGGAAGTTATCATCAGAAGCAAAAAACTTTGGAGGAATGACAGGGTGAAAGAAAAGTAGGAAAAACAGAAGGAAAAGGGGATGGAGGGAAACACACAGTAGTCATAACTGTGAAAAAATGTTTACAGAAGATTTCTCTGATAGAGGCCTAATTTATTAAATATATAGAGAACTTAGTCAAATTTATAAGAATGCAAGTCATTTCCCAATGGATAAATTGTTAAAGCATGTGAATAGGCAGTCTTCAGATGAAGAAATCAAAGCTACGTAAAGTCATAAGAAAAAATGCTCTAAATCACTATTGATTAGAGAAATACAAGTTAAAATAACTGTGAGTTATTCTATACCTGTTAGTCTGGTGAATATGACAGAAAATTAAAATAAAAAATGTTGGAGGGGATGTGGGAAAATTGGGATATTTAGAACTGTTCATGGGGTTGTGAATTTCTCCAGCCATTCTAGAGAGCAATTTGGAACTTTGCCTAAAGGGCAATAAAACTGTGTGTACCCTTTGATCCACTAAGGCTGTATGTTAAGGAGATTAAATATATATATATATATATATATATATATATATATATGTAAAATGTCCTATATGTACAAAAATATTTATAGCAGCTCTTTTTGTAATAGCTAAGAATTGGAAACTTGTGGGGATGCCCATCAACTGGGGAATGACTGAACAAATTGTGGTATATGAATGTGATCTGCTATAAGACAAGAAGAGCAGAATGGCTTTGGAAAAACTTGGAAAGATTTACATGAATTAATGCAATGTGATATGAGCAGAACCAGGAGGCCAGTGCATACAGTAAGAGCAATATTGTATGATGAATAATAAGGAATGACTTAACTATTCTCATCAATACAATGATTCAAAAAAATTCTGAAGGACTTAAGATGAAAAATAATATATACTTCCAAAGAACTGCTGGAGTTTGAATACAGAAGGAAGTATACATTTTTAAATTTTTTTCTTTTCTTTCTTTTTTAATCTGTTTTCTTTCATAACATGACTAATATGGCAATATGTTTTGCATGACTTTATATGCATAATGTATATCTAATTGCTTACCTTTTTCAATGAGGGATGAAAAGAGAGAATAGAATTCAAGATTTTTAAAAAATGAATGTTAAAAATTGTTTTTATATGTCATTGGAAAAATAAAATTATTTAAAAAATAAAGTAGATGCCATTCAAAATGTAAAAAACAAAAAAGAAATTGAGTGGTAAGATTTCTCATGATGAGTTGAAAGTTAGACTACATAAAATCTCCTTTTATTTGTGATTCACTAACCTTTGTTCTTTCAAATAAATTTAAGACTTCAAAGTAAGTACAGATTGAAGAATTTTTTTGAAATTAAATTTTAGTTATTTAGATGCAACATTATTACAAATTGGACAGAGGAGAAATTCCAAGGATGTCCTCTGTAATGTGGGCACCCTTTCTTTGTCATCTGCAAGGTGAGAATATAGCATATTTTTCAGCAGCATTCAATGATGCTCACAGGATACTATAAGTTGCCTGTATCATGGAGGAATACTGAGTTGTGTCTGACGTTCTTTGTAATGTATTCTTTCCAATGATCACCAATGAATAAATCATTAGAGAGGTTAGGGTTCTGCCCAGGAAACTCAGCTGACTGCTGGTTGAGAGCATACAGCTTCTTATGAACAATCTGTTATCAAATTCCTTCAAACTGGTCCTTGAATAACTCTTCTGATAACCAATCTGACATATATGAGTGGGAACGAGAATTACAAAGTCTCAGGTAGACTCACTTAGGGTGCAAGTTAGATTCTGGATGTTGGTGAAACATGAGAGCAAGTTACAATTTAGAAAACGTCCAGCTTTTGGATATCCTGAACAGCATTCTTAATGATTAGCAAGAGTTAACAAGCCTCACAAAGGATCTGATTTCGAGCCAGGGAGTAAGGACACACTGGTAGTTCAATCATAGTGAATAATAAATGCAGCCTGGGAGTATGAATGCACTCTCCACACATAATAGGGCTCAGTAAGCTCTCCCAGACCACAAAATACAATGCCTCGCCCGGATACAGAATGACTGCAGAGATGAGATCATCTTCTGTCTATTTTATTATCACACCCTTTCTTTAGTAAATGTAAACCGTTGATGTGTTTCCTCTTCATTCAGGACTGTGCCAATAGCTTATCAGTTGTATAGGTTGTTCTTTTCCTGGTTTTTCCCTATTTCTCACATCTCATCATCTATATTCTTGTGTGACTTAGTAGTTTTGAATAAAAGTCACCTCCTCGCTCTACACAGCCCCAAACCCCTTCCCTCTTCTGTGAGAGTTTTAAGAAAGCATAATTAGTTTATCCTGGCTCTGGTAGTGATAGCTTCCAGATTCAGAACAAGAGACTCCCAAATCATGTGAGATACATGTATATAGGCTTTAAAATGTTCAAATGGTTCTGTGATCTAAATTTCTTCCAAATTGCAGCTTGCAACCTAATCCATTCTGGTCAATCTTGTGTGACCCACGCCGTTGTCCTCTCATAGGTTTGTCATAGAGACTCCTTTCAACATGTCCAATGATTTCAACTTCCCTCCCAGAAAGATAAGGTGACTTGCCTAAGAGAACACATATGCACCAGAATGGGAATTCAAATTCATTTCTTCTGAAGTCAAATTGGCTTTCATTTCATTATAGCATAGCTTTCTCTTGAACCCAATTTTGTTCAGTCCATTTTCTTAAGGAGCTATCCTATCGAATTCTATCTCTGATGAGAGGAGAAGCTAGGTGGTGCAGTGGATAGAGCGCCAGTGCAGGAGTCAAGAGGATCTGAGTTCAAATCTTATCTCAGACACTTGACACTCACTAGTTGTGTGACCTTGGGGAAGTCACTAAACCCAACTGCCTCATCCTGGGTCATCTCCAGTCAGTCTGATGAATATCTGGTCACTGGATTCAGATGGCTCCGGAGGAGAAGTGAGGCTGGTGACCAGCACAACCTTCCCTCCCTCAAAACAAAACTCAAGTGCAAGTCATGTCATCTGGTCACTGGATTCAAATGGCTCCGGAGGAGAAGTGAGGCTGGTGATCAGCACAACCTTCCCTCCCTCAAAACAAAACTCAAGTGCAAGTCATGTCATCATTTCTCTGATGGCATGGTCTTCTTCGGCAACGAAGGACGAACACACATCTCTGATGAGATGACAGCATGAGATGGGACATCTCTCTTCTCCTTTGTGATCTAGAAAAGGTAATGCCAAAGGCAAAACCCATATTTGGTCATTTATTTTTTCTACATTTTAAAATTCCTAAATTTTTACCTCATTAGAAAAGAAATTAATTTCAAGGACTCCTGGCTACCAAACTTTTAAAAAAATGGTGAGTGACATAAAATGTCAAGCAGTTGGTTTTAAAACAAAGAACAGTCTAAGAAAAAAACTTAATAATTCTTGGAACTCTGATAAGAATCCTTCATTATATTCAAATTATTACCATAATGTTGTACCTCAAAATGTTGCCAGTCTCCTCCATGAGTCATTACCCTGTTTTCTGGAAGAGGAGAATTCTGACTCATTGGGCTCTCTCTGCTGAAGAGGAAATAAGAAAATTGCAATTCTTTTTTTTTAAACTAGCCATATATCAAATATAGCAAGCAGGTGGATGCTAAATCAGGCTTTCACCTTTAATTAAGACAAGAGGGGCTGAGACATATGACTTCAGTCTTTGTAAATAAATACTCCTGATCAAACAGCCATCTTTTGAAGCTAATTTAAATAGGTACCTATTTTAATTAAGGTGAATATGGAATGTGAAAATGACTTCCCCCATTTTCTCTCCTCCTTTTTGGATTGCACTGCTGCCACTTAAATACTTCCCCACAGTAAACGAAAACCAGTATCTGGCAAATCCTTCTTCAGGGCTGAGGTTACAGCTCTAGAGCCACTCTGCTGCCCAAACCTTCCAGAGATGAAGCAGGGAAGTTGAAGTTATGATTAATAGACTATGGCAGTTTAATAATTTGTTAATGCTCCCTTAATTACAAATTTACTTGACTGCTCTGTGGAGGTAGTGTACACTCTCTAGTAGAACTGAAATAATTAGCAGAACTCAGAAAAGTCTGAAGTTTTATAAAACACACTATTGGGGAAAATGTTTTTGACCATGGTTTTATTAAATTTTCTCAGAAATTTAGAGACACCTCTTTAAGTGATAACACTGTCTTTCTGGAAAAGGACCTAAAGAAAAGCCATTTAGCACTTTACTAACAATGAGATAAGCCTCTACCTGATGTTATAAAATAGAAAAGTCAAAAATGAAAACCAGACGAAAATCATCAGACTGTGAAAAGAGGCCTAAAGATGAAAAAATCGTTTACGTGGGACAAAAACAATACTGGAAGACAGTCTTCTCTCTCTCCAATCCCTTGTAACTATGCGCAAAACCATGGAACTTTAGATGCAGAAGAAACCTCAATAGAGTATCTCAAGTCCAATCCTTACCTGAAAGAAATATCTACTATGATATATCCAACATCATATGCTATCTCTACATGAACACTTCCAATGACAGAGAGCTCATAACCCATCAAGGCAACCTACTTTGGAGCAACTGTAATTGTTAGGAAGCTTTTCCTCACATGATGTACAACTTCCAACCATTCCTTCTGGTTCTGCCCTCTAGGGGTAAAGAGAATAAATTTAATTCTTCCTCTTTTTTCTTTCCCCTTTTAGAATACAAGTTGCCTGAGGGCAGGGATCATCTTTCCTTTTGCCAATGTTTGTAGCTCCAGTGCTTAGCCCAGTGCTTGGAACATAATAACTGCTTTATTTAATAGCTGCCCTCTAGGTTCTAGCAGACAGTTATCACATACCTGAAAATCTTCTCATCTCTCAGGTGCACATTCCTAGCTTTTTTTTAACTAATAGCCATATGATGTAAACTCAAGACACTTAATTATCCTAGTTTCCTTTTTCTGGATGCTTTCTCCTACTTTTCCTTTAACTGAGGGTTTAAAAAGGATGGCAGAAGACTTGCTGTTTCAGTCTTCCAAGTTACATACCACCGAAAGTAGCCACAAAGAAGTTCGCTACCTGGAACACTGACAAACTAAAAGTAGACACATCTAAGAAAGATGTCAAGTAGTAAAGCCCATGGCTTCTTGTCTACATATAAATCCCTAAAGTTTAGGCAACAGACAAGAAGAACTAGAAGTCCTTCCTAACACAAGTGGGCAATTGTGACTTCATAGGCATCATTCAGACTTGGTGGAACAAATCTCATGATGCCTTATTTAAAAAATAGGATAGGGAAAAGGGTGTAGAATGTGGTAGCATATGACATTAAGGAGGTACGTGCATGTGAGGATATCCAAAAGCTAGAAAAGGAAAGCATGACAGAGAATATTTGGGCAAAGTTCAAAGGATGATGAAGTAAAAAGAATATCAACTGGACAGAAAGGAAATAATGAGAATTTGGGAAACATAACAAGTCAAGGAGACATAATATAGTAGTGATGGGAATTTTCAATTCTCTCAAAACTTGTCAAAACATTATTTCAACATCTCAAAAAATTTTATCAAATTAATATCTAACAACTTCTTGACAGGTGTGAGTGATAACTTCATCCTTAAAAGGTAGAGGAACCAGAAAGGCAAAATTCTGTTTTGGAATTGATTCTATATAACAGGAAGTAGTGCTAGGGTGGAAATGAATGGAACCTTATGAGGATGTGAGCACTCCATTGTAAATTTTGTGACAGGAGAGGAAATCTGAGTATATTTTAACATACTTCCTAGATTTTGGAATAGTAGATTTCCAAAGATAGGCTCCCACAATCTAAAGTGCCCCAGGAAAGGTTAGCCCAGGAGGGAAATTCTGAAACAGGCAAACAATTCTAATGATAGGGGGAAAATGGATTTATTAGAGGAGACTAATATGGATGCTGAGACTTTGACCTTCACTCAAAGATCTTCTGTCATGCTTTCCTTTTCTAGTTCCTGGATTTCCTTACATAAATAAATCTTCTTAATACCCTACTGCATTTCACCCTCTGCCCCTTACCTATCCTATTTCTTTCTAATAAAGTATATCCATTCAGAGTCATAGTCTAGTCATGGGTTTCTTTCCACCAAGTCTCAGTGATACCTTTGAGGTCAAACTTACCATTTTGTGTGAAGACCATTAGCTTCTCTTCTTGGTTACATAAACTTCTTACATCAAATATGAAAGATCACTTCTCACATTTTTTTTCTCTCCAGCCTCTCTTGAGCTTACAAACCTACTCAGGTGTCTCTAATCCCCCCAAAAAGCCTTTCTTCATTCTTTCCAAGCCATTTCAAGCCCCAATCTATTTCTTTCTCCCCAACCCTAATCCCTTGTAGTTTATTTATGCTTCTAAACTTAGTTCATCAGGAAGCATTTTTGTGTACTTACTATAGGCCAGGGACTATGTCAAACACTGGGGATATAAGGAAAGATAAAAACAAAGCCCACATTTTAATGGAGAAGAAAATGTGACTAGCTAAGTACATGCAATATATATGCATGTTATATATAATACACACATATATGTATAAATATATACAAATATATGTAAAATTAATGAAAAGTAGAGGGAATGGAATTATCTGAGACAGTGTGGGGAGAAAAGGAGAATGTGTCCTGCCCAAGGGGTATTTGAGCAAGTCTTGAAGGAAACCAGGGATGTTAGAAGTCTGAGATAAGGAAGA
The DNA here is from genome assembly GCA_023548195.1 of Bettongia penicillata ogilbyi. NCBI lineage: Eukaryota > Metazoa > Chordata > Mammalia > Diprotodontia > Potoroidae > Bettongia > Bettongia penicillata. The sequence continues at coordinate 1,429,657 of JAJHZJ010000072.1, read as the reverse complement.
TGGGAATTTCAAGGCACTGAGAGTACTCAAAGGCACAAAGTTGGGAGGTGGATGTTGTGAGTTAGCAACAGCAAGTAGGTCAATGTACTTGGATTGTTGAGTGTGGGGTAATAAAGTGTAAGAAGACTAGTAAGAGAAAAAGGGACTGAGGTATGAAGGATGTTAAAAGTCAAACACAGGATTTATATTTGATCCTGGAAGTGAAGGGAGCCACTGGAGTTCATTGAGTATGTATGTCTTCAGGGGTTAGAAGAGGAACATGGTCAGGATGTACTTTAGAAAGTCAAGCCAGCAAGCATTTATTAAGCATTTTTTTCTGTGCCAAAAGAAACATATTAAGCACTGGGGATATAAAGCAGGGGGGGAAAAAAACTACCTGTGATCTCAAAGAGTTTACATTCTGTTCTAATGCGAAGACAACATATAAATCACATGGTGTGTGTGTGTGTGTGTGTGTGTGTGTGCGTGTGTGTGTGTGTGTGTGTGTGAGAGAGAGAGAGAGAGAGAGAGAGAGAGAGAGAGAGAGAGAGAGAGAGAGAGAGAGAGAGAAAAGGAAATCTTAGAGGGGAAGGTATCAATAGTTAGGAACCTAGAAAGGACTCCTAGACATGATGGGATTTGGACCAAATTTTGAAGGATGTAATGAAAAGCAAGAAACCAAAGTAAAGAAGGAGAACATTATAGACACGAAGGAACAGTTGATACAAAGTCATGGAGATGGGAGATGGAATATCATATCTAGAATTAAAAGTAGACCAGCGTATTGCCACCGCAATATTCACAGCACTGGTGGTCACTATGAGTATGCCAGCATAGTTGTCAATCACAAAGTATAAAAGACTGTCCATATAGAAGGCAGAAGGAAAACATTTATTTAGACACCAGAAAGTCAGATTCCAAAACCAGAAAGCAAAACAAACATTATCACTGCAGGGGCAAAGGCACTCCCAAGCCTCCCCCACCTCAACCAGGGTCTTCTCACAAGCAAAGCCTCATGAGCTTTGCTTGCCTGCATCCTTTCCCTTCTGCCCTGATCTCCCTCACTCACTTCCAGTTCTGTTCCACCCTCTTGTTCTCTTAGTTCAGCTCCTCTCACCACATGTGTCGTAGACCTCCAGGTGATTCAAACAGGCCACATGGGCCTATTGATGAATGAGAAAGATCTTTCCATTTAAATGGCTATTACAGTCAGTACTGCTAGAATGTAGAGTCCAGCAAAGGAGACTACATGGAAAGGGGCTAGATTATGAAGGGCTTTGAATGCCAAAGAGCATATTTGTTTATATTTGATTCTGAAAGTGAGAAGGAGCCACTAGAGACTAGCAAGCAGTTTGTGACACCATCCAACTTACATTTAAAAAAAATCATCTTGGCAGCTGAGTGGAGAACAGGCTGGAACAGGTAAAGACTTGAGGCAGACAGACCAATTATAAGATTATTTTACTCATCTATATAAGAGGTGATGATGACTTGAACTCAGGCTATTGCTAAATGAGCAGAGAGAAAAGGATATAAAAGGGAGATGTGATTATAGAAATAACAACATTTATAACTAATTGACTATATAGGGTTAAGTGACAGTGAAGATATAGAGAATGCAAACTTGGGTAGCTGAGTACAGTGGTGCCTTCAACAGTAATGGAGAAGTTGGAATGGGAGACAGTTTTAGCAAAAAATAACATATCCTGGTTTGGAAATGTTGAGTTTGAGATGCACAGAAGACATCCAATTCAAGATATCTAGGAGACAACTAATGATATGAACTCTAGAGTTAAGAAGATGGCTTAGGGCTAGATGTGTTATCTGAACATAGATGAGACAGTATAAAGGGAAAAAGAAAAGAGGGCACAGGGGAACATGGTTACTGTGGTGAGTGGGAAAATGAATTAATGAAGAAGGTATAAAATTACTGCTCAACAACAAATCTGTAGTGTATGTCTCTCAGATTTTTTTTTATCCCAGCTTTGTTAGTAGCACATAAATAGAGACAAAAAAAGCAGAAGGTGGGATTAATCCAAGACTGGGTTTTAGCAAGGCATGATAAGTGATATAATAAGGAGGCAAGAAATTACAGTTTAGAAAATAGAGGCTTTTTTTCATGTCTTCCATAGGCACAAGTTATACTGTCTTCTCTAGTAGATTGCCCCCCTCACCTTTCTCATTTTTTTATTTTATTTCTTCTTCTTCGTCTCTCCGTAGCCTTTGACTATAGATCACTCTCTATATTTTTCATGACATTGCTCAGTCTAACTTTTCTCCTTGAGTAACCATTTCATCGCAGTCTCATTTGCTAGATCTTAATTTAGGTTATACTCACCAACTAAGAGGTTCCACCCCACCCCCACCCCCTGCTGTCTCCCACTCTTCCAAGGCTCTTATCTGGGTTCTCTCCATTTCTCTTTCTATATTATTTCAGTTGGTGATCTCATTAGCTCCCATGGACTCAATGATCACCTCTATGCTAACGGTTCTCAGATCTACATGTCCAGCCCAATTTCTGGCTCCTATCTTTAACTCCCTACTGGACACCTCATACTCAGTGTCCTGTAGATATATAAACTCAATTTGTGCAAAAAATAAATTTATTACCTATCCTGCTCAAACCCAAGCATTCCTTTTTGGGTCAAAAACACCACCATTCTTCCAGTTACCCAGGCTTGTAACCTAAAGGTCACTCTCAGTTCCTCACTCTCTCATACTCCATGTCTTATCTGTTGCCAAGTCTTTTCACGTTGATCTTTGTAACTTCTCTCCTACATATCTTCTTCTGTCCTTTGACATTACTACTGTCCTGATGCAGGCACTCATAACCTCATATGCGGACTGTGGCAGTAACCTGCTTGTTGATCCCCCTGTCGCAAATCTATTACCACTCCAGTCAATCCTCCACTCAGCTGTCAAATCAATCTTCCTAAAGTATATGTCTGAACATAGCACTCATCCTACTCAATAAACCCTAAAAGCTCCCTATTCACTCCAGGATCAAATATAAATATGAAATCCAACGTAAAATCTTCTGTGTGACTTTCAAAATCCTTTATAACCTGCCTCCTTTTACTTTTACAGTTTCCTTATACTTTAAGCCAAGAAATCTGCGATCTAGTGACTGAACTTGCCTTTCGTCAAATATGTCACTCCATCTCCTGACTCTGGCCACCATCACTGTCATCATCTTCTTCCAACTAGGATTCAGTGACTTGTCCAGGGTTACACATTGGGGGGTGTACTTAGAACTTCATGGGGTAGCTGGCTCCTGGAGGATTGGGGGGGGAGTGTACACAGGGAGATCTTCAATAAAATGCTGGAGAAAAAGTTAACAAGAGAGGATATAGAGTGATGGGTTGTATAATCTGAGATGTAGTGAGAGAGGGATCCTATGACAGAGCAATGTACTTTTTGATACCTGCAATAATTGGCATCGTAATCAAAACTTACAGAAAGTACTTAAAGGGCAGAGCCTAGAATGGATACCCTGCAAGTGTCAATTACAACAAATTATACAGAGAAAAGAGAGGCCAGATAATTATAGGGGCTATGAATCAGAGAATGAGGCTCTAGAGTAAATGGAAAGAAAAGGAAGAAAATGAAAGGAATGAGAGAACTCCTTTTTGGAAAGGGGAGCAAAAAAATTTAAAAAAGTAAAGAGGATTTGCTAAAGGAGAAAAGAGGAAGGGGAAATCTACTTAATTAACTTAGATGAAAAATGAGAAGAAATAAATATATAACCATATAATAAAATCTGTCAAAAAGGAACTATTAAGAAAGAAAAAGGAACTATTAAAGCCTTTTATTAGGGAAAGCGGTAACAAATAAGAAGAGGGGATAAAGTGGGAACAGGGCCACATTCAAAAAGATTAAAGTAAAGTAAGAAGGAATAAAATACTGTGTTTACATCAGAGAAAACTGGGGAAGAAATAGAGGAAATAGAGGAAAATCTTAATTGTAAAACATTTAGAGATAGTTGGAAAAAAAATATAAACCTAATTAGATGTGAATGGATTGAGCAATCAATAAAATGAAAAAGAGGGACAAGTTGGTTAAGAAAACAAAGCCCTACAATGGTGCTTACAAGAAATATTTTTAAAATAAAGATATACACAAAACAAAACTGAGAGGATGAAAAAAAATAACTATGCACCAGGTGAATCCAAAAAATCAGGATTTATCATGGTATCACATAAAGTAAATATAAATATTAAAAAAATTAAAAAAGGAATAAACAAGAAAACTATATTATACTAAAAAGAACAAGAAGATGAGTGTGTACAGAGTAAATGGAAAGAGAAGGTGGGTAATAAAGTGAGAGAAATCCTTTTGGGAAAGGGGAGCAAAAAATGAAATTTAAAGAATAAACAGGATTATCTAAAGGGGAAGAAATGAAGGGAAAATCTACTTGACTCACTTAGATGGAAAAAGAGGAGGAAGAACTATATAACCAGATTTTAACAGGGGTGACAAAGGAACTAATAAATCCTTATATTGGGGAAAATTAACAAATGAGAAAGAGGGGATAAAAGAATTTGTAAGCAACAAACCAATATTAGTAATAAACTTGTATGCTCCAACTGCCTCACAATCTAAATTTACAAAAATGTTATGAACTTAGCTTCAAGAAGGCATAGCTAGTGATGGGAGACTTCAATATCCCTCAATATTTTGTATATGCCTGACAGAAAGGTAAACAAAAGAAAAAGATTAACAAAAATGCTGATGAAATTAGAATTCTATTTAGCGTACCTTCTAATGGCACAGCAAAAATTGATCATGTATGAGAGCACAGGTATTTCAAGCAAATGTAAAAAGGCAGAAATAGTTAATGCATTCATTACAGACCATATTGTAATAAAAGAAAAGTTGTTCTGGGATCCTAAACAAAAGATATAGACACAAATGGACACCTAACAGTGAAATCTCAAATAATGAGGGAATCAAAGAACAAATCATAGAAAAAAATAGCAGCTACGTAAAAAATGATAATGATGATGAAACAATATATCAAATCCTCTAGGATGCAGTCAATGCAATCTTTGGGGGGAAATCATAAAATTAAGACTATGTATTAACAAAATAAAAAAGATCAATGAATAAGCATTTCTCAAAAGAACTGCAAAGTACTCACAACCACATGACAAAAATGTTTCAAATCACTAATAATAAGAGAAATGCAAATCAAAGCAACCTTGAGGTTTTACCGTATATCCTGAAAATTGGCAACAGTGATAAAAAAAAGATCCACAGTCACCGTTTAAGGGGTTGTGGAAAACAGACAGCCTAATATATTGTTGGAGAAGCTTTGAAATGGTACAAAAACAGTTTGGAATTGTGCAAATAAATGACTAAAATATCTATAGCTTTTGAACAAAGGGTTCCATTAATGGACTTTTGTTCCAAGAAAGGCATTGATAAGGAAGAAATTTTCACATACACCAAATATTTATAGTAGAAATTTTTGTGATAGATAAAGATTGGAAAGAAAGTAGATGCCCATCAGTTGGGGAATGGCTAAACAAATTGTGGTATATGAATGTAATGTAATATTACTGTGCTGGAAGAAATTGTGTATGTGATGAACATAGAGAAGCACAGAAAAATCTATATCAACTATTTATTGCAGAGTGAAGTAGAGTCCCCCCAAAATATTCACAGTAACTACCATAACATAAAAGGGAAGAGCAGTAACATGCCAAAAAATCAAAAGTAAATTTAGCAAATTATGACAATCAAACAGGACTGAAATGAAGCGATATGAGAGGAAACCCCAAACCTACACGTTCATGTTCTAACTCTATGATCTCCTACTCATTCCTTTGTAAGGACTGAGATTGAGTAAACCAATAAATTTACTCCATCGCTTTTAAAGTAGTAAAATGGTACAACAACAGGATTAAACACATAACAATTATTAAATCAATCATAGACTTTAGCCAAAGTATGAAAAGTCCTTGATCTATTACCATTATTTTCTCCCTCTCCTCCAAAGGTTACAATTAAGCATGCATATATACATGCCTGTGTGCATATATGTACATTATGTTATGCCATATGTGTACACATCATAAAAGATACACATATACATGCATATGCATAGATATCCATAAGCATACACATATACACTCAAGCATATAAATGTAAGACTTCATTATGCTTTTTTCCACTATTTCTCTGAAAATGGACAGTATCTGTCTTCATAAGTCCAAGTCTTTCCATAGTTTTCCAAATTCACCAGCTCATCATTTCCTACACCACAATAATATTCCAACCCAATCACATTCTAATTGGGAGATTGTCAATGAGACTTTCCCTCCATTTTTCTGCATTCTCTCTATTCTTGGCTACATAGGTTTTATTTATACAGGAAAATTTAATTGAAGATAATCAACATTATCCATTTTACACTTCAACATCATTTCCATGTTACAATACAATTTAAGGTCCAATACTACTGAATCTAGTTCCTTCAAATCCTTTTCATGGCTTTCCTTGAAGTTCTTCACCCTCTGTTATTCAAAATGAACCCTGTTATTTTTTTTCTGGTTCAGTAAGACAATTTTTTAGCAATTTAATTAGGATGGCATTACATAAATGGATTAGTTAGGTAAAACTATCATTGTTAGATTACATTAGCTTTATCTACCAATGCAGAATAAATATTAGTTCAGTTATTTATATCCAACTTTGTATAAATCGTGTTTTGTGTTTATATTCATATAGCTCCTGTTTTTGTTTTGGCAGGTGTACTCTCATTTTTTTGTTTTACCATCTAGTTATTTTATATGGTCTAAAATTACTGATTAATATGGCTGACAAGCTAATTCCCATATTTTTCTTTTTTGATTAAATTTGATTTTAACTTTAATTTTGTCCAAGATCATGATTACTATCACTTCTTTTTCACATGATAAATTTTACTCCTGACATTTTCATTACATTTGTGTGCATCTCATTTTTATAGCATTTCCTGAAAACAACATATTGCTGCATTCAAATTTTTAATCTACTATCAGTTTCCATTTTATAGGTAAATTCATCCCATTCACATTCCAAACTATTACTGGTTGTGTATTTTCCTCTTTCCTATATTTCTCACTGTCTTCACCCTATTCCTGTCCTTTCTCTACTTTACTTCTACCCTCTATCTTGCCCACCTATTCCTTAACCTTTCTCCACTCCAAGAATCCCTCCTTTATCCTCTCCCTCCACACCATCCTCTTACCCACTTATTTCTTTCTGAATTTAGAAAATTTTTATGCTCTTCTAAACATATGTGCATTGTCCCTTCTTTAACCCATTCTCATTAATCTACACAACCTTCTACACCTTCCCCCTTATCTTATTGCTTATACTTCCCTTACTCTCTTCCCCCTCCCTGTGCCCTTACCTTCTTATTTATTTCTGAATTTAGAAGTTTTTTATACTTTCATATATATATATATATATATATATGTATTTATGTATGTAGGTATGTATGTATGTACATGTGTATGTATTGTTCCCTCTTTAACCCATTCCCAATGAGAGTAGGGTTCCAGAACTACCCCTCTCCTCCCCCATATAATTCCTCTGTATCAGTTTTCCTCTTGCACCTCAATTGTATAAGACAATTAATCTTTTTAACTTTGCCTAAATTATTTTGCTTTTTAGAATCATATTATGCTCAGCTTTACTCCACTTTTTCTTTCTAACTTCCAAATTACTAAAGACAATCTTGGATATGCAGTTTACATTTCCACATATAAGAAGTAAACAATTTGTCCTTATTGAGTCTCTTGTAATTAGTTTTTGATATTTGCCCTTATTTTTCTTGGATCTTGTATGACAAATTTTCTATTAAGTTCTATTCCTTTTATAATAAAATTCTGAAAGCTGGGCAATTGATTTAATTTCTTTTTTTTCTTTTCATTCTGGAGTGTATGTAACTTTGCTGGGTATGATATTTTCAGCTGTTACCCCAGTTCTTTTACTCTTCGATACATAGTGTGCTAAGACCTGCAGTCTTTCAGTGTAGCCACGGCTAGGTCTTGTAGTAATTCTACCTATGACTCTGCAGCATTTGAATTTTTTTTTCTTGTTGCTTATAATATTTTCTCTGTCAACTGGGGATTTGGGAATTTGGCTATGATATACCTGTAGGTTTTCATCCTAGGATCTCTTTCAGGTATGATCAGTGGGTTTTTTTTTCTATTTCTCCTTTCCCTTCTTGTTCTAACACCAGAACAATTTAATTATTTCTTGTATTCTTGAATCAAGATTCTTTATATTTGATTGTACATTTCAGGTAGTCATATTATTCTAATATTTTCTCTTCTTGATCTGTTTTTCTTAAGAAATGTTTCACATTCTCTTCTATTTTTTTCATCCTTTTTATTTTATTATTTCTTGGTCTCTTATAACTTTGCTGGCTTCCCCTTGCCCAATTCTAATTTTTAAGGAGTCATTTTCTTCCTTAAGATTCTAGATCTCATTTTCCAGTCAATTGACTTACAATCTTCTTTCTTTTCTTGGATTATCCTTACTTTATTTTAAAATTCTTCATTCTCTCTTTTTTGATTTTTGAAGTCTTTTTAAAGTTATGCCATGAATTCTTTTTGGGCAGGTGACCATTTGACATTACTCTTTGGGGAAGGAGAGGTTTTGTTTGCTTCAGTATCCTCTGAAGACAAACACAAGTCTTCTCTATCCCCACAGTAACTGTCTGTGGTTGGGTTCTTTCTCCTTTGCCTATTCATTGTTTTTAATAAACAATTCTTAGCAGCTTATTACAATCACTTCTAATCCTGAGTGTGAGGGAAAGTGCCTCTGATCCTTCCTGCAGTTATTTTTTGAGCTTTGTCCTGGGGCCAAGTTCTGTACTTCTTTTTCCCTTCAAGCTACAGCTAGGCTCTTCTCCCCTTTATCCTCCCCCTTCCCCTCTCCCATGCCTACTGTGCTGGAAATACTTTGCTCTCTAAGAACCCTTGCTATGACCTTCAGTTCTCCCCTCTGCCCTGGAACTGAGATCAAGAACTCAGCTTTCCTGTAAGTGCCTAGAGCCAGCAGGGTGCCCATCCCACTGCTTCTGTACTCACCAGGCCTTTGCTTTTTTCTTCCAGCAGCACTGCCGAGTCTGGTGTCCCTTGGCAGCAGAGATTCCCTCAATCTTCCCCCACTCAGATGCCCAACTCCCCAACACTGTCCTGGAAGTGAAAATTCCTGTAGGTGGGTTCAGCTGCCTCAGGTGTCACTGCTTGCCATTTCAGCATTTAGCCCGGAGGGGTTTACACTTCATTCAGGCCAAACCTCCATCCTGGGATATTTCTTGGGATCTTCCCCCTTGTCCCAGGAGGACCACTTCTCTATCCCAACTCTTGTCTATTTTTGCCACTCTGTGTTCACCCTGAGGTGCTACTTTGCTTTGTTTGTGGAGGAAATCTGGAGCCCTCAGAATTTTCTGACTTAGTCTGCCAATTCTTTCTCCTCTTTGATCAACTATCATGACTTTGAACAGGAAGTGTGTTCAGATTGGATGAGGAAACTTGATAACACCCTTTGGATCCTTGATGCAATGAGGGACCTAATTTGTAACTCAGAGTGAGGCTGGGTATCCTATATAGTTTGTCTTAAAGGTTGTTTATAAAAAAAATTCTAATCAAGGTGCACGTTAGGTTTAACATTAGGCTCAGAATAAATCAATAAAGACTAATAAAAGTATTAAATCATATTTAGTTGATCTATTCTTACCTGTAAATTTTAAGTATTTTAATAAATATGTTTTCATATGCAAAAGTCTAGAAATGTTATGATCAAATAAGGTGGGTTCAACCAGAAACCTATTAGCTTTTTACTTCAAAATGGACATGCATTTCTTTTTTTCAACCACATGGCCATGAACAGTACCTTATAAAATATAACATCTAATTGATGTTGTATATTTATTTGGAAATTCAAGATTCCCTAGAAAGTTTGAAGAGACAGTTGTTATCTCCATTTTACAGACAGAGAAGAAATTGAGATCTCCCTTAAATCCCCATCTAAGGTTCGTTCCATGAGTCATACGTAGGATAGAGTCAAAGATCATCTAAAAAGCTAAGCTCCTGATAGTGTTTTGATAATCTCAGTGCCTTCTTACAGTCTGTCCTGACAGGTTAAAGATATTACTTATCATCGCTCTGTGTAAAATCAGCTTCTAATAATAAGCCAATTCTTGCTTAGCTACATGTACCCATTTTTAAAAAATTCCAGCTGTTCAGAAAGGTGTTTGTTTTGATATAGAAAGTCCAGACATAAGAATACAGACTCTATTTTATTCTCTATTAGATATCACAGAAGCAATGCTAACATTCTTCCTTTAGTTTTCAAGAGATAATTCAAATGCAGCTTATTAAAAATTACAATTGTTCTACATGTCATTGTATACTACCATGAATAACAAGCTCTTCTGCTGACATGTGAACAAAATGTGCCATAGGAAGATAAATCATAGTCAAATGGGAGAAAACCTAACTGAACTCCTGAAAAATTTATAATTGGAAAATTTGTACTCAGGTGTGATTGCTAAAGAACTGAGATATTGCTTTTAAGAAATTGGGGTTGCAACAGTGATAACTACTTGAAGTGTCCCCAAGTCAATCATAAAACAAGTTTTCCTATGCTGTATACCTCTCCCTCATTAGATGAACTACTACTAATCGTTGCTTCAGATTCTTCAGATGGAGCCTGTCCAGGTAGTACATAGGGTTTGGTTGTCTTGTGTATTTTTTCTTCCCTTCTTTTCATCATTGTTCGATGGCATTTCAGCTCCTCTTTTCTTTTTTGTTTCTTTTCTTGGGCCAGAAATGTCTCTTCTTCCAGAAGTCTAATCTGTTGTTCCTTCTCCCACTGTTGTACACAGAAAATTTGTTTTATTGAAGAGACTGATATAGGTGCAAGAAGTAAATCAGAAAAGCCTACTTTCACCTTGAATGAATTATTCTCTGAGGAATTCTCAGAGAGTATTAACAGTGACAGACTGGAAAAAATGTTTCCCTATTTCCAGAGAACAGGTTCTAATAATAGAGATTGATACCTTTCAGAAAGTGACACTTTTTGACAGTAAATGGGGATGTTTGAAGTGGTAATGAGTGACTTTCTTTCTTTTTTTGGAGGCAATTAGGATTAAATGATTTGCCCAGGGTTACACAGCTAATAAACGTCTGAGGTCAGATTTGAACTCTGATCCTCCTGACTCCAGGACCAGTGCTGTATTCACACTGCCACCTACCCCTGCATTACTTTGATTTAAAAACATTCTAGTCAATTTTAGCTTTTGAAAACTTTCCATTATTTTCTTTGGGAATTTTATATAGCACTATAAAAATTATAGCAAGTTTAAATTTGGTTAGAAAAGCATCTGAGGATCCTTAAAAAGATAATTCATTGTTATTTTTTGTAAAGAATGCAAATCATTCAATAGAAGAAGTTCAGTTTGATAGAGGCAGTTTTATATTTCTACTTCTCAAGCCTTAAATAGTGATTTTTCCTTTTTTACCCTCAATGACAATACTTGCCTAGAGGGAAACCTGGTAGAACTCACAAAAAATGTTGAAAACACAAATCCAAGTGACAAAGTGGCACCTAGTAGTATTCATATGTAATATTGAAGAGAAAATTGTAGAGCAGAGCAGATCTGTACTTATTTTCTTAATAACTCTGTAAAAACAGCCACTTGGGATCACTTGAGTTAGTTACATACTTTTTATTGAGAGTAGCAACCTGGTTTCTGAAAAATCCTTTGGGAACAAGATACAGAATAAGTATTAGACAGCAGGGAATTCTACTGAAGAATCTGCACTTGGTCCCCAACATTTCCATGGGGAAATAGATTTATTGGTATCCTCTGTTTTTATGTATTTCATTTCCTAGCATATCCTTCCCTGGCCCCTAACCAACCACTGTAACAAAGAATTTGTTTCACAAAACCAACACACACAAAACCCAAGACTGAAAATCTAAGCATTATTCTACCACACCCAAACAAAACATTCAACAATGGTCTTTTACCACTACAAAAGAGGAAAACGCATTTTTTCAACTTGTGTCAAAGTTGCTTTCATGTCTGAATTCTAGGATGAAAAGATGAATGACTAACCCTGAGGGTTAGGGGTTAGAGATGGTGCATGGATTTTCCTGGTAAGTCTTGGGGAATTGGTTATGACCCTGTTTTTGGTCATGCTCCATCCAAACTATTAACTGAAATTGGGTCTATGCTATCTTGTAGTGAGAGATGATATCAATCAAATTGAGTATAATGAACTGGTCCTGAATCAAGATAATATGAATATATTGCTATTTCATTGAAGCCAAGAATGCTTTTTTGTAATTATAGTAACAACCTCCAACTTGGAAGATTCTTTCTTGTATGCGGTCAAACCATAGCACTGCCATATAGTAGAATAAAAACCGTTCCCCAGCTCACAGATACCCTGGTGTTAGATACTCAAGGGGAATGAAACCAAGTAGGTCCAGGAAGTTGTGACCCTGACAAGGATGTGATTTGGTATCTAGCTAAGTAATATGTTTATTGTCTGAATTGGTCATTGGATGTATCCAGCAACTCAACTCAATCAAAGTGAGTAGTTAAATACGGGATCATCTGGAAGCAAAGTTTAAGGCTAAGAGAACAAATTTGTTTAGGAAAAGGAGTGGTGGAATCAAAAGACTGATATGTGGGATATGAGTGAAGGACCTGACATTTAGATCTAAGTAGAAGAGATTGCTATTCCATCAAGAGCTGAAGTGGTCAAAAGATTTCATTCAGAGAATTTACTTAAGCAGATCAACTAAAAATGGAAAGATAAGAGGGCAAACAGCTTCTAAGACATACAAATAGGAGGAGGGAAATCTTAAGGTGTGAAACTTGAGAGAGGTAGCTTTGGGTCTAACATTGGAAAGATTACTTTTTTTTACTAAGAATATGTAGAAAGACATACAGGACAGAATGTTTCCATATGATCAATCGGTTGAAGGTGGAACACAATATGACTGAGCTGAAGGAAGTAGGACATGATTAAACCAGGGTTTTATATGCCACAAAAGTAGATTCAGAAAGGCAGTTGATAAACCATTCAGTTCCATTCATGATGGGAGTAGAATTGAATTGCTATTAAGATCCAAACAGAAAATAAAATTTGAAGTAAAAGGTAGATAAAGAAAATGATAAATTTTCTATATCTGGTAAAGGACCAGAGGCAAAATCTAAGAAACTTTATAAACTATAGAAACCTCTCCATCTGCCACTGTTCTTTTTCTTCACCACCCCATTGCTCTGTAGCAGTTACCTCCAGAAAGCTTTATAGGAAATACTGGTGAAGTATTTGGGACATATTATTGGGGAATAGAGGAAGGAAAAAAACCTGGAAGCCCTGTAGAATGAAGGATTCCTTGGGTTTAGAAACCCTGTTAAATAAGGATAAGTAATGTCAGCTTAAGAACCTAAAAGAAGACAGTCATAAGCCAAGAACTAGACTTCTTGGTGGAAATAATAGTGGGATATATTAGGTGTCTCACGTCCCCCATTGATCTCATTGATTACGCTTGTGATTGATTAGTTGCAATCGGTTAGCATCTCCTGCTTTGGAGAGCAATGATGTAAAATATCATTCACATACCTTTTTCTGGCATGTATAGAAATTCCTAAAAAAGATAGCCTCTTTCCCTCTTAATCAATCAACCATTATATATATTTATATATATATATATATGTGTGTGTGTGTGATATGTGTATATAATATACATATATATATTAACCACCACTAGATTTAACTACCCACCAATAACTAGTACTCCTAGACAGGACAAGGGAATGTTCAAGATAAAAATCATTGTAACACAGTTTTTTTTAAATAACAATGAAAAATCAAAGCAATTTAAAGAATAAACTGGGAAAGAACTTAAAACAATACTTGTTTTAACTCTGTGTTCTGAGTAATGTAAAAAATATGAGAGAGAGAAAATTATAGAAAAGTAGAGGATGACATAGAGATAAGAGTACCAAAGGGTTATAGATAAGAGACAAGGATAACTTTATTTGAAATATAAAGAAGTTGAGACCAAAATAATCAAGAAAATTTAGATGCAACTTGAAAATTATGCTTTGAGAAGCTGACAGATTTTGACGTGTTTTAAATTATATATACACACATATACATACATATAACATACATACATATATGTGTATATAGATTCTATATAGGCTATATATAGTATTGGCCTTACAGTATTTCTTTGATTGAAAGGACTCGCTAATGTTACATACATGTAATGAATTCATAATATTTATTTTTATAAACAAAACCAGTAGTGCATGATGATAACAGAACCTGACTATAGAGAAAATTAAAACTCTAGATTAAAGATTTCAAAATAATTAAATGGTAACTCAGAATCAACGTGGTAGCATGAGAAGAAGCAGTATAGTCTAGCTCTCCATTATCCTTTCTCCACAACATCTAGGAAAGTTAGGAAAAAGTCACAGTGCGTTATTTTTCAAATCTAAGGTGGTTTAGAAAGAGAGGCAGAAATCTGTAAACACTGGAGACCAAGTCTGGCCAGGAGTACATTTAGTCTGGAGTGTTGTAGTTCCCCGGAGACTGAAAGATGTTTGAGACTAGAGACCGGGGCAGGAAGTACAGGGCAGAAAGAGATGCCAAAATATCTCTGAACTAGAACTGGGTGCAGGAAAAGTGCCACCCAGCAACTCTTGTTTCCCACCATTCAGCTCCTAGTCCCAGATTCAGGATGAAGAGGATTTGTCCCAAGTACAGGTTCTAATTCCAAGAACAGATCCATGATTCAGCTCTAGCCTTTAAATCAGCATGGGAGCCTACAGTGCAATAATCAGGGCAGGAGTCCCAGACTAAAGGGCAACTAGTTAGGTCAGTTGATCTGAACCCACAAATCCTCAGCACCCCCTTCTGAATCTTAACCCTTTGTACCTTAGGATGTTTCTCAATTTCTCAAATAGCATTCTCTTGGAATTTTGATTTGCCTCTTTGTTCTGACCCACGAATCTGTATGAGTTCCCTTCCTGGTGAATGTGGCTCTAGTCTATAAGATCTATTTCAAAACAGAATATCTCATTTAACTCTTTTTCTCCATCTAAATTTCTTCTTGAAGATGGCTAGAGCATATATCCCAACTTTTTGTGTGTAAGAGACACTTCTAATTTTCACCAAATCTTGCAACTGGGGAGTTAGGAAATGTTTAGCAAAATCTCCCACAATATTCTTTAAAAATAGTATAGTTATTTGGATTCAGATCTGTTTAAATGGCTGGGACCCAAAGTCATTAATGGTTCAGTGTCAAGTAAGAGAGAGATTTCTGGTGCAGTGCATAAGTGATTTGCCCTTGACTCTGTGCTGTTTAAAATGTTTATCAAGAACTTGGATGAAGATGGAATGCTTACCAAATATGGACAAAATATGAGTTTTGGAGGAATAATTAATATCCTGAACAACAAAATTAGTTTCTCCAAAATACCTCAACAGAGTAGAATGTTTGACTCAATCTACTATTAAATAGGAATAGATAGAACACAATTTATTTGGATTAAAAAAATCACCTGTAAAAGTACACAGTGGGAATAGGGTATAGATAGAAAATGTGTAAGAAGAGATTTTTTTTTTAATGATCTACTACTATTGCTACCATAGCCACCACCACCACCACCACCACTACTACTACCATTACTACTACTATTACCACCATTTTTGTTATTTTGGTCTGGATCTAAGTAGGGAACTCTCAGTGTGGTTTTCCCTCTACTGATGCAGGTCATTTGTAATTTATAGCTTTAGGGAAGTGCCTGGGAAGTGATTTAAGTGATGACCATAGCCAAATAGCCAACAGGGAAGTTAGGACTCAAATCTTCCTAAAACCAAAACTGGTTCAGAATACACTATACTAAGAACTCTCTCAATTCAATGTTAGGTTATAATAATATATGATTTTGTCCAGAATGGAGGAAACGATACTCATAATTGATATGCCGGTACTTTCCCCTAGAATTTCGTGTTCAGTTGTAGGTATTATATTTAAAGCAAAAATTTGTGGTGTATATCAACCAAGATGATTACGGGACTGAAAACTATACCATACAGGCATTCCTTGAAGAAGGCAAACATGCTTGGCCTAGAAAAAGAAAATTAAAGAAATATAGATATCTTCAATTATCTGAATGGATATCTAGTGGAAGACATTTTAAGACTTCTTTTCTTGCCCAAAGAATAGATCTGTGATCAGTAATAGAAATTTCAGAGAGGAAGATTTCAGACACCCTGGACAGAAGTGTTTTGTAACAATTAAACCCAACTGAAAATGCAATGTGCTACCTGAGGAGATAGTGAGTTCCTTAGGATTGGAGGACAAGTGAAAGTTGTTAACTACTTATCAGGGATGCTGTAGAGGGGATTTCTATTCAGTTATGGGCTGGATAAGATAGTATTGGAGGTCCCTTCCAATTTAAGGATCCTATTATATCGAAAGTTGAGGGGATAAACATGGGAAAGTGCATGGAGTCCTGAATTGGGGAAAGGGACATTGCCAACAAAGTGCTTCTGTTCTTGACAAAAATGCCTAAGAAACCACAAAAAATATGAATAGTTATAGAAGTTGGCTTGCTGAGCTACCTGGTTAAGCATGAAGTCCATCAGTAGCTCTTAATATCCTGGTTAGAGATCCCTGACCTTTTGGAACAAGTAAACAGTATATCGGTTATTGAAAATAACTTTTTATAAAATGTTCTTCATAATAAATTGCTATAAATCCTCTCAAACTACTTAGTTATATAAAGAGACTAAAGGTGAAACTAATGATTTACTTTAAAAAACTAACTTGGGGTGAGGAACTTAAAAGGAAAAAAAATCCTGCTTTCACTGTTTATAAAATAAATAGATCCTCAATATTTTTTATTACTTTGCCATATGTGGATGGTGTATATGCCCAAGAAGAAATAGAAAATATGTGGAAGTCATTGGTTTCTAATTGCCTCAAAGATATTGACTCTGATTTTAACTGGCTCTCCCTGCCTCTTCTTCCCTCTATACTAAAGCTGCCTCAGTAACTGATTTGCAGCAAAATGAGTTTAGCAATTTTTATCTTTGAGAAGTTTTTGACTTATTGCACAAGTGTGGAGATCAACTGAAGTGGAAGTTATATATTATATTTCATGGAGGCTAATATGTCTTTGAAGAACTTTAATCTCTCATATCCAGTAAAGGAATCCCTTTTGTAGTTATATGACCATCTAGTTGCTAGCTTCAAATGGCTGCTAATTCTATTGTTGGAGAATTATAAATTGGATATGTTGGACAATTGTAAATATACTGAGATTAACAGTGATCATGTTGAACAAAGCTGGAGAAAATTAAAAAAAAAAAACAACCCACCACCTCCAACAACCTGACTAGCCCCACAAAGCACTGCTTTTATTCCTCCCCACCTAATTCACTGTTCCAGCCACTACAGAACCTTCTCCAAACCTTTTCATCCCTCTTCAGAACTTCCATAGATTCCCTTAACTGACCTTTCAGCTGGGAACTTTGTCTTACATTTTACTGAAAATATTAAGGTCATTTTCCAACAGTTCCCTCTTCTCCCTCCCTCTTCATTTTATATCACTCATTACTTTTGTCACCCCCTCTTGACTGCTCCTTTTCAGGCTCCTTTGCTAGACCATCATTCAGGTCGTATCTGCTAACTATGAGTATCCCACAGGGCTCTGTCCTGGGCCAACTTCTCTTCTTCCTTTATACTATTTCACTTCGGGATCTTATCAACACCAATGAATTCAATTATCTTCTCAAATGTACTTATCCGGATCTAATCTTTCTGCTGACCTTGAGTTTCATATCTCCAACTGCCTTTCAGATATCTTAAACTGGAAGTCTAGTGGATACCTTAAACTCAGTATATCCAAAACTGAATTCATTATCTTTCTCACCAAAACATTTCCTTGCCCCAAGTTTTCTATTGCTATGAAAAGTACTACCATCCCCTCAGTCACTGCAATGCCAATGAGATACCCAAAGCAGACATTATAGACATGTGTGCATATTTCCAGAATAACTTCATAAAATATAAACTCTCTTCATGAAAGATGAAACCAAGACATTTATTCAAACACCAGAAAGCCAAATCCATCATAGAAACAAAGAAATCTATACACATTTTCAATGCAGAGAGCATGGCCATCCCCAAGCTCTCCTTCTGTCAGGCTTCCCCACAAAGTTCCTTTAGGCAAAATCACTCCCTTTTTCACTCACCCTAGCTGCTCTATATATCTAACTGGGACTCTATATCCATTCTTACAGTACACTGCTGGGTAGGGGCTCTAGAGATTAAAGTATAGCTAAATCTACATGATGTAGATAAGCATTACTTGGGTTTTTATCAGTAAATGTAACAATTTCTTTCTGTCTTCAGAAAGATGAACACAGCCAAATAAAATAAAGGAAAATACTATCCAGGATCATAAGGTCATGATTCCACAACTGATACCATTCTGTTGGAAACCTCAGTTTCCAAGTATTGTAGTAAGAACTTAACCTTTATAGTTATCACTGTGCCTATATTGTGCTTTAAAAAAATGCTAATGAGTATTTTCCTCCCTCTTCCCCTGATTCAAACCTCCCTCCCATCTGGAAGTATATTTTGTGAAAATTTGTACGCATATAGCACAATAGACAAATGCACTGACCTAACAGGTTTCTTACTTCCCCAAACCATTTACATCTTCCAGGGAACAAAATGATTAATAACTTTTCTAATCTGTCAAGGACAAAAGATGGTCACTAGGTAGCTAGCTAACTATTAAGGACTGTATTTCATTCAGAGGAAATCAAAAGAACTCAAAAATTACATTCCTCTCATAAATCAATCAGGGCTAATTCAAGAAATGGGTTATACCAGTATTTTACAAATATAAAAAAAGGCAAACTTTTCCATAATTTAGGAAAGATACTAAAATATATCAGTAGTATCACAAAGCAATTAAATTTAGCACTGCACCTTCACGGCCAAACTCTGCAATCCCCAATATTTTCTTTGTGGGGGCTGCCTATAACATTTTAAGTCTTAGTGCTATACTTTCTCATTCAAAGCACTTTTAGAGTATATACATACATTCATGCATACATAAATACATACCCTCACATATACATATATACACATATATACATATTACACACACATACAGACACACACACACATTACTGGTTTAAGAAAGTGAATATTACCTGCTTTTCAACAATAGTTCTCAATGCTGTATCTGCACGGGTAATGATATCTGGATAGGGACGGACTATTTCTTTTTCTGGATATCTTTCCCTTCAGACACAAAACACAAAGCCCATGAATAAGCATATGTACTATTACTAGAATGTTTCTGTGAACTATAATTTATATCTTAACGTTTTTACTACATACAGTCAATATGAAGTACTTCATGAAGATAGTGTATCCACAAGACTATAGATGTTTTATACAACCTAGCATCCTTAAATTTTTTTGTCCTTATAGATGTTTTGGGATGAATTATATGTATGGTTTTTGCATTTGACTTGAATTAAATGACAGTCAAAAGGAAAGATCTTAAACATTTAGAAAAATGTGTATACCTTGCCAAGATTTACAAAAAAATAAGTAAACTAAATAACTCAGTCTCAGAAGGGAGGAAGTTGAATCAGTAAACTTGTGTATACCTTGCCAAGATTTACAAAAAAATAAGTAAACTAAATAACTCAGTCTCAGAAGGGAGGAAGTTGAATCAGTAAACTACAAAGAGAAAAAAAAGAACACATGGATTTATAAGTGAGTTCTATCAAGCACTCAATGGAAGAAAAATCACAATGCTATTATCATTACAAGTAAATAATAAAAAAAAATGACCGTGTTGATAGTTCTCCTAGTATGAGATGTGTTAGCCACATTAGAGGATTTTTTTAAAAAAAATTATATTCTAATCAGTCATAAAAAGTTATTAAAAATATAACAATTATTTGAAATATTGATTTATTTATGCTATTATAAGGGATGAACTTTACCCTAAGAATAAATTTTGCCAGATATGTTAGTTAATAATTTTACGAAGCCAGTGTGACTAGCAAAACTTTTATAAAACTGACCTTTTATTGTTGAAAATAATGTATGTTTCCAATAAAAACTTTTATCTCTATGAACTAAGAAATCATCAAACCAAGTTTGTGAGTTTTGAATGCACTTTTTTATTTGTAGATTTTGTAACTTTTTCATATCCTCATATCTTCTCTCAATATCCCTCTCCTAATCTCCTTCTAGAAAACCATCCTACAGAAACAATATTTTTAAAGAAAAAAAATAGAGTAAGAGACTAAAAACCAAAAAACATCAATACATCAAAAAAGCCTGAAAACGTATGCTATGTACTACACATACTAACCTATCAACTGTGGAAAGGAGGGGAATTGCCATGTCTTCTCATATCTCTTCTTTGGAATCATACTTGCTTTCTGTAATTTCACAATATTCACTTTTGAATGTCTTGTGGCTAATCTTTCCATTTACATTATTGTAGTCACTGTGTGTAATGTTTTCTTGCCTCTCCTTACCTTACTTTGCATTAGATCATGGAAATCTTTCCATGCTTTTCCGTATTTATTATATTCATAAGTTTTTAACACAGTAATATTTCATGACATTCATATGCCATACTTTGCTTCATCAATCCATAAATGATAATCTACCTTGTTTCTAACTCTTTGCTGCCACAAAAAGTGTCACTATAAATATCCTGGTGAATATGAGCACTTGTTTTCTTACAAATGTCTTTCTTGGGATATGTCTGACAGTTAAATCTCTGGATCATAGAGTATGGATATCACTCGTATGCTTTATTATTTGCCTGGTTTCCCATCCTCTCTACATTGACTATTTCCATTTTTTGTCATCTTTGCCAAATTTGAACTTATGATTTTTCTTCTTTCTCAGATTTCTGGTAATATTAGCCTTTCTCCTTTTTAATCTTCCTGTTGCTCATATTTCAACTCTTGTTTCAGTCTCCTGAGAGCTGGACCCCGAAGCCTTCTCAGCTTACTTTTATACGAGAGATTTCACTTTTCACCATCATTTGTCTTAGCTTGATGCTAGTCCTTTGTCCTTCCGGTCTAGTGGAGTCCCACACAAATGCTGGCCCTCTGCCCAAATTCCTTTTGGTTTCTGTTTCAATATTTTCATTGCTGCTTCAGTTATTTCATACCTCCGCTTTCCTATCCTTCTTCAGCTTCCTCCTCTTCTTTTTCCTTTTCACTGGGTTTTGGACAGGACAAAGTTGAGTTCTACTTCTTCTTGCCACAAAATGGTTGGATAAAAGCAAGGGAGAATGGATGGGGGTGGTGACTTGGTAGACACTACAGTACTTGTACAGGAATTGCTCAGTGGATCTCAGAACATAGGCCTGTAGGTCTGTTGTGCAGATCTTCCATAGTGAAAATTGGAGAGGGTGGAAGAGATGTTGAGTGAGCACTGTGGAGGTTAGGTATTGGTCTTTGCTGTCACTCAGGTTATTACCTAGTTAAGGTTTTTGATATAAATCTGCGGGGGTGGGGGAGATGTAAAAGGCTGCTATGTTACCTCTTGTGCATAAGTCTTATTTTGGTGAGCTTTGAGAGACCATGAGGATCAAAAATAATCTAGTCTGCCATCTTACTGATCATATGACACATAAATTGAGTCATTTCTTTTAAATACAAAAATGCAGCACCCTTCAATAGCTTACAAAACAACTGATTGACATGAGAGAAGACAAAAACCTGTTAGCCTAATTTCAACTAAAACCTTTGCAGAAACTGATTGAAAAAAGGATTGCTATTTGGCAGGAACATTTAATTATGACTTTTTGCTTTTTATTTACGTTTCAATATAATTATGTTCTATATCATCAGTAAGACCAAATTTTTAAATAATATAACTTATAGTAAGCACTTCACATCATAATATTAAAACAAACTTTTCAAAAATAATGGCACATAGTCACATTGCTTCACTAAAATATTAAATATTA
Source organism: Bettongia penicillata ogilbyi (assembly GCA_023548195.1). NCBI lineage: Eukaryota > Metazoa > Chordata > Mammalia > Diprotodontia > Potoroidae > Bettongia > Bettongia penicillata. The sequence continues at coordinate 1,407,609 of JAJHZJ010000072.1, read as the reverse complement.
CTGACATTAATTTAGTAGCAAAATAAACTTACTCTAATTAAAACACTAATATTCCAGTTTGGTGAGAAAAAAAATATTTGTGCCACCAAAAAGAGAGAAATTTTTTTAAAATGTTATTTAGGTTTCATCTTATCTTTTAAAAAATTCTTATTATGTATGTTTATAATGAATAAAATACATGTTGATAGTAATAGTACACAGAATAATTTATATGTATATGTGTATTCTATGTGGGTGTCTGTATGCATATGTATTTACCATGCATGCTCAAAAAAGTTTCAATAATGCAGGTGCTCAATCAAAGCAGTTTGGAGAGAACCAATCTACAGCATATATTATATACTAATTTTTGCAGTGGAGATTGAATTCAATATATTGAACTTTAAATTACTTGCTTACAACATGAAGAATACTATCTTCTAGTATGAATGTGATAAAAATATGTACTCCCTTGGAAAAACGACCCAACTTTTCTGCATTTCTAGTGCCTCATAGGAGCAAGGTGACTCAGTGTACAGAAGTCTGGACCTGAAGTCAGAAAGACCAGATTTAATATTTGGCCTCTTATAAAGGAGTAAAACTGTGTATTCCTGGGCATGTCACTTAAACTTTTGTCTGCCTCAGTTTCTTCAATTGTAAAATGGGGATAATAACATTTCCTACCTCTCAGGATTGTTTTGAAAATTGAATGAGATAATATTTGTAAAACAGCACAGTATCTGGCACATAAAACTACACAATAAAGTCTAATCATTTTGGGGTTAAAGCGGACTTTAGAGATTATCTAGTTATCTGCTTATTTATTGTCTGCTTCATTTTATAGTGGAATAAGTTGAGATCCAGTGAGTCTGAGATAAATGTAGCAGGGATTGTACACTCTAGGTAGGGACCGCAGGACCATTCCTCTGATAGTGTACTAGAACTCCTTTGATAACTTCTGGGGATACCAAGGTTTCAGCACTGAAAGTCTTGGTATATTGAGATGATGAAACCATTCACCTATCAAGTAGGAAGGACAGCTGAGGCAAAAAAACTTTCAAATGGAGTCATTCCCTCCTTAGTCCTCCTCCTAAGCATACAAGTAATCTTCAACAGCCTCCTTGTAGAGATAAAGACAGGGTTGGTGCCCTTTCCTGATCCTGGTAGAAGTAAAGGGCATATATATAGTAATGAAAAGCATGTCTGGACTTAAGCGAGCCTGAGCCTTGGGCTTCTAGATGCTACTTCTGTTTTGTATCTTTTTCAGTATAGGGACTGAACTGCAAAATCAAAACGAATGTATCCAATTTTAGAGGCAACCTTGTGATTTTGAAATGCCCAGAGCTTCTGGATAATTTGGTTGGAGCCAATGGAGAGTGGAGGAAATTTATCAGAGAGCAACAAAAAGGAGTTTAACCCATGGCAAGGCTTGCCAGAAGACAGGAGAAGGAGAATGAAAAGGGGATGTGTATTTGTGAAGCACCTACTATGTTCCAGGCACTTGGACTTTGGCTTGTCTTCCTTTCTCAAAGAGGAGCGTGGCATCAAAAAGCTCACACCATGACTTGCAAGTGAATTGGATCCAAGTGAGGGAGGGCTGTGCAAAGTCACTAACCTCACTTTCTCCTCCGGAGCCATCTGGGTCCACTGGCATGATTGGATATAGTCCTGGATGCAGTGGGAGACGTTGGCCAGCACTTTACATATATCTTATTGGATTCTCACAGTAATCCTGTAAGGCAGGTGCTATTAATATCTCCAATTTACAGATGAGGAAACTGAGGTAGACAAAGATTGTGACTTGACTAGAGTCACAGACATAAAAAGTGTCTGAAGCTGAAATTGAACTCAGGCCTTCCTGACCTTAGGTCCAAGACTCTATCCATTGCAATGCCTATGGGCCTGGGGGGAAGTTATTTTGACCATGAAGAGATGCGTTGAAATGTAAAATGCCTATTGAGTAGTTCCACAATTTTCTACATGCTCTGAAATTTAAATCCTGACCACCTGGGAGAGTATGAGAGTACTTATAATTTACTACATACTGTTTTACTTCTTTTATCAATGCACATATATGCATCTTTATGTTGTGTTTATTTTATATGGAGGAAATAAAGAGCTATCCTAATGTATGATTTGTAGTGTACACTGAGAACTTCTCTACTCCTCTTTTTGGGGAAACCTTAGATGTGACCCCTAATCTAAGCTTTAAAGAATTTTCCCTGGGTCTTTCAGATGGGAGTGAAAAAAGAGAAAATGGTAAGAAACTAACCCTTCTCTTTGGAAGTCAAGCTCCCTTAAGACTGAATCTAGCCCTTTTATGAATGAACCGGGATCAGAGACATACCTTGGGTTCAGAGGGAGAGGGCACAGCAGGCCACTTCTCCTGAATCGAGAAGCAGGTTATTGTTAAATAAAATAGAAAAGTTTTCTATTGTCAGTCAGGTATAAAATAAGCATGATCTGGGAATTTTACAAATATAAAACACATTTTAGTAAAAGGGTGGTAGTGATACTCATAGGTAGCAACTCAAAGGCTCCTTTAACTTCATAAATTAAAAATATTTAATTCACTCTCTAATTTTCTAGGGACCCATTTAATTTACTTTTTAAAAATTTCTCTTTGCTGATTTTCTGACTAGGTTTTATATTTGTTTTCCCCAAATTTATTTGATTTTTTTCAAAGTTTATTTTTCCATGGTATTTCTTTGACTTTCCCTTAACTTTAATGTAATTTCTATCATAAAAATAGCTATATTTTACTTGTTATTATTGAATTGGCATTTTCCTTCCTTCTTGAATTATCTCTTTAAAGTTTCCCTCATTTAAGATTTATGATTGTTTATCAGTACTTTATCTATAACCTTTTCCCCTCCTTAGTTGTCTTTTTGTAATGTTACTGAATCTGATGGCCTAAAAATAGCTTTAAAGTCATAAGTAGGCATGAATGCCAGTTGTTTTTAATTATAAAGAAGGACTGCTATTGTTTCTTGATTACTTTTTGTAACTGGAAAGATTTTATTTACAGTGAAACTGTCAGTTCTATCATCTTCTCAAATGTGCTGTTTTATGAGAAATACACATAAACACACATACTGTTTCAAAGTGCTGAAGAACTGCAGGGCTAAGTAACATTCTGCAAAAATACAAGGAAATGATGAATTCTTTTAATAACAATTTCTAGAATCTATATAGTATTTTAAGATTTGCAAGCTACATTACAAAATCATTTCATTTTATCCTCATGTCAACCCTGGAGAGTCTGTGCTATTATTATCGTCATTTTACAAATGAAGAAACTGAGTTGAAGTGGCTTACCCAGTGTCACAGGTCTAATAAGTGTTTGAAGTCAACTCCAAGTTCAAAGGTCAGGCCACTCTGCCATTAGACCCCTACATTCTCTTTGTAGTAGGAAAAGTAAGTAGGATAAGACATGGATTTGTGCCAAAAATTTCCAGGCAGAAAAAGACAGTAAGTAATAAGCCACTGAACCATCACTAAGTTTTATTTGCATAAAATTTGATTTAATTTTATTTATATGCTACACATCCTACCATGCAGAAGAGGAACTTAGATTTTATTGTCTCATCAAATTTATCGGCTCCAGCTTTGTTATTAGGAGATGGAATTGAGTCAAAGTATGTTTTCTTAAAGAAAAACATCATAAATACATGATGCACATCATAATATACCCTATCTCCCTTCTAGAGAGATAGCATGAGAGGTATTTAAAAAAGCTGTATCTTTCAAAGACTTCTAACAGTGTCTTCATGTTTTGTGATGTACTTCATATCTAAGATAGAGAACATTGTCTTGATTAATCACATAATTCCTGTTTAATGCACCATTTGACCTCTTCAAAACTGACCTTAAGTGGAAGATCTGAATTAAGAAAAATTTGTTTTCAATACTTGTCTACTAAGTTCCACTTATAGAGAGAAAGATGTGATGAAGCTCCCCTGGGAACTTAGTTAAACTGCTTCTCTTTCATAAGCATAGAAATACACAATTGTCCGTCCAGACTATTTTGCATGACTGGCTATATCACCATTAGACTTAATCAATCCCTAGAGCTCCACTTTCTAAGTTTGTCCTGAGATTCTCCAAATCTCTTTTCACTGACCTTGCATCACATAGATTTGTAGTTCCCACTTTTGTAGGTAATTGATCTGCAGAGGAGAGATAAGCCCACAAGCATAAGTTTTGAAATTCATATAAAGACAGTTACCTCCTCCTTTCATGTAGGATTAAACTACCCTAGAGCAGATGGAGATTTTCTTTATGCCCATGGGAGTAAATTACACTTGAAAATTTTAGAAAGGAATGATGAGGGACTTGTTACTGACTAGTACGACATCATGAGAAAGTCTAATTTTCAGAGGCTAGTCTGTCCTTCCTGTGAAGGCAAGTGAGAGATGGCAAAATATCAATAGGCTTTATTTTCTCTACTCTTTTTTTCTATTCCTTAAAAGCCTAATATTACCACCAGTGTCTGAGCTGTTTTAAAATGGCTTTTAATAGTTTACAATTCTTTATGTTCTGTGACTTTCTTCATTTTCTGGACTTCAGTAGTATGGTTTACCTTCTTTCTCTTTCTACTCTTAAAACCCCCTTGTTTCATTATTGAGTTCCTCCCAGAACCTCCATTTTAAGAAAGAGCTCAGAGTATTCATCCTTCATTTTCTATGCATTTCAACCATGCTTTTCCTTATGAGTTCCACCCCTCCCTGCTTTAAAGTAGTTTTTTTTTTTAATATACCAGCCTCCTTCATTACAATACAAGCTCTTTGAAGACAGGGGCTACCTATCTTTTTGCTTTTTGTATTTGCATCTTTTGCATTGTCAACTACATGGTAGATATTTAATAAATGTCTTTTGACTTGACTTTGTTTCTCTATTGCAGAATGATTTTTGTTTTAGATATATGTATAATTGTAAATTCTCTAGGATTTTCTAAAAAATATTGGCATTAGTAAATAGGGATTTTTATTTCTTTTCCTTTCTATATGGCTTTAATTTATTTCTCTTCTCTTATTGAATTACTAGTATTTCTTGAACTATACCAAATAAAAAAGGAGAAAGTGGTCATCCTTGCTTCATATCTGAACCTAGTCAGAAAACCCATGTGTCTTCATTCCATATGATACTTGATTTTGCATTTAGATAGATACTTGAAATGCTTTTATTAAATGTAGTTTCTTTTATGCCTATACTTTGTAGTATTTTTTTTACATTTTTTATTTATTTGTATTTTGTCAAATACTTTTTCTACAACCATTGAGAAAAACAGGTAGTTCTAGATGTTTTTATTTTTAATGGTTGAACCATTCTTGAATTCTTGTTATAAATCCAACTTGTTCATAATGAATGATTTCTTGATTTGCTGTATTCTACTTCATAAGATTATATTTTAAAACTCTGAATCAAAATTCATTTAAAATAATACCCTATAGTTCTCCTTTGCTCAATTCTTCCTCAGTTTAGATAGTGGAACTACATGTATGTTGTCTCTAAAAAGGAATATGATAGTTTGTTTTCTTATCTTTTAAGAATCATATATGACGGGGAAGAGCCAAGATGGCAGAGTAGAAAGATTCATATATGCTAGCTCCGAAAACACAGCCAATAAAATACCTGTAAAGAAGAACTCCCAACAAATTCTGGAGCACTGGAAACCAGAGAACAACAGAGTGGAGGAGATTTCTGTTCCAGAGAGCCCTGAAAAACCAACACCAAAAGTTCGTCATGCACAGGAACTGGAGCAGAGCCCAGCCCTGCCTTGCCCGAATGGCACCGAGAGGAGCAGATCCGAGCAGGCTTCAGGGATGGAATTTCCAGTGGCTGCGAAGGTCCCTCCACCCACAGACACCAAAGGTCAGTGAGAGAGTCTTTTTGGCTGGCCAAGAGGGGAACAGGGTGTCTCCATAACTCAGGTCCCCTTGGGAGGCAGCAGTGGAGGCAGCAACAGACAGGAGCTCCAAAGGCAGACAGGAGCTCAAATCCATTGTTGAAGGTGTCTGAATAACCCTCCTGAGGGAACTGAACCCTGTGAGGTGTCCCTACCACCATGCCAGCAGCTGAACTTAATCTCACACTGAAGAGCAGCCCTGACCCCCACCTGAGCACCTGAATTTAATCTCACACTGAATAGCAGCCCCACCTCCACTGAAAGCCCTGAGGCTGGGAAGGAGCATTTGAATCTCAGACCCCAAGCACTAGCTGGGCAGATCTGGGGGCAAGGAGGGATGGAGAGGAATCTCAGAAGTCAAGTAACTGACTGGGAAAATGCCCAGAAAAGGGAAAAAAAATAAGACCATAGAAGGTTGCTTTCTTGGTGTACAGATATCTCCTCCCTTCCTTTCAGATGAGGAAGAACAATGCTTACCATCAGGGAAAGACATAGAAGTCAAGGCTTCTGTATCCCAAACATCCAAAATAAATATTCAATGGGCTCAAGCCATGGAAGAGCTCAAAAAGTATTTTGAAGATCAATTAGAGAGGTGGAGGAAAAACTGGGAAGAGAAATGAGAGAGATGCAAGAAAAGCATGAAAAATGGGTCAATACCTTGCTAAAGGAGACCCAAAAAAATGCTGAAGAAAATAACACCTTGAAAAACAGGCTCACTCAATTGGCAAAAGAGGCTCAAAAAACCAATGAGGAGAAGAATGCTTTCAAAAGCAGAATTAGACAAATGGAAAAAGAGGTTCAAAAGCTCACTGAAGAAAATAGCTCTCTCAAAATTAGAATGGAACAGATGGAGGCTAATGACTTCAAGAAAAACCAAGAAATCACCAAACCAAACCAAAAGAATGAAAAAATGGAAGATAAAATGAAATACCTCATTGGAAAAACAACTGACCTAGAAAATAGATCCAGGAGAGATAATTTAAAAATTGTGGGACTACCTGAAAGCCATGATCAAAAAGGAGTCTAAACATCATCTTTCATGAAATTATCAAGGAAAACTGCCCTGAGATTCTAGAACCAGAGGGCAAAATAAGTATTGAAGGAATCCATCGATCACTGCCTGAAAGAGATCCAAAATGAGAAACTCCTAGGAACATTGTGGCCAAATTCCAGAATTCCCAGGTCAAGGAGAAAATATTGCAAGCAGCTAGAAAGAAACAATTCCAGTATTGTGGAAATACAATCAGGATAGCACAAGATCTAGCAGCTTCTACATTAAGGGATCAAAGGGCCTGGAATATGATATTCCAGAAGTCAAAGGAACTAGGACTCAAACCAAGAATCACCTACCTAGCAAAACTGAGTATAATACTTCAGGGGAAAATATGGTCTTTCAATGAAATAAAGAACTTTCAAGCATTCTTGATGAAAAGACCAGAGCTGAAAAGAAAATTTGACTTTCAAACACAAGAATGAGAAGAAGCATGAAAAGGTAAACAGCAAAGAGAAGTCATAAGGGACTTACTAAAGTTGAACTGTTTACATTCCTACATGGAAAGACAATATTTGTAACTCTTGAAATTTTTCAGTATCTGGGTAGTTGGTGGGATTACACACACACACACACACACACACACACACACATGTCCAGGCACACAGAGAGAGAGAGAACAGAAAGTGAATTGAATAGGATGGGATCATATCTTTAAAAAATGAAGTTAAGCAGTGAGAGAGAAATGTATTGGGAGGACAGAGGGAAAAATGGAATGGGGCAAATTATCTCTCATAGAAGAAGCAGGTAGGAGACTTTTTAGTGGAGGGAAAAGGAAGGGAGCTGAGAGAGAAACATGAAGTTTACTCTCATCACATTTGACTAAAGGAAGGAATAAAATGCACACTAATTTTGGTATGAAAACCTATCTTACAATACAGGAAAGTGGGGGAGAAGGGGATAAGCAGGGTAGGGGGAATGATGCAAGGGAGGTCAATGGGAGGAGGGAGAAATTTGAAATCAACACTCTTGTAGGGTAATATAGTTAGGGAACTATAGTTAGGGAAATATAGTTAGTCTTACACAACACAACTATTATGGAAGCCATTTGCAAAACTACACAGATATGGCCTATCTTGAATTGCCTGCCTTCCCAAAGGGAATGGGTGGGTAGGGAGGGAAGGGGAGAAGTTGGAACTCAAAGCTTTAGGAACAACTCTTGAGTATTGTTCTTGCTACTAGGAAATAATAAATACAGGTAATGGGGAATAGAAAGTTATCTGGCCCTATAGGACAAAAGAGAAGATGGGGAAATGGGAAGGGAAGGATGATAGAAGAGAGGGCAGATTGGTGATAGGGGAAATTAGAATGTTTGGTGTATTGGGGTCGGGGAAGGGGACAAATGGGGAGAAAATTTGGAACCCAAAATTTTGTGAAAATGAATATAAAAAGTTAAATAAATTTAACTAAAAAAAAGGAATCATGTATGAAACATTTACACTAATTATTCCTTAAAACTCTGAAATAATTATACTTTGAATCCATTTGGACCATCAGGACATCTTCCTTTTTCCTTTACTCTCTTCTCTCTTTCTCTCTCTCTCTCTCTTTCCCTCTCTCTCTCTCTCTCTCATTTATTAAGTGCTCACTAAGTGTTGCAACTATGCTCAGTATGTCAATTTATGTTCACAACTACCCTGAGATATAGGAGCTGTCATTGTTCTCTTTTTGCAGATGAGGAAACTGAGGCAAAAGTTAAATGACTTACTAAGAATCACATGTCTAAGATCGGATTAGAATTTTTCTTACTAACTCTAAGTCCTGGGTTCTATCCACTATGCATCTTTCATAGTTTCATTACAGCTAGATCAATTTATTTTTCTGAGATTGATTTGGTGAAGGATTCTATTTGGTCTTCAATTATTTGAGTATTTTACATTTTTGAAAATATCTATTTTTTGTGTGTTCTCAGTTTTAATAGCACGTGACTAACAGTAGATTCTGATGATTTTTTTCTGAATTTTTTTTAGCAAGGCAATCAGGGTTAATTGATTTGTCCAGGGTCACACAGCTAGTAAGTGTGCCAGGAGTCTGAGGTCATATTTGATCTCAGGTCCTCCTGACTAGAACAAGTGCTCTATCCAATATGCCACCTAGCTGCCACTTGCATCTCACTTGAATAAAATAATTACTCTTTTTAACTGTTCCTAAAGGTTTTATTTTTTAAATTTCATATCATATTCAGACTTATCCCAGTCTTTCCCAATTATTGAGCTATCCAATTATTAATAAGAATCTTATATTTTGCATTTTACTTACATAAAAAGTAAAAGATCTGTCCTTATTCAATCCCTGTAATCAGTCTTTGATATGTACCTAAAGTTTCTCTTGACTCTTGTATGTCAAATCTGTTAAGTTCAGGGATTTTTTTAGTCTTCTGTGTATTTATTGTTTAACAGCAGAATGCCCAACATCGGTCATCACAACTACTAAATAGTCAGCTGTGCAAAAAAGTATATATAGTGCTTGTACAAATGGGAGACATGATTTTTTAAATAAATACTTAAACACAAATTTATGGTCCTACAAAAGAGAATTTAAACTAGATGGTCTAAGTTGATTTGCCTCCTTGGACCCACAGAAACTGTTATTTTCCCAAAAACCCATAATCAATGTACTGCATCATCATCAGTTCCACTGTGTGAATAATGCATCCCAATAAATGAGTCCCTTTTTCTAAGAGCTTTTTCATGATCTGGCCTGAATAAAAAGGTTACAGAGATTTCTTGAAAGTCAGTGGTCCAAAATGCCAAGTATGGTTAAGTATTCTATATGATCTACATTCACTGGTTCCTTAGTTAGGATGTACTTAGATTACTTTCTTCAATTCATCATACAGGAGAAGCACGAAAGCTCACTCATGCCTCTAAGGACATTGGACTAGGCACCCTTGAAGAAAGTTTTGCCACCCTCATCTTTAGCAATCTTCTTTCTGCAGTAATTGTCCCAGTGTACATGATATCAACTCTTTTGCACCCAGACTGCATCATCATTTGCTGCCATGCCTTACTGTATTGAAGGGATAAGAGACCACACCTGCTACAGCAGTCACTGATTGTGCAATCACCCAGTTTATCACAATATGAGTGTTCTTCGGATCTGGGAGCATACCTTTTGCTGCATCATAGATGCCAAAATAAGCTGCTCTACAGATAATGATACTCTGTACTGAGACACTGAAACCTTGATACAAGCCACGGATTCCATTAGACTTGGAGATTTTCACAAGGCAGTCTCTCTGACCTTAGAATTCTCTCTCAATGTCAGATTTCTCAACATCAGCTGCCAAGCAGGTTCTCATAAAATCCAAAGGGCAAACAAAGCAGAGAGAAATGGTTCCAGCTGCTCCCCCAGAGGCAAGGTTGCCAGCAAAATACATCCAAAACTGTGTGTGCTTGTCCACTCCTCCCCAAAACACCTATTTATACTTATCCTTAAAGGCAAAGTTAAGGGCCTGGATGGGAAAATATCTGATGACATTTGCTAAGTTACCAGCCGGAAAGAAAGCACCCCTTGTTCCTTTGGAACTCGGACTATACAATCCATTATGTCTTTGTACTGCTTATCTGCGGCAATTTATTTACTTGCATGCTGCACCTGCAATAGTAGCTTAACTCTCTCAGTGGGGGCCACCAACGTCTTAGAGATAGCAGCAGTGATGCCACCTGCCAGGAAGTCCTTGGCGAAGGAGATGGACTGTTGTCTCAAGGTTACCAAGGAAGAAGGTGCTGAAGTTGGAGAAAAGAAAGCCGGGTGAGAGAGCGCAGAAAGCTGGGGAACTCGCTGCTGCCTGCACACAGCCCCTTGTTACAGCTAGGACCAAAAGGGCAGAGTTTTTTTCCTAATAAAGTCTTCAAAGTCTGATAGTTGATCAAATGTCCATTTTGTTTATGCTTCACTTTGTTGGGTAAGATATTTTCAGCCAGAACCCCAGTTCTTTTGCACTTGAATATATAGTGTTCCAAGCCCTTCAATCCTTTACTGTCTCTGTTGCTAGGTCTTGTGTGATTCTTATTGTGGCAACATCATATTTAAATTATTTTATTCTTGCTGCTTTTAATATTTTATCTGTGAGCTGAGTGATTTGGAATTTGACTATAATATGCCTATGAATTTTCCTCACAGGATCTCTTAAGTAGTGAACGTTGGATTTTTTTTCTATTTCTACTTTTCCCCTTGTTCTAATGCTTCAGGAAAATTTTCTTTATTTATTATCAATAATTTTTTTGATCATAGCTTTCAAGTAGTCAGATGATTTTATGTTTTCTCTTCTCACTCTATTCTCCAGATCTGTTGTGTTTCTTATAAAATATTTCACTTTCGCTTCTATTTTTTCTTCTTATTTGGTTAAATTATTTCTTGATCTCTTATGATTTTGCTGGCTTCACCTACCCCATCCTAATTTTCAAGGTATCATTTTATTCCTTAGGATTCTGGATCTCCTTTTCTAATTGGTTGACTTCCCTTTATAATCTTCTTTTCTTGAATTATTTTTTTTTTGTTTTTCTTCCATCTCTGTCATTTGATTTTTAAAATCTTTTAAATGATCTTATATGAATTCTTTTTGGGCAGGTGACCATTTAACATTACTCTTTGGGGTAGAAGGGTTTTTTTTTTTGCTTCCATATCCTTTTCTGAGGATGAACCCTGGTCTTCTCTGTTCCTATAATAACTTTCAGTGGTTGGATTCTTTCTCCTTTGCCTGTGCATTTTTTTTGTGGTAATAGCTTAATTTTTGTAATCACCTCTAGGCCTGGGGTATGGGGGATGGTGCCTCTTGCCCCTGATCTTCAGATCTCCTCTCTTGCTTAGAACTAAAGCCAAACCTCCAGACTCCTGTAAGTGTCCAAAGCCAGGGGCATCCTGTCCCACTGCTTCTGCACTCATTGGGCATGTGCTCTTTCCTTTTTGCCCTGGCCCACACAGCTGAGTCTGACATTCCTTGTCAGAAGAGGTTCCCTCACTATCCCAGGGAGGGAATTGTTCCTGTGGCTGGAACCCATGCAGACTCTCAAATCAACTATCACCAGAGCATGGCACATGTTATTAAAGGGAACCCTAGCCTAGAGGTATTTACTCCTCAAAGGGACCAAACCTTGTCTTGAGATTTTTCTTCTCATCTTCTCAAATTGTGTGGTGCCCCCATTCTTATTTATTTTTACCAGCACTTTTTTCTTCTGATTTTGATGTGATTTCATTCTCTATTTTGGTGATTTAACTTTCTCTTCTATTTAATCAGATTGGCTAAATGATTTTCAGTTTTGTTAGTTTTTGCAAAGAACTAGCTTCTAGCTTTATTATTTATATAGTCTCTTTGATTTCCAATTGATCTATTTCTCCTCTACTTTTAAATGCCTTCTCTTGCACTTATTTTGGATTTAGTTTTTGAATTTTTAATTTTGCAAATGAATATTCAGTTCATTAACTCTTTTCTTTCCTATTTTGTTAATGTATGTTCTTAGGGAAATAAATTCATTCTGAGGTCTACTTTAGTTGTGTGCCAGAAATTTTAACATACTGTTTCATCTTTATCATTTTTCATACAATTATTGTTTCTAAAATGCAATACTTGACCTATTTGTTATTTAGGATTGCATTGTTAAGTCCCTGCATGGGTTCATGTTTTTTCTTTGTGCTGTTAGATCTGTTTATTTTTGTGTTATGGTCTGTAAATAATTTTTATTGTTACAATTATATATAACTATTATAGTAGGATATATCCAATTATAATGCCTTTGCACATTTATATATCAATAGCTCTGGACCAGAACATATGACAAATCTTTGTCAAGGTTCCATGAGGCAGTGCTGAGAAATATTCAGGTGATACCAAAAGATTTTTACCTTTAGTTTTCCCAGTAATTTGTTAAATTCTACATTTTCTTTTTTGTTAGATTTATCCAAAACTGAGAGAAGTAAATTAATATTTCCTGCTGTTATTGGCTTTTTTAATTAAGCTAATAATTTTTACATTATGGACAGATGCTATAGCATTTTAAGTTTGTAAATTTAATATTCAAATTGGTTTGTTGTCTATTGTTTCTTTCAGCATAATTTAATTTCTTTATTTCTATTTATGCTGCTTATTTTTGTTTCTGCTTTGTGCAATAGTATAACTATAGTTCCTATTTTTTGATTCATCTGATGAATCCTGTAAATTCCTTCTTTTTGTTTTGTGTTTGTCTTTGTTTTTAGATGTGTTTCTTGTAAGCAACAGATTGTGTCTTTCCAAGGATGGGATTCTTAGCCAATTTGTTGATTTCTTTTGTTATACTGGATTGTTTAATTGGCTCACCTTTAAATTAATTTTATAATTTCCTCCATTTCTGTCTCTAATATTGCAGAATCTTATTCAAGTGGGCTTTGAACTGCAGGTTACATATAGTCAAAAGCTCTGGAGTAACCGTTGTTCATTGTGAAAAGAGCTATACTGCCTTACTTTGTAGCTTTTTATATGTATGCTTCAACATAATTTTCCACATTGTGCCTCTGCATGATTTGCCTATTGTTCTACAAAGAATCAACAATCATTCATTAAGCATGTAGCATGTGCCAAATAATGTGCTAGCACCTCAGGATACAAACTCAAAGAATGGAAATTATCTCTTCTTTAAAGGACAGTATAATCTAATGGTTATTTCAAATGAGGACTCTATGTACCTAATTACTGAAGGAATAATATGGTCTAGGAGATCTAACCACAAGATTTAGAACATAAATGAGCAATCAGTGTCATCAAGTCTAAATTAACAGACCTAGAGAACTTTTGACTTACCCAGGCTATGACAGGTAGTGAATAACAAAGCAGAATGGTTTAGATAGCAGAATCTGATATACGTTTTGCCACAAACACATTTAAACTATAAAGATGCACACAGAGTTAAAATAAGGTAGGTCAACAAAATCTATTATGTTTCAGGTCACTTCTCAAAAGCAAGATTAGCAATTATGATCTCAGATAAGACAATAAAGAAATAGACTCGATTCAAAGAGATAAACAGGGAAAATATTTTATACTTAATTGTATCACAAGCAATTCTTAAAATATATGCAACAAACAGTAGAGTCTAATCTCTAGCACTACCTTTGATTGCTAGGACAATTCTTGCCCCTCCTTCTCACACATAAGTGAGGGATCAATGAAGATCTGTAAGATGACTCTGTCTTGCATGACATGTTTGAGTTTTGAATATTAGACTTTTAAAGTACTCTTGTTTTCTGTTTTGGAAGAAGGTGTTTCTGCAAGGTATACCTTCACGAAATCAAAGCATTACTTTAATACTAACAACAATTTTCCTTTCCCTTATTTGGGTTATTAATCTTACCTCCCTCCAAAAGGGAAGATTTCAAGGGGAGAAAGCAAAAACTCTTAGCCTCTCTATTAAGCTGGGTTATATCTATGTGAAGAAGAAAAATGAATCTAACATTTCATAGAGGACAATGTCCAGGTTATTAATTGTACATTTTCTAACTTACGGATAATTGATCAGGACTCCTGTGATCAGTTAATTTCTACTCCTACCTTATCCTTCAGCTCAGTTGATGAAATTACAGAAGATAACAGGGAGAACAATGTTAATATCTTAACTGAGGTGCAGTGTCTACGTTTTGTTGCCAAATTATAAGATTTTTCTAAAATCATAAATTAAGACTTGAAGGGACTTAGAGTTCATAAAATTTGTCTCTCATTTTGAAAATGAAGAAATTGAGATCTATTAAATGATATTCCCAGGATATATAACTTATATGTGAGGCAGAATTCAAACCCAGGTCTTCCTGTCTCAAAGCATAGGGTGTTGGCTGTTATTAGAGGACCTAATGATCTAACATACCTCCGATGACCTTTTAAAAACTGTCAGTTAAGGCAAGAGGCAGCTCTCAGGACTGTGAACTTTATGAGTCATCCAGAAAGCCATTTATGGAAGAAAAACCCAGCCACTGAGAGGAAAATTTTTCTTGATTCTTAGAGAGGAGATTTTTTTTCTCCTCTCTGTCTACAATAACCATAAGTATCTTCCAGTGAAGCTATTTATGACACCAAATGGGCCTAGTTGGTGAAGGCGTAACATTGGAGGAACTCTGGTAGTAGAAAATTAGTGCTTGCTTTGGGAAGCTGAGCTGCAGGTTCATGAAACCCAACTGAACAAGCTAGTCAGGAGACATAATGTGAAAAATGGGAGAAGCATGAGTACATCACAAAAAAACAAAGAGCAGCATGGCCCTGTACAGTGTGAGCCACGTATGCCTCTATGTCGCTGTGCATATGCCTTTCTACCAGTGTACTCTATTATGAGTGCCCACTTTTCCCACTGATTTTGAATGTAGTTGTGAAAAGATATGCCCAGGTTGATGAGGAAATATTTTGCTACTTTTTTTCTTACAAGGCCATCTCACTAACTTTTCTTTGAGTTAATAGTACATGTTAACTGTTAAAGGTGAGTAGATCAGTGGAGACTCATGAATTACAGGTTAAGCAGGACCGGAAGAATACCCTGACACTTGAGGTAACTGTTCTCCCCTGGGAGCCCAATCTACAAGAAGAATTTTGGGGGGAGGGTGGAGTGGGTGACTGCTTGAGATGGATATTACATAAACAAATCATGTATCTTTCCTTAAAAAAATGCATGTGATTGTAACTAAGTGGAAGTAATCAGGAATTTTGTGGATTAACTCAATTCTACTGCCTGAAGGACCAAGATAACTGTTCCAATTTAACCAGAAAACATTAAGTTTTGATGAGATCTAAGATTCATATGGTGAGCAAATGAATTTCCTGTGCCAAAAAAGGAAAGAAATAAATCATAGCAATAAAGCCATAGAATCTTGGAGCTGGAAGAAACCATAGAGATCATTTAGTCTGACTCCCTCACTTTATAAATGAGGGGACAAAAGCTAAAAGTGGCTTAGGATGATATAAGGAGCTAATGCCAAAGCCAGGATAGAGTTCAGGATCTCTTCACTCCTAATCTAATGGTTTTTCCCATTTTCCAATGGTATCTCACTAGAAGGATATTTTCATCTGCACTGTCATCTTATTGGGATAAACAAAAAAAGGAAGTATTACAAAAAAGCGAGGTAATGCTGAGAGACAGGAGAAATCACCTGAAAAGAGCAAAAATGAATGATAGCTTCAGAGACAGGGGGAACTGAAAGTGGCAAGACTGAGCATACTATATGACTTACCCTCCAAGCTACTGGATATTTAAAATATAACTCTAATTATATACCTACCAAATGACTACACTTTTGTCTATATTACTAACCTCTACATAAAAAATGAGAAAGATCTCTTTCAAAGAAGGAAATCAATTAGAAAAAAATCAAATCAAAATTTTCTCCCATATGAATATTTTTCCTTACATTTTATATTCAATGAGTTTGGCTGGTAGCAAAAACATGACATCTGTCATATCTAATGTAATAAGCTGATCATATTTTAAGAGCTGGTTTCTGCATTCCTCAGACATATAGTCTGAAAGATCCTCCCCAATAGGGTCAATTAGGAAGGATTTGTATCATAGTATGAGACTTTAAAATTGTTATTTCATTCGTTCACGTCTAGTTGAGTCTGTATTTTGTGTGATGCAGAGGTATTGGATATCGTACGTGGTACAGAATTATAAGTAATTAAATGTCTTCCTTCAAGGAATAAGAGAAAAGATCCATGATATGGGATATTTAAAATTGTTTCAATATTTTATTAAGAGTTAGACTGCATCACAAATAGTCATATACTTATAGGATTTAGAGCTTGTTGGGAATATTTAGATCACCTAATCTAAGCACTCATTTCTAAAGATAAAGAAACAGAGACCTATGGAAATAATATTGAGGTTCAAGTTCATATAGCAGAATCAGGATTCCAATTGAGGTTTTGATTCCAAATCCACAATCCTCCATTATATGGTAGGTATAGCATTATTAAAATCAAGAAGTCTTTTATTTTACACAAAATTCGTGAACATAATGCTCCAACACTGACTTGTATGTAGCTTTGGCCAACTTGTTTAACTACTCAGTGTTTCAGTTTTAAGATTATAAGATTATAATTCAAATGAAATATTATTAACATAGTCATAAAAATAAAACCCATTATTAAAATTAATAAAAATGGATTTAGGAATCCAATAAGATCTTGATGGGCTTGAACAATAAGCTAATAATATGACATCAATATGGAAGAAGGTAAAGTCTTACTTTTGGGTTCAAAAATCATCTTCAGGAGTACATTAAGGGGATAGCAAGATCAAATTTCACCTGAGGAGGGCAGCCAAGATGTTGATGGGCCTAGAGCCTATGTCATATGAAGATCAATTAAAAGAACTGGCTATATTCAGTATGGAGAACACTCAGAGGGGACTTGATACCTGTGTCACTACTTAGGCTAGTGTCATGAAAAGAGTATATTTTGGGGAGCAAGTGATAAAAATACTGAAAAATAGGAGTGGGCTAGGTAATGAAGGGCTTTAAATGTCAAATAGAGAATTTTGTATTTGATCCTAGAGATTATAGGGAGTCACTCAAGTCCTACAATTTAGGAAAATTCTTTTGGTGGCTAGACGATGGACTGGAGTGAGGAGAGTCTTGAAGCAGGCAGATATGTGCAGGCTATTGCAATAGTTCATGTATAAGGTGATGAGACCTTACGTTAGAGTGGTGACAGTGTCAGAAGAAAGAAGGGGGCCTATTTCAGAGGTGTTGCAATGGTGAAATTGATAGGCTTTGGCAATCTACTATGAGTGAGAAGTAATAAGGAATTGAAGATGACACCTAGTTTATTAGCCTAACAGATTGGGAGATAGTATTATCTTTGAAGGTAATAGAGAAGGTAGGAGATGGGGAGGCTTTAGGGATAATGATAATGAGATCTGTTTTGGATATTTTGAGTTTAAGATTTATACTGCACATTTAGTTCCAGATGTCTGAAAGGCAACTGAATATACATCATCAGAGTTCTTCAGGTTGGAGCAGGATAAGTACACTTGAGAATTACCAGCAAAGAGTAATAAATCCGTTGGTACTGATGACATCTTCACATAGTAGTAGAGAGTGAATATAGAGGTAGTTTAAAGGAAGAAGGGAAAAGGGCCCAGAACAGACACCCAAGGGACACCTATAGTTAAAGGGTATGAAATTGATGAGGATCCACCAAAGAAGACAGAACGAGTGGTCATAATGGAGGTGAGTCATGTCTCAAGACAGCATGGTGTCCCAAAAACCTAGAGAAAGGAGAGTGTCAAGGAGGAGAGGGTGGTCAACAGTGTGAAAGACTAAGGAAAATGAGGACTGAGGAAAAGTCATTGGATTTTGTAAGAAATCATTAATAACTTTGGAGAGAGCAGTTTTAGTGGAATGATATGATTGGAAGTCACATTTTAATGGTCAACTTCAGACGAAAATGAAAGAAGAGAAAATGGAGGTACCTATTATAGACAGATTTTTAAAAATATTATTTTATTTCCCCCCAGTTACATGTAAAAGCCCCATTGGATGTAAAGACAATGTTTAACATTATTTTAAATTTTTGGAGTTTCAAATTCTAACCTTCCTCTCCTTTCACTCTGAGACAATAAGCAATCTGATATAGATTATACATCTGCATTCATATAAAATATTTCCATATTAGTCATTTTGTGAAAGAAAACTCATATGAAAGAAAGGAAGAGAAAAAGAGAGACAAAGAGAGAAACAAAGAAGGAAGGATAGAAGAAAGGAAGGAAGGAAGGAACAAAGGAAGGAAAGAAGGAAGGAAGGAAGAAAGGAAGGAAGGAAGAAAGGAAGGAAGGAAGGAAGGAAGGAACAAAGGAAGGAAAGAAGGAAGGAAGGAAGAAAGGAAGGAAGGAAGAAAGGAAGGAAGGAAGGAAGGAAGGAAGGAAGGAAGGAAGGAGGAAAAGAAGAAAGGAAGGAAGGAAGGAAGGAAGAAGAAAAAGAAAAGAAAGAAGGAAGAATGTTTTGATGTATATTCAGACACCAACAATTCTTTCTCTGGAGGCAGATAGTATTTTTCTTTTTTTTTAAATTTATTTATATACTTTTAGTTTTCAACATTCACTTCCACAAGATCTCGAGTTCCAAACTCTCTCCCCACCTCTCCCTCTCCTCACCTCACAACACTGTGCATTCTGATTACCCTTTCCCCAATCTGCCCTTCTGTCTATCACACTCCTCTCTTCCCTTATCCCCATCTCCTCTGTTTTCTTGTAGGGCAAGATAGATTTCAATACCCCATTACCTATACTTCTTATTTCCCAGTTGCATGTAAAAATAATTTTTAACATTCATTTTTAAAACTTTGATTACCAACTTCTCTCCCCTCCCCACCCATCCCCACTGAGAAGGTAAGCAATTCAATATAGCTTATACATATGTAGTTATGCAAAAGATTTCCATAAATGTCATGTTGTGAAAGAATAACTATATTTCCCTCCATTCTATCCTTCCCCCATTTACTGTATTCTCTCTTTTGACCTTGTCCCCTTGATTGAAAAAGCTATTTCTTACCTCTTTTATAAGAGATAATTTGCCCCATTTAGTTTCTCCCTTTCTCCTTCCAATATATTCCTCTCTTACCCTTTAATTTTATTTTTTAAACATCATCCCTTCCTTTTCAACTCACCCTGTGCCCTCTGTCTATATGTATATAATCCCTCCAACTACCCAAATATTGAGAGAAGTCTCAAGAGTTATAAATATTGGTCAGATAGTATTCTTCATCATGAGTCATTTAGGATTGTCTTGGCTCATTGTATTGTGGAGAACAGTTAAGGCATTCAGAGCTGTTCACCATACAATATTGCTGTTACTCTGTATGATGTTCTCCTGGTTCTGCTCACTTTATTATGTATCAGTTCATATAAGAGCCCTTCTAGGTTTTTATGAAATCCTTCTGCTTGTAATTTTTTATAGCATATTATACATGTGCTATATAGGGAACACTCATTACAATTGTATACCACAAATTGTTTAGCCATTCCCCAGTTGATAGGTACCCCTTAAGTTTCCAATTCTAAGCCACCATAAAAAGAGGTGGTATAAATATTTTGGTACAAAAAGGTTCCCCCCCAACTTAAAAAAAATCTGTTTAGGAATGGACTTAGTAGTGGTATTGCTGGGTCAAAGGGTATGTATTGTTTTATAGCCCTTTGGCCATAGTTCCAATTGCTCTCCAGAATGGTTGAATCAGTTCACTATTCCACTAGCAATGCATTAGGGTTCCAATTTTCCCATATCCCCTGAAAATTTATCATTTTCCTTTTCTGTTAGATATCCTTTTCAAGGAATTTAGTATCAAAGTGTAGAAGAGATGTAGAATATTTAGTGGGGATGGAAGGGTCAAGTGAGGGTTTTTCTCCCAGAATGAAGAGACATGGGGATGTTTGTAGGTGGTGGAGAATGAATCAGTAGAGAGGAAGATACTGAAAATAAGTGACAGAGTGTAAATGACCATACTGGAAGAGTACAAGGCAGGAATTATGTTATAAATAGACTAGAAAAATAGGAGGAACCTATGTTATAAAGGGCTTTGACAGCTAGAGAATTTTATATTTGATCCTGGAAGTAATAGGGAGCCAGTGGAGTTTACTGATTAGATCTGTACTTTAGGAAAAATCATTTTGGCAACTGAATGAAGAATGAAGGAAATGAAATGAGATGGAACACAATAATTCAAAGAAGTAGAGGGCTAGCCTTCATAAGTAGTCATAAGTAGTCCTCATATGAGACAAGGATGAAAAGGAGATCATAGCAGAAGGCATCTGAGTGATGAGATAAAGAAAAGGGGAGAAAAAAGAGCTCACAGGAAATATGAAGCAAGGTCCTCAGCTGAGAAAGTAGGGGAAAGGGAGCCATGGAAGATTTGAGAAAGCATGAAAAAATTTGGAAGAGACACTACGGAGAGTGAGAGAGAAAGTTGATAGAATTGTCTAGCAGTGAGAGCCCAGTTGAGGCTGTGTAGAATAAAATTGTCATGGACTCAAAATGGTTGAATGATTTTCTCCAAGAGCATCCATCAGTATGTGAGTAGAAGCAAAGATGGTAAACAGTGAGAGTGATCTAAAGTTGAGGCTTGGCAGGGCATATTTGGCAAAAGAAGAAAGAGGATTTAAGAAATGAAGACAGAATAGAGTTGAACTGGTTCACCAAGGAGTTAAAATGGGGAGGGAGGAGAAGAAAGAGTGCAGGAGAGATGGCCTGGGAGATAACTGAGGGGATCAAGGGATTAGAGGTCACACATAAACAAAATGTAGAATTTTGTAAGGGAAGGCAGAGGGAGAAGTTTTAAATAAAATCAATAGATTAACAGGTTTTCAGAATTCTTGGACATGGAGGTGGCACATTTGTGGGTGATGATAAGGTCAAAAATAAGACCATCGTTTTGTGTGACAAAGGTTAGGATGGAGAAGTAATTCATGCAAAGTGAGTAGTTTTTGTGAGTGGGTCAGTATATGTATTGAAATCTCCTAGAATGAAGGCAGGACTTGAAAAGGAGAGAAAAACTGTGATCCACATATATAACTCATTAGGTAACAGGTAACAGGATTTTAATTGGGTGGTAGATATGAATAGTATGATCCTCATAAAAGGATGACAGCATGACAGAGGTAAGGGGAGAACATGGAAGCAGCAATAAAGAACAAGAAATATTGCCTTGATCATTGAGCCAAGGAGAATGAACGAAAGTACAGCCATTGATGGAAAGGGTGGCCAAGGAGCTTGTGTTCATCTCTTGGAACCCAAGATTCAATAATAGGAAGTGAATGTAAGGAATGAAAGATGCAAAGATTTAGGAAGAAGAGAAGTTTATCACCTATGGAACAGGCATTTCAGAAGGCACAGTGGAAGGTCTGGGTTGTGTTTCCTTGAAATTTTGGGGTTGGTCAGTTAAGGGGGTAGGAAAAAAGGAATTAAGGGGTGGGAAATGGGATTTGGATGATGACTTACAAGTGTTCAGAATCACTGAAAGGTGAAGAGGATGATCATGCTTGAGAATGGGTATCACTGAGTGGAAGGTACCACTCTTCTTTCTAAAAGAGGCTGAAGATGGGACTAGTGACAAGAGCAGTATGGCATGGGAGGCACATGGTCAGATGGAGGGGCCTTACTTCATTACTCCTCTTCATTCTAAAAGATAGAAATTAAGAAGGAAAGGGTGCAGCAGGAGAAGGAAGTCAAATTTGCTCAGCAGGAGAAATAAGTCCCATTTCCCAACAACTTTCTTTTTCCTCTTGCCTTAAAAGACAGACACATCAGGAGATGAAAAACCTGAGGTCAAAGGGAGACTTGCTTCCCTCTTTGTACTGGAGACTCTCTGCATCTCTATTGGGAGATTAGTCTGGCAACAGGGGTAGAAGTTGCCTCGTGTTGGCACGGATGGAAGTCATTGCTTTGGCACAGATGGAAGGTGCTCTGTAGACACCTTGTCACTTTCCCTTAGGGGATGCTGCACCCAGCAGATGATAGACACAAGACACGCATTCAGAGGAATGTTTGGCTCCTCTTTTCATTTGAAAGAGCAACTTCTGTTGCATACAGTTTTAAAGTTAACATTTAAAATAACAGAGCAATAATAAAATCGCCTGGCTTGTCTGTGTCTCCTTATGAATTGTTTTCGACTCTCTTGTGTGATTTTAAAACAGTTTTTTCTTCTTTTGTTGCGTCATTATGACTATCCATGAACTTCCTATGATTTCCTTAAATTGAAGTCCTCCCCTGTAACCAAGTAATAAATATCGTCAAGCAAAACAAATCAACATAGTCTCTGTCTGAAAAATGCATGTTTTATTAGGCATCTTTAGTCCATCAAGTCTCTGAAAAGAAATGAGTAGGGTTCTAAAGTTTTTTCTAAAACTTTTCTTTACACACACACACACACGCACGCACACGCACACACACAAATACACACACACACACCTGAATTCCATTATGTTCACATTACTCCTTTATTAAAAGTGCATCTTAAATTTAACATGCTACTTCCTGCACTTCTCTGATTGTGTTGCTTTCTGAAATTGTTTTATGTGTATTTTAAATGTTTCATTAACAATTTCTTTTCTTTCAGTTTGAAGTCAATCAAAGTTGTTTTCTCAAAAAAGGATATTCCATGAACCTTTAATGAGAAGTCCATTTTTCTAAGTCAAGCCTATTCCATAAGTTTTTAGCTGAAATATGTTTGTCTCTGTTATGGGAGAGATATCTTCTTTTTGAGTACATGTATGGGTACCTGATGCTGAAATATATCTACCACAATAAAGAAATTATAGAGCTAATGAACTGTGTTTCATTATGCTTACACATGGGTTCAGATCTGACAAAAATAATAAGCCTGAATGAAGATTAGCGTTCTACAAAAAGTCTCTTAGGGATAAAATTATGTCGAGTGACAGTGAAATGATTCTTGTATATATTGCAACCTTGTACAGTCCTCTTAGGGCATAAAAGTTAAACTTGCAGATTCATAATTCCATGCTTCATTCAATGTCACAGAAATTGAACAAACTTAGTTACCCAAAATCATAACCTCACGTATTCCCCTAAGGAAACAAACCTAGTTAAACAGACTCTACAGGTAAACTAAGTTAAGTTACAGAATAAATTACATTTAGAAGTTTCCTGATAGATGATCAAGGGGGAAGATTTATATGTCAGTAAGATAACCAAGAAAACTAGGGCCAGGAAAATCCTTCCTTACACAGTTAGCTAGGGTCGAATCTTTTTGGGGAGTTCATATTCCTCTTTGGCTTTTTTTTTGAGGGAGAGGGAGTAGAAAAAATTTAAAATACATGCAAGTGATTGTCAAACACTGAAAACAAAATAATTCAATTAAAAAAATAAAAGTTGTGTTCTTTTACATTATTGTATCATTGTGTAAGCTGTTCTAGTTTGACTCGCCTTGTTCTATATCAATTTATACTAGTTTCTTCATGTTTCCATTATAGATATCATCTTTTATGATCTAATAATATTCCATTATAATTATATACCATCTTTTATTCAGTCAAATGGAATTTTCCCTTAATAATTCTTTTGTAGGGCATCCCAAATTATTCAGACTTCTCTTGTGTAACTGTACTATTCTGCCCAAATAATTATTTTTAATTATCATGATTTGACTGACAATAAGTTCAGAATTAGAAATTACAATATTAGCCAGAATATTGATTAAACCTTTCTGCATCTGTCAATCATAATATCATCCAATGGCTATATATTTGTGCAATAAATAATCTAATGAATAATATTAAAGTAATCTATAAATATATAAAATAATAAACTTCTGTATAATTATTACATAGTTGTCATATAGTAATTATATATCCAATGATACTTGCCAAATTTTAAAAAGTCACTGTTGAAAAAGTACTTGCCACTTTAAAAAAAAAGAGGAATGTGAATATAATAAAAACCATGATTTTATACAATCCTTTCCCATTCTTCATATGAAAAGTTTTGTTGAATAAATAATTTAATCATAAATATCATTATTCACTTAAGAAAAAACTTCAATCAAAAATTCTTAAAAATATTTTTATGAGAAGTCTTATCTTCTAAAATGTCTATATTGTCATTGTTAAACCATTCCCCACTCAAAAACCCTCCAATTTCATACAATGATGACAAACTACTTTCAGTTTCCCCATACCAGCACCCATCAAATAAATTTATTAGACCTACATTCTCATTTGACTTAATAGAAATAAAATCACTGCAATAAAACATTGTCATGGGATTAATGTCTTCTGTTCTGAAAATGAAAGTGTTTGACTTGATATTTTATTAAGCAGCAGGAGACCATTATCTTGTGACAACATTCTATTTCATTGGCATCTCAAATATATTCATAATATCTCTTATATTTATGTTTCTGTAAAATGGGAGGATTAGAAAATGCATTATTCTCATGAAAAATAGTTATTATGGCATTGCAAACAGCATTCCAATGTGCATGTTTCAGTTATAAGAAGATATTAATAAGTGTTTCCTATTCACCCTATTTACTCACAACAAAGCTGGTTCTGCACCACAACTGGGGCTTTGCTTATTATAAGCTTCAGACCAATTTTCTTTGTTATTTTTATTAATATACTATGTCTTCCATTTGCTTACTACAAATCTGATTTCTGAAATCCTAAGGAAATATTTAAAGGCAGAAGTAATTTTCAAGATTTAGTCTGACATAACAACCATCTATCCAAACTTATTCCTGCACTGGTAAATAGATTTCATTCTTTAATTTAGGAAGTACTGCCATCGATCTATCACTGCTAGTAGGCACATGCAAAGTGTGTCTAAATATATACCTGCTAAACAGAAAACTGACATTGTTATCCACAAAATGGGTAAGTGAAAACTGCTTTTATTTGAAATATTCACACAAGTGAGGCAAAAGTTCATTTTCTTTTGACTTGAATTATCTGCATAAATCTAAGGCTGCATAGAAATAGTTTCAATGTGTGTGATGAATGTTAAAAGAAAAATTACAAAAGGAAAGTAAATTTTTTTATTTATTTTGTGGCACTAACATTGAAAGTCTATGTAAAAGACATTCCAATATTAATATCCTAACAAGATGTTTTGCATTCCTTGAGGTCTTTCCCTCATTTAAACCCAATTGATTTGCATGGCATGGCATCACCTCCCTGACGTCATGGTCCTCTTCAAGAACACAGTACAAGCAGCAGCAACAGCAACAAAATGCCAAAGTATACTTTAATGTATGCATTATTGAACTGTTTGCATTATGCCACTTACATAATTAATTTTTTTCATCTAATTAAGTTCTGAGAAGTTTTGTCTATGCAATGGTAAAAAATGTTTTGATTAATTAGAGAACAATAGTGAAGGTATTGATTTTTTTTCTTTATTTATTTCTGGTTTTATATCTCAGAGATAGTGAAATGAAAACTTCTTGATGCCCATAGAGGAGAATGGATTCAAGTGATGATGAAGTAAAAGACCAGTGAGGTTCTCTCAAAGTCGGTGCACCACAACAGAATTCAACATGACTGAAGGATTTAGCAGGTACCATTTGTGACCACAAGTACTTATGATTATGTAAATAAAGGCAAACCAAAGTGTCTTTTTTTTCTTACTGGGTGTAGTTAATTGCAATAGTCAAATCTTTTGGTCTCTGCTTCTGTCTCACTAAAATCAGATGCAACCAATTATAGAGGAAGGAATCTATGCTGGATATTTCCTTTTTAGCTATCATTTATTTAATTGTCTTAAAAACAACTGAACTCATTACCTTCTTCCCTAAACCTGCTAATTTGTTTTATATCAAACCCAAAATTTTAGTCATTTGTGATATTCTCTTATATCTCTTATTCAGTTACTAAGACCTATTGACTTTATTTTGACCTCTTGCAAGGGCATTCTCCTTTCCATTTTCACTTCTCCCACTAGAATTCAAGCCCTGATTATCTCCCTTCTAGATAATGCATAATGGTCTAAGTCCTGACTGACTTCCTCTCTTTTAGTCTCTTTCTTCCATTCCTTCTTTCATATTTCTTCCAAAGTAATTTCGTAATGCGCAGATATGATTATATTGTTATCTTGCTTAAATATCTTCAGTAAATCTCCTATTACTTCTGGCGTAAAATTTAGACTTCTTTTCTTGGCATTCAAATCACCCTCCCATCCTCCAAATCAAGCTTTTAATTTTTTTCACTTTTTTTCTTCTCACTTGTCTTTATGACAAGAAATACATCGAAAGAGTCTCATTTAGATTATTGATGGCTTCCCCCCATACTGTTTTTCTTTTCATATTCTATATTCCAACTAGTTGGGATTATTACCTATTCTTCCCAAATCATCTTGCCTTTTCGCACCATTGAACATTTTTCAAAGCCATCTCCAATGTCTGAAAAAGAATCTTTCCTTATCTTTGCCTGTTGAAATCATTCTTTTTAATCTAAGGTCCACCTGAGGTGCCACATTCATATCAAGAAGGCTTATCTGGTGGTATCTAGTAGGAAATGATATGTCTCCTCAGCTTTCTTATTCTTCCTCTGATCTCTCCTATGCTCATTTTGTTTTTATTAACATTAATTGTGTATATGTCGTCCCTCTACTAGATCATACATTTCTAGATGACAAGGAGACCATACTATACATATTTGTTTTCCCAGTCACCTA
Source organism: Bettongia penicillata ogilbyi (assembly GCA_023548195.1). NCBI lineage: Eukaryota > Metazoa > Chordata > Mammalia > Diprotodontia > Potoroidae > Bettongia > Bettongia penicillata. The sequence goes on along the minus strand of JAJHZJ010000072.1, from coordinate 1,380,538 downwards.
GTGGGTCCTGCTTAATAAATATTTGCTGAATTAATTTGAATATAATACATGTGATGAAACATTCTCAAAACTTGTTAACATGAATCTGGTATAATTTTTATTGACCCTAAATCCCATACTTTGTTACTGGTCAAATGGACCATCTTGAGATTAGATTGTTAATGGTTCACAAAAATGGATAACCTACATTTCAAAATCATAACAGAATTTCTAATTCTTAGGGATTAAATCATACGCAATTTCAAATATATATGGTTTGCAACTGAAGAAAAAAAAATTCTTCATTTTTCCTCTCCTTTGTATAACAAAATATCTGAAAATGAGCCTCTATATAGGTTATCTTAAGCCACATACAAAGTGGTATCACACTTGATTCAATAAATCAAACCATTATTAAGAATTTACTATGTGTTACACTCTGTGTTCTTATCTTTGTAACTCCAAATGACAGCTACACTTTGTGTTTATATAAGTGTCAACACACAACCCTATAGGAGTTATGAATTTAAAGTTACAATAAGAGTAGACTATTTCTATTTTCTCAATATAATTAGCAGTGGAAAGAGAACCTCTATCTTTCTGTCTCATAGGAGAGATGTTCTCCAGAGATTAGGAAATAAAATATTCTTTTATTTTTTTATCCCTGTATTCAACAAGTAAATAGAATCTTGTCATTTCTAACTTCCTTTCTTTTTTAATCCACAAGATTTTAAAGTATTATTTCAAATGAGATCTGTAGGAACTTCAAAAAAATTGTCTTAATTGTCCACATGGGAAAAAACCAGCAGATGAAAATGACTATTATCAGATTTTGACATATATTTTGATGTAAAAATGAATAATGTGAAGAACTCATCCATTGGTGTTATCTAAATCTTGAATAAGATACCACAAGAGCTGAAAATGAAAAATAAGTTGGGCTCAAAATTTATCATAATGGATTGTTTTCTCTTTTTTTTGGTAAATAGCAGGGATTTTTAATGACCACAAGTCTGAAAAAATAACCCATCTTTTGAATGTCAATATTCTTAAGGTAATTGTATTAGTATAACAATATATGTAACATATTATTATATATGATTATATATGGAATATAATAAAGTATATATCAATGAGACTATATATGCATACAAATACACTTTGGCATTACAAGACTGAACCATACAATATTTCAAAAGCAAATATATAAACATATATATATATATACATAATCATGTAGGCATATATATAATATAAACATATATGTGTGTGTATATATACATATACACACATTCACACACACACACACACACACATATATATATATATATATATACACACACACACACATACATATATAAAATATTGCTTGGCTGAGTCTTGGAACACCACTCTCTGAAACTGTACCTTATGATCAGTTAAAAAGTAAGAGTGAAAATTCTGAGAAGATGGTAGAATAAGACAGGACATACTGAGCTTTCCAAAATTATCCCATAAGCAAGGTAAAATATTACCTCAAAGTGAGATTTGAATGGCAGAAAAAATTAAAAGTAGGGGTAAAGCAGCTGTCTTACTTGTGAGGAGATCAGGGAAGACCCAGCCTCCTAGGGTAAGAGTTTGGCCTGATTGAAATGAAAACACCTCTAGGGATACTCTGCTGAATCGACAAGCCACAACCCTAGAGGCACTTGGGGCAGATTCAGCTTCAGGAACTTGGACCTCACAGACTGGTCAGACAGCTGAGCAGAGGACGACTGAAGGACCCTCTGATGTCGCTGGACACCAGGTTCAGATATACTGATCAGATGCCCCATACTGTGGCTGGATGAGGAAAAGTGAGCTCACGCCTGGTGAGTCTGGTAGCAGTGAGATGGGGACCCTGCTGGCTGTGGGCACATGTAGGAGGGCAGGGTTCCTGGTTCTGGTTCCAGGGCAGAGAAGTGAGTGCTTTCAGGCTCCATCAGTTCTTTCTCTGGAGGTGGATAGTATTTTTCATCTTAAATCCTTTGGTATTTTCTTGGATCTTTGTATTGCTGAGAATAACTGTCATTCATAGTTGATAAAGGTATAATAATGCTGTTACTGTGTCACTTCACTTTGTATTGATTCATTCAAGTTTTTCCAGGTTTTTCTGAAAGCATCCTTCTGGTCATTTCTTATAGCACAGTAGTGTTCCATTACAATCATATATGACAGCTTGTTCAGTCATTCCATCAATTGATGGACATCCCTTAAATTTCCCATTCTTAGCAGCCACAAAAAGATCTACTATAAATATTTTTGTTCTTATATGTCCTTTCCCTTTTTGTTTTTTAATCTCTTTGAGATACAAACTGTGATGTCTATTTTGTTTCTGTCAACTACCTGATGCACCCTTGGTACTGCCTGAATTCCAAGTCATTTGGGGCCACAATCTACTATGTTTTGAAACTACAGTGTTAGAGTTGCCCAAACAAAATCGGGTTTCAAACTTGTTCCCAGGGTGTTATGGTCAGTACATGTTGGAAAGTGAGATCTGAATTCAAGTCTTCTAGATTGCTCCTCTAATAAGGTTAAAAATGACTTTTTAAAGTTTGACAATCCTGAATTTTTATTTGCAGTAGATTTGGTTAGAAATTCATCTCTGATAACCTTTTAAAAAAATATATCTTGACAACTATCCATATGGAAAACATAAGTAAATGCTTACAATTGATTAAACAGAAAGCTATTTCAGAATGGACAATCAATCAGAAACACATTTTATCTAATCCTTAACTTATCGGTACTATAATGTTACCCAACAGTTGTTCCAAATATAAGAATCACATCTGTTTATCTGAGATATCTTTGTTCTGTATTTTGAAGTAAGGAACTGTACATATTGTTGAATCTTAAATAGCTAATTACTATGGCTCTGTTGTGTGTTATCCTCCTGTTGCTAATGAATGACTCATTATTATTTTATGAAACAGTTGTTCTAATTTTAGGCATCAGAATCAAGTGAAATGTCTCTCCAGTCTCATCTTTCTGAAGAGGGATGCATAATCCTTTCCAGTTTGATTTCAAATTCTAGCTTACAAAATAGAACTCTACTAATAATCTTTCTTTCTAGAAATCTGGCTTTTTAAAAGTATACTACATTTTTAGACTGTCACATGGTATTGCTTTGAAGGAAATAATAAAATTTCTTATTTTACTTTAAACTTCATATGGAGATATTAAGCAGAGTCTATGTTGTATCTTTGTATCTCAGGGTTTAACATACTATCTTGAACTTTTGGTGCTCAAATGTATGTGTTTATTGAACATAATAATGTACAAAGAAATCAACTGGATTGAAAATAAAGAGACCTTGCTACCATTCTTGGTTCTATCACTAATATGATCCTCAGGAAAACACTTAAAAAATTGTCACTGTAGGAAGCTGTATACATTTTTCTGCCGGTAAAACATTGTTAGAATTCTTTGGAGGGGCAGGGTCTTTTAAAATGATGTGTCCTAGAAATGCAATGTTTCAACATCCATAGATTAATTGCATCAGAGACTCAGTGTGGCATTGTGGAAAGAGCACCATTAGGGGCTGAGTTCTCATTGTAGACTCCCCACTATCACCCTGGGCTAGTTAGTTATGATTTTTCTGAGATACAGTTCCTTCACCAAATGAGGACATTTGACCAAATGATTTCTAAGATTCTTTTCTACTGTAAAATTATATTAAGTTATTATAAGGAATCTTTGGACAAATACAAACCTATCCATTAGAAAAAATTTGAAAGTGGAAATTTAATTGACTAATGAAGGTACTAGAATATGGCAAATAAGTACAACAGGTACACTGAATTTTCTATTAAATGAAAAAGACTTTCTAGATCTGAATGCCTCAGTAAAGAAAAAAAAAGATAAATAAAATGGGAAGTAAATATTTTTATATGTTTATGGTTGTGTCAGTCACAGTTATTTTGAATCAATATAAACTGAGAGTATTTAGTTTTTATTTAGAAGGTTAATTTATGAAAATATGTAATACTGTTATCAATGTAGCTATAGCACTGGCAAGCCTATCATGGTCACTGAGACAGATATTATTTTTTGCCTGTGGCATATTCCTGATGGCCCTGTGATTAGTTGTACCTTTATTGAAATTATAATCATTTATAGCTCATGCCATGTACTAAGCTTCAGAAGTTCATTCATGGCAGCCTTCAGCCATTGCTGTACAACAGCTATTTCAGTCCTCAACATATCCTCCTGTTAATGCTCTTAATAATTATAATGAAATCAATTAGATGCTCAGTTTATTTTTGCTTTAATTGTTGTTCTAATATTTTATTTCTCTAAATTGTCAGTAGGCTGATACGCATGTGTTAAGCACCTACTATGTACTAGGCATTAGCTGTGTACAAACAATCTCTCTACAGAATAAATAGGAAATAACAGAGAGAAGGCATATGAATTAAGAGGGACAGGGAAAAAGTTTCTTCTAGAAGAGAAATATCAATAAACGTTAATTAAGTGGGCATAGTGGTAGAGGGGATGAAAGGAATGCTTTTGAAGGCCTTTAAAAGTCAACCAGGCTTTTACATTTCCTCCTGGAGATGACATGGAGACGTTGGAGTTTACTGAGGACTAGGATAACATAGTCATACCTGCACTTTAAGAAAATCACTTTGACAGTTGAGTAGAGGAAGAAAGGGAGTAGGGAGGGATTATGGGAAGCAGATCCACAAACGGATTATCGGAACTCCAGGTGTAAGGAGATGAGAGCCTGTACCCGAGTGGTGGCAGTATCAGGGAAGGGAAGGGGGCATATTAAAGATATTGTACAGTGGTCATATCTGGAACCTTGGCAATAGACTGAATTGGAAGAGGGAGGAGTTGAGACATAATGAAGAGTCAGTTTATTCTTGTCAAGAGAATTCTCTTCTAAGAGAAACTGTCTCTATAAGCTGCTTTGTAATTATTAATTTTATGACAATAATAATAATGATGCAAACTTTAATACTCTGAAGACCCATGATTTCATCAGTGTAAGCATTATCTTCTTTGACACAGAGAACAAAAATTCCACAATTTAGGAGATTATCTTGAAAAATTTCTGAATCCAAGCAGTCAATTTGGTAATCAATCTCCTCAGTCTTAACTAAACTGGTCCTTGAACAGCAGACACATATTCTAACACCTGAAGAGTTATTTTATCTTAATAAGACCTGCTAGAGAATGTGCTTTATTAGCATACTTAAGGTTGCTTTCTCTGTCATTATGAGGTATCAGGAAAAGGATTTGATGAAGAAACAGTAACTGCTGATATTTCTTCCCCAAAAGTCCCATATTAATTCTTTTTCATGGAGTAGAGGTAACCTTGAGTTCTCAAAGTCTATCAGTGGAGCACAAACTGTGGAAGTTTCCACCATGCTAGAAATATTTTGACATAGTTCTGGAAAACAGGATTAGTCTGAGTATGGAGAAATGTGTCACCAATATGGTGGACATTAAGTAATAAATTCTCTTAACATAGGAAAAGACAAATGACCCTTCATCCCATATGACTTCTTCCCATTTTACAGATAGCAAAATGGTTAGAAAAGGGAGAAGATTTCTGGGAACCGAGATGGTGAAGTAAGCAAGAAATCACCTGAATTCTCCCAAATTCACCTACAACAACTATAAAATAGTGCCTCAAAATGAATTCAGGAAAGGGAGAACCAACAGCAGGATTGCAAAAAACAATTTTCCAGCCCAAGACAACTTGGAAGGTTGTCTCACTTGGATAAAAGGGGAGCGCAGTTCAAAGAACACAGAATTAGGTGAACATCTAAGCTCCCCTACAAGTCCCATGAAGCACCAGCACATACAGACACACATACCCTGCACCATGGGACACAGAACAGCACCAGGTAAGCAACTGGGCCCTCTTGTAGCCCCAGGTCCACCATGAAGATAATTGAAGCATCTGGATATTCCACAAAGAACTTTAACAAGATCCTCTCAACTAAACCAACCAATATTTTAATGGTCAGTGACTTCAATACAACGGAGAGATGAAAAAGAGCAGAAAAAATGTTTTAGAAAATATAAGTAATGATTAAGAAAAGAAAAAGTACAAAAGCTTGCAGACTACAGAAAAATGTCTCATTTGTAATCATATTTTTGGGTTTGTTTTTTCATGGAAAGTGTTGGGAAGCACAGCCTATGATAAATGCTGGATAAACAGCTGTAATGATGATTTAAATGGGGAGATATTTTCCATTCATTAATAGGCAAATCTGAGTCACAAGAGTCTGAGTCACATGGAGCCTGTGGTAAGAGGAGTTTGCTGAATGGGTGGAACAGGAAGAGGCAGAGATAGAGCAGGGCTGACAGGAAATTGGTCAGAGAGCGGAGGGAGGAAGGATGCAGGCTGCTGACTAACAAGAGTTCAAGTGCTTGCTCATGGTTTTGTTTCAGAGAGCCTACTTGGGATTTGTTTAATGGAGCTGATGTGGTGCTTGGGTGCATGTGCTTGGGCCCCAATTCTAAAATCACATTTCTCTTTAAAAATCACATTTCTCTTTAGCCTCAAAATACTGTCTCAGGCAGTTTCCCCCCAGGTCAAGGACACAGCCTGCTCTAGCAACAACTGTTATCTCCCTTCCTGCTATAGTAGCCAGCTGCACTTATAGAACTCATTAGTTTGAACCAGCTGTGTATTGGCTGAACTGGCTGTGCACTGGGTCGTAACGATATTTACCACTCACTGACCAATCATATATATCCTAGATTTAGATATACCTATACTTCCTTACATTTATCTTGTCTAACAAGACATTGATGAGAGCAACTTGGTATTTCTGAGCCAGCCCTGACCTTTGTTTGATGTAGTGATGTTTCAGGTCTAAAACCACACCTCCAGGTAGCCCCACCTCAAGCTATTTCCCAGTGAATTTTGGGTAAAATACTGTACAGTAGATACCAAAAATATGTATTTCTTTAAGAACTGACCACTCCTTAACAACTCCCTAATCTCAACCCAAAACACCTAGTTAGCATATTTGGCACAAATGATACTATAGAATATCCTATATAAACTTTCCCCGTACCCCTCTAAGGTAACAGGTTCCCTAAGAACTCTTGCCCACCGAAAAGCACAATAAATCTTTACCTTCAACAATGCTTAATTCCTTGAATTCTTCTCCAGATGACCTGCCCCTAGTACCCTGGTCTTTGTGGGGCTCTCACAGCCCCCTTCCAGTCATCAGAGCTGTTTTGTGCAAAGCCTAACGGGGGAAGGCTTGGGGATGGTATTATCCTCTGCACTGTTATTATATATTGATTTTTGTTACTATGATGGATTTGACTTTCTGGTGTCTGAATAAATATTTTGGTTCTGTCTTCCATGTGGAAAGTCTGTGGTATTTCATAATTCAGAATTGAACTGGTTTATTCATGGCTACCATAGGCACTGTGAACATCACATTGGTGCTACAATAGTACAAAACATTCAAGTGGAGAAAAGCTGAAAAAAAACTACATGCCTATATGTAAATATATGAATATGATAGAATATTTGGTAAGAAATGATGAATGTGAAAAATTCAGAAAAACACAAGAAAATCCATATGATTGTATAAAGAATGAAATAAACAGAACCAAGAGAATCACATGCCCAATGACGATAACAATGTAGATGCATAGATCACTAGAAGGAAGTCAAAGGCTGAATGAAAAAAATGCATATTCTTCTCCCCTCACATAGCTCAGAAAAGACTAGTAAGACTTCACAGACTAGTAAGAACAGAGTAATGTTTACTTTGTCAGATTCTCTCACTCCATCAGATATTTATGTTTAATCTGGAAGATGGGATGCTTTTGGATTGAGTGGTATTTGAGAAATTGCACAATACTTAAAAACTACCCTGACTTTCAAAGAAAAAATAGTTTTTTTTAAACATCTAAGTCCCTCCAGCAACACTATATAGCAAAAAACAGAACAAAAGAAACAAAACCCCAAAGAATAAAATCAAAGTTGTAATTGTCACGAAGAATGAATAGTGGTCACAAGATGAGTAGTGACCATAAGTAGAAGCAGCAAATTATAAATGAGAAAATGCTTGCAAGAAATGGCATAAAGGATATCATCAATGTAACATATGACCAAAAAAGGATACTGGTTGGCTATGTGGCTAAAACTGGGGAAAAACAGATGGACAGCTTGCCTCCTATGTCTAAGTAGTGTTGAGGTGGGGAGAATTTGGAGGAAGCCTTCACAAGACTTGTAGGTACATGTGGACAGAGATGGGCTGTGGTCCACACCACTGGACATAGTATTTATACTGATGTGATCATAGATTCATCAAATTCATGATGTTGAAATAGAAATTGAATTTCATACAATGTTTTATGGTTTGCAATGATTGGTTTGATCTTCACAACCAATATGGTAGCTGTCACAAATATTATTGTACTTTTTATTATCTTTATTTTATAAATGAGAAATTGAAATGGAGAACTTAAATGAGTTGCCTCAGTTTTCACATTCTAAGTAATACCCAAAGTGATTCAGATATATCTAAAATGAAGTATAGACTTTACATCTGTGACAGATTGTAATGGAGAATGGAGTGGAGAAAGAATTTGAGCTATGTTTGGAAGCACAGGAACAAAAAACTGATAAGATATGGAGGTTGTGTAAGGACATTTGGGGAGTGGGGTGTCAAGAAGTAAAGGGAATCATATTCTGTTTTCTTTCTTTCTAGTCTTTCTCAGCCACTAGATATTAGAGGGCAGGAAGCTTAATTAATTAAACAGTATTGAATATAGCTGAGAAAAATACTTTTTAGCTTGAAGAAAATTTGGAGGGAAATGAAACTCCTGGCTGAAGAAAGATGAGAGCAAAGCAATAATCTGGGTTATTGTTATGATTAAATCCAGGAAAAATAAATAACAAATCTGTGGATCTTTGAGGTTAATTGAGTCTAAAGTTAAGAAGAGGTTGAAAGGTAGACAAGGATAAACTGCTAGGAGAGATTTTCACAGGTTAAAATAAAAAGTGAAGGAAGTACCATACAGAGGTGATTACTCTAATCAAGTTCTATGCAAAAGATTGAGCTAAGATACTATAAAAAAGTTAGATTTTCAACAGGATTCCTATTTATAATTTAAAGTTTTTATATTAGTGTTAAATTTATTCTAAAAAGTAACATCTTGAAGATGGTGGAGAAAAGGCAGGGGCTAGCCTGAGCCCTTCCTAATTCTCCCAACAACTTTTAAAAATATCTCAAAACAAATTCTAGAATAGTAGAACCCACAAAATGACAGTGTTAAACAATTTTCTAAGCTAAGACAACTTAGAACATTGTCAGGAAAAGTCTGTTGTACCAGAATGAGAGTTGATCATAGTCCAATGAAGGCTCTGCCAGAACAGGCTGTACTCCAGAAAATCAGCAACAGTGTTTAGGGCAAATGAATTAACCTTGGCAGTGATGGCTTCTGGAGCTCTCTCAGCCCACAGACAGTAAGAGAATCAGACAACTGCTCAGAAGGATATTACAGGGGTCCCTTTTCTAGCACTTGGTGCAAGACTCTGTTGAATTGCCTATACTTGGATTCAGATGCAATCCTGGGTCTTACTCTCATGGTGAGGAGGACCACCAGTACACCAGAGTTTGTGGTTACCACAGGAGAGCTGGGAACCTGGCCACAGTTCCAGGGCATAAAGAGTGCTAGCAGTCTCTACACCAGTCCTTAGATCATACCATCTTGGAAGAACTGAAAACTTACAGGACCCCTTTCCCCAAACTAGCTCTAAAAATGGCTATGCAAGAAACTGAAGCTTAGAACAGTGCCCCCTCCAACTCAGGAGCAGAACCCACATGCAAAGTTAAAAGTAAAGAAATAGGCTGGAAAAATGAGCAAACAAAAGCAAGAAAAAAGAACTAGACCATTGAAAGTTACTATGGTAACATGGGGGGGGGGATGAAAACAAACTCAGAAGATAATACTATCAAAACTTCTAGATTCAAAACCTCAAAGAAAAATTTGAATTTGTCTCAAGTCCCAAAAGAATTCCTAGAAGAGCTCAAAAAGAATTTTCAAAATTAAGTAAGAGAAGTAAAGGAAAAATTGGGGGGAGGAATGACAATGATGTGAGAAAATCATTGAAGTGTCAATAGTTTGGTAAAGAAGTCACAAAAGTACTGGAAAAAAATCTCACAAAATACAATAGACTAAATGGTAAAAGAGACACAAAAATTCACTGGAGAGTAGAACTCCTTAGAAATCAGAATTGGTCATATAGGTAAAGGTGTACAAAATTCACTGAAGAAAGGAACTTAAAAAGTAGAATTGGATAAATGGAAAAGGAGGACCTGAAAACCATGATCAAAGAAAGACCCTAGGCATCATCTTTTAAAAATTGTAAAGGAAAACTGCTCTGATATGCCAGAATCATATGGTAAGATAGACTTTGAAAGAACCCATCAATCACATCCTGAAAGAGATCCCAAAGTGAAAGCTCCTTTTTTTCTTTCTCATGATTCTTCCAATTTGTTCTCATTCTTCGGTACAACAATACAAATGTGAAAATATGTTCAGTAGGAATGTATATGTAGAGCCTATATCAGATTGCATGCCATCTTGGGAGGGAAGAAGTGAAGGGGAGAAAATTTATAACTTACAAAAGCGATGGTTGAAAACTAAAAATTAATAAAATAATTAAAATAAATAAACAAAATGAAAACTCCCAGAGATATTAGAGTTAAATTTCAGAGCTCTCAAGTCAAAATATTGCAAGTAGCCAGAAAGAAACAATTCAAACATCCAGCAGCCTCAGTCAGGAAAATATAAGATTTAGTAGCTTTTAAATTAAAGGATCAAAGGGGTTGAAATATTCAAGAGGACAAAGGAGCTAGAATTACAAACAAGAATCACCTACCCAGCATAACAGAGTATACTCCTTCAGGAGAGCAAAAAATATGGATATTTAATGAAATATAAGAATTTGAAGAATTCCTGATGACAAAACCAGACCTGAGTAGAAAATATGACTTTCAAATACAAACTCAAGAGAACCATATAAAAATAAACATAAAAGAGAAATCCTAATGGATTCAGGGAGGTTAAACTATTTATATTCTTACATGGGAAGATGATACTTGTAACTCCTAAGAGCTTTCTCATTTTTAGGCCAGTTAGAAGGAAGATACATAGACAGAGAAAACAGGTGTGAGTTGAATCTTATGGGATGATATCTAAGAAATAAAATTAAGGGGTGAGAAAGAAAAATTCACTAAAGGGGAAAGAGAAATGTAGAATGGGGTAAATTATCTAACATAAAAGAGGCATGCAAGAGCTTTTACATTGCAGGGGAAGATGGAAAGGTAGCAGACAGTGCTTGAAGTTTGCTCTGATTGGAATTGGCTCAAAGAGGGAATGACATATACAGGAAAGTACAAAGAAAAGAGGATGAGAGAAATGGGGAGGATGATAGAAGGGACTGGGGGCAGCATTCTAGCATCCTAGCAGTTGTAGCATTGATTTACAGGTTGTTTTTTTTCTTGGTCTGTTTTCTTTTACCTCATGACTAATATGGAAATGCATTTTCCATGACTACATGTATTATCTCCATCAAGTTACTTGTCTTCTCAAAGAGAAGGAAGGGAATGGAGAGAACAAGAAACTTGAAATTTAAAAAAAATGAAGGTTAAAACTGTTTTTACATGTATTCAGGGAAAAATAAAATACTAAATAAAAAGTATCATCTTTAAGTTTGAAATTTGCTTAAGTCTAGAAGTTTTAAAAATGTGTGTGCAAACACACAAATATATAATATGTATTATATACATATATTCATATGTATATGTGTATATATATATATATATATATATATATATATATATATATATGTATTTATGGTGTGACAATGTATCTTTCCGATTCAAGTGTTCTTAAGTCCAGAACCATCATCTTGAGTCTAAGGAGCATGTGTCCTGTAACTCTGAACCAAGGACCAAGGAATATCCTTTTCGTCATACTGAGCTTAATATCTTGACAGCAATGTGTTCTCAAAATTTCCTCAAGTTCTAGAACTGTAAAACACAATTGCCATGCAGTGATAGCTTTATAAAACCCAGTTATCTGACTTTCATATCTCACTAATACTCTTGTCTTGATAGAACATACTGAGCTGGGGAGTATCAGGCACCACCTTGAGCACTGTGGTACCTCATCTTAATGCTTTTTATCAGCACTACCTGTAAACTTCTTAGCTGAGATAATAAAATGTAAATTCTTAAATTATGCACAAATACAGTTACCTGATTTCAAATTATTATAATGTCGAGAACAATATGCACTAAAAATTCCTATTGATTACCTAACTTTATAGCTGGAATGGAATTTCACAATCACCTGGTCCAATCCTTTTATAAGGATTTTATAAGGTTAGTCAACTTATTCAAGGTCAAACAGATGTTTAAACTCTTTCCAGAACCATGCAGGACCTCTATTGTTGATTCTCCCTTTGAAGACAGCTAGCCCTCTGTTTGGTTAAAAAAAAAAAATACAGCGTAGCTTTATTCAACATGCAAATAAAACCAAGAGAGCACCAGGGACTTAGAACAACAGTTTTATGCCCAATGGTGCATATTCATGTTGTATTGTTTCTCAACAAAAACAACAAGCTCTTTATGCAATTTAAACCATACTTTGTGCTAAAATCCAAAAATTCTGTCAAAAATAGTTAATTCATAAGAATTATTGTTGAAAATTCATAGTTTCTATTAGACCTCTTTGTCTTTTTGTTAGTTTTAGATACTAATACTTAGTTTAAGAGAAAATTTCCATTTTTCCTATCCAAAAATTAGACAAACATGTTAATTTTTGAATGATGGTTGTAATTTTGGGTCTTTAAGACAATGCAAAATATTAATGGTTATAATAGTGATGTACAAAACTCTGCCCTGATTATTTCATTAAAATGACTGATACATTTTCAAATTGAACTCTTAAGTAACTAAAAAGTATTTTTATGAATTAGGGCTAATGAACAACGGTCTTTTAAAATTTATACAAGATTGATTTAGGATGCCATCTTGTGGCATATTCAATATTTTCAAAATGGTAAAACATACTGCAGTAGAATATTTCTGACATACTATTGTCTTCTCTTACCACAGGTTAGCTCTCTTTAGAATCTTATGGGGGAAAAAGCAGCAAACTTCTGTGAAAGATCTTTACTTATTATTAAAGATACCAACAGGGCTCACACTCCAAAAATATATAAATACCAGTTCAATTTGGCTCTTCTAAGCCTTTCAACAAGTTTCAAGGAATAAGAAAATATAACAGTCTCAGTTTCTGGAGGCATCTTAAGTTTACTTCCTTGCTAAAAAGAATAGGCCAGAGAAGAAGGAAAAAGTGTTTCAATATGAGGGATAGTAGATAAGTAGCAATGAAGAGGAGGAAGAGGCCATAAAGGAAAGAGAAGGAGCAATTAGAAAAGAAAGACAGCCAGGACTATGCAGAATCACAAAAATCAAAGAAAAGAGTTTCTAGCAAAAGTTCAGCAATATCAAATGTAGCAAAGAGGTTGACAATGAGAGGTAGATAAAGCAATTTGATTTGATAAGGAGCTCACTGACAACCTTTGAAAAAATCAAAACTGTGGAGATGCCAGAAGGGAAACCACATTGCTATGGTTAGGAAGAGAGTAGTTACAAAGGCAAAGCACTGAATAATGAGTTTAAATGTAATGGCAAAGCAGTATAGTATATTTGTCAAGAAAACCCCATAGACAGTTGTTCTACAGTCATAAAGAGTTGAACATGACCGAATGACTTCACAAGAAAACCATATATATACTCACATCCGTACAACAAAAGAATAGATGTTAAAATAGTGACGGAGACTAAAACCGGAGAGAGCAGAATCATTGTAGCAACATTAGTTCCTACATATTCTACAAAATACAGTGACATTACCTGCCTTATGGAGATGGACACTGAGTCCTATACATTCATAAAATAATTCCAGGAAAAACATCTTAGATAAGAGATGGATAGTTCTTCCTTCTTGGGCAAAGGCACAACTTGACAAACTTTTCCCACTTCCCTCTATCCCAAGGAAAGCTACTCAAAGTATGTTCTATGAACCAGTAATGATTTGTAATTGTCCTGCTTACAAACCAAATGATTGTGTGCAAACTGCTCTTCTCTGCTGTTCATATTTTCAGTGTCTAGACTGTACAGAGTCTAGACTTTGGATTGTTTTCATGAATTAATAACTTAATGATGCCATCCCTCCCTGGTGTCTCCCGCAGGTAGTCCCTTACTTTCCATTGACTCTGGTAAACAAAAAAAAAATGTTTGTGTGATACTTTTCATTTTCTTTAACCCAATCAACCTAGTCTGTACACTTTAGTTGCCAAGCTGGACAACAAAATGCCATATTGATATGAGCTATAAACAAAGGAGGCTTCTTGATGATGCAGACCAAAAATACAAAACTGAGAGAGGAGTTCTCACAGTGGAGAGAGGGCAGAAGGTATTAAAAATAAATGTTATGACTTTCTGGTAAGATAAACTATGAGAGTAACCAAGATCTACAACATAACTCCTGGAAATATCTAAAAAGGGGCCAAGAAAGATGAATGATACAGAAAATCATCCAAAAAGTCTAGAAGGAAGTAGAGGCTGTTAGAAGCATCACACTTTGGAAACCCCAGCTCAAGCTCAGAAAGCAGGAGAGGAAAGAACAGGAGTCATGTCAGGGAAGCTTACCCAAACTCCAGAAAATGTGCCAAAGGGTAGCAAAGGCGGAAAGTGGAGTTACTCTAGGAAAGTAACCTTGCCTACACAGCAAAGGGATATGAAGTCAGCTTGTGCTCTGGAGTGGAAGGGAGGTTGCAAGTCAGTGCAAAATCTAGTAGTCTGTGACTTAAAGCATAATCCTGGCATTGGTTTGTCAGAATATAAGTGGGAACAGATTCAGACCCACAAGTCAGGGGTCTGAATATAGGGAGTGTAGGGAGGCAGGGCCTAACCCTGTAACTCCTTGGAAAACTTAGAGCAACGGCAGAAGATGAGGCCATCTCGACACCTGGGTGAGACAATGACAGTACCAGTGCTAGGGGTCTGCTGGAGGCTTGAGACCAGTATGATTTCCAATATTCCCCTGGGGCCTATCAAGGGCACAGTTGGAGAAAGAAGCAACTCCCAATTTGGGATCATGAAAGAAAAAGGAGAGAGAGATTTGCTGAAGTCAGAACTTACAGTGAACCACCAGGAGACAGAGATAAGAAAGAGATTGAAGAACAGGGTGAAATCTAATGCCAACCACTCCATTCTGACTGAGAACAATAATGGTATCTAAACTACAGAGAGGACAGCACAAAACAAGGCCTATTCAACT
The DNA here is from genome assembly GCA_023548195.1 of Bettongia penicillata ogilbyi. NCBI lineage: Eukaryota > Metazoa > Chordata > Mammalia > Diprotodontia > Potoroidae > Bettongia > Bettongia penicillata. The sequence goes on along the minus strand of JAJHZJ010000072.1, from coordinate 1,365,193 downwards.
CACCCTAGAGTGCTGAAAGGGACTGGGCTGAGCACAAAATCCTAATACAAAAATATTTAACTAGAGGTTAAAATTGTTATTAAAAAGGAGGAAAAAAACCAAACATGACAAAGAAATGTAATGGGTTAAGAGACAATCAAGAGGTAAATCTAGGAAAAGAGTGATCTCACAACAACTGAAAGCTAGGTAAGAAGGGGGAAAAAATCTTACATACAAGTACTGCAAAAATGGCAAGAAAAAATGAAGTGAAAGATAAAGTGAAAATATATGGGAAATTAAAATTCAGGAATTAAAAAAAAAAATGAAAGGAGGATAAATGGTTTAGAATAGGAGGTAGAAAACCTTACCTAAGTAGTTCACGCCTTGTAAAATAGAAAAGAAAAAATGACTGACTCCATCAAAAGAAAAAAAATAGAAAAAATACTTTTGTTGTTGTTGGAATGGAAAAAAAGAAAAGTGATTCCAATAGACAAATGGAAAACCAACTGGCCTGGAGGTGGAGCCAAGATGGTGGATTCGAAGCAACAACTCAGCAAAACTCTCCACTCCCATCCAAACAAATTCTGAAAATCAAATTGTGGAGCAGCACAGCTAATAAAAGGTCAGGGTGAGACATTTTTCCAGTTTAAGGAAACTTAGATGAGCAGGAGAGGTCTGTGGTACCAGACTGTGGGGCCAGCCCAAAGTGCAGGTGGTAAAGCACAGGAGTAGGCTTTGGAGACAGCTGTGATGGTGGCAGCAGCAACAGTTTCTAGGAACTCCTTGGCCCAGAGATAGGTATTCTGGATTCACAGTTCCATGGCAGAGAGGAGAACTAGCACTTCTGTCTGCATGAAAGCAGGGGAACTGGCCATGGTTCTAGGGCCAAGTGGGGATTGGGCCCTTCCTGGGTAAAGATGAGGTCAGAGACCAGAAAAGCAGTAACTACAGCTCTCCCTAGATCACACCATCTTGGAAGCTCTGAAAACTTGTAGACTTACAGAACTAGCTCTGAAAACGAAAACAAACAAAAAAAAAATCTGAAGCTTGGGATAGTGCATCCCCATAACTAGGTGAGCAGATTCCAACTTTAACACAAAATTCAAAATCAGAAATAGACTGGAAAATGAGCAAACAACAAATAAGAACTTGACCATAAAAAGTACTAGAGTGTCAAGGAAGAGCAAGACACAGACAGAGAAAAGAACAACGTGAAAACTTCTATAAACAAAGCTTCAAAGATAAATGCTAATTGGACCAAAGACCAACAAGAATTCCTGGAAGAGTTAAAGAAAGAACAGACTCTAAACACAGAACAACTTATTTAATTACTTATTCTTTGCTTGGTAACTGTATTTATTGTGTTTCTCTTGTTTGAAGATATTTGAAAGTTGACTATTTTAATCACATCTGATTTTTTTTTTTTGTAGGGATGCGTCAAATGACGCCATTTTATTGAATGTCTATTTTTTTATGCTTATGCTCAAATTGCGGGGTGTGTCATTTTGTGTTGCATCTTTAGCTCCCCTTTAAAAATATGAATATTCCTTTCCCTTCTCTGGTTACTAGTAGATGTGAATGTGGAGAAGTCTTGTTTTACTTACCATTTCTTTCATGTGAAGGTGTTTCTTTTCCCTAGCCTTTTAAAGAATTCATTATTTGTCATTCAATTTCCTTCAGTGTAATGATCATATGATATGGAGTCTGAAATGTAAAGCCCTTTTGTTGAGGTGATCTGTAGATTTTTTCATTGTTGGTTTTAATTCTATCTGTAGAAATGTAGAAATGTTTTCTTGCATGTTTTTCTTCAGTATAATCTTGATATTTTTGATTTGTCATGTTCAGAATATCTATAATCCTTAAGCTGCCTCTAAGCATATTATCTTCAAGGACAACAACTTTGATTTTTACTGCAATCATGTATTCTTTCAGCTTCATTGCCTTTTGCTTGTCTGCTTCAAGATTTTCCTGTACTTTAGTTTCATTCTAAATCTATTAGAGAAGAAATTTGGAGAAATTTGCTATCCTACATTCATTTTTTTTTCTCTTATATTTCATACATTTTAACCTCTGTTTCTTCTTCTGAAACGCATTTCATTTATTTTTTAAAGATCCTAGAATATCTTGTTGTTCCATTCTCTTGGGACTCCATGGGATTCTGGGTTTCATTTGATATTTTCCATTGTTTCCTCATTTTATTAGAGAGCTTTGTAACCAGCCATGGTGATATAAAATCCTGGTACTACGAAAAGCTGAGGTTGGTGGATTATTTGAGCTCAGTAACTCTGAGCTACCATAGGGCTAACGTAAATCAAGTGTCTGTACTAAGTATGGTACCAATATGGTGAACCCCCAAAATGAGAAGGCACCAGGCTGCCCAAGGAGAAGTGAGTTGACTCAAGTTGGAAACAGTGAGTCAAAGTTTCTGTGATAATAAGTAGGATTAGACTGGGAATGGCCTCTGCACTTTTAATTTGGAGAAGACTGAAAGATTCAGTCACTAAAAAGAAAGGTGACAAAGATGTACAGAGATAAAGAGATACAAAGAGAAACAGAGAGAGGCAAAGAGAAGGGGGAGTTTGAGAGTTTAAAACTCCCCTACCCTTACTTCTAGTTTTGAAGTACAAAGTACCCCACAAATCACTTTCTTTTATTCACCTATTCAATTAGATTCATACTGATTTTTCTTCCCCTTGAAATATTTAGTGTTTCAGTCTTTCCCCCTTGTGTTTCCCGGCCACTAATGTTCTGATCTTTTCCCCCCTTTTATGTTGGGCATTCTCCATGGAATGGAATATAAAGCTGTCTCAGTCACTTCCCATATTGGGAGATTGTTCCTTCAAGGACTAAATTTTTATTTTTAATTTTTTATTTTTTATTTTTAACACAGTTCATATCACATAAAAAAATTGCAACTTTTGATCAAGTGATACTTCTTTTAAAGCATTTACAATATAGACCACAAATGAATTTTTTTTTAACATTAACCAACTGAGACACAAATAATAACTACGTATGCTAATTTCACAAACCCTTGACCTAATTGTCTCCACAGTATTACTGAGATTCAGAGGACCCTAACTTACTGTTGTTGGTCTAAAGTCCTAAGCCTAATAGTTTAATTTTAGACTTAACTTTGGATGTTCCCCTACCAACAATCTATAATTTAATAGATCTGGTATTAAGCTAACAAACCTTTTGACTATAGAAAATTGCCACTAAGTGCACTGACTTTCTGTACGTATTCTAGTTCCTGATTAAATAACAATGATAAAATCAAATTTACTGTTAAAACCTTAACTTTTCCATCAATGCCAACTTTTACCCAGGGTTACCTGCCTCTAGGAAACTTAGACTAAAATTCTTTTCCCAAAACTAAAGATGTCTCTGACATAGTCTCAGTAATTAATTCAGTAAATTGTTTTAATACTAATTGCTTTTACATCACTTTGTAACATGTCTGATTTTTCTCTCCATTTCTCCCCTCCCCCACCCCCTAATACCTTGCATTCTGATTACCCCTTCCCTCAATGTACTCTTCCTTCTATCACACCCCTTCTTCCCTTATCCCCATCTTCTCTCTTTCCTTGTAGGGAAAGATAAATTTCTATATCCCATTACTTGTGTTTCTTATTTCCTGGTTATATGCAATAATAATTCTCAACATTCTTTTCTAATACTTTGAATTCCAACTTCTCTCCCTGCCTGCCTCCTTACCCATCCTCTCTTAGAAGGCAAGCAATTCAATACAGACAAAATACGTCTTCTTTTGCAAAAGACTTCTATAATAATCATGTTGTGTAATACTAACTGTATTACCCTCTATTCTACCCTACCCCCCTTATTCTTTTATTCCCTCATTTGATTCTGTCACCTCCCAAAAGTGTTTATTTCTAGTTAAATAAAGTCCCTTCTTCCATTTGCCCTCCCTTCCAACATTCCCCTCACCCCACTTGTCACCTCCTCCTCTACTTTCCTGTAGTGTAAGATAGATTTTCATATGAAATTTAGTGAGCATCATAGTCCCTCCTTAAGCCATATGTGAAGAGAGTAAGCTTCACTCTTCCCCTCTCGCCTTCTCCCTTTTCTCCTCCATTGAATAAGATTTTTCTTATTCTTATTTCTTATCTCTTTTATGAGTTGTAGCCTGCCCCATTCACTTCCTCCCTTTCTCCTCTCAGTATTTTACTCTCTCACTCCTTAATTTTTATTTTATTTTTTATGGATATCATCTCTTCTGATTCAACTCAACTTGTACTATGCGGGTGTGTATGTTTATGCACAATCCCTGCACCTACCCAAATACTGAGAAAAGTCTCAAGCATTACAAATATTATTTTTCCATGTAAGAATGTAAACAGTTCAGCTTTAGAAAGTCTTTTATGATTTCTCTTTCCTGTTTACCTTTTCATCTTCTCTTGATTCTTGAGTTTGAAGGTCAAATTTTCTATTCAGTTCTGGTTTTTTCCTCATGAATTTTTTAAAGTCCTCTATATCATTGTATGACCCTTTATTCCCTTGAAGTATTATATCCAGTTTCTCTTTGTAGGTGATTCTTGGTTTTAATCCCAATTCCTTTGACTTCTGGAATATCCTATTCCAAGCCCTTTGATTCCTCAGTGTTTAAGCTGCCAGATCCTGTGTTATCTTGATTGTATTTCCACAATACTCAAATTTTTTCTTTCTAACTGCTTGCAACATTTTCTCCTTGACCTAGGAACTCTGAAATTTGGCCACAATATTCCTAAGAGTTTCTCTCTTTGGGCCTCTTTCAGGAGGTGATCAGTGAATTCTTTCAATATTTTGCCCTCTGGTTCTAGAATATCAGGACAACTTTCCTTGATAATTTCATGGCGATAAAAATGTCTAGGCTCTTTTTTTGATCATGGCTTTCAGGTAGTCCCATAATTTTTAAATTGTCTCTCCTGGATCTATTTTCCAGGTCAGTTGTTTTTACAATGAGATGTTTCACATTATCTTCTTTTTCTTCAAACTTTTGATTTTGTGTTTTAACTGCTTGGTTTATGTCATAGTCATTAGCTTCCCTGAAGTCAATTCTCTCTTTTAAAGAACTATTTTGTTCAGTGAAATTTTGAACCTTTTTTTCTATTTGGCTGATTCTGCATCCTTCTCCTCATTGGCTTTTTTGGACCTCTTTTTCCAGTTGAGTTAGCCTCTTTTTAAAGGTGCTATTTTCCTCACCTTTTTTTTGGTTGTCCATTAGCAAGCTGCTAACTCACTTTTCAAGCTGTTCTATTACCTGAGCCTATATTATGTTCACTTTAGAGACACTGGAGGCAGGGGCCTTGGACTTCCTGTGACAGTATGCTTTGTTCTTCCTCAGCTAAAAGGATAGGAGGAGACATCTGTTCACCAAGAAAGTAACCTTTTATGGTCTTATTTTTTTTCCATTTTGTGGGCATTTTCCCACCTAGTTTCTGAATCCTTTGTCAAGAGGAAGGTCTTATTACCCCTCTTCTCCCCAGTACCCTGTTCAAGGCTGATATTTGACTCAGCTGCTCCTCACGGCTTTGGGTGGGGGCAGGATCATCCCTGAGGGCTGAAGTTTAGATCAACTGCTCCCTACCACCAGAGGCTGCCTGGACAATGGACCCAGGTTGATTCCTGGCCATAGTAGCTGCCTGCAGCCTGTTACTGCTGCTGTCCCCAACTGGAGCTATTGCTGGAGGAATCCCATTCCCCTCTCTCCTGGCTGGGAAAGTCCTCCCACACTGACTTTTGGAGCTTCCTTTGTCACTTGTGGGTTGAGGAATCTGGGACCCTCCCTGCTGGGAACTCTGTCCCAGATATCTGTTCAGGTACTGTTCCTCCCAGTGCTGTGAGGCCATGGCATGGACTCCTCTCTTCTCAGTGTCCCCTGAGATAGACCTTTCCTCTCGGCCTTCTAAGTTGCCTTTGGCTAGAAATCTCTTTCATGGCTTCTGCTGCTCTAGAATTTGTTGAGAGCCATTTTTTACAGGTATTTTGTGGGCTGTGGGGGAAGCACTAGAGTATATGCATTTTTCTACTCCATCATCTTGGCTCTGCCCTCCCCCAAGGACTTAATTTTAAATAATATTTGGAGAGACAAGAATGGCCCCAGATGGATTTCAGTCCACTTTCCATCAAGTTAGGTGCAGTCAGTCATATTGGTATCCTGATCCAATTTAGGTCTTGTCCTTTCCTTGTACAGCTAGATGAAATCAATGTCTGCTGCATTTTTTTAACTTGGTTGAATGTGGGGAAGGAGAACTTGTTCCAGATGAAGTTTCTGTAACTTTGAAGATTACTAATCTCATGTAGCCCTGTAAGAAAGCAGCATATCTTTCTCTATTTCATCACATGAATGGGAAGAGTCAATATTTGTTGCTTGTTGTCAGCAGGGGATGGACATGTAGTGAGTTATGTTGGTAGTTTCTATAGCAGAAATTCCAATTTGTTCCACAGGTAAAATCCTGTGGAGGCATGTGTTGTTTTCTGGATGGAGAGATGGAGCAAAGTAATGGGGGAAGAGTACTAAGTAAATACATAAATATAAGTGATTAACATCCTCCAATGATAATTTTCCTTTTTCTTTTTTGGTCAAGTGAATACAACTATAGTAATTTTATATCCAGCATGTAATTTTCTCTTTCTTTCTTTTTTTTGAGCTAATAAGAACTGGGGAAAAATGTACAGTCTGCCATCCTATTGGTCACATGATCTACTATAATGTGACTATAACATTTTTATACTTATTTCAAAAATGGCTTTGGATTTGTAACTCATCAATAATTTCAGATAAATCAGAATTTTATACTTTAATGAATTTATTAAATAAAGTCACACTCATTTAATTTCCCTAATATGTACCTTTTGACAATTTTCTCTTATATATCACATGCTTATACTCCATTTGGCTATATCTCACTTAGTCATTATGGAAATTCCTTAAGGAAAATACTTCTCAAACTTATTAATTTTGGCATCTAGGTTTTCAAGCAAGAAGTCTAACTGTGAATCCTAAACAGAGATCTTAAGTGATGTGTTATATCCTATAACTTTATAAGGTTTGAGAAGATATGGATGACTTCTGAGTGATTTTTATGCCTTGTACATACCCAAAGATCTGAATTTTGAAATTTAGAATATTTTAAAAAATAATTTTCTTGAAAATGCTTGTCATTCATCATTTCCTTCATTTGGAAACTCAAAATTAACCCTTCTATGATTTTAACATCATTTGTTCTTAGAAAAAAATTTTTTTTCAGATAGAACCTGTACCACCTTTTATTTATCACTTTAATTTTTTTCCTTCAGTTACATTTACTTTATATACACATTAGTATATAATGAAACTAAGAAAACTTTCCCAAGAGTGCACTTATTTCTTGGAATTAGTTATTTCCTTTGAGCACAATTTTGTTCTATGCTCCTTTAGTTTGCTTCATTTTTTAATGAGCATGTGTGTCTCTATTACCCCACTCACAATTAAACAAAAAATGTTTTGTATTCCCAAATTGTAATCCTAAGTAAAAGAGAAGCTCCTTTCAGCTCACTATTGCTATGCTAAGAATACTTTCATATTTAATGATTCCAAGACAATCTTCATGTTTTCAATACACTTTGTTACACTATTAAGAAGAGATAATGTCATTTTAGAAGCTAAAAATTCAGTTTAATTTTTGAATGTTAAGATCATGAAAAAATCCTTTTAGTTCTTGAGATTTTATATAACTATTCAAATACATATAGTTTCCTTTAAATAAATAACCACCTATTGAGGATCCTACCTATGTACATTCCTATTGAGATCTCAAAAATTATCAGTTTCATTCATTCATTCAGTTTCATTCTGAACTTCATTATTAATATCTGAATCATCATTTTCACCTTCACTTAAATTTCAAGTTTCTGGTGTTTTTGGAACATTGTCCTTAAATATTTAAAACATACTTAACAGCTGGTAGTAGATCTAGATATTGTATATTATACCTTGAGATAATTCCTAATGTATGTATAAAGTAAAATAGCAAAAGTTGAATGATCTTTTTGTTGGAAATTGAATGATCTTTTAGTTCTCTTAAAATCACAGGAACTCGGGGGCGGAGTCAAGATGGCGGAGTAGAAAGACGCACGTTTGTGAGCTCCGAACCCACAGCCCATAGAGTTAATGTAAAAAGAGATCCCCATAAGTTCTAGATCACTGCAGGGGGTGTAGAACAAGAGTGGAAGAGATTTCTGTTCCAGAGAGCCCTGGAGACCCATCCCTAGGGTCTGTCGTGCCCCAGAAAGCGAACCCCATCCCAGCACTGCCCTGGACGCTGCCCCAGAGAAGCTGATCTGAGCAGGCTTCAGGGACGGAGGCTCTGGTGGCCGGGAAGGTCCCTCCGCCCACAGAAGCTACAGGTCAGTGAGAGAGACGGCTGGCTGGCCGAGGGGAGCAGGGTGTCTCCGTGGCTCGGGACCCCTCAGGAGGAAGCGGCTGCGGCAGAGGCGGGGGCAGGCAGAGGCGGGGGCAGGAAGCGGCGGAGGAAGCAGCGGCGCGGCCGTGGCCCCAGACTCCCCCAGCAGCAGGCAGGATCTTCATTACTGAAAGTCTCTGCATAAACAACCTGAGGGAGCTGAGCCTGGGAGACGACCCTGCCCCCACCCCAGCACCAGAACTAAAGCTCACATTGATTAGCAGCCATGCCTGCCGAGGAAAGCCCATTTGAATCTCAGACCCCAAGAACTAGCTGGGTGGATCTAGGCAGGGGTGGACAGGAATCTCAGAAGGCAAGTAACTGGCTGGGAAAATGCCTAGAAAAGGGAAGAAAAATAAGACTATAGAGAGTTTTTTTGAACAGATGCAAATGATCCCGACTTTCAGATCTGACGAGGACGAGGACATATTCTTGCCATCAGGGAAAGATGTGGAGGGCGGGGCCTCAGCACCCCAGACATCCCAAGGGGATGTCGGGTGGGCTTAGGCCTTGGAAGAGCTCAAAAAGGATTTTGAAAAGCAAGTTAGACAGGTGGAGGAAAAACTGGGAAGAGAAATGAGAGAGATGCAAGAAAAGTATGAAAAACGGGTCAATACCTTGGTAAAGGAGACCCAAAAAAATGCTGAAGAAAATAACACCTTGAAAAATAGGCTCACTCAATTGGCAAAAGAGGTTCAAAAAGCCAATGAGGAGAAGAATGCTTTCAAAAGCAGAATTAGCCAAATGGAAAAAGAGGTTCCAAAGCTCACTGAAGAGAATAGTTCTCTCAAAATTAGAATGGAACAGATGGAGTCTAATGACCTTATGAGAAACCAAGAAATCATCAAACAAAACCAAAAGAATGAAAAAATGGAAGAGAATGTCAAATATCTCATGGGAAAAACAACTGACCTGGAAAATAGATCCAGGAGAGACAATTTAAAAATTATGGGACTACCTGAAAGTCATGATCAAAAAAAGAGCCTAGATATCAACTTCCATGAAATTATTGAGGAAAACTGCCCTCACATTCTACAACCAGAGGGCAAAATAAGTATTGAAAGAATCCATCGATCACCACCTGAAAGAAATCCAAAAAGAGAAACTCCTAGGAACATTGCGGCTAAATTCCAGAACTCCCAGGTCAAGGAGAAAATCTTACAAGCAGCTAGAAAGAAACAATTCCAGTATTGTAGAAATAAAATCGGGATAACTCAAGATCTAGCAGCTTCTACATCAAGGGATCGAAGGGCGTGGAATAGGATATTCCAGAAGTCAAAGGAACTAGGACTCAAACCAAGAATCACCTTCTACATTAAGGGATCGAAGGGCGTGGAATAGAATATTCCAGAAGTCAAAGGAACTAGGACTCAAACCAAGAATCACCTACCCAGCTAAACTGAGTATAATACTTCAGGGGAAAATATGGTCTTTCAATGAAACAGAGGACTTTCAAGCATTCTTGATAAAAAGACCAGAGCTGAAAGGAAAATTTGACTTTCAAACACAAGAATGAGAAGAAGCATGAAAAAGTAAACAGCACAGAGAAGTCTTAAGGGACTTACCAGAAGTGAACTGTTTACATTCCTACATGGAAAGGCAATATTTGTAACTCTTAAAACTTTTCAGTATCTGGGTAGTTGGTGGGTCCATACACACACATGTACACACATGCACACACACACATATACACATGCACACACATACAGAGACAGAGAGCACAGAGTGAATTGAATAGGATGGGACCATATCTTAAAAGAAATTAAGGTAAATGGTGAGAGAAAAATGTAGTGGGAGGAAAGAGGGTGAAATGGAATGGCGTAATTATATGTCATTTAAGAGGCAAGTAGGAGACTTTTTAGTGGAGGGAAAAAGAGGAGAGTTGAGAAAAAAAAAAAACAAAAACAAAAAATGAGAAGTTTACCCTCATCACATTTGACTAAAGGAAGGAATAAAATGCCCACTCATTTTGGTATGAAAACCTATCTTACAGTACAAGAAAGTGGGGGAGAAGGAGATAAGCAAGGGGGGGGGATGATGGAAGGGAGGGCAAAGGGAGGAGGGAGCAATTTGAAGTCAACACTTGGGGAGGGACAGGATCAAAAGACAGAAGAGAAACAATGAGGGGCAGGGTAGGATGGAGGGTAATTCAGTTAGTCTTACAGAACACGACTATCAGGGAAGTCATTTGCAAAACTACACAGATAGGGCCTATATTGAATTGCCTGCCTTCCCAAAGGGAATGGGTGGGGAGGGAGGGATGGGGAGAATTTGGAACTCAAAGTTTTAGGAACAACTGTTCAGTATTGTTGTTGCTACTGGGAAATAAGAAATACAGTTAATGGGGAATAGAAAGTCATCTGGCCCTACAGGACAAAAGAGAAGATGGGGACAAGAGAAGGGAGGGATGATAGAAGAGAGGGCAGATTGGTGATAGGGGAAATTAGAATGCTCAGTGTATTGGGGTGGGGGGAGGGGATAAAAGGGGAGAAAATTTGGAACCCAAAATTTTGTAAAAATGAATGTAAAAAGTTAAATAAAAAAAAAGTATTCCTTGGCAGTCTACATTGTATAGTGTTGCAACTTAATTTAGTAGAATTGTCAATTTTATTATGTTAGCTTTTTTATTTTATTAGCCTATCTATGATCAACAATTATTTCCTGAGTTACATGGAGTGGATCGTGGGAGGAGTTTGCCAAAGGGTCCAGCAGAACTAAGAGAGAGAGAGAGAGAGAGAGAGAGAGAGAGAGAGAGAGAGAGAGAGAGAGAGAGAGAGAGAGAGAGAGCAAGCAGAGCAGAGTAGAGTACCTAATGTGACTTAGAGGAGTGATTTTGCCTAAGGGAGCTTATTTGTAGGGAGGTCTGATGGAGGGAAGGCTTGGTGATGGCTGTGTTCCCTGCATTGATAATGTGTATAGATTTATTTGTCACTATGATGGATTTGGCTTTCTGGTATTTGAATAAATGTCTTGGTTTCATCTTTGAGAAAGGGACTTTATATTTTGCAAATTTACCCTGGAAATACACATGCATATCCATAGTGGCTGCTGTGGGTATCGGATTGGTTTTGCAGCCTACCATGACAGAACATAAGCAAGAATTTCACAGTGTGCACTGAACTGAAAGAGTTAATAACTTTTCATTATCTTCAGCATTTCATAACCTGTCCTAACAATGAAATTACATAATTTACATCAAAATTTATGTCATTAAATAACAAGGGATGATAAATTCTGTTTGCATTTTAAAATTCAGCATCAAAAAATACATATGAAGCACCAAGACATTTCCATGGAACACTCTGTTGGACAGCACATATTATAGTCAATATAGCATGGTATATATAGAGTACTGGACTTGACATCAGGGAATTTAAGTTCATATCCTGGCCCTATTGTTCACTTTATCTCCATGACCTTCAGAAAATTAACTTTTCTGGGCTTCAGTTTCTTCATTTATAAAAATAATGGGTTGGTTCCTTCTAGGTATAAATCCTGTTTCAAAAGAATTTATTTTTTTCTGCTCTCAAAAGAAAATGAAGTTATTATTTATGGCTAATTTTGAACCATATAGTTTCTCATTGTATTCACATATTCCCTTATGGTATCTATGATTTTTCACATAAGCTAAATAAATTCCATCCATAAAAAATAAGAAAATAAGTGGCCACATTAGAATCTTACCCAAATAGATACTGTCAGGATTGATTTGCCAAGAAACCCCCCAAAATTCAATTGCTATATTTAATCCTGAAAAATATGTACTGAATCACAGCAAAAAGCTATATTGCCTTTCAATTCTCAATTCACTGAACAGCTCCGAAGTTCTCATCAGGACAAAACTGGCTTTGTCAGGAAATCTCTACTGTTATTGTGGACAGTGGCAAAATGCCTCAACTGTAATATAACTGAAATCTCAGTCAGTGAATGATTAAAAAAAAACCTACAGTAAAAAAAAAGAGTTTCATTTCATTAGGCATTTAGGATGAGATTAGGTCTTTAGGGGCCCCGTTGCTAAACTCTAAATGAGAAGGGCTGAAATGAGGAGAGTAAAAATAAAATGGGAAAAATAGTTTGGAAGAAAAGAAATTGGATGAAACCTTTTGGTTTTTATGTTACATATAAGCTTATAGTTGAACATCAGTGGAACAGTAAAGGTTTCACTTCCTCCCCCTTTTAAGGACTTCTTTATTATCCAGTTAAATTTTTAGTTTTCTTGATATTTGATTGGATACATTTAGCTTGCTACCACTTTCTTGAGACATAAAGTCCGAATAATGTGTCATAAAGTTTAGCATTGCCTCTGTGTATATAGAAATGTATTTTTTTTTCTCCTTTTCTATTATGAGTGTGTGGTACAATGTCAGATCACCTAAGGGTAAAACTATTACAAAATATATAGTAGGCCAATAAAAAATGTTCATACTTACACCAATTTTATTTCCCAGGAACAAGTTCCTGGCTTTTTTTTTATTGCTTATAAGGTTATCTTTTAAAATTTCTCTTTAAATTCTTTCTTTGACATTTTTTTGTTTTATATCTTTTCCATTATTTCTGAATTTATAGTACTCAATTTCACTGTTTTCCTTTAGTGACTTTTCTTGCTTTCCTTCTTCAGACTCTCTAACTATGCTAAATAATTGAATGTAAAAAGACAAATTCTAAATGTTTTACCCATCATGAAATATTTCTAAATGTGCAAATATTTGTCATTTCATATATTAAAATTTAGGATAATTCTTTGACATATTTTTGTTTTATTTTGATGCTTTAGAAATATTTGCAGATCTTTTCTCTTTTATTCAGTTTGACTGGATTATATCTCTGTTTTCCAGTTGATTATAGTATTGTAGCATAAATTAGACTTCAAAAGCTGCAATGAATTCACTGCAGCTACTGCTTCATAACATTGAAATGAATGGTTGTCAAATGACTGAATATCAATGAGGATAGTATGAAAGGTGTTAGAAGAAAATAATTCCCTTGACTTCCCCATGCTGAAGGAACTGGATAAAGATTTAAAATGATGCAGTTCTTGAATGTGACTATTTCTTCTTTCATGTTTCCTTATTTTTAAGAAGCTAAGCCCTAGATGCTATATGTACCTGAAATATGGAATTGAAATATCTTAACGGCTTAGAAACCTGAAGCAATCAGGTAATTTGGAATTAGATTGCCTGATCCTATGCTTGTAACCATAAACCAAAATAGCTGCAAGTCAAATTTTAGATTTAATCATCTAGACAATGTCACTTTAGTGACCATACATTTTGTGTATTTTACTCCTGTGACACAGACATTTTAAAATCTACCTTTAAAAGGTAGAAATCATGTAACATTAATAACTAAAGGGAAACCATAATTGAAAATATGTTTATAATGAAGGAAATTGAATTAAAAGAATGTTAGGATAGCTATTCTTTTTAAGTTGAACAAATTGAAGTTTCAAGAGAAGAGTTGCATGTGAAAAAGTTGTACTGTATGAGTCTATTTCCATACAAACCTTTCTCTTGAAACCCTGAAATCTGGGCATATACTCCAGGCATTCCATAGAAACTTCTGTGAGAACTCCAATGACTTTATTATTACTAAAAATATCTGTCAGTTGTCATCTTAATTGAACTATCTGCACCATTTGAATTAATTAGCTCCATGTACCCATCAGATAACTTTTTGCTGTCTTGGTTTCTGAAATACCATGTTCTTCTGGGTTTTCTTCCTCCCTCTCAAATATTTTTTTCTGTCTCTTCCCCTTGGTAAGTGTTCTCCAAGGATTTATCTATAGTGCTCTTCTCTCTTTTCATTTTCCTTTGGCAATCCTAATCATTCCTTTGTCCCTTTTCACTTTTCTGCAAATAACTCCCAGACTTACCTCTACACCTCTCACTCCTCTTCTAAACAAACATTCAACTGCCTATTGGACACTTTTACTAGAAGTCTCACTGTGGCCTCATACCAAAACTGAGGTCATTTTTCTCTCCCCCAAATCTACTCCTCTTTCTGATACCACTATTTTAGTAGTACAATGGGTTTTCCATATTCAAAAGTTTACTTTTTTCTTTCCCATTCAATCAATTACCAAATCTACTAATATAATTCTTGCAAAGTCTATCTACATGACACCTTCTCCTATATATTTCCATTACTTTCCCCAATGGAAATATATCAAAATGTCCTATGAGTTCAACTGAAAACATTAAGAAATAATATTCCCTTCAGTTTGAAATACATTCTAGACTTTTCAAATTAGGAAAATAAGAAAGACCATTATTTATTAAGTGTGATGACCAAGCTTAACTTTTGTCTAGATAAAATCATTTCCTCCCCACTTACCTGAAGTTATTGGTACCATGACCCACTTTAAAAAAAAGTTGTCTTCTTTTCCATTCTAAAATTAAAATATTTATCACCATCAATAAGGGGAATGATAAAGCCTCAGGAATTGAGTAGTGACTATTCTGAAATGTTAAACCCAAACTATATTTTAACATTATAATATTTCCATTCTTCAGTATTGCTATGAATATTACCTCAAATCATCTTGGAAAAGAGACATGTCTAAGGTATGGGGATATGGGAGCATGGGAAAGGAACTGCCAATTTTGAAGTCTATCTTTCTATGCTAATAATGGCTTTATCATCATTAGCTTGATGATAAAGTAAATAAACTTATTTTGGAAAACTTTTGCCGAAATGCAGAGTACAGGATTAATATTCTATTTGTTAGACTATTAAAAAGATCAGGTATTCAGATTCTAACACCCAATAAAAAGTCAGAATGGATCCAATAAAAAGACGTCTTTAAGAGAAGCCATGCTTCAATGGTCAATAAAATAGAGGTGAGACAACTTATAAATTATTAGAGGAAGTTTTTCGGGGTAACTGTACAGCCTTGTTAGCTCTTAATTAGATTCATGGAATCTATTTGAGAAAGTGACCTAGTATATCAAACACTGCAAGAATTATTTATGCATATTTATTCATGCTTATAATTAGCTATCCTATGTATGTTGCTATATATGATAACCCTTAGCCATGCCAATGGAAGCCCTTTATGAGCCTTTCCTTTAAAAGTTATGCTACCTATTGGATGTCTGACTAAGATCATTTTAACCCCACCAGACTACATGCAATTTTTTCATAGAGACACTTTCCTTACTATCTTCTTTAGCAGTGGGCATAAGATCTGGACATCATATTACCTAAATCTAGTAGCCCATGCTGTGAAAAGAAAAATAATTGTTCCCAGTTAATCTGGGATATTCAGCATCATATTGTTTCTATCCAGAAACACCCAATTGGTTAAAACTGATCTTTGATGCTTTCTTCACTGTTGGTGGCTTGCATAGTGTCTGTGAATCTATTCTGGGTTAAGATATACAAAGGTCTAAAGAGTGACATGTTAGAATCAGTAGGTATTCCACAGTAAAGGGGTTGATCATAAGACTTGCCCTCCAGAAGTGCTTGATTCAAGAGATCCTCTTGGTTTTTGCATTGTGCTCACCCCAAATGATCAATGGACCCTGCAGCCTGACAAGTAACTGATCTGATCGGCAGATTCTTGGGAAGAGGAAATGAAACTAGAGATGCTTTCATGCCCAGAAAATAAAAGATCAAATTACAATTAAAAGAATGGACTTACAATAAAGCTCCTGTGAGTCAATGAGTTTTGAAAACAAATTTTCTACTACATAGATGATGTCCATACTGACTATTTTAACTTGAGACAAGTTGGGAAAAGCTCAGAATATGTAATGGAGTAAATGATAATGTCTCTGTTCTAGGAAATAAAACATTTTTATCTCACACACTTGAGGAATCATACAAATTCTTAGACAATATTGAATTAAGTTTTTTTAAAGGATCCTTTCATCTTTTATTTAAATTTAAAATACACTTAATGTATTATTGATTTTGTGAATAAATGGTGCTAGCAATAGAAAGGAATTCTCATTTTTTCTGTGAGTCTGTGCTATCTGTTGTAGCAGTAAGCACCCTGGCATACACAGGAGGGTGTGCTGCACAGGTTCTTAGATCTGCTTGTCTAAAAAGAAAGCAACTTTTGAGGGATCAACAATCACTTTAATTACACACATATACCAACAGAGAAAATACCTGCAGGACCAGCAAGAGAGGGTTTCCAACTGTTCGACTATAGGCAATACCATACATCATTACCAGAAAGAGAAGTACCATCTGGGTTTTCAACGTCAGGGGGCTTCTTAAAACAGTTGCCCAGAATCTCATCTGGCACACAAACCTTCTTCCAAAAACTAAGCCCCCAAACCAAACCTAACCTCAGAGTATATGTACTCTTTTCAGAGCCAGAGGGCACAAGCCCTCTTGACTAGTGTCTCATTAGCAATCAGCAAAAGGTGTGGGCCACCATACAAAACAAACCTCCCCCAATCAAGTCTTCCTATCAATGGGCAGGGAAGTTTTTTAATTTCCATTACATTTGTTTGGTAAAAAGGCGCTGAATTGAAGTCAATTTAAAAGTTTCCAGTGACAAAAAAATTGTTGATTTCGCTTTCCAGATTCATCTCATGTTACTCTCCATTGTCCTCTATGTGGTCATCAAACTGAACTACTCTCTGCCCTCTAACCATACCAATTCTTTCCCATTTTCATATCTTTGTTCACATTATTCCTTATGACAGGAATATTTTCTAAGTTTGGACAATCTCATATCTAAGTTTTATTTTTCCTGCAAGACCTAGTAAAATATCTTGGACAACAGAAGTTTCATAAAGGTTTTATTGTATTGAAGTTGAATTAAAAGAGCTAGTGGTGGGAAACAGAAAGAAAGACAGTAGAGGATTTCCTGGATTAGAGGGGCAAAGAAATAAAAAGGCAAAGAAAAAATTTATCAGAAACCCATAGGTCTACATAAAACATTTAAGAGTCTTCAAAATATGGAGAATGATGACAAAATTTTTGTGAATTTATACATCAGCTTTGACTCTTAGCATGTTGTAACATACTGAGCAAAGAGACTTTGAACAAACTGGGAATTGGTAAACTTGGGTTCCAATTGCCCAATTAATATGGGAAGATGGTTAGATTACTAACTCCGGCATGTGTTTATTTTTCTTTTTTCTGAACACGAATTACCCAATTTAGCCATCATCATAAATTTAATTTGCTGTGCCACTGCCCACTTCTACATGGATATGCTGTGCTTAGATAGAGTATAGCTCAGAGGTTAGATAAGTCATTTCCTGCTAGTACTTTTTGTTACATATTAGCATATAGGATCACTGAATCATCTCCATGTCTGATTGATATGGCAGTGGCTTATATTTACATAGTGCTTTTAGTTTCCTAAGGATTTTCCTTACATTTTCCCATTATCTCCATTTAGAATACACTTGGGCCAACTCAAGTACTGGGCATTTATCTCAATTTATCAGGATAAATGGAAACATGAACTAGTTGATTAAAAATATTTTCATCTTATAGTAGTTTTCTAATATTAACTCATGGAAATTAGCAGCTAATTATCATTTTAAATTCTTCCAAAATTTTTGAGTAACAGAATAGTTTTTTAGCAATATAACTCAGAGTTTTCATATCACTTGGCCACTTACATTGAATATTTTAGAGTGATGGTAATGGAGGTATTTATTAATTGGTTGAAATGAATATTATGAAAATAGATTACTGATATATATATAATGCAAAAGAATAAAAAAAATGTTTTCTTCTTCAAAAAGTCTTATTACTACTAAACAGAACCAAAGAATTATTAAATCAGTGTTAATATATTTGATCTCCCTCTCCCAACCTCCTACTATTGATAATCAATCTGCTTCCTGATTTATGGAAGATTTCCAGCTTTTCTATGAATCTTATTTATGCCACTTTTCTGTGTCATGCTACTCTATTCCTTTGATTATAGAAATAATTTAATGAATAAACTATATATAACTGGCTGGGGATTAGCTCAGTCTTTGACTTAGATAATATTTTAAAGTTCACATTTTCAACTCCCCTTCATCTAGAAATTATACAACACACTCTGTTAAATATGAAAAATTGCAACTTCTCTATTCCTAGGATCATATTGCTTGATACAATATGGCAGATATATTACTTTTCCCTTGATTTTTAATAATTATAAATGAAAATATTATTTAAATTAATATTGTCTATTATGTATGATCCCATGTACTATTTTATATAAAGAAGAAACTCAAAAAAGGATTTTTGGAGGGCAGAGCCAAGATAGCAGAGTAGAAATATGCATATACTCTAGCTCTTTCCCAGCAGCCCATAAAAATATATGCAAAAAATGACTCTCAATAACATCTAGAGCAGCAGAAGCCACAGAATGACAGAGTGAGAGATTTCCAGGCAAAGGTCACCTGGAAGGCTGACAGGAAAGATCTATCACATGGGAAGTAGAGTGGAGCAGAGCACAGCCCTGGACACTCAGAACCAGGAGGAGCTGGACTAGAAGAGGCCTCTGGGCAAAATCCCCAGTACCAGAGTAGGGTCTCAGATGCCCCAACCCACAAGCGCCAAAGAAAACTTCAAAGGTCAGTGAGAGGGCTTTCCCAACTGAAAGAGAGGGGAGCAGGGTCTCCCACTAGTACTGGCCCAAGGTGGTGGCAGCTGCAGTGTTCATTTGTGAAGCACTCTACCTAAATCCCCTGAGGGAATCAAGCAACTGATCTGAATCTCAGCCCTGAGCACAGTCCTGGGGTGAGGAGAAACACTAGGACCCTCCTTTTGACAAAGGATTCAGAAGTCGAGGAACTGACTGGGAAAAATGCCCCAAAAAGGGAAAATATAAGACTATAGAAGGTTTCTTTCTTGGTGAACAGGTATTTCCTTCCATCTTTGGATGAGGAAGAACAATGCATATTGTCAGAGGAAGTCAAAGCTTCTGCATCCAGTAGTTCCAACACAAATATGTAATGGTATCAGACCATGGAAGAGCTTGAAAAGTGAGTCAACAGCTTGCTAAAGGAGACCCCCCCCAAAAAAAAAGCTGAAGAAAATAACACCTTTAATAATAGATTAACTCAACTGGAAAAAGAGGTCCAAAAAATCAATGAGGAGAAGAAGGCTTTATAAAGCAAAATTAGCCAAAAGGAAAAGGAAGTTCAAAAGCTGACTGAAGAAAATAGTTCTTTAAAAATGAGAGTGGAGCAGATGGAAACTAATGACTTTATGAGAAACCAAGGAATCACAAAACAAAGCCAAAAGAATGAAAAAATGGAAGATAATATGAAACATCTCATTGGAAAAACAACTGACCTGGAAAATATATCCAGGAGAGAAAATTTAAAAATGATGGGACTACCTGAAAGCCATGATCAAAAAAAGATCCTAGACATCATCTTTCATGAAATTATCAAGGAAAATTGTCCTGATATTCTAGAACCAGAGGGCAAAATAAATATTGATAGAATCCACCAATCACCTCCTGAAATAGACCCAAAAAGAAAAACTTCTAGGAATATTGTAGCCAAATTTCAGAGTTCTCAGGTCAAGGAGAAAATATTGCAAGCAGTTAGAAAGAAACAATTTGGCTATTGGGGAAATACAATCAAGATAACATAGGATCTGGCACCTTCTACATTAAGGGATCAAAGGACTTGGAATAGGATATTCCACAAGGCAAAGGAACTGGGATTAAAACCAATAATCATCTACCCAGAAAAACTGAGTATAATACTTCAAGGGAAAAAAATGGCCATTCAATAATATAGAGGGACTTTCAAGCATTCTTGATGAAAAGACCAGAACGGAATAGAAAATTTGACTTTCAAACACAAGAATCAAGAGAAGAATGAAAAGGTAAACAGGAAAGAAAAAAATCATAAAAGACTTTCTAAAGCTGAACTGTTTACATTCCTACATGGAAAGATAATATTTGTAACTCTTGAGACTTTTCTCAGTATTTGGGTAGGTGGAGGGATTACACACACACACACACACACACACACACACACACACACACACACACACACACACACACACATAGGCAGAGAGCACAGGTTGAGCTGAATCAGAAGGGATGATATCCATAAAAAACAAAATTGAAAAGTGAGAGAGGAATATATTGGGAAGAGAAAGGGAGAAATGGAATGGGGCTGGCTATAACTCATAAAAGAGATAATAAAAATCTTTTTCAATGGAGGAGAAAAGGGAGGAGGCAAGAGGGGAAAAGTGAAGCGTACTTTCTTCACATATGGCTTAAAGAGAATAATATGCTCACTAAATTTGGTATGAAAATCTATCTTACACTACAGGAAAGTAGGGGAGAAGAGGACAAGGGGGTGAGGGGGATGATAGAAAGGAAGGCAAATTGCAGAAGGAAGCAATTAGAAGTAAACACTTTTGGGAAGGGACAATGTCAAATGAGAGAATAGAATAAATGGAGGACAGGGCAGGGTGGAGGGAAATATAGTTAGACTTATACAACATGATTATTATGGAAGTCTTTTGCAAAATTACACATATATAGCCTGTATTGAATTGTTTGCCTTCTCAGTGGGGATGGGTGGCGAGGGAGGAAGGGAGAGAAGTTGGAATTCAAAGTATTAGAAATGAATGTTGAGAATTGTTATTGCATATAACTGGGAAATAAGAAATATGGACAATGGGGTATAGAAATCTATCTTGCCGTACGAGAAAAGAGAGAGGATGGAGATAAGGGAAGGTGGAGTGTAATAGAAAGGAGGGCACATTGGGGGAAGGAGTAATCAGAATGCAAGGCGTTATTGGGTGGGGGAGGGGAGAAATGGGGAGAAAAGGGGAGAAAAATTGGAACTCAAAATTTTGTGGAAATGAATGTTGAAATCTAAAAATAAATAATTAACTATTTAAAAAAGACATAATAGATGTGATAACTCCTAAAAATCAATTAATGCTTAAATATGCATGTGAAAACATGAACTTGTATTATGTACACTTTTCAGCTACATATTAAATTTAATGTGATAGTCTCAAAAAGAAGGATTTTTAAAATCAAATAAGAGAAGTAGAGCAAAAATGGGGCAAAGAAATGAAAGTGATGAAGGAAAGTCAACAGCTTTTTAAGGAAGGCACAAAAATACTGAAGAAAATAACATTTTAAAAAACAGAATAGGTCACAAGTTCAAAGAGGAATTGAAGAGAAATCCTTACAAAAGAGTTGTCCAAACATAGAAAAGAGGCATAAAAGTTCAGTGAAGAAAATAATTCCTTAAAATTTAGAACTGAGCAAGCAAGCACTCCATGCGACATCAAGAAACAATAAAATGAAATAAAAAAATGAAAAAAAAAACAGAAGAAAATGTGAAATATCTTATTGGAAAAAAACAACTGACTTGGAAAATAGAACGAGGATAGATAATTTAACAATTGTTGAACTACCTAAAAGCCATGATAATAATAAAAAAAGAACATGGCATCACATTTCAAGAAATTATCAATGAAAATTGCCCTAATAGAAACAGAGGATAAAATAAAAATTGAAAGAATCCACCAATCACCTATTGAAAGAGACCCCAAAATGAAATCCAAAGAATGTTATAGCCAAATTCCAGAACTCTCAGGTTAAGGAGAAAATACTACAAGCAACCAGAAGAAACCATCCAAATATCATGGAGCCATAGTCAGTATCAAACAAGATTTAGCAGTTTCCATATGAAAGGACTAGAGAACTTGGAGTATGGTATACCAGAGGGTTACAACCAAGTATCACCTACCCAATAAAAGTGAATGTAATCCTTTTGGGGGAGGAGGAGGGGAGTGATGGATATTTAATGAAATAAACATCCCTAATGTAAAGACCATAGCTGAATAGAAAATCTGACATTCAAACACAAGACTCAAGAGAAATATGAAGAGGTAAACAGGAAAGAGAAATAATAAGGGATTCAATAAGGTTAAATTCTTTACATTCTTACATAGGAAAATGATACTTGTAACTCCTAAGAAAGTTTTTATTAGGATTTAGGGGAGAGTGCTTTAACTTACTAGTTAGAGTCCATCTATTGAGTATATACTATATATGCCAGGCACTGTGCTAAGACTTACTGATACAAAGAAATTAAAACACAAAACAGCCCCTTTCCTAAAGGAGCTCTTATTTCTACTGGAATAGTAGTAGTCATTGTCGTTCAGTTGCTTCAGTCATGTCCAATTCTCTATGACTCCATTTGGGGTTTTCTTGGCAAAGATAATGGAGTTGTTTGCCACTTCCTTCTTCACCTCATTTTATATGCAAGGAAATGAGCAAACAGGGTTAAGTGATTTGTCCAGGATTACACAGCTAGTAAGTGTCCAAGGTCAGACTTAAACCCATGAATATGAGTCTTCCTGATTCTAGGTCCAGCACTCTGTCCACTGTGCCACTTAGCTGTCCTCATGGGGTAGACAACATGAAAATAGTTAGGTACCTAAACAAGATATATCAAGTAACTGGAAAGTAATTTCAGAAGGGAAGGCACTAACGGTTTGAGGAGGAAAGGATAGAAAATGCTCTATAAAGTTTCATTTTAGTTTAGTCTTAAAGAAAGCCAGAGAAATTATGAGACCCAGGCATGGAGGTATAGAGGGTTAGAATTTTAGAAATAAAGATGAGCTAGAATCAAAGGAATGCCATATATCTAATTTGCTTATTACATTTTAGCAAAATTTTTATAAGGGTTCTCAAAGCATTCTTGGAGAGAAAAAGGAGAGATATGAAAGAGGTAACAGTATAATTTGATGGATTTGGAAGTTGTTGTCAACTTGGAAAGAATGGAATGGTGCAGGATCCATGTTGGGTTCTGTCTACTTAATATCATGACTTGGATAAGTCACAGCTGGCATGCTTGGCAAATTTTCTTATGAAAGGACTCTAAGGGGAAACAAGGTTGAGAGGGATTTGTGACACAGGGATATCTAGAGTTTTGGATAATATTAAAGAGACAGATTCTCTTAACAACATGGTGATAGTCCTCCTGTTGTCTGCCTTAGTTAGACAACATCTGGAATATTGTACTCAGTTTTATATAGCAGGAATGACATTATAAGCAGGACTATATATAAGAAGGCAACCAAGATGGTGAAGAGCCTTGAAATTATGCCATATGAGAATTAGTTGAAAAAACTAGGCATATTTAGTTTAGAGAAGAGCAAAGGGGTCATGATAGCCAGCTTTAATTATTTTTAAACGTTATCATATGGAAGAGGGATTTTTTTTGGGTAGGGGGAGAACAAAGAACAATGAATAGAAAGTACAAAAAAATCGAAGTTAGATATGGTGTCAGGAAAAATCTTCAACAATTAGATCTGCCTAAAAGTGAATGGGCCATCTTGAAGTTCTTCACTGGAAGTCCTCAGGCAGAGGCCATGTTATGATTTGTTGGATATGTTAGAAAAAAATATTTTATTTGGGCAGAGAGTGAACTGGATGGTTATTGAGTTTCCTTCTAACAATCTGTGACTGTGTGAAGTCACTTAATCTCTAGACTTCTGTCTATTCGTTTGTAAAATGAAAGAATTAGGCTAGATGTTTTCTAAGGTCCCTCTAGGTCTAAACTTACCATAAAGGATATAACTACAAATGGACAAAATTGTGGCATGTGCTAGTAGTCTTAGTCACTACATTAAACTGCTTTTGCTGAACTCTAAGAAATAGACTTTATTAAAAGGTTTTGGATTTTTTTGTCTGTCAAAACAAAATGTATTTTTATTTCAATTCAAAGAACATTTAAGTGACTATTTTGTGCCAGGCACTTTTCTAAAGTGCTCTGAATTCAAAAAGAAGCTATAGATAGTCCCTGCTCCCATCTAATGGAGGGGGGTAGGAGTCAACATGTAAGCAAATATATACAAAATAAGCTACATAAATGATAAATAGGACATAATTAACAAAGAGAAGGCCTAAAATTAATAGACTTAGTGTAGCAATATTATCAACCATTCAACTAGGTCACTGGTACTCTCTATTCAGTTAAGCCTTTCTTATCAACTTTAGGCCATAGTGAAAGCATTCCTGGTATATCCTGGTATATACAGCTTCTGTGCAGTGTAGATAGAGAAGAAGCATGGGTCAGTAGACAAAATTCAACTCTTAGAGAATCTGAGTTTAAACCTCATCTCTGTCAATTACTATATGTGACTTTGGACAAGTCACTAAATTTATCTTGGCCTGTTCCCTTATTTGTAAAATGAGGTAGTTGGAGTCAATTATCTTTAAATTCCCACTAAATTTTGGCATTCTATGATTTCTGTCCCTAAATCTTTATGAGAAGATTTCCTCAAGAAAACAAAAATGAAAAGGGAACCCTTCTTGACTCATGACAAGAGAGAAATATTTTGAAAGCACTTGTTGTGGTTGGTCTGAAAGAGATAATGCACCTCTATTATGTCGCCGAAAGAAAACTGGCTCAATGAAGCATTTGTTATTCAGTTGTGTCTGATTCTTCAAAACCCCATGGAACATACTGTCTATGAGATTTTCTTGGCAAAGATACTGGTGTGGTTTGACATTTCCTTCTCCAGTGGATTAAGACAAACAAAGTGACTTACCCAGGGTCATACAGCTAGGATCTGAGGTCAAATGGTAACTGAGATCTTCCTGACTCCAAGCTCAGTCCTCTATCCACAGAGCCTTCTCCTGTCTCCAAATAAGCATAAAGCCTATTACATGACTGATGGCTATAGATTGGTTTTCTATTGAAAAATACATACCATATACTGAAAACCTGCAGTGAGTTGAAGCTATAGAAAACAGAATTTACTGTTATCTCTGCATGAATTACCTGCATTTGTTCTACTCTGCCAGTTCTTTCATTTTCAACTTAACAGTGAAATTCCCCCTTTTATCTTTGAAAAAAGCATATGGCTAAAAAGTATAAGAAGCAGTTTTTGTTTACTAGAGAAGGATTTTCAACTGTAGGTGCTTATTATTTTATGTTTGTTTTGATTGATCTATACATAACACAACAGCTCAGGGGTACTTCTCTCAACTTAAACTCACAGTTTAACATTTCCTTAAACCCACCAGAAGGTTTATTTCCTGGGGTTGAAGGTATTTATTTGGTCTGCATTCTTAAAACCATAGAACAGAGACTACAACTGATTTACCTTCAGTAATCAGCTGATTGACATAATTAACTCAAAGAAAAGGTATTTTCTGAAATGACATAGAGCAATAACAGCATATGCATCCAAAACTATCTTTTTGTTTTGTTTTGTGGCAACCACAGTAAAAGCTCATATGAATACAGTTGTCTCTTTGAAGGCATTCAACAGATTTTTGCATAGCTACTGCTTCAAGTATCTGTAGGGGATGTGGAGTCATGATAGTAGAGTAGATGGAAGAAAAATAGCCTGGTGCCAAAAGACATCTCCACAAAGCTCTAGAAAACACACCAGAGCAAATCCTAGTAAGGAACTAAGAAACACAGTAAAACATTTTTCTAGCCTAGGTCTGCAGAGAGACACAGGTAAAGGTCTGTGGACATTTGGGTTTGGGTCCAGTCAGGAAAGAATCATGTAGAGAATTTCAGTGCCTAGGAACTAAAAGAGGAAAGAGACTGTGTACTTGGAAAAGAAAAAAAAACATAAAGAGATCCCAAAGGATCCCTGAACTAGTGAAAAGCAGGGGAAATACTTAGCAGCTCTGTTGCTCACTGCCAAGTTTCTTATAACAAGTCCAAGGCAGACTAATGAGGGGATAAACCCAGGGATGGCAGAGAGGAACATCTGTGGTCTCAGGGAGCATGTGTATACTAAAGTAGTATAAGAAAAAAATAGTTTCATGGCTATTAATGAGCAGAACAAGAGCTCAGTTCTATCCTCCAGTTCAGGCTGAAGCCTGCAGTGAAATAACCAAGGTAGCAAGCCCAAACCAAAGAGAAACCTGAAGTTAAATTGTTCTGAAGCTATAGAGCTTCTTAATGGACTGATAATGGCTGAGTAGAAGAGAAGTCCACTGGGAACATCCTAGTAAGGACAAGCCAACAGGCATCTTGCTCAGACATTAACTTGTGTCAGCAACTCGCAGATCTCAGAGTAGGAAAGGAGAGAACAGTGAACATTAATCAAAGATCATTTTGGAAGCACTAAAGTTTGCAGGTCCCTTACCTGTGCTGTCCTATAGATCCTGAAATAACACAATATCCAATAATCCAAGAAAGCATCAGAATCTAAGAGTTAAGATCAGCTCAAATATCAACCCCAGAAATGGTCAGAGTTCATCCCTAACATGAAATCCAAAGGCAAGTGGTAGGTGAGAGGAATGAGGGGGAAAATCCTGTCATAAAGAGCTGTCATGCTGACAATAAACCATAACACATCCCCTGAAGGAGAAAATCACTAAACTGTAAACAAAGAAAGCGCTGAAGAAAAGTGCAGCTTAGGTACAAATCCAAACTTAATTTTTGGAAAAATTAAAACTAGAGTTTTTTTTTTTAATTAATGATTTACAAAGCAAATGAGGGTGGTAGAGGTAAAAACAGGAAGAGAAATTAGAGTTATGGAAGAAAGGTATGCAAATTTACAATTGACCAAATAGAAGCAAGGAATCTAGGAGAACTCAAGAGTCAAAGGTTTGGGAAAAAATGAATGTAAGAATAAAATGTAAGATACCAAACTAAATATAATTGATCTGGAAAACAATTTGAGGAAATAATTTAAGAATCATTTCACTACCTGAAAGCAATAACAAAAAATAGGCCTAGACATTACATTCAAGAAATCAAAAAACAAACTGACTAGATCTTTTAAAACCAAAAACTGAAAATGCTACCTAGTCCCCTCCTGAAAGAAATCCTAAAATTAAAACTCCTAGGAATATTACAAACTCCAGAGTTTCTAAATCAAAGCAAAAATATTGCAAGAGTTCAGAAAAACTTCAAATACTAAGGAGCTACAGTCAGGATCACATACAATTTAGAAGTCATCATAATAAAATGACTGGCCTGGAGTCAGGAAGTTCAAATTTGAACAAAAATTTGACCTCAGATATTACTTGTATGATCCTGGGCAATTCACTTAATCTTGGCCTGTCTTAGTTTCTCTAAGCATAAAAATGGAGGTAGTAACAGCCACTACCCCAACAAGGTTGTTGTGAGAATTAAATGAGATAATATTTAGAGCATTTAGTATACTGCCTGGCATATAGTAGGCACTATGTAAATGCTTAGTCCCTGAAATAGGATATCATGGAAAGTAAAAAAAAAAATCTAGGGAAAAATGGACCTCTAATGAAATAAGGGACTTACAAAAATTCCTAATTAAAAAAAAACAACAACACAACAACACAGAACAGAACTGAGTAGAAAATCTGATATACAATCATAGTAACCAAGAGAAGTATAAAAGAACAGACATGGGAAAGCAAAGATAAGGGGCTAAACAAGGATAAGTTATTTACATTCTTATATGGAGAAATGATATTTGTGTCACTTAAGAGTGGTGCTATCTATCATCAAGGGTTATCGAGGGAATCTAATTAGACAGGGGGTCTGAGAGTGATTCCTTTATGTTTCAATGTCTCTGAAGAAGAATGGAAGGGAAGGGAAAGAGGGATACACTAAGAAAAGGAAGGGAGAAGAAAGGAGAAAATTACTTCATATTATTAGAGTGTGGATGTAGAAGTCATTACAACAGAGAAGAGGGAGTGGGCAACACTTGAACCTTATTTTCATCAGACCAAGTCAAAAGAGTAGAGAATAGATACACACACATACACACACACACACACACACACACACTCACAGAGTTAGATACAGGAATATATTTCACCCAGGTGCAAAACCAATGACAAAGGGTTAAGGGAAAGAAGGAAATAAGAAGGTAGATTAAGGGATGGATTGATCAGAAGCAAAACAAACCCTTAAAAATGGAGCAAGAAACAAAGAGCAGTAAAAGTAAAAAAGAAGAGAATGAAGGAAAATATACAATTAAGAATTAACAGTGACTATGAAAGAATAATCTTATAAATAAAACAGAAAAGGACAGATGAATAGAGTAGAAATCAGAATCCAACAATCCAGCATATTTGAAACAAAGGTACACACAGAGTTAATTATGTTTCAGCAAAAAGTTAAAAAAGAAAGAAAAAGAAATACAGAAGAAAATTATCTTTAAAAATCAGAGGTAAAAGTCATTAAAACAAAAGAGAGGGAATGGGTACCACTTGAACCTCTGACTAGAACTGGAGAATAATAGGGAATAATGATTTCAGACAAAGTAACAGCAAAAAATATATAACCTAATTAAAAGAGATAAACAGGGAAACTGTATTTTGCTGAAAGGTACCATACACAATGCATTAAAATAAAAACTAAACATTTATGTACCAAATAGCATAGCATAGTGACTTACAAAAAGAAACAGAAAGTAAAACTACAATATCAAGGTAACATCAATTAATCCTCTCTCTAATTTAGATAAATCTAAAGCAAAAAAGCAGAAAAGACAGATGTGACTAGAATTTTAAAATAATTAGATATGATCTCTCCTACCTACCTTTACAGATATTGACCATATATTAAGGTATAAAATTTCAGAAACAAATGTAGAAAAATAGGCATATTAAAAGCATATTTTGGGAGGCAGAGTGAAGATGGTGGAGTAGAAACAGAGACTTATTAGAATTCTCCCCTCAAGCCCAGCCAAATACTTTTTAAAAAATGACTCTAAACAAATTATAGAGCTGCTCCACAGAATGATGGAGCGAAGCAAATCTCCTGGCCAGGACAACCTGAAAGGTGGTTGGGGGAGTGTCTATGGTGCTGTGGTTGGAGCAGAGCACAGTCCAAAGTGGGCCACACTGGCACAAACAGTGGGCCTGAGCAGACCTAGGGAGACTGAATCTCTGGCAACTGCGGCAGTTTCAAGACTTTGCAACCCGAAAATGCCAAGGACAAATTGCAAGGTCAGCGAAAAACCTGTCTAAACCCCAGTGAGAGACTAGAATAGTCTGACCCCAGCCCCAGAATGGTTGAGGGGGCAGAGGAGCCTGCAGCAGCCTCTGCAGCAGCAGGGGCAGTGGCAGTGGTTGTTTCTGGAGCTCTAGATCCATAGATTGTGGGGTGATTGAGCAGCTGATGGTATATCACTCTCACCCCACCTGGAAGCAGAGAACTACCTTGACAAAGGACTCAAAAGTCAAATAAATGACTGAGGAAATGAGCAAAAACTGAAAAAAAAAGAATCACACTATAGAACCTTACTTTGGTTACAAGGAAGATCAAAATGCACAAACAGAAATCAACAAAGTCAAAGCTTCTACATCCAAAACCTCTAAGAAAAATATGAATTGGTCATAGACCATGGAGGAGATCAAAAAGGATTTTGAAAATCAAGTAAGAGAAATAGAGAAAAATTTGGGAAGATAAATGAGCATGATGCAATAAAATCATTAAAAATGAGTCAACAGTTTACTGCTAAAGGGGACCGCAAAAATGTTGAAGAAAATAACATCTTAAAAAATAGGCTATCTCAAATGGCAAAAGAGATAGAAAAAGTCAATGAAGAGGAGAATGTTTTAAAAAGCAGAACTGATCAGATAGAAAACGAGGTCCAAAATGAAGAAAATAATTCCTTGAAGATTAGAATGGAGAAGATGGAAGCTAATGACTTTATGAAAAATCAAGAAATTATGATAGAAGATGAAAAAAACAGCTGACAATGTGAAATATCTCATTGAAAAAACAACTGACCTGGAAAATAAATCCAGGAGAGATAATTTAAAAATTATTGGACTACCTGAAAGTCATGATCAAAAAAAGAGCCTACATGTCATCTTTCAAGAGATTATCAAGAAAAACTGCCCTGATATTCTAGAACCAGAGGGTAAAGTAAAAATAGGAAAAATCTACCAATCACCTCCTCAAAGAGATCCCAAAAGGAAAACTCCTAGGAATATTGTAGTCAAATTCCAGAGCTCCAAGGTCAAGGAGAAAATATTGCAAGCAGACAGAAGGAAACAATTTGAGTACTGTGGAAACACAATAAGGATAACACAAGTTCTAGCAGCTTCTACATTAAGGGATCAAAGGAATTGGAACATGATATTCCAGAGGTCAAAGGAGCTAAGATTAAAACTAAGAATCATTTATCCATCAAAACTGAGTATAATACTTCAGGGAAAAAAGTGGTCATTCAATGAAATATAGGATTTTCCAGCATTCTTGATGAAAAGACCAGAGCTGCAGGGTAAAAGAATCAAGAGAAGCATGAAAAGGTAAAGAGGAAAGAGAAATCATAAGTGACTTAAAAAGTTAAAGTGTTTACATTCCTATGTGGAATTATAACTCTTGAGACTTTTCTCAATATTAGGGTTGTCAGAAAAAATGTTGGGAAAACAGTCTGGCAAAAACTTCATAATAAGGAACATTTCATATCATTTAAGAAGTAAACTTCATAAGGATACATGATTTAGATATAAAGGGTGAAATCAAAGAAATTAGAAGACCATGAAAGAAATAATGTATCAGATCTTTGGCTTAAGAAAGAGCACATTTAGGGAAAGAGTACATGATCAAACAAGAGATAGGGAAGTTTACAAGAGATAAAAGACAATTTTGATTATATAAAATTTAAAACTTTATGCACAAGGACAACTATCACAACTAAAATTAAAGAAAAGAAGGAAACTGAGGAAAATCTTTGTAGCAAGTTCTAATTTCTAAAATATATAGGATAAGCTTCAAATTTTCCAGAATAAGAGTCATTTGATCAATTGATACATCAACTGATGATAAAAGAGTATGACTAGGAAGTTTTCCAGGGAAAAAAATCAAAGTTATAAACAGCCACATAAAAAATGCCCTAAGTTACTAATAATTGCATAAGTGCAAGTTAAAACAACTCTGAGATACCAGTGTACACCCATTAGATTGGCAAACTTCACATAAAAGGGAAAACTATCCATTCTGGAGGGCTGTAGTAAAAGTAAAATTAATGCACAGTGGGTAGAACCATGAATTTGTTCATTGATCCTGGAAGGTGATTCACAACTGTTCTTCAAATGTTATTAAAGTGTACATACACTTTAACCCAGTAATACCACGGCTAGCTTCATACACCTGAAAAAATGAAAAAAAGAAGAAAAAGACCCATGTGTACAAAAATATAGCCTCTCTTCTCATGGTGGGAAAGAACTGGAAATGGAGCCAGTCCCCTTCAATTAAAGAATGATTGAAAAAATTATGGTATATCAAAGTGATATGGTCTACCTTTGAGATAAAAGAAATGATGGAAGGGGTGGTTTCAGGAAAACCTGGGACACAGTGAAACTAACGCAGTGAAGTGAGCAGAGAGCAATTTATACCATAGTAGCAATATTGTTTAAAAGAACCGTGAAAGACTTAGGAACTCTGATGAACATAATTACCAACAGCAATTCCAGAGGAATGAAGAAGTATGTTACCCACCTTTAGAAACAGAGGTGATTGACTCAGGAAAGAGTGAGGCATCTTCTTTTTTTTTTTTTTTTTTGGGAAATGACCAATGTCAGAGTTTATTTGCTTGAGTATATATATTTTAATATATAAAACCATTATATAATATTATATACATACATACACACAAATATATACATATATGTTTGTGTGTATATATACGTGTGTGTGTATGTAATAGTTTTGTCTTTCTTTTTAAATGGGGTCAGGGGACATTGGAGGGGAAGGTAGGAAGAAATAAAATAAAATTGAATTTTAAAATTTTTAAAAAACACAGAATTCATTATAGATGGCATATAGCACCTCCTGTATTTTCAGCTCTCTTTTATGTGCTAAATTCTCCAACTAGAAGGTAAACTGTCTGAAGGCTACATCCCCAGCACTAAGCTTACTCCATTGTAAATACCTCATAAATGCTCTAACTAGCTAGCTATCAAACCATTTACTTTAAACAAGGTATCTACCCATTGTAAATGCCTCAGTCTTCAAGTCTCCTAGCCTCCAGGGATGATTCTGAAATGCACATGCGAGCACCTGCACCACTCATGCTGATATCAGCATCTTGATAAAAAATTCCCACAAGCTTTCTAAGGAATATTGAGAGCTAGGAGGTTTTTCTCAGGCTTGACTTTTTTTTTTCCACTTCTTTTTCCCATTATTTCATGAGGCTCAGGTTGAGGCTCTTATGGATCCATCTTCCCTTATACTACTCTAAAGCAAGGATTTTGTTATACCAACAGGAAAGAGAAAGAGACATTTTATCTCTGACTCAGAATTGTAGAGATTAAATCATTCCTATGGCTTTCAGAACTTATCCTCATTGTAGATATATTATGACATGAAAATAAAGCTGGAATATTTCTGGGTACTGGATAACATGTAAACATCTTTAGTTGAGGAAACACTTCACTTATGTCTTTATATTTTCCAGTATGTAGTTCAATTCCTTGCACACAGAAGTCACATAAAAATGCATGTTGATTGATTAAGGAAATGTCACCTTTGAATTTCTAGTTAATTTCTGGCAACCAGATCTAAACATTTGATATGTGTATCACTATTGACTTGAAATGAGTTTTGGAGCCAGTAAAGTTCCTGAGAAATCAGTGCTTGTAAATTATTAATGAGCAAAAAAGGACAGGAGCTCAGAGCTTCCCATGACCCCTATAGCTTTCCATCAGTCTCTTCTATTGCATAATTTTTCATCCTATTCTCTCAATCAGTCATTTAATTGGTTTAAAAATCAAACTGATCAAAATAATAAAGGTAGAGAAACTCTGAGAGGATAGAGAAACACTTGAAGTCTTGATGAGGATAGGAGGAAGTAGAATATAAAGAAGGAATGAGACTTTGGAGTATTAGCCACTTAAGGGAAGGCAAGACTGATCATGATGATGATGATAGCTAGCATTTTATAGTGTCTACTCTGTGTCAGGCACTGTGCTAAGCACTTTGGAAATAACTCATCTAATTCTCAAAACAACCTAGGGAGTTAGATGCCATTATTATCGCCATTTTACAGTTGAGAAAGCACAAGATGCACAGTTTATAAATATCTGAGGCTAATTTTGAATTCGAGTCTTCTTGACTAAGAATCAGTCATCTAACTACCGTGTACCTAGTGGCCACAAGGCTAGTTGTAGAGCCACTGATGGAAATCTTTGGTAGGAGACAATCTGTGGGCACTAGGGTTCTAGAACCTGAGGGAGAACAGAATAAAATAGAAGATGAACAAATAAAGGAAGGTTTAAAAAAGTCTAACAACAAACTTCAAAATACTGTCGTCTTACAATGCTCTCCTTCATTTTTGTCTCCCAGTCAATTCTCCTGTGGTTCTCAAACTTGGCACTGATCTCTGAAAAGAAGGGAAAGCTAATAATATGATGTGAGGGAAAATCTTCCATTCCCAAAATATCTCCTCTACATTGACTGAAATCCAACTACTTACAGATGCTGGATTATTGAGTAAACAGCTCTGAGAGGGGTTGAAGAGTGCACCATCCATTCTAACTACTTGTTTCATGGACTGCATGAAAATCTAGGCATTATTTTGATCAATAAAATTCCCCAAGAAAAACCTCTCAACACAACACACACACCCAAAGATGTAGTTTCATATGTTAAGTCATTCCTGCTTTCACATCTGGACAATTTGTTGAATCTACACTTTTGAGCATGCAAGAAGCTGGCTTAGAAACCTTGTCTGCAGATAACCTCAGAAACAAAAATGTTGTTCTAAAGTGATATCTTCAAAAAGTCTTGGCCCAAAACTCTTGGCACAGAAGGAAAACATATTATCACTGACTCACAGAATACAGATAAATTTTGTACTACATTTAAATAACACAGTAACATCATATGCCCAATTTTTATAAATTATGTTTTATGTGCCCAGTGAATCACTATAATGTTTGTTTTTCCAAACTGATTTTTTTTAAAAAAAAGATAATTTAGATTAGAAATTCTTAATCTTTTTGTGTGTCATGGATCCCTTTGGCAGTGTGACGAAGCTTATGGACTCCTCTGAATAATATTTTAAATAAATAAAGTACACATAATTACAAAGAAAACCATTGAAGTGCAATACTGTTTTCAAAATACTAAAAAAACAAGTTCAAACACTGAAGGAAAGAATGCTAATTTAGAAAGACAAAAATGTGGATCAAAAAGCCAGGAACAATCTACTTTATGCTAAATACTATCCATACCATATACTTTCTGACATCAGGGTATATTGTATATAGAGTAAAATTACATACAAGAAAACAATATCCATCAAGTGGGAAGTGGGGATAAGAGCTGGTAAAGATTCATTGTCACCAGGTAAGTTCCTTCCTTTTTGAAGTTTTCACATTTCAGACTTAAGTATACCTTAGGACTTGCAGACAGCAAAAAAAAATGTTTTAGTCAGTTAACTTTTAACTGTGACTTCTTCCTTTATTTTCTGATAAGTGGTGGGCTCTTAGCTTTCTTTTAGACTGGTGTTTTTAAAAAGGTATGTGGGAATGAATTTAGAGCAAGTGATATAACATTATCATTAGGAGCTTCTAAAAAGTAAAAAAGAATCAAAGGCACATCCATACCCTTGGACACGGAAATTCCACTATCCAGAATACACCACAAGTTGGTTACTAACAAAATACTTAAGAGTAGTTCTTTTTGTGGTAGCAAAGAAGTAGAAAGAAAATGTGGTTCTTGAATGTGCTGTTCCATAAGAAACAGTAAGAATGGTGAATACAGAGTAGGAATGAAAAACTTATAAAGTGATGCAAAGTGAAATATGGAAGGCCAGGAAATATGAGATACATAATGACTACAAAGTAAAAGAGAAAATAATGGTAACAATGGCCACAAAAGAAAAGTGTGTGTTGTAAAATTATGAATAAGCTTAGCCCAAAATAATGGATGTGAGAAGACACTTTTCCCTCTCCTTCATAAGGTTCACATATTTAACTATGAACCAGAAATTCTGGCAAGTTGTCTCATTATCAGTCTTTCACATAGTAATTCATTGATTCCATGATCTATCCTTTGAGATACTCATGGTTCAGAATGTTTTCACTAGATCTCCACATAGGTTCTTATTCCTTGCTTCTCCTTGTCTCCATCATTTGCTTGTCCAGAATTGAAGTGGTTTGGAAAAAGTGAATAATCTTTCTGGTCATGTGATCTATAAGTCAAAACTAGTTTTAAGGAAATGTTTGTATATATACTTGACCATTTATACATTGGAGAATAACTCTTAGTCTTCTGTCTTCGTGGTAGTTCTCTATGTTTTAGATATCAGACTTTATCAGAGATATTTGGTGTAAAGATGTTTCCGAATTGATAATTTCCCTTCTAATATTGAATTTATTTATGTAAAACTTTCAATTTAATGTAATAGAAATTGTCTATTCTGCTTTTAAAAAAAAATATGCTCCATGTTTCAATTTTCTCTTACTTATGGTTGTGAAAGATACTCCATTCACTTTTCTCTTTTTTAAAACTACCATTTTATATTTTACTTGAGTATTTATAAACTATTTAGGTAGATGGCATAGTATGCCCCTCATTTTCCCAGTAGGCTTCATTGAATATGGAGCCCTTCCCTAAGCATTTATTTTCTTAGATTTCACAAATATTGGGTTATTGAGTTTCATGGGTTCCTATTCTATTTTTTTCAAATCAGTATCAAATGGTTTTAGTGACTACTGCTTTACAATACAGCTTGAGTTGGAAGTTATATTCACCTCTTTGTTTATCTTCTTTCCCACCATTTCCTTTGAAATTCTAGAAACTTCGATATTCTAAACGAATTATTTATTTATTATTTGTTATTATTTTGTCTTGCTTCATTTCCATTTGGTTTACATTACTGTCATTTAGAAAAAAAAGATGGTTTATTTTCTATTTTCATTAAAGCTAGTGTCCCATTTTTTCTTGGATGACTCTCTAAGGTTTTCTAAGAATGTTATTTTGTCATCTGTAAATATAGGTAATTTTGAATTTCTTTTGTCAAAGATTATAACTTTTATTTTTTCTTGTTTTATTGTAATAGCATTTCTAGAGCCATGTCAAATAAAAAGAGAGGAGATATCTTGATTTTACTCTTACATTAAATAAGACTACTCATAACCTTCCTACTTTGCTAAGAGGCAAAGTTGCCCACATCTTTTATTCTGCTTCTTCTTTCTCTTCCAGGGAGGAAATAATACTGGAAATTGCACTGGAAATAATGAAACAAAATGACTAAGAGGGAAGAGATACCCTATGTTAGTAAAAAGCAAGGAAATGCCTAATTGTCTTTGACTAATTTATTTGATTAATTCCTGGTCGCATTAGCTCAGATGAATTTCGTTCTCAGGTTTAGTAGATGTGATTTCTGTCAGTAAGATTAAAAGACTAGAAAATTGAAAAAAAAAATCACAAAATATGGGAGAAGACCCAGTTAATAAAAAGGGAGAAGACAGAGTCTGTAAAGCACGTAGTGGTGATCTTAATCCTGATTCCTGTGACAATTCTAGAATAGATCATGACATATATAAGCAGCAAGGCTTACAAGAAACCGCTTGATTAAGAACAAGTTGCACCAGGCTAACCTCATTTCCTTTTTTTTTACAGGTTTAAAAAACTCAGAGATGATACAGGCATTTTTTTATCTGAGTTTTGTAAGGGATTAGATAAAGTATATCATACTATTTTTTGTGAAGAAGAGAAAGAGAAATGAACTAGATGATAATGCAATTAGATACGACTAAAACTGCTTGAAAAGCTAGACTCAAATATTAGTTAATATTTCAATGTCATCTTGGAAGTATGTTTTCAGAGGAATACCATAGGGATCTATGCATGCTATCTGTGTTCATCAATGATATAAAAATATCTTCATCAAATTTACAAATGGAATAAAGCTAGAAGGGGTAGCTAAATACATAGAATGATAGTCAGAATCTGAAAAGATTGATAGATTAGAACACTGGGGATCACTCTGATAAGGTCAAATTCAATAACAGTATGTGTAAAGATTAATATTTGTGTTAAAAAATCAAATTTACCAGTAGAGAATTGGGCAACCATGGAGAGAAAACAATTTGTCTGAGAAAAAATATAGTGGTTTCAATGGATGGAAAGTTCAATACGAATCAGTAATGTGATGGAGCAGTCCAAATTGCTAATGACACCTTCGATTTCACTAAGAGAAACATGGCTATCACAAATAGGAGGATGAGAGTGTCTGTATTCTGCCCTTGTCAGACTCCATCTATATTATCATCAGCTCCCATAGATAAATTATTCTCTTCATGCTAATAACTCTCAAATCCACCAATCTTCCCGAACACCCAGTGGACCTTTAGTCTCACATCTCCAACTGCTTTTCAGACATCTCAAAATGAATGACTACCAGACATAAACTCAATATGTACAAAACTGAATGCATTAGTAAGTACTCCTACATCCACCCCACCAAAATGCATCTCATACATTCCCTGTTATTGTAGAGGATAACACCCATACTCTTAGTCCCTCAGGTTTGTAACCTAGGTGCCATCCTCAACCCTTCACTTTCTCTCATTCTTCAATATCGAAATCTTTTGCAAGGCCTGTTGATTTTACCTTTGCAATATACCTCAAATACTTGTCTTCTCTCCTCTGACACCACCACCACTCTGCAGAGGCCTTTATCCCTTCACAACTGAGTGATTACAATAGCTTGATCTGTCTGTCCCACATATCTCCCCACGCCAATCCATCCTCCAGTCATCTACCAAAATTATTTTCTAAAAGTACAGGTCCAATCATGTTATCACCCCACTCAATAAACTCCAGTGTCTCCCTATTGCCTCCATGACCAAAAATGAAATCATCTAGTCAGTATTCAAAGTCCTTCATAACCCAGTCCCTTCCCACCTCTCCTGTTTTCTTAAACCTTACTTCCTGGTACATACTCTTTGATCCAGTAACACTGACCTTGTGGCTGTTCCATGATACCAATTTTGGGTATCTTCTTTAGTTATTCCTCATCCATGGAATGTGCTCTCTCCTCATCTCTGCCTGCTGGCTCCCTTTAAGTCCCAATTAAAATCCTGTCTTCTAAGATGTCTTTTCCAAACCTTCTTAATTCTAGTGCCTTTTCTCTCTTACTTATTTCCTCTTTCTCCTGAACATAGTTTGTTTGCACAGTTTTGCTTGTTCTCTTCTACATTATAGATTGTGAGTCCCTTGAGGACAGGCACTTTTGCTTCTTTTTATGTCTCCATCACGTATCAGAATGTCTGTTACATAGTTATCATTTAGTATTTTTTTATTGACTGACCATTCCTGTGTATTGTTCTGGGTGCCAAATATTGTGGTGGATAATTAATAATAACTGGGAAAACAATCCAAGGTATGTGATTTCTTCGCAAAACAGGTGCAATAAGTGAGTCAATATACTCCCCAGCTAGTCCAAAGATCCTGAATACAGTGAGACAGCTTTTTGTGTATTAAAAACAATCAAATAAATCAAAAGAAAACAATTGACAGCATAAAACCAGGGTAAAAAGTTAGGTAACCTGCTTTCTAATTGGAGAAGAAATTAGGGATTTTGCAACTTTAGGAAATAGTGACTTTTAGGCAAGTTGTGAGAAGGCCCAGTAGGTTTTAGCATCTTTCTTTTCCCAGAATTGAGAGATGCTGTTTAATTGCATCCATCTGCATTTATGAAACAATAGATGACTTATACTATCTGGTTTTCCATGGATGATTTGCAAAAAGTAAAAAGATAGAGGCTCATAAATGTGACACCACAATATTGAGTCAGGGCTCATGAGATAGAGTCTAATTGATTTTCTTAATTCTCACTCCAAATCCACTCCATTTTGTAACTGGTCTTCACTCTATTCTGTCAATATAAGAACATCAATAAGGTAAAGGCTATCCAAAAGAGGGCAATCATGATGGGAAAGAATCTGAAGCTAATGCCAAATGAGGATTGGTTTGAAGAGCTACACATGTTTGGTCTGAAGAAGAGAAGAGTGATGGGTTTGTTTGATTACTACAAAACTAAGAAGAATTTGCCTTGTTTGACCCCACAAGAACTTAGAGCAACTGGGAAAAGTAACAAAAGACCTGAGCATGCTATCAGGAGAAACTGTCTAGTAGCTCGTCAAAAAGGGGAACAGGAAGACTTGGGAGAGGATTGGTTCCCATTCCTAGAAGGTCTTTGAAAATAATGTGTGATCCCTTCCTGTCTAGTATGATTTTGACTAAATGAACTTCGTGGCCCCTTCCTATATATGTTAGGGACCATCTATCTAAATTCTAAGAATTTCCTAAAAAAATCCAATCCAAAGACTTTTTTCTTAGTCTTTGTCTACATTGACCTATCTAAAATATTTGACATTGATGACCTCACTGATACTCCCTCTTCTGACTTCCATAGCAATATATACTTCTTTTCTATCCCTTTACTTTGTCTTTCTAACTCCTTAGATGTTTCCCAAGAGTCTGTCTTCATCCACTTTTTCCTGATTTGATTGTTATGCAGAATTTTGGATCTAGAAAATTGTGACTATAATACTTGTTTGAAGGTCATCTGAGATAACACAGTTTGTCCCAAAAATCTTAGTGCAGTTTTACATTTTAATTACTTCTAGAATATCAAAGCTACAAACTTACAATGACAAAAATTTAAAGGCTAGTTACTAATTTTTTAAAATATTATTTCTTATTAAAATTCAACATAATCATTATCTTGTCTACACATCTCTTTAGTCAATTTTAAAACTTTGTAAAATCTTTCATCAGCTAAAAGGATCATATTTGTAACATAAACCTTAAGGTCCTTCCAAGAAAAGTTTTCACATGACAATCTTTACATGACCTCCCAACCCCAAGAAAAATTCTAATGAAGATAGATCAAGTGACCGAGTTGACCAACCAAGAGGACATCTTTTATTGATGCAACAATCTGAGAAAGTGACATTTGGAAACTGTTCCACATGCAATGTATAATAGAAGGCACCCCCATATTGATGAAATAAAATTTTGTTTTTCAAAATTTACAAAACTAAGAAAATGCATGCTTAAGAAGTTGTTCATGTTTGTAACATTTATACTTCTGAAAATATTAAAGCTTAAAATTGCAATAAAATTATTGGGATACAGTGCCTAGCCAAATTTTTTACACTCATTTTCTGTTTTCCATCTGCATTTTCCCCTTTAATGAATTTATTTATCCGACCACTTCAATTAACACCTCTGTGCAAATATTACATAGTCTGCCTTTTCAACCATGTCTTTTTTCTGAGTTCAAGACCATCATTCTGAACTGCCTCTTGGATATCTCCATATGGATTATGGTCAATAAGCATTTCCTAAGTGCTCACTCTGTGTTACACCCCACCCCTCTACGTGGCAGCCCCAGAACCTTGCAAGGATGAAAGCTTGATTGGGTTCAATATCTAAAATACCTCATCTGGTCTGCCTTAAATTGAAAATTGAACACATCCAGTTGTTAAGCCACTAGATGACCTTTTATTCCTGGATAAGCCCTGCCTCATGAGGGGCTCTGGTACACAGAAGCTTTGAACTTTGTTGCTACATGTATTTTTGAATTCTCTCTGTTGAAAGTCCTTTGGGTCAATTCTTGGCAATTCTTATATACAGCAGTAGTGTGGTTTTCACGTAAGGTGATCAAATGTTCAGTGTGCAGATGGTAGTTAAAATGTTTCTCTGTGTGACCCTTTGATGTTTCTTGAACTAAATGATTTTTCTGATGTTTTTTTTTTTAAGTATTATCTTACTATTTGGGACCTGTCTTGTAACTTTAGCTTGTGACACAGTTCTAATTTACTGTAAAAATTTAATGGTTGACTTGCTAAAGCACCCTACGTCTCAACATGCTCTCCCTATCTACTCCAATAGTTTACTGTCTCTGCTAAAGAGCCAACAATACCAAGGTGGATCCCAAGATAGATATTGGGCTGTCCTTCACACTCTGCATGTGGAGATAAGGTTTTTGGCTCAGATCTTCAGAGGGAAATTCCCCATCAAGGTCAAGAAGAAATGCCCTCATTTTCACCATAAAATGAAAAAGAATGGACCACTCCATCCAGAAGGTCAAATAGAGGAATGCTCTAGAAAGTTCATTGCATTAGAAAGAAAATACCCTCCATTTAAACCCCACTGAAATCCCAAGGCAGCAGAGTAATCACTGACAGTGCCAGTGTTGCTTTGTTGCTTCATACTCTCAGATGATGAGAGGAATATTCAGTATTCATGGCTAGGCTATACCGATATAATAAAAATAACACTATTACTAAAGCCAATCAGATTATCAAGGGGATATTTTACAGAGCTTGATAAGATAATAAAAAATAATTTGGCAAAACAAAAGATCCAGCCTAACAGCAAAATGACAAAACAAAACAAAACAAAACCCAAACCACCTAAGGATGGAAAGGTAACAGCATTGCCTGACCTCCATCTATATTATAGCAGTAGTCATCTAAAGCATCTGGTAATAGTTAACCATCAGAGACATAGCTCAGTGGAACAAAATGACTACACGGGAGATTCAGAAACAAAGAAACTCAGTAACCCCGTGATTGATAAAGCAGAAAACATCTTAGTTAGGAAAAAGTTCTTGTATGATAAAAATAACAAAACAAAAACCTGCTAGATAGACTAGAAAGCAGTCTGACAGAAATTAGGCAGGGACTAATTCTTTTCACCATATGTGACCTTATTTTTACAGTTTCTACTTTGAAGTGAATGAGAAGA
Organism: Bettongia penicillata ogilbyi; assembly: GCA_023548195.1. NCBI lineage: Eukaryota > Metazoa > Chordata > Mammalia > Diprotodontia > Potoroidae > Bettongia > Bettongia penicillata. Next base: position 1,323,123 of record JAJHZJ010000072.1, on the reverse strand, counting down.
GTAGCAGATGACATACCTGTCATAGTAAGAGTAGGAGATGCAATTACAAAAGATAAAACAGATAACTTTGTGTGGCTAAATTGTGTCTTCCTCTAGTAGTCCTTGCACTATGCCCCCTTTCCTAGTCGGTATAGTAAGTAAGTTTAAAAGTAGCCAGTATAACGGAGCAATATTATGGAATAAGATTGCAAAGGGGAACCTGAAAGTCAATACAAACTGTCCCAAGGATCATAGGAGCATAATTTACAAATTGCATCATACATTAACCAAAATTCACATCCTGATACTGTGGGCCAAATCAGTGCTGTTGGCAGGGTTCTTGTCCTATGATACATAAATTCCAGACAAATTCTGGACCTTCATAGTTCCAGACCAACAGAAAAACAAAATGGTGCTGATGACTTTGAGATAATGTGGATATATTAACTTCAAAGTTTGAGATGATTTGGACATGTTAATGAACCAACCCCATAGTGGAAGAAATAAAAGTTAGTCTGTTCCCTCAAAACCCTATTAAAATAAGACCTCAAATACCTCCTCCTTGATAATACGGTCATAGATTTATTCATGCTGACACTGGAAAAAGATTTTTATAAATTCATGGGTGAGTTATATAGAATAGGTTATCAATGGAAAATAAGACTATTTTGAATTTGTTCCTAGCCTTTTGATATTAATATAGTATAGTGTAATTAACATGTTCTTCTATAACATTCCATGATGACACTGTAAATAGGCAGGGCCTGGTTTGAGTGAATCTGTGACTATCCTTATAATTTTAAATAAAAATAATGTGTTGTAATAATTATAATGTAATATAAATAATAGCAAATAACATAATCTAAATAATTAAAGCAACCAATAAAATTGAAATGAAAATTTGAATTTTTATTGGTCAGGTTGGCACTATGAATAAAAACTATAACAAATGACAGAGGACATTCTCACTTATAAGATATATCTCTATAATTTCTACCTTTAGTAGTAATATTGAGTGTAAAATTCTTTCAAGAGATCTTACACTACCAAATCTAAGAGGGTTAATTATTCACTTAGAAGTCATATCAGTGATCACATGTTTAACAATGCCAATACTACGTATCAATTTGCTAGAGTGGTTTTCCATCTTTCTACTTGATGTAAAGTCTAGATCTGGCAAAATATTCTATTACACACAAGAGGTAAAAGGAAATTTCCAGGTAAATGCAAGGAAAAAAGAAATGACTTTTGCATTTCAATTAAAGGTAATTGCAAAAAATTCAAAATAATTTGCTATAGAATAACTTTTCTTCTATCTTGAAAATAATGAATTAGAAAAAAACCAAAGGGAAATTATATGAAACTGACAACAAAACTATATGAAAAACAGCATTATTAGAATTTATTTAAAAAAACCAATAGAAACTATGCATTTACTAGAAAATGGTTGTGTTTTGTTCAAGCACGTTTAAAGTGTAACACTTAAGATGACTAGAATTATCCCAGATAAGTGAAGCTTTACTATACCTGAAAGATACATGTACAACTTTCTTCTCAATCTGATATTCTTTTGGTATTTGATACTTCGGCTGTTTTTCCTCCTTTACTTGTCTCTTTAGAAGAAGACTACTTGGGCCAACAGGTGGTAAGAACAGTCTGGAAAGTGCATAGGCAAGTCTATGTCCTACATATTGGAAGAAAGTTTGGTTCCTTGGAGCTTTTATAGTTGAACTAATGAACGGATTTATGGTATCATTTAGCTCAGCCTATTGAAAAAGGGCAAAGGGATAGATATCAGTGGAATTATTTGAACCAATATAAAAATCACAATATAAAAATCACATAAATTATTAAGAACTATAATCCAATGAGAAAAGGAGAGAGAGTTTTAAAATATGGGATATGTGTTCATGGAAGCTGCATCATAGCATAGATACAAAGCTGGATTCAGTCAGAGAACTTGTCTTTGCCATTTATTACGACCTTGAGCAAATCACTTAAACTCTCTGGACCTCAGTTTCTTCAACTGTGAAGTAAGGAGTTGAATTAGATGATCTTCAAGGTCTCTTTCAGCTTTAATCAAAAATCATGTGATCTATGCCACTTGTAAGTCACATATATATGGTTTCTATGAACATAATTATAAAAATATGCACATATTTTTATATACATACAAAACCATATATTACTTACAAACATATGTATCTTTTCATCTTCAGTCATGAGATTTGGGTCACCTGTCACACATATTATAAATTATATCATACATAATATATATATATATATATATAATTTACAGATGGCCAGGATCACATGATTGTTGAATAAAAGTTGAAAGAGACTTTAAAGATTTTATACATATAATATATACACTCATACCATATACATAAATGTATAGATGCATATGTACATTTATACATTTATGTATATGTGTTTACAAGAGAAAGACGATAAAGATAGGGAATATATTGTGAATACATTGATATAAGTGACTTCTAGAAGAGGAAACTCCTATCAATGCAGGTTGGCACCTTCTCTGAAATTAAAGTTTTATCCAAGATTTACACAGCCAGTATGTATTAGAGACAAGACTTGAATTTATGTTTCATTTTTTCTAAAGATACCCTATTCTTCCTCTACATAAACATGCACACACACTCTCACATATATATGTGTGTATGTATATATATATATATATCTCACAAAGAAATTATATATTATATATATCTCACATATAAATATATATATATTATAAATATATTTAGTTCTGTGACTGCATTGGTGTTGGGAGGAGCTTTCTTTAATAATGTAAATTGGCAGTTATTCTTAAGTTTATAATTTTAGAGAGTTGCCTACAGACATTTACAGGTTAAATGACTTATTCAGGGTCACAAAGCTAATGTGTCAAAATATATTCTCACACACTGACTTTCTGACTCCAAGTTCAGCTCTTTACTACTCCATTTTAATACCTTCCTGTTCTTAAATAATAAACAAGGTATTGTGCAATATATACTATAATATGCTACCAATTAACCATTTAAATGTATTTTTGTTTTTAATCTTAATATATGTATGTGTATATATATATATATATATAATACCACATATCCAAATTGCTGTTTCTAAGTCATTTTTAGTTGTGTCCAACTCAATGACCCCAGTGGGGTTTTCTTGGCAAAAATACTAGTTTGTCATTTCCTTCTCCAGGCTTCTCATTTTACAGCTGAAGAATCTGAGGCAAAGAGAGGTAAAGTGACTTGCCCAGACTCACACAGTTAGTATGTGTCTGAAGCAGGATTTGAACTCATATCCAGACCCCAGGTCCAGGACTCTATTCACTACACCATGTAGCTCCCCTATACAACAAATTATATACCCACACACAAACACACATACATACATAATTTAACAAGATATGTAATTTGAAATGACAAAAACCCTGACTTTGTCTTAACAAATATAAATGCTATAAACTTTTTGAAATATGAGGGCCACCAATGTGCCTTCAACCTTTAAATCTGTGATTACACTATTATGACAACAGATATACTATGATAAATTAACATATCGTCATGTATCTCTTTAATTTTTAGTTCAACTCAGAAGACTGTCTGAATAAATCAGAATTTACTATTGGAAAAGAAATAAAGAATGAAACTAAAATAGACAACTTCTGTTTAAGTCCAATTTGAGTCATTCAAGAAGAAGAAGAAGAAGAAGAAGAAGGAGGAGGAGGAGGAGGAGGAGGAGGAGAAGGAGGAGAAGGAGAAGGAGAAGAAGAAGAAGGAGAAGAAGAAGAAGAGGAAGAAGAAGAAGAAGGAGGAGGAGAAGAAGAAGGGAGGAGGAGAAGAAGAAGGAGGAGGAGAACAAGGAGAAGAAGAAGAAGGAGAAGAAGGAGAAAAAGAAGAAGAAGGAGAAGAAGAAGGAGAAAAAGAAGAAGAAGGAGGAGAACAAGGAGAAGAAGAAGAAGGAAGAGGAGGAGGAGAAAAAGGAGAAGAAGAGGGAGGAGGAGGAAGGAGAGGGAGTGGAAAGGAAAGAAAAAGGAAGGGGAGGAAGAGAAGAGAAAGAAGAGGGGAAGAAGATGATGATTTTGTTTACTTCATGGGGATTTTCTTTTTTCTTTCTTTGCAAATGTCCAAGACTGATGTTTAAATTACAATACATATTTTATTATGCATGACACAATCATCATAACCTGAGTAGTTATTTTTAAAGTGTCATTTAATGTTCTAATATATGTTTTTACGATTATAAAATACTCTCCTTATAAATGAATCACATGCTTCATTCTGCCACTCAGATTCAGAATGTCAAAGAGAGTATTTATAGACTTAAATCTATATTCAGCCTTTTTCCATTCTGTCAGGTTTCATTCTATATTTTCATTAATACCCATCATCTATCTCTGATAACTATTATCCTATATCTCTTTTGTCCTTTGTAACAAATCTCCTGGTCATCTACAATAGGTGCACCTATTTTCTCTCCTCTAACTCTCTTCTTAACCCTTTAACAATCTTTTTACTGATTAAAATATGAAATTATTCTTTTTAATGGATGTCATTGATAATCTCAGTGATTTTAAGATCTGCTCTTGAGAAATGTGATTAATCATGTTACCAAAATGGTTATTTAATTAGATTGACAAAATAATGCACAGTATATATACCAATAATATAGTATATAATGATAACCATTTGAAAAATAAACGATATAAAACAAAGAAAATAAAAATTGAGAGAAAAACAACTTAAGTAACAGAGTCAAACAAGATGATTTATTTAGTACTTTCATCATATTTTGTGTGATCCACACAAAAGCTTTAGGGCAGTCAATGAAGCAGAAGTAGATGTTTTGTTGGAACTCCTTTGCTTTCTCCATAATTCATAACATTGGCAATTTGGTCTACAGTTCTTTTGCCTCTTTGAAAACCATCCTGCTCTTCCAGTTATTATCAGTTCATGTACTGCAAAAGCCTAGTTTATCTTAAGCATAACCTTGATGGTGTGTGAAATAAGCACAATTGTTCAGTAATTTGAACATTATTTGGCATTGCCCTTCTTTAGGACTGAGATGTAAACCCATCTTTTCCAACCCAGTGGATTTTACAAATTTACTGGCATATTGAGTGCAACCCTTTTACAGCATCATCTTTTAGAATTTTAGATAGCTCAACTGGACACCTTCACAAGTCTTATTTGCTAAGAATGCTTCATAAAGCCTACTTGACTTCTTTCTACAGGATTTGCAGTCAGAATTCATTAGTTCTTTCTCTGGAGATGGATAGCATCTTTCATCACAAGTCATTTGGAATTATCTTGGATTACTATATTAATCAGAGTAGCTAAATCTTTCACAGTTAATCACCATGAAAATATTGCTGTTACTATATATGATGATTTCCTGGTTCTGCTCAGTTCACTTTGCATCAGTTCATCTAGGTTTTGCCTTTTTTTCCTGGAACCATCCCCATTCTCATCATCATTTCTTATATCACAACAGTACTCAGTCACCATCATGTGCCATAATTTGTTCAGCCATTGTCCAGTTTATGGGCATCCCCTTGGCTTCCAATTTTCTTCACACCACAAAAAGAATTGCTATAAGTATTTTGGTACATACAGGTCTCTTCCCTTTTCCTTTGATCTCTTTAGGGTATAGACCTAGTAGTAGTACTGCTGTGTCAAAGGGTATGCATATTTTTATAACCCTTTGGGCATAGTTCCAAATTGTTCTCTGAAAAAGTTGGACCAGTTCAGAACACTAACAATTTATCAGTGTACCTATTTTACCTCATCCTTTCCAGCATTTGTCATTTCTGAGAGGTGTGAAGTGGTACATAAGAGATATTTTAATTTGCCTTTTCCCTAGTCAATAGTGATTTAGAGCATTTTCTTCTTATGTCCATCAATAGTTTTGATGTCTTTTTCTGAAATATGCCTGCTCTTATCTTTTAACTATTTATCAATTGTATAATGTCTCTTAATTTTATAAATTTCACGCAGCTCCCTGTATATTTGAGAAAAGAGGCATTTATCAGAGAAATTTGCTTTTTTATATGTTTTTATCACTTACATTTATATTACTTTTTATAAGTACTTTTAAAAAATATTACTTCATTGTCTATGGTATAAGATCTAGTTTCCATGATCATCTCTTTTAATTAGATCTAGTTTAACTTTTGCTTTGCCTGAAATCATGATTGCTACTTCTTTTTTTCATTTACTTCAGCTGAAGCATAATAGATTCTGCCCCATGTCCTTATTTTAACTCTGTGTGTTTGTTGCATATGTGCAAAAGTGTAAATATCACACAAAATGAGTTGTCTGAGCATTAAGCACTAAACACTAAGCACAAGTCACTTAAGGCAACAGCTACAGATTTCAGAAATAATGCTTGAATCTAGGTCTTTCTGACTCCAAGACTTCTAATTATTATGTCATCCTGTGTTTTTGTATAGTACATTGTAGGGGAAAGACACTAAATATAGAATCAGAGGCCCTTGGTTCAAATCCTAGCACTTGCTACCATTACGATCATGTGTAAATTAAATAATCTATCTGGATCTCATTCCCCTCATTTAAAAATTAGCACGAAGGTAGATTGCCTTCAAGGTCTAATGTGGGTTTCAAAAAAGAGAAAATAGGAATATGATTCACCTAGAAATATACAAGACCAAGAATATCAATAGATTTAATAGGATAAAGTAAGAATAAATTATTGTTATGTTATAAATATTAATTATCAATACTATCTTGTACTGGGCAAAAAATGGAAAAGGAGATGGATGTAAATTTTTTTAATGACACCTAGAAGTAAAGGTTCCCAATAGTTTTGTGCTAAATAAACCTCTAAAACCAAACTGTGAGAGAAGACTATTTATTTTACAAGAATTTCTGTGATGGACCACTAGGTGGCACAGTAGATAGAGCACTAGCTATAGAGTCAGGAAGACCTGAGTTTAAATCCAGCCTCAGATACTTACTAGATACGTAATCCAGGGCAACTCAGTTAACCATGATTGCCTTCAAAAATAATAATAATGATAAAAAACTGCTGGGGAAAAACTAGAAACTAATTTAGCAGAGAGTAGATTTAAATCAGAATCTAACAGGATAAAACACAGCAACTGAATAAGAAATCTAGTTATAAAAACATTATAAAAGGCTTAACAGAGAATGGAAGCTTACACTTTTCACAGCTATAGATAAGGGAAGAATTTATAACTCAGACATAAGATAGAAGAAGCAATAAAAGACAAAATAGAACATTTCTCTTTACATAAAATTTGAAAGTTTTTGCACAAATAAAATCAATGAAATTGGAATGAGAAGAAAATATATGAATAGGGGAAATGTAACTACATCTAAAAATATAAAATGTAAGCCAGGCTACTTGTAAAAAAAAACAATTCTACTGTACATATTCTCAACCGGGGGAAAAAAGTATTTTTTTTTTTTTTTTTTTTTTTTTTTTTTTTTGTTGAGTGATGCCGGGCTCTTCCTGACCCTCTAAAACAATGTTCCTTCACACAATAGAATACTGAGCCTTTGAGTGGTCATTCAATAAAAGCTGATAGAAAGAAAAATAAACATCATTAACTTAAAGTTGTGGTCTCTACTTTTTTAACCATGCATCTCCATGAAAGGTGAAACCCTTTGAGGACTAACTGAGAACACACACACATTTAAAAAATGATATAATGTATGTTAATATGAATATTATAAATCATACTTAAGATAGAATTAAAAAAATTAAAAAATGAAATAAAATATTTTCTAAGTAATTTTAACATACAAAAACATTTTGAAATCTTTTAACACTATTAATAATAGTAGGAAAAATACACTTGCATGCATATTTCATTAGTTTTGAAAATCTTTGTTTAGTGCTTTGTGATATAGGGTAAAGATTAGATCACTGATTTCACTTTTAAAGAGAACACTCCTATGAGGAAGCTTCTGGAACCAATATTGGTCAGTTTCTTCTCTAGAATCTAAAATCTTAAAGAGTAACCTGGAGAGATCAAGTGGTTTTCCAAGCAGAATACAACTAATAAATATTAGAGGTATTTAAACCCATATCTTCCAGGTCAGCCTCTTAACCAACCCTAAAGCCCAACTGCCATGTGCTGTCCAATATTCTGAAATTCTTTCTATCCTAGGTTTTTATGCAGTGCTATCAGACATGAAAAATAGTATTCCACAAAGATATATACCATCCAAAAAGGGGAAGTTTCATCATTGGCTCCATTTACAAAAGTATGATGCTCTTTTTAAAAAATTCTATCCACAATTATGCAAAAGATTTTGTTGAAATCTGGCAAGTAAATTTTCATGATTTCCTAATGTCAGTCAGGTTTTCTTGGATATTATTTAAAAGATACTGAATGTTTTAAAATTTTAATAAATAAGTCCAAAACCCACTGAAAGCATTCCCTTAGAAATTTTTTAAATAGATTAGAAAATTCCAAGTTTTTAAAGTGTGCTTTTATGAAAACTTTTATAAATGATGCTTAAATTGCTTCTCCAAAAAGGGAACAGGGGAGTTAGTTTCTAAATGCTCTGCCAAATTATGATTACTTCATTAAAGGGATTTGTTAGAAGATGTTCCATAACTGGCTCTCTGAAAAAAAAAATGTACATACAACGTACTTTTAATTTGAGTATAAATTTAACATTTTCTCCATCACTTTCTTAAGTCTATGTAATCAACAAATTATTAATCAAGCCCTAAATTATAGCATTTATTCTGTAAATGCTCATACTTAAAATTTCACAATCAGTCAAATAAGTTCAAGCTAGTTCCAGTCCATCCCTGCTTCCTTCTATCAATAGCTAACGTATCTACAAGCACAATATTTGTGTTAGGTGGGGTTCATCACTATTGGTAATGAATGTAGTTCAAAGGATCTTGAAAATTTCAAATCTGAACAATCTGACTTATTATCAGATATGACTAGATAGATCATTATTGTTCTTATGTCACATGTGAGTAGCTAAGTGTCTCCGTGGATAGAGTTCTGAGTCTAGAGTCAGGAAGATCTGAATTCAAATTTGGCATCTTAGCTGTGTGTGCCTAGGCAAGTCACTTAATCTCTATTTGTTTCCTTACCTGAAAAGTGGAAATGATGACACCTACCTCCCTGATGTGAGGAACAAGTGAGATAATAGCTGTAAAGCTCTTAGCACAGTATCTGAGTAGCTGCTGTACAAGTGTTGGCTATTACTATTATTATGTGATGTATTGTTTTGTGGCTTGTACTAGGAGAAGCAGTGTCAGGAGTACCATTTTCTTGTGGTTCACCTACGCATTCCTTTTATCTTCAATCTTTATTTTCCTTGTTGGAATCTTTTTAAGTCATCTTTTTGTCATTGCTGATTCAATGAAAATTAGATAATCTACTCCATAAATACAAATGTCCCAATGTAGCAAACATGAACAAACAAGTGAGGGGGTTCTATTGTTAACCCTTTCACTGTGTGGAACTTCATTCTTCCCTTGAGATACTATCAGTTGAGAACAAATACCAAATCCTAAAAAAAGATTTTAGATTAATTTTTATTCAGCCATTTGGCAGAGGAGAGAGCTAGAAATAGATGTGGCTCCCTTTTCAAGTCTCTGTGATGCTTATGTTATTTAGAGTTCAGACAAGAATATCCACATGCTAAATGCACATAAGCAGTTTCCAGAAATGTGCATTTTCCCAGGTAAGCTTGCTTGAATTGGAAATCAGCTGGTATGTAAAAATACTCAATCTAAATGGGGAAGTCCAAAACACAAGGCTTGGGTGGACTCAAAACAAGACTTGGGTACCATTTAAGCATTCCCTCATGCCATAGCTTCCCTAAATTGTCTCTGATGTCAGCCTGACTTCTGCTGCAAATTTTGGGTTACACATTTCTTTCTAGCTAAATTAAACTATGTTCAAATAATATTAATAAATAATGAAGCATTTTCTCCAAGTTTCTCCTGCAACTTTTAAAAGCCCAACATTCTCATACTAATGGAAGCATAATTACAGAAATAGAGAGCTGAGTTAATATTTCAGAGAAAGTTCATTAAAATAACCCAACGCACTGGAAACATTCTCTTAACTCCTTATCTTGTCTAGAGTTTGATAGAATTTCTTGAAGGAAGGGTAGGCACAGATTGGTGACAAAATTTTCCCAACCTATCCTGGTCAGAGGAATCAATTTGAGTAAGCCTTATGGGCTTAAACATTTACTAGGAAAAGAATGCACTATACAGTATAAGGAGATTTCCCAGGCATCAAAAGTAATAGCAGAAAAGAAGGCATACATCCATGAGTGTCACACAAAAACATAATGTCATGCTTCCTTCAATGTAACAAACTTCAATGAACAAACTTAGTTAAGCAAAGTCATAATCTTATACATCCCTTAAGGAGATAAATCTTGTTAAACAAATTCTCTGGGTAAACTAAGTCATGTATCAGATTAAATTACATTTAGAAGGTGCACAAAGGACAGCCTGAATGAGGAGATTTACATATCACCAAGATAAGCAAGAAAAGTAGGCTGAGCAAACAAATGGTTAAGTTATTTTTGGGTAGCTCAAACCTCCAGCTTCTGAGGAATATCAAATAAATAACATTATTTTTCCATAAATCAAGTGTTGATCAGGTAAGGTTAATATTAACAGAAGGCAAGGTTTTAATTAATTTTAATTAATCAAAGCTGCATGGATACATGAAAAATAAATAAAATTACTTTGAGCATATTCCTCTAGAGGGCAAGCATAAAACACCAGGAAACATTAAAGCAAGAGCAAGGCAACAATGATTATCAATATTAAATAACATGGAGTCTTCTTGTTCCTGGTAACCCACTTCAAAAGTCCATTTAATTACTACCTCTCATCCTGAGTCCCAGATTTATGATCAGACATTGGCTTCTCTGGTTCAAAGTCAATTGCAGAGGTTTCTAAGGTTATGCTATTAAAATCTAAAATCCAGCTCAAAACTTATAGAACTAATCTTACTAAGAACCAAACTGCAAGATCATCAGATTAGCAATCCATAATTCATCTAGAAGTTCAGAAAATTTCAGTTTTCATATCATCACTTGCTCTTTCTATCTTTACTTGAACTCTCTGTGCATGTATATAATATGTTTGTAATGTATATAATCTGTAATATAAACAATGCCATCTACAGGAAGAATCTTTAAAAAAGATTTACGAGGTTTTATTTGTAAAATGAACTCTTCTGTCTCTCAGTATTATGAAACAGGAAAAAAAACTGATTTAAAATTTTCCTTACAAAATTATTATTGCAGGTTCATGTATAAAAACATTAATCCAATTTTGAGAACTTATTGCTGAAACATACTCAAAGCCTTAGTCCTATTTGATTCCATATAAGAGTAGAAGTTAACCTTTATTTTGGAAAAGCTATCATGCAGAAAAGTTCTATAATATCATAGTCAGATTCAGACCAGGTGAGAAAATAACCTGTTCAGAAATGAAAGAACACATTGGGGAAACTGAGTCAAGAGGCTCTTAGGTTAGCTTATGCAAGATTGTCTCCTCAGCTTTCCTAGGCACAAATTCCACCTCTAACAGTTTTCAGACTTCACTTCCTTTGGGCAGCACATGACATTTCCCTTGAATGGTGCATTAGTGACAACCCAGAAAATCATACCAGAAAAATATCAAATTACGGTCCCAAAAGACTTCATCTAAAATAGCAAATTCTGCTAATCACAGCTTAGGGCTAGGTTATTATTTTTCTCATGTTGTTGCCATAACAGTGAAAAATAAACAACATAAGGTCTTATCTTATTCGTCCTTTTCAATTTAAATCCATCCTGGAGCAGAAATCGATCATTGGAAATTAACAATTGCCACATTCAGGAGTTGCACACATACGATGAACATGGTGGTTCATTCAAAAACTGAGAAGAATGCTGGATTAATAGATATCCATTTTGCCTACTAATCTCTCAGGCAAATCTTTAAAAACTATGGTCTGTTGATACCACATTATCTCAAAGATGAAACTTCAATATATAGTGCTCCAAACAGAATTTCATTATTTTCATTAGCAATGACCAAATGATCTACTTATAAATCTTTATGACTTGTAAGCTATAAGAGGTTCTAGTTGTTCATCAAATCATTTCATTAATTTAGAATCTTATAATATGCTGCCAGTAAAGCTGATAAGATCTTAGGACCCTCTGCTCAAATACAATTTCAAGAAACCTCACAGATAAGGACAATTTACAAGTCTGTGGTACCTCCCACTCCCCACCCCAACAGTAAGCTATTGTTATCTATTTTAAAGCAAAATATACCCAATTTATCAGTTAACAATTTTAAAGTATAGTGTCCACATTCTTTAGCAGCTCAATTCATATTCTAATGGAATTAATTAAATACTTGGCACCACTAAATACTTAACAGTTTTCAAATATTATGACCATATTCTTTAGCAGCTCGATTAATAATCTAATGGCATTAAGAGAGAAGTTAATTTTCTAGCGATATAATGATGTCATTCTCTGGGTATCATTTGTCAAATTAACAGCATTTATGACACTGCAATTTCTCAAAAATTACAATAGAAGAAAAATTAGAAATGTAGCAATAACAAGCAATATTATGGAATTTAAAAACATAAAACAAATAATATCAATTCAATTGAATTCATTTTGGAATCCTCTTATATAGAAAATTACTTCATGTATCTATCACTCTGGGATTCTAAATGCATTCAAAAATTACTATCACTTATACTTTATAATAATAAATAATACACAACACATAATATATAACATAAAATAATAACTGCAAATAAATAGAATTTCCTATATTAAAAGCATGGTACTAAAGCACTTTATAATTATTATCTCACTTGATACAACAACTTTGGGAAGTAAGTGTTATCATTCGCCCCATTTTACAGATGAAGCAACTGAGATAAACTGAATTACTTCTTCAGGGTCATACAATTATTATTAAATAATAATAATAATTAATTATTACACTTAATAATTTAATTTAATCAGAGATTAAATTAAATAAAAATAAATTAAAATAATTTATTAAAAAATTAAAATAAATTAAATTAAATTAAAAATATTAAAAAAATTAAATTAAATTAAAAATAATTTATTAAAAAATAAATAATAATAAATAATTAATTTAATTGGAGATTAAATTTAAACTCCGATTTTCCTGATCAATGAAGTTTCCTAGAATATAACTTTCATGCCAAATACTAAGTGTGTTTTTCATTAAATTCTGATCTAACACAACTCTCCTAATAGGAAAACACATCTTATTTTAAATGAGATCACATTATAATTTATTTTCAGATATCTGTGCCTTGTCCTAGGTGTTGGTCAGACTAGCCAACCAGTATCAGTTCACTCATTAACTTAGGACTATTCCATGTTAGTAAAGGAAATGTAAGGTGGACTTTGATTGGAGTTTCTACTTCACAAGTTCTCTTGGGGATTTTTGAAAATTGGCCATAAAGATTGCTGTAAAAAAAAGCACAGAAAAAGGAGTTTAAAAGGTTGGTAAAGATTAAGTCAAATACCTAGAACAGGTCTCCAAATAATCGGTACTATAGAGATTTTCTCAATTTTCCCAAGGCTCATTAGCTAACACTTGAAGTTATAGAATTTGGTATTTCTATTAGTTGACTTTCAAAGATTCATGGTGACAGTCTCACATCCTCATCTGCCTCTTTTGCAATCTACAAAGTTCTAAAGATCAGGACACTCTGCTAATGGCCTTTCAAGGACAGAACATTAGAATGCTACGCTCAAATAATTCCATGCTGCAAATGTATTTCTTTATCTATTTGGCAAATACTATAACTTGTTAGACCATCACCTCTCTGAAATTGCTAACAGGCATTTCTCCAAAAAGCTTCTGATATTCTTCTTGTCTCAATGAGATAAAAACAACCTCAAACCTCTTTCCCACTCCATACCCTTACTTCACATTACCCTTCATTCAGGTCAGTGCAAACAGATTCCACCTTTAAAGTTCTATCCATTCTGCCCTTATCTCTATTTATTTATAGCTTCTTTTTTGTGTGTTTTTTTTTCTCCTTCCAGTGGACTTTGATTAAATCCCAAGAGACTTCAAAACTGCATCTTTCTTGCTACACTTTGATTCAGTATTTTATTTTATCTTCACTACTTTTCTTAGTTCATCTCCTTTTTTAAAAATCAGATTTGTCTAACACTCCACTGTTTCTCCTATATATATTTCCTTATACAGTACCAATTTATTGCTAAACTTTTACTTTTCAAGTTGTATAGTCAATTTCAAACTAGGTGAAAATTACATTGTATTGAGTCATTTCAAACTACCTTCAGTTCTGCTAATTCTCGAGTCAATGAAATCACCTTCTAAATCACCCTCCAGGGATGGAAGGGAGCAATAGAAGCCTGTGTCATCTCTTTGTATTTTTATCCAAGGGAGCTACAAACCTCCCCAAACATCCACTAAGATATTTCAGCAGTTACAAAGCTTTTAAACCATATCTTGAACATTTACAGTAAATATATTACATTTTAGTTACAATTTTAGTCTCTAGTTTATAATGTAAATTTCTATAAACCAGGAAAAAATCTTTACTTTCTTTTCTCTTTACAATCTCCAGTCTGACCAGGATTGTGAAGGCAGAGAAAGAAAGTGGCTTATAGTTTGTTCTCTTTATCTCTCCCTGACTGTCTAAACACAGTGTCACTGACCAGTCCCTGCTCTTTATGTTACAGATTATTTGGAGACCTGTTTTAGGTATCTGACTTAATCTTTACCAACCTTTTAAACTCCCTTTTTTGTGCTTTTTTACATCAATCTTTATGGCCAACTGGTTATCCCCCTTCAAAAACTTCTCAAGAGAACTTGTGAAGTAGAAACCCCAAACAAAATTCACCTTAAATTTCCTTCACTAATATGGGATAGTCCTAAGTGAATGAGTGAACTGATATTGGTTGGCCCTTCCTGGATCATAATACCATTCCAATGTGACTACTGGCCTATCACAGATCAGATATCGCAAAAAGGTTGAGGATAAACATAGGAAGAAAAAAAGAAAGAACTTTGTCAAATGACCAGCCTAATTTGAACCTGATTTTAACTAGCTGAAGATGTCTATCCAGTCTTCCAGCAATCAAACCAAGGAGATTACTCATTTGCAGATCAGGATGACCTGGACTAACCAGCCTTGCCTCTCAGGCTTTCCCTGGATTTTTGGCAAACACAGACCTTCAGCGTTGGCATCTTCAGTGTCTAACCTTGGTGTCTTCAATGTCTAACCTTGGTGTCTTCAATGTCTGACCAAGCTCTTAGCAGGTTTGAGGCTTATTGTTCCTGTCACCCTAGGTTTGGCCCATGTGCCTAGATGATTTTAGTGGGGTGTAGCCATTGAGCATTCTACAGCTTCTTGGATGCACAGGTGAGACTAAAATGAAGGCCAAAAAATTTTTATATTTCGTTTTCTTCAATATTTGACCATGCTCTAAGCAGGCTGGAAGTCTGTTGGTTATTCTGGAGCTTAAAATTTTATTGTAGATAAAAGCATCCCATTTAAGCAATCTTCTTTATAGTAACAGTCAACCCATAAAAATTTCCCCAAATTTTTAGAGGGAGAGAAAGGAATTGGAGTTTCAATGAAAATAGTATCTCTTGAATCTTTACTAGAGGGTTTACAAAGGCAATGAAGAAACTTGGCAGGCATCTATGGATTTCTGCTTTGGTTTGATTGAGGTTTGGATGCATAGCAGATGGACATCTCTGGAAGTGAGAGTGAGGCTAATGATATGTGCAACTCTGCCTCACTTAAACCTAGTTTAGGTGAAAGTCAAGACATTACCCAGTGATATTCTTGGTCCTCCTCCAAAATGCACAAACAACAACATGAAGAGGAGGGATGCTGAAATGATCATTTAAAATTGAGAGTATACTATGGACTGGGAACTACTACGGATTGTGTTTGTGTCCACAGTAGAGTGGGGTGGGGTTGGGGGAGCACATTTCTCCATGCATTTCTCTTTCTTTGAAAAAAGAGTGAAAACCCTTTCCTTAGGTCTTTTTTTAGGAGTCTTAGAAGTATTTGCTCAGGGAACTTTCTCATCCTGTAGTAAGATGAAGGAGGGAAAGGAATAACCATGAAAGGAAGAAATGGTAAGCAATGGTTATCTCTGCTTGGGCAGAAAGCTTTGTCTATTTTCCTTTTCATCCCAGGCTAATTAAAGCAGTAAAGATGGCAAATTTGAATAAATGTGGGTATAAATGCAAGAGAACCAGATGAATTACCTCCTCAGGGGGAAAGAATAATGCAAAATGAGATAGCTTCAAATCCAGTCACACACAAGCTATGTGATCTTGGGCAAGTCACTTAATCTCTATTTGCCTCAGTTTCCTCATCAGGAAAATTGGGATAATGATAAAAACAACTACCTCTCAGCATTTTGTGAAGATCAAGTGAGGTAATATTTGTAAAGCTCTTAGCGTAATGTCCAACACATAATAGGTGTTATGTAACTGTTTTATTATTATCATTAGTATTGTTATTTCATATCCCAGATTAAGACTTAGGTGATGAAAGAGTCAAAACTTGAAAGCAAAATTAGTGCTCTCTTGGGTTTGGGGTGCTGCTTCAGTGTGTTCATATTTTGAGTGCTCTCAAGAAGCCATAGGAATATTGTAGTTTATGAAAAGATGATCAGCCCTGTGGAGGTGGGAAGACAGGAACACTGATAGGAGTGTGATTCCCATAGGGATTCAAATTTTGCACTCTGATTTAATTCAAAAGTTTTTTTACCCAGATGACACCACTAATGAGCTGAGACCAAACAACATTATCCAAGTGAATGTCAAGTATGTATATATTTGCTGCCAGACTAATGATATATCCAGAACTTCTCTTTTAGCTATAAGAAATAAATATGCATATCTATTTCTCAAAATAGTTATGAGATTTATTTCTGATTTTGTGGAATGATGATATCCTTTAAATTACTGGATAAGAAATTTTTTTCAAAGGGAGTTTACCTAAGATTATTTAACTATTTGTGCACTTTCATATCTCATCAATATTCCACTCAGACACATGGTCAAAAATATAGTTCCACTAATAAGAGAGGGAAAGGATGATCCCTTATCTGTACGTTTTCTATGACCAGGATACTTAACAAGCTTAACTAGCAAGGTTTACGGTTGTTCCAACATTTTTACTTGGCATTTATGAAAAGTTTCAATGAAGAGAATATTCTTGTCCTGAGCCCGACAATTCTGAATGCTGAATGAAAATCAATACTAATAAAGGCAGTAAATTTCAATTGAATTTTGGTGTATGGATGGTGTTCACAATTGCATCATTTTCATGGCCAGACCCTGATATACAGGTCAATAAATATTAATGAATGATAATACAAATATGTGCAATTGGGAAAAGTCACAATCTATTTCATCTTTGACCCACAATATGTAAGAAAAGGTAGAAAATTCTACTGTAATTGATTTCTCAAAACACAGTCTCATGTGACATGTATTACTAGTGTTATGGTTCCTTGTCAAAGCTATCCCTATCAAGTTATATGTTTAATATTTATAGAGGGAGAGCTCTATCCACAAAACACATCAAAGTATTATATTTAGCATATGAATATGATAGATATAAAGTGTAAACATTTCAGAAATGGAACTAGGGTAGAAGAAGGGAGTGATACAGGCAGCTATAGATATTTAAATGGAAAAATCTGGCTCATAACTCCTATGAAATATTTAGTAATTTATAAATTATTAAGTGTTTTTAGGTTTCATACTTTATCCTGCTTGTATTAGGGCTGCCTATTTTTTTTAGTCATTTAAACACAAATGTAGCCAGAGGAATAATAGACTAAATTCCTTTTTGCTTAACTCTACATACTAGAATGATTTATACTATTTATTTTTTATTTATACTAATTTATTTATTTTTATTCATACAAATAGAAGGATTTGTTGAGAACATTGAACATATTCAAGCTAAGCAGAAGCCACGGAGCACTCCCCAAGGAGATCCAGAATTGCACAATTTTAGCTTTTTTGCCTGCTTTGTTTTTTGAACCAACTTAAATATCTCACTGGCAGAAAGAGCTTATCTACTAATGAAAACAAAAAAAAAATTTTCAAGTTTTGGTGTAAAAATAATTAAATTTATGCAAAAGAATGAGTATTAGCTTGATAGAAGTTTTGAAAACAATTGTTAGATGTGTTCTCTAACATTCTCATATGCTAAAATAAAAAAAAAATTAAAAAACAAGTTTTAAATGCACAGAATGGAACCAAATAGACAGTGCCATGGAGAAAGATGCCTAGTAATTCAGACTATGGGACTTTAAAAAAACAGCTACTCTTCAATAAGATAAATGTTAGTCATTACATCTGTAAATGCAGAAAATCAGCAATAACACATTATATTCATATTCAGATAGAAATGCCTAAGTCTTACAAAATTATTTGCCTTTACAATGTTGTTGTTTCATTATGTAATTGTTCTCCTGGTTCAGCACATTTCACTTTGTATCATGTCATGCATATATTTCCAGGGTTCTCTAAAACCAGTCCTTTCATCATTTCTTACAGTAAAGTAGTATAGACATTCATATATCATAACTTTTTCAGCCATTCTCTAACTGATGGGCACACTCACAGCTTCTAATTCTTTACTTTCATGAAAAGAACTGCTTTAAATATTATTATATATATTAGTCCTTTTCCTTTTCCTCTAATATTTTTGTACCTTGTAGTCGTATTGCTAGCTTACAATTTAATCGGTTTGGGAACATATTTCCAAACTACTTTCTAGAATCACTGAACCAAAAGTGCATTAATATGTCTGTTTTCCCACAATCCTGCCCATATTTTTTTTTCCTTTTGTAATTTCTGTCAACTTTGACAAATAGGATAGGTGTATGATAGTACGTGAAAGTTGCATATCTCTAATTATTAGTGATTTAGAGCATTTTAAAAAATGTCTATTGACATATTGGATTTGTTCCTCTGAAAACTGCCTTTTCATATCCTTTAATTATTTCTCTATTGGAGAAAGTTTCTTATTTTTACACAGTTGAATCAATTCCTTGTGTATTTTAAAAACTTGACCATTATCAGAGGAATTTATTGCAATTCTCCCTTATTACCAGCTTCTAATCTTAGCTAAATTGTTTTTCTTTTGAAAAAAAATAACTTTACATAATGAAAATTGGCCATTTTATTTTCTAGCTCTCTATCTCATTAGGTCATGAATTCTTCCCCTATCCATAGATCTGATATGTAGTTTCCTCCTTGCTCTTCTAATTTGTTTATGATGTCCCTCTTTATGTCTAATTCATGTGCAAATTTGGAGCTTATTTTAGAATATAGTTGGAGATATTGATCTGCTTTCCAGTTTTCCCAATAGATTTTGTCGAATAATGAACTTTTCACCTAATAGGTAGGATGTATGGTTTATCGAACACTAGAATAATGTACTCCTTGGTTTCCCTATATGGTGTACCTAATCTGTCCCATGCATCAACCTCTCTATTTTTAACCAGTAACAAAAAGTTTGGATGATTGTAGCTTTGTAGTATAAGAGGCCTTATGCCTCCCACCCTTTTTTTCCTCAATAATTCCATGGAGTGCCTTGCGCTTCTGTTCCCCTAGATAAATTTTGCCATTTTTCTCTAACTACATAAAGCAATTCTTTGGTAGTTTTCTTGGTATGACACAATAAATTGCCATTTTTTATTATATTTCCTCCATACATTCATGAGCAATTGATATTTCTCCACTTAGATCTGTCTTTATTTTTGTAAAGTATGTTTTGTTAGTTGTGTTTAGATATTGTCCTTATGTGGATCTTGGTAGGTAGACTCTTAAGTTTTTTCTTATATTTCTATACTTATTTTAAATGAAATTTCTCTTATTTTTTCCTGCTGAATTTTCTTGATAAAATACAGAAACACTGGTGTTTTGGGTGGGTTTATTTTATATCTTGCAACTTTACAGAAAATGTTGTTTCAAATAGTATTCAATTGACTCCTTGGGGTTCTCTAAATACTTGTTCTAGGTGGGCAATATTGCCAATAGTTTCTGAATGTTGTCAAGAACCTTTATTTAAATGGTCAAGCAATGCTTGTGTAACATAGAGGCATGTGTATGAGGTAGCTTTATGCTCAAATTCACAGGGATTCTATACTTGTAATAGAAGGGCAGTTATTAAATGGTCTGCGAGAGCAAAATTCTTTAACAATGGCCTGGGCAATTAAGTTCTTAAACTTGTACCGGCAAAGGACCCTCTCCTGCAGATTTTCTGTTTTCTGTGCCCTCATGCCAGCAATAAAGGGATATATTTGACCACTGGTTTTTATGAAAAATAATATAGACTCTGGCAAATATATTCTTTAACAAAATAAATTTAAGAAAAACACAAATGGAAGTAACACTGGGCTAAGTCTCAGTCCAACTCTTGCTCTTATCACACCTCTTGGTCAAGAGCCCTAAATAAAACCGTCACTTATACCCCTTGTCATGTCTGTTCAAATACATGTCATCTTTTATGATCTTAAAGAAAGGAAATGCAGATGTGGTGGGCACCAAGAGGAGCAGCTGCCGCTCTATTCTGCCGCTGCTGTGACAGAACAACCATCTCTCCATCTCTTTTCTCCTCACTTTTCTCAAGAGTTTCCAAAATCCTAGTAAAGCCTTGAATTAAAAAAAGTCCACCCTACTCCCCACTTCCCACCTGGGGGTTACATCACTTTAGTTTTCAGTCTTCCTAAATAGCAAAAACTTATAAATCCCAGGATATTTTGAAGTCAGTCTATCTCTTTTCCATTTCATATTAATCAGTTTCATTTTAGATCAGTTAGTAATTTGAATAATGAAAACCTTATGTTAGATTGGGAGCCCACATCTCATGTTTTCACTTCCTCAGGTAATGTTATGCCGATAGTTTTTCTTGTTCTTTTTAAAATCTTCCCCATACCCCTGAATTCTGCTCTTTCTTCAAAACAAATGTTTTTTCCCCCACAGTTCATAAATGAGAATTTCCTCCAAACTTCAACAAAATTTTCATTCACCAGAAATCAGCCAGGCTGTGTTTTTACTTTCACTTCTTTTTTGCTATGTGTAACAGCCACATTTGTGCCTGTAGGAGTTCTCTATTATAAATAATAGGAGAACCAGGCAATTATTTCATGAAAAATATCTCAACTAAAAAGCAAAAAGGAAAAGAATCTCTAGGTACAAATATATTTCTAGCAGCTCTTTTAGTGGTGGAAAAGAATTGAAAATTGAGGATGTCTATCAATTAGGGAGTGGTTGAACAAGCTGTTAGAAATGGTTGTGATGGAGTACTGTTTTGTTATAAAAAAATGATGAGCAGAATGCTCTCAGAAAAACCTAGGAAGACTTATATGTACTGATGGAACATGAAATGAGCAGAACCAGGAAAACATTGCACACAGTAACAATTTAATATTGTATGATGACCAATTGTGAATGATTTAGCAGTTCTCAGCAATACAACTGATTCAATTCAATTATGAAGGACTTATGATAAAAATGCTATCCATCTCCAGAGAAGAACTGATGGATTCTGAATGTAAATGAAAGCATACTTTTTCTTTCCTTTCTTTACTGGTCTTGCTTGTTTGGTTGTTTTTTGGAGAGGGTCTGTGTTTTCTTTAATAACATGAAAATGTGTTTTGTATGACTGCAGATATATAGTTATCCCTTTTACAAGATATGGTAAGGACATAGCCCCCCTGAAATCTGGAAAATCTGTGTAAAAATTTTGACTCTCCCTTCATACTACAGAAGAAGTCTAAATTTTGTCTTTTTCTTTTATAAGGTGTTACAGTACCTTACTATAAAATCTGAGTTGATATTAAACAATATTATACATATATTTTATGCATATCTGAGATTCTGTTTTCTATGTCATCCATTTTACCTATCATTTGTGGTTTCAGCAAAACTGCCCCTAAATTCCCAGAATCTATGAGACTTTGAAACCACAAGGTGGAAGAGATAATTGCATAACCTATATCAAATTGTTTGCCATGTCAATGAGGATAGGAATGGGAGGGACAAAGGGAGAGAATTTGGAACTCAAAATTTTACAAAGCAAATGTTAGGAGTGGTTTTTACATGGAATTGGGGAAAAATAAAATGTTAAATCATTAAGAACAGAAAAAAAGAAATAGTTCAATGGCACATTAACATGTTAAGGCAGACTTGACTTTTTGTCCCACCACTTATTAACATTATGGCCTTAGACAAATTACAAAAGTTGTATGAGCCATTTTATTATCTATAAAATGGAGATAATAATATTGCTTTTAATGAGGAAATAATTTGGTCAATCATAAAGCAGTATTTAAATATGAGCTAAAATTTATGTGATTTTCGCCACAAAGCTCATAGTTCTTCTTTATTGTAAAATAACTTTTTTAATGTTTAATTCTACAATTACATTAATTGCATACATCATATGTTTAGATGTGAAAAACACCAAATGCCTTACAAGCAGGTGTTGGACTTACCTCAGCTATCTCTATAGCATTCAAGATCCGCATATCCTTCTCATCCTCTTTTACTGTCTGTAAAGTTTTCCATAATAAATTTCTTAGTCCATCTTGCCTCTCATCTCCACAGAGTTCTCTGGTCATTTTCACTAGATTGTATACTAAGCCGTAGTAAACAGTCCAGGTCATCTGACAACCTATTTTAAAAAATCCAGAAACTTCTTATGTTATCACCTTGGTTATTTAAGAGATTATATAAGTGAGGAAAATAAAACTAACTTTACTATGAAACAGCTATGGAGTTTGCACACACACACACACACATATATATAATTATCCATAGTTTTTTAAAGTTCTCTTTTAAACATTGTATTATAAGTCATCTTTAAAAACAGGTATAATTTCCCCTTTGTTGTACATAGAAATAGGTATTTAAATACAGGAGAGAAAGGCTGCTAGAGAACCTTTTTCTTAATCATCCTTTCACAATGATGGAAATGCCAAAAAGAAACCACTAAAAATTCTTAAAATAAATTTAAAATCACTCAAAGGAATAAGCAAATAAAATAAGATTTCTAACACAATGAGAAAGAAAAATATTAAGAAAAGCAGACATAAAAATACCTGGAGAAAAAACTATTTATCAATGGCATCAACAGTAGCAACAAAAACAAAGGTACACTCTTTTTCAAGATATAATAAAACTGATTATAAACACAATGATGTATTAAGGAAAATTAAAAAAATAAAATAAGGATTTTACTGTTGCAAAAAGAAATTGTTAAGAGAAAATTCTGCTTTGGACTAGCCTTGGTCAATAAGACAAACTCAGGAAATAAGACATAGGAGTTTATTAGCATAACAAGATTGCAAATGAACTGTGATTGCAGCTTTTTATAGAGAGAAGTAAACAACTTCCATATAAGGACCAGTGTATTTTGATTGTGTTATTATGAATTGGTGCTGCTTTGGCTCCTCCCTCATTACAGTATCATAGGAGATGAGATTAGTTAGTACACATGAACAAGAGTATTTCCAGATCTATCATCTTCTGCAGCCTGGCTGCAAATGTACTCAAAGTCTAAACAAGGTTTAAAATGGAGTCACTCAGACTGACTATGCACAAGTAGCTGACTTTGGACAACCCTCATTTTGTGCTTACAATCATGGGTATAGCACCACAATTGACTTACACTGTTGACAAGAAAAGCAACTGGAGACCAATCTAGATGATCCTTTGCATAAACACTATGCACAAAGCATGACTGGTGAACTTGCTGTACAAGATTCATATGTCAATGTCAGTCCAAGGAGAAATAATAAGCAATTTACAAAATAGGCAATAACACAGAGAGAACTAATAAAAAAAATTATAATAGGGTGAATAAATAAATTCAATAAGAAGACCCCCAAAGTAGAAACTCATAATTCATCTGAAACTTTAGAGAATTTCAGTTTTTACATACCATTCACTCTTTTTATTTTTACCCCAAACATGTGTCTGATATGGTCATGCCATCAACAGGCTGAAGGAGAGATCTTAAAAGGATTCATGAGGGTCTGAATCAGAAAATGGATTATTTTGTTCCTTAATATTATCAGACAGAGATTTCAGAATAGGAAAAAAAATGACTCAAAATTTTCTTTACAATTACCAATGCAAATTTATATGTAAAATCCTTAATTCAATCTTGAGAACTTAATAAAATACTCAAAAATTGTAATTCTTATTAAAGACATTTAGAAGTTAATTGCTTCTATTTAACAATCTAATTTTGTTACTTCCTCAAAGTTTACAACTCTGTTAAACCAAGAAATTTTTAATAGCTTATTCCTATTCCTCTCTTCTGAGGATATACACAACAGACACACAACAGACATACAGACACCCAAACATAGACAGTGCGTATACCTCATATAATCCTAAAAAAAATGAGATACATTAAGGACCTAATCTTATGCATGAATATATAATTAGCAGGAAGGGGATGCTAAACCTAAGAACTCATTTATTTATTTGCTTAAGATACGGAGTTGACCATAATTTCAGATTAAAAATCGTAAGATTTTTCATTCTGCATGCCATGATAGTAACTGAGATGTTTCAGTGTTAATCTATTAATTTAGTAGATTTAGTACTGCAACAACAAAACTTCTACTGTTCACCTGTTCTGATTTTACAAATTTTCTATGAAAGGAAGAAAAGAGGGCCATGGTTATAACAGTCTCAAAGCTGTCCTTTCAAGGGCATGAACTGAGCTGATATAAGCCATTAAGAAAGGGGAAATATCCCTTAGTTCACTTTGATTCCAAGTAAGACCCGTAGTTAATAGTCAATCATGTTCCACATTCTTCACAGGGTATTATAACCAGGCTCAGAATTCACCAGGGAGAGAAATTTTCCTTTTCAAAAAGTAAATAGCTCAATGGGAAAATTGAGTCAAGAAAATCCTAACTTTGCCTGTGCAAGATCTTCTCTCAACTTTCTCAGGTAGAGACATCTCCTTGTAGCAGTTTTCAGACTACACTCCCTTTGTGTAGCACACAGTTTTCCCCCAAATGATGCATTCTTTATTGGTTTACTGACAATTGAGACAGTCATACCTGAAATCAAACTCAAAGTAACATCAAATTATAGTCTCACCAGATTTTTCATCAACCAGAAAATTTTTTACTAATCACAGCTTAGGGATGGGATGGGACTGTCTTCTTCGCATTGTAATAACAATTAACAATGAGCACATATGAAGACATCTCATTTATTCTCTCCAAGAATCTCTTAGGACAGAGAACTAGACTGGTGATCAGTGAATTGTCCAGTGTGGGAAGAGGCTAAGAATCTTTCAGCTACAGCATTTAGGGAAACCATCAACAGAAGAGAAAGAGTCAAAAAGTGAGTAAGTGGAAGGAAAAAAGCTAAAATATTTTTTTTAATCTACACTTTGAACTTCTTTCCTCCAATGGCTATTTTCCATGCATGTTATAATCATGCAAAACTACCTGAAGGAAGGACAAAAGCACTTATTAAGTACCTATTATGTGCCAGGGACTGTGCTAAAGTGTAATCTCATTTGATTCTTACAACAACCTTGAAAGGCAGGTGCTATTATCCCCATTTTATACTTGAGGAAACTGAGGCAGATAGAGGTTAAATGACTTGCCAAGATTAGCTAGTAAATATCTAGGACCAGATTTGATCTCCGATCCTTTTGATTTCAGACCCAGTGCCTGGGATCCCTTACTGCCTGTGATAGATGCGACTATGAAAGAGCTTCATTCAATATTCCTCTGATTAATGCCAAAATAGTAATAAAAAATGGAAAATGCCAAAAAAAGTAATTTCAAAATGACTTACAGTTAAACAAAACATTCTGTATTCCAGCTAAATTTAAACTTTTTCATAAAAAATTGATTTGATTTTGGTTTAAATTAAATAGTAATAAATTAGTTGAAGTACATTTAAACTTATTGAAGTTTGCTCAATAATTTTAGCCTACTATGAAAAGATCTTTGGATCTCTTGATCTTGTTACACAACATTCAAAGCATCTCTTCCAGGTTTGTGTCATCTGGAGAGCTGAGGAGCAAACTCTTCAGAAATTCACCAAAGTCTTTCATTAAAAATGTCAACAAGAATAGGATCCTATGTTATACTATTAGAGAATATTCTACAACATTAATACTCTTTGAGTATGTTAAATTAATTATAAATCTACCTAACTGGATTATTATCCAGTTCATATCTCCTTTTCTTTTCTTTCTTCCTTTTTTGTTTTTGAGGCAATGAGAGTTGTGACTAGCCCACCGTCACAGACCTAGTAAATATCTGAGGCCAGATCTTAACTCAGGTACTCTTGACACCAGGACTGTTGCTTTATTCACCATACCACATAGCTAACTACGTCTCACATCTTCACACATTTTTCCCTTGGATAGTCTAATCACTTTGTATCTTTTGATTTCTGTTTTGCCCTCTGCTTCTAATGCATTGGGATAGCTTTTCTTTATAATTTCTTGAAATATGATGCCAAGGCTATTTTATTGACCATGGATTTCAAGTAGTCTATTAATTCTTAAATTGTCTCCCCTTGATGCACTTTCTAGGGGTCAACCTGACTATTTGGTGACAGTGCCACTATAGAATTCAATTTGATGTATCATATTAAAATTGTTTAGAGAAGAATTTCTCTAGTTTGTGTTGCTGCCTTTACTTTACTATCTAGACTCCACCAAAGAGGAGGGAGGAGTTTAAAGGTGATAAAAATCCTTTACTTTACATTTTGCCTAGAGTCAATTCTGGTTCAGAAATAAGATTCATGAAATAGCTTAAAATATTTTTTTTCAATTATATGTAAAAACAGTTTTTACATTCATTTAATTTGAGTTCCAAATTCTGCCTCTCTACTTCCTACTCTCCCCTTTCACTGGGAAGACAAGCAATTTGATATAGGTTAGATATCTGCAGTCATATAAAACATGAAAAATCTTGATGTTATTCTGAATCTTTTCCACTATAGGGACTTTAAAATTCTCAGTTCGAAAGTGCTTATTTTTAAATATTTTGTAAAGTTCCGTCAAATTCTCTTTAGAGTAAAAAATATGATATTGATTTAATTTCAATATGATAAATTCATATAAATCTGTACCTTTTTAAACTAATCGATAAGATGCTAATGCTTGTACTTACAGTTATCTGACATTTGTGAAGAGAAATATTTCAAAAGGTCTAAAAAATTTCCAGTCTTTAATTCCACAGGTCCTGTTGATTTTGTGTTCTTTAGCTCTAGACATTCTGAGAGGTTTTCACAGTCACTGAAGCCCAGAAAAGCAATTTTCCGCAAACTGGATGTAGCTGCATGCAGACAAATGTCTCCAAGAATAACTGTATACATGTAGGCTATAATCCACTCCCATGAAGAGTCAACATACCAGCTTTCTTCCTAATAGGCAAAAATTCTTAGATTTTTGTGATTTGTTAGGATTGAGATTTTAGCAAAGTAATTCCAAATATGTATATATTAAAGACCATCCTAGAATTTTACCTTAGAAATTGCCCATAATACTTTGTACAGCGGGTTGGTTGGTTGTTGTCCCTTCTGTAGAGGACCAAAATAACATCACTATTTTGAAGTCAAGGTACAGTGAGTCTGCCTGTGACTGATTAGGCCAATATGAGCTCATAAGACTCTGCTATAAATAGTATACTATAATAGTATACATTTCAAAGTGGCAATATGTCTAAATTTACACACCTCAAATTCTGAACTAATACAATTTTGCTTCACTCATAGAGCACAGCACCTTCTTTGATGTGGGCATGCCATGCTGGGCAGTCCTTTGCCAGTGTCTCTCATGTCACACAAGTGCTTGCAAAGTTCTGTAGAGAGGCCTAGAGAGAATTATTGTTTTTTCCAGTCTTCATGTGAAATCTTGCCTTGTGTGAGTTCCCTGTAAAACAGTATTTTAGGCAAGTATATGTTTGGTATACAGACCATGGGGCCAGCCAATAGGAGTTGAGCTCACTGAAGTAGAGTTTGAATGCCTGACAGTTTAGCTCAAAAAAGGACCTCAATGAAAGGTATTTTATCTTGCCAAGTGATCTTCAGAATCTTCCTAAGACAATTCTAATAGAAGCAATTCAGTTTCCCGGCTTTGGTATACTATCCAGATTTCACGGGCATGAGGGCAGCACAATGACTCTGTAGACCATCAGTTCAGTAAACAGCTTAATACCTCTTCTCTCTCACACTTTCATTCAGAGCCTTCCAAACACTGAGCCACCTCTGCAAGTGCATGAGTCGAACTCAACCACTTTGCAGAGCCCTGGGGATAATACTACCCAGGTAAGTGAACTTATCCACAGCACTCAAAATTTCTCCATTTGATTAGCCAATAATTTTCCATATGGGTGGTGTGTTGCTGGTGTATTGTTAATGGATTTTTTGCTTAATTTGAAGATCTTTTCCATACATTAACAGGCTCATGTGACCTGTTTAAATCACGTGGAAGCCTAAGTCAAACATGGTGGGAGAAGCTTGGCGAATGCATGGAACAGAAAGGGTGGAGGAGAGCTGGGAGAAAGTTGGTGAGAACAGCTAGAGCAGAGGGAGAGAGGACACAGGCAAATAGACAGCTAGTATTGTGAGTGATTCTTTGTGGGAAAGTTGCAGTCATGGGGCAGGGGAAGCCTTAGAAATGTAGGTGTCCCTTGAAGTCATAATGTGTATTAATGTTTTTGTTGCTATGGATGGATTTGGTTTTCTGTTGTTGGGATTTGGCTTTCCAGTGTCTGAAGAAATGTTTTCCTTCTGCTTTCTTTACAGAGAGTATGTTATATTTTGCAATTCCCAACTATGCTGGCATATTCACAGTTGCCTTCAGTGCTGTAAATATTTCCTTGTCAAAACATTTGGTGTCACGAACAGGATAGCTGGGTATAAAATCTATACTTGGAGGCAGAAGGGCTTTAGAGGAAGAAATGGACAGCCCAGATGGGGGAGTTACCTTATTCATCCCTAGCAAGAGAATGGGCTAAAAACACTGTACTCTATGAAAACTGGGAACTGAGGTTAAGGAAGGGAGTACTTAGAGCTTTGGAAAGATATTTGAATGACATAACAATAAAACCAGGGAAAAAACTAGCAGAAATGTTTAGGAGAGACTGGATTTTATTAGCAAATTACCATATTATGTGTAAAACCAGAGATGGGCTGCTGAAGGAAAAAAAAATCTCATGGAAAAAGAGTTAGTGATTTTGCATGGGAATTCTCAGCATTCAAGCTCTCCTTTAGAAGATCAAGCTGGGGATCTCAGGTGGTATAAGAACAAACTAGTGTTCATTTAACTAAGAGGAAGTGAAAAATTAACAAAAGGAATATGCATACAACCTTTATACAAGCCAGACCTAATTGCCACAGCAACTGCCAGGGGAGTGCATGGGAGAAAAACTTAACAAAGTCAGAGAAGGAAAATGAAACAATTTTAAAGCAGAAGGATTCTCAGGCAGAAGCACACCCAATAATGAAAAATAAAAGCAGAACAGGTGATGGGGGGAGGGAAACACAGTGTTTAGGGAGAAAATTGAGGATTTTACTTGGCAGGAGATCACAGATATTTTGAGTCAGTTCACCCTAAGAATGAGAGAATCATTAATATCTGGGATGGTAAGAATCAGTGATGAAGGGTCTGGAGGAGTATTGTCAGATGGTGTGGACTGCTTGAAATTAATAGGTATTAGAATACTTTTGTACAGCAATTACCCTATGCAGAGAGGTAACAATATGACCAATCTCTTAGCTTTAGCAGCAGGTGGATGTAATAGGCAATATGCTATTGACTCTATATCAGTATCCTGGTATTCACTTAGGGACTGTATAAGAAAGTTAAAGGAGGAGGTAGTTAAGACTGCCATAATGATCAGAAATGCAGATGCATACTATGATACCTCTTAGCAGTTTCCAACAGAAATATCACAGTGAAGAGGGTTCCTTCTGCTTACAAACATATAATTCTGATTCTACTAACTGGGGAGATGGGGCACCTTCCTTCAGAGGTGCTGGACAAGATTTCACAATTAAGTGATTCAAGGGACTGAGGAAAAGATAAATTTCCTTGAAAGAGAAGGGTAAATAGCCAGTGGATTCAAAGTCAGAATAGATTGACAAGGAAAGAATTGTTTACTTCTCTATAGGGGTAGATTTAGGAAGAGTAGATGGTATTTCAACTAATGAACTATACAAAATGTACTAAGAAAAGGAACTTGATACCAGGCTGAATAGAAAAGTAAGAACTGCCCCTACAGATCCTTCTGAACCCTTGTATCCGAGTTTGTCAAACCTTCAGGAAGAATAGGAAATTGACCAAGCTGCAGTTCAGATTAAAGAAACACACAGATGGGATTAGAGACCCCATATCAATTTGACCTTATATTGGAAAAATGGACCAAATATTGTGACTAGGGCATCAACAGATACTGGGGCAGAGGCCTCTCTTATATATGGAAAACCTGGTGAGTTTAAATATGGAACTCCTATCACCACCAGAGGACTTGTTGGAGCTAAAATATCAATCAGACAAGTCAAACTAATGATGAAAATTGGATAATTAACTAAGAAAGACTATGCCATGGTAATTTTACTCAATCCTGAATACATCATTAGAATAGATACATTGAGAGATATGACTTTAAATTTACTTTTGGGAAGATACCAATTTACAGTAAGGAGGCTAGGAATTAATACAGTTTTAGTGGGTAAAATAAAAATGGACTCAATCATTTTACCCGAGCCTTCTGAAGTAATTACTTTAAAGCAGTATCATGTGCTAGGTAGGCAGGATGAAATTGCCAATACTATAAAGGAATATATTAAGGCAGGAACGTTAAGTCTCTACAATCACTTTATGGAATAATTCTATCTGGTAAGTATGAAAGTCAGATGGGATGTGGAGGATTACAGTGGATTATAGACAATTGAATAAAATTACTCCTCCTTTGTATGCTGTTGTTCCAGAAATCACCCAATTTCCTCATCTTGGGTCATCTCCAGTCATCCTGATGAATATCTGGGCACTGGATTCAGATGGCTCTGGAGGAGAAGTGAGGCTGGTGACCTGCATAGCCCTCCCTCACTCAAAACAAAGTCAAGTGCAAGTCATGTCATCATTTCTCTGATGGCATGGTCTTTTTTGGCAACAAAGGACAAGAACACATACATACACCTTAATAGGAACAATCCAAAAATATAAGGGGATTTAGTACACAGCTCAATAACTAAATCAGTATTTAGCCAATGCTTTTTTTACTATCCCAATAGATTTGAAATAATGTGACCAATTTCCTTTCACTTGGCAGGGCTGACAATATACTTTTATATGCTTGCCACAATGATACTTGCATAACTCCACTATTTGTCATAGGATTGTGGCTGAACATTTGGATGAATTAGAGCTACCTGGTGTACATCTTACCCACTATATAGATATTATGATACAGGGAATAAATGTAAAAGAAGTGGAGAAGAATTTGACACTTCATTGAGCATAGGCAAAGCAAAGTGTGGTAAATTAACCTTGCAAAGATTCAAGGGTCAGCTCAAATTGGAAAATTTTGGGGTATGCAATGGAATAAGGGACTGCAAGAGATTTTCTTACAAGGCCAACAATAGATTCAGGATTTTCCTATTCCTACCAATCAGAAAGAGGTCTAAAAGGGTATGAATTATTTGGATATTGGAGGTACCACATCCCTTATCTGGGGAAGAGTTTGAAATCCTTATATAAAATGACTAGGAAAAAAATATGAATTTGAGTAGGGGCATAAGAAGAGTAAAGCTTTTGAAGAATCAAAGGCTTCTATACAATTAGCCCTAGATTTATGGTCTATGCAAAGTGGCCCAGTGGAATTACAAGTGATTGCAAGGGATGAATATGTAAAGTGCAATTTATGGCAAAAATGACAAAGCTGAAATTTTTGATCTCAGGATTTTCATCTAGGAAATTCCCTTCATCTGGCATTCAGTACAGCCCTTTTGAAAAGCAGTTGTTTATACATAGACAGAGGGCACAGGGTGAGGTGCATATGAAGGGAGAATACCTAGAAAATAAAATTTATTGTTCAGTGAAATGTACTAAAAGTAAGAGAAAGGCAGAAGTAGAATGTAGCAAATCACTTCACATAAAAGAGCAAAGAAAGAGCTTTTACACTGAAGGGGAAGAAGGGGGAGATGAAAGGAAATAAGTAAGCCTTACTCTCATGGAATTTGGCTTAAGAAGGGAATAACACAGACTCAGGTGGATATGGAAATCTATTTTACCCTGCAGAAAGGCAGGGGGGAAAGGGATAGGAGAGGGAAGATAATAGAAGGGACAGTAAACTGGGGAAAAGGATAATCAGAAGCAAACACTATTGTGGGAGGACAGGTCAAGGGAAGTAATAGCATAAATACAGAGCAGGATAGAACAGAGGAAAATGTGATTAATATTTTGCAACACAACTCTTATGGAAGTGTTTTGCATGGTTACACATGTATGACCTGCATTGGATTGCTTGTTTTCTCAACGAAGGTGAGTGGGGAAGGAGGGACGGAGAGAATATGCAACTCAAAGCTTTAACAATGCATGTTAAAAACTATTTTAGCATGTAACTGGAAAATAAGATGTACAGGCAATGGTGTATAGAAATATATTTTGCCCTATAAGCAAATAGAGGGGAAGGAGATGGAAGAAGGGGGAAATAATAGAAAGGAGGGTAGATAATAGAAGGAAGGAGAGGCTGGGATGAGGGGTGGGAAGAGATGGGGAGAAAATTTTGAATTCAAATTCTTGTGGAAGTGAATATTAATAACTGAAAAATAAATTATTAAAAGTAAAATGGAAAAAATATAGTTGTTATCTGCATATTGGGCTTTGCTAGAGGCTGAGCAACTGACTCTGGGCTTTAATGTAATATTAAGATCTGAAATCCCAATTATGACCTAGGTAATGAGTACCCCAGCTTCTCACAGAATTAGATATGCACAAGAGGCTAGCATAATTAAATGGAAGTGGCATATTCAAAATAGATCTTACACAGGCAAAAGTGGAGTTTCTGCTTTACATGAATCTAAGCAAACATAGATACCTGAACCAAAGCAACAGGTGTCATAGTCCTTGGTAAAATGGAATAAGGGATATGATGGATTAACTGAAGAATAAAAGAGACATGTATGGTTTACTGATGGGGCAACAAAATATTTGGTCCATAAAGTACAATGGAAAGTGATAACCTGTAACTCATGTACCAGAAGACTTTGGAAAGTACTGGGATAGGTGGAAGTGGTCAATAGACTGAACTTATGGCAGTACATCAAAATAGAACAAGGAGGACAGTGTCATATATTCACTGAATTCTGGGAAGTAGATAATGGATTAGCTACATGGATGCCCATGTGGAAAAATAAAAATTGGGAACTTCATGACAAAAAGTCCAGGACAAAGAATTATGGAAAGATATGTGGGATATGCCTTTGCTTCCTAATTTGTCAGTTTTTCATGTAGATGCTCACGTGGCCTCATCAAACCAGAATGTGAATACAATGCACATGCTCATTGACTAGCAAAGACTGCTACTCAACATACTGTTCCTACTCTGGCATCAAGTGATGATCTGGTACTAGCAAAATGAGTCCATCAAATGACCGGCCATTTAGGGTTCCAGGCCACATAACATATCGATTGGAAAAGGAATGAACTGCTCCACAGGTGGTAACTGGAGAAATAGGAAGGGGGAAAGTACCAGCCCAAATTTGGCAAATGCTTTATAATGGACCCCTACTCCAAGAAAAAGGATCAAACGTTATATGTACTTGTGTTCACAGTCAGTCAGGTGTACTATTGGTTTATTCCTATAAGAATGTAATCCAGAAAAAGACCTGTAAAACTCTAAAGATCATAAGTCTACATTACAGAACCCCAGTAGAGATTCAAAGTGACAATGGGTCACATTTCAAATGTAATGAAATGAGGAGATATTGCTTATTCAACAACATAGAATGTATATATCATATTCCATATTATCTACAAATGTCTGGGTTAATTTCTTAACAACATTGGAAAGATTATTTGTTTACTGCTTAATGTAACTTGAAAAACAGACCACTGGTAGGAAGTATACCTGTAGTCAAAATGATGACCCCAAATATGCAAATTAGAAAAAAAACCTAACATAAAATACCAAATATTGAATACTGGACTGTAAGGCCGGATGTCCCAGCACCATATCTGGGGAAACCTGACTCAGCAGGATATGATTTACATTGCTTAGAGGACTTTTTAGATTAGAGCCAAGAGAAATAAGAAAAAATACCTACTGGAATATGTATGAGATCCCCTAAAATCATTTTGGACAGATATTACCTAAACCTAGATTAGCAGTTCAAGGAATACATGTATTTGCTGGAGTGAAAGATTCTAATTATCAAGGAGAAATTATTGTTACATCCCAAAATGTAGGCAAAGAACCCATACAGTTTTGTAAAAATGATAGAATACTCCAAGTTACTATTAGTCCTTGCGAAACAATGTCCCTTGTGAAAACTGACCCTTCTTCCAAAATAACTAGCAGAGGAACTGAAAGATTGGGTTGTAAAGAGTGAATAAAATTGGGAGCTAAAGTATGGATAAAAAGGAAGTCAGATAATGTTCCAAAGGCTGTGGAAATTATAGTATATGGGAAAGATAATACCATAACTGCTATTCACTCAGGAGATGATGATTATCAAATTGTAGCCTTAACTCATATATTCTACCATTAATGAAACTATGATGGTGGGTTCATGGACTTCAGAAGCACGGCTGATCTACCCTGTTTCTGGTTATAGGGAGACTCTTGTCTCCCTATTCTTTTTGGCTTTTTGTCTGTTAGACTTGTTTGCTAGATTGGTTTCCTGCAGGCTTAGTACCCTCCTCCTGCAGATGCCTGATCACCCTTAGCTGGATGTCACCCCTGTCCACATCTGTGATGTGTTGAACCTGGCCTCAATCAAGCTCTGGATATCAGCTAAAAACCTGAGCTCTTGAATGAGACCTCTTGGGGCTGAGACAGCTCTATGTCCAATTTCAGCAGGAAATAGTTGTGGAATAAGAGACCTTTGCACTTTACCCCAAAATTTTGGGTCCCATTTGATCAACGGGGAATGATGGGGTGTTTGTGCTCAAGCTCCACCATAAGATATTTTCTGGGCCTATTTTGTGTTACACTGTTGTACAGGTCTGCTGACAGCAGTTACCTGATTGACCTATGTAAAGAATAAGAAAAAAATTTCCCAGTTTTCTGCTTCCCTCCTAATCCTGGTTGCATTGGGTTAGTGCAACTAATATCTGTGATAAAGGTCTAATTTCTAAAATATATAGAGAACTGAGTGAAATTTATAATATATGTCATGCTCCAATTGATAAATGGTCAAAGGATATGAACAGGCAATTTTCAGAGGAAGAAATTAAAGCTATCTATAATCATATGAAAAAATGCTCTAAATCAATATTTATTAGAGAAATGCAAATCAAAACATCTCTGAGGTACCATGTCACACCTATCAGATTGGCTAGCATAACAAAACAGGAAGATGATAAATGTTAGAGAAGATGTGGGAGAGTTAGAACACTAATTCATTGTTGGTGGAGTTGTGAGCTGATGCAACCATTCTGGAGAGCAATTTGGAACTATGCCCAAAGGGCTACAAAAATGTGTATACCCTTTGACCCAGCAATACTACTTCTAGGACTGTATCCCTAAGAGATCATAAAAATGGGAAAGGGTCCCACATATACAAAAATATTTATAACAGCTCTCTTTGTGGTGGCCAAAAACTGGAAATCAAGGGGATGCCCATCAGCTGTGGAATGACTGAATAAATTGTGGTATATGCATGTAATGGAACACGACTGTGCTATAAGAAATGATGAATAGGAAGATTTCAGAGTCCTGGAAGGACTTAGATGAACTGATGCTGAGTGAAATGAGCAGAACCAGGAGAACTTTGTACACAGCAACAACCACAGTGTGTGAAGAATTTTTCTGGTAGACTTAGCCCTTCACAGCAATGCAAAGATCTAAAACATTCCCAAAGGACTCGAGGCAAAATGCCATCTACATTCAGAAAAAGAACTATGAAACTGGAATACAGAATGAAGCAGAATATTTTCTGTTGTGTTATGTTTGGTCTTAGTTTGGTTTTTCTCATGGTTTCCCTCATTCATTTTAATTCCTCTAAGCAACATGACTAATGTGAAAACGTGCTTGATAAGAATGTACATATAGAAACCATATAAGATTGCATGCCATCTCAGGGAGGGAGGAAAGAAGGGGAAGAAAATCTAATACTTATGGAAGTGATTGTATAAAATTGAAATAAAAAAATTAATTAAAACAAAAGAATGAAA
This sequence comes from Bettongia penicillata ogilbyi, assembly GCA_023548195.1. Lineage (NCBI taxonomy): Eukaryota > Metazoa > Chordata > Mammalia > Diprotodontia > Potoroidae > Bettongia > Bettongia penicillata. The sequence goes on along the minus strand of JAJHZJ010000072.1, from coordinate 1,286,678 downwards.
AAGATCTTGGTCCAAATGTATTAATGTATTTTTGTTTAAGTTGAAGATCTTTCCCTTCCATTAATAGGCCCTTGTGACCTGCTTAAATCACACGGAAGTCTAGGTCACATGATGTGATGCAATGGTAATTTAAATGGGGAAATCTTTCATATTCATTAATAGGCCCATGGGTCACATGGAAGCCTGAGTCACAAGGAGTCTGTGGCGGGAGGAGTTGACTGAATGGGTGGAACAGGAAGAGGCAGAGCTAGAGCAGAGCCGAGAGGAAGTTAGTCATGAGAGCAGTCACAGTTAGGAAGGATGAAGGCAAGCCCACAGCTGGCTGTGATTGTGAGAAGGGCATTTTGTTTAACGGGAGCCTCTTTGTGATTTTGTTTTGGGGAGCGGATTTGTGGTAAGCTTAGTAGGGGGACAGCTTGGGGCTGGTATTGTTCTCTACATTGTTAGTGTGTATAGATTTTTGTTACTGTGATGGATTTAGCTTTCTGGTGTCAGAATAAATGTTTTGGTTCTGTCTTCCATGTGGAGAGTCTATTGTGTTTTGTGATTCAGAATTGCATGGGGATATTCATGGCCCCCATGGGCACTGTGAATATCTCATTGGCACCACAGGTAGGAAGATCTTGCTGAATGGGTGGAACAGGAAGGGTGGAGCAGAGCCGGGAGGAAGTTGGTTAGAGTAGAAGGAGAAGACACATTCAAGCAGGCAACTAGGATTGTGAGTGTTTGTGGGAAGGCCCCAGTAGTGGACGTGTGGGGGGTGGCAGAAGGCTTGGGAATGGAGGTGTCCCCTGCAGTAATAATGTGTATTATTGACTTCCTTGTTGCTATGATGGATTTGGTTTTCTGTTGTTGGGATTTAGTTTTGTGGTGTTGGGATTCTGCTTTCTGGTGTCTGAATAAATGCATTTCTTCTTCCTTCTATAGGGAGAGTCTGTTATAATTTGCAATTAGAACTATACTGTCATGCTCATAGTCATATAGTCACCATTGGTGACACAATTTATTCAGTCATTCCACAGCTGATGGGCATCCCCTTGAATATTGCCTTGCTGATATAGCTGGCTCTTCTACTTTCTTGGATTTAATTGTTACGCTAAAATTAGAACCAGCAGCAGAGAATTGATCCATACTTTATTTCCTCTTGGCCTCAGAAGCTACACTGAGTGCACAATCATCTGTGAACAAAAGATCATACGCCAACTCTCCCTCCACTTTAATTGTAACTTGTAGCCTTTTCAAGTTAAATAATTTACCCTCAGTGTAGTAGCTGACCTTAATGCCATTTTTAATCTTCACCAAAGGTGTCTAACATTATTCCTGAAAATTCCATGCTAAATAACATGGGAGCAAGCACACAGCTCTGCTTAACCCTATTGGTGACAGGGAAAATGTGAAAGCATCATCTATCATTCAGAACCTGTGCAAGCATGCCATCATGAAACTAACGTATAATACTGATGAACTTCTGCATGAAACCAAATTTTGACATAATTTTTTACAAGTCCTCACAACTGACGGTAATAAAGGTCTTGGTTAGACCTAACAACATTGTGTGCAGACCTCAGTTCTATTCTTGGCATCTGTCTTTGAGGTGCTGGGCAGCAAACACCGTATCAACCATTTCCTGGCCCTTTCTGAAACCAAGCTGGCTCTCAGGAAGATGATAGTCTTCCAGGTGAAGGATCAGCCTATTAAGAGGGACTGGGGAAAGAATTTTGCCAGCGATGACTAAGAGAGAGATATTCTCTGCCCCACTATGGTTGTCACAGGAAAATCAATTTCCTTTAGTAATGTACAATGGAGGCATTCTTTAACTCCTAAGGGATAACCTACTCTTGTCATATAACCCAGAAATTTTCAATCAGCTTTTTATATGGACAGTGGACCCCTGCCTTGCAAATCTGAGATGGAATACAATCAGCATTGGGTGTTTTGTTGCCATTGGAGAGAACTCAAATAGCATTCAAAAGAAATTCTTCAGTTGAAAGTTTGACTAGAGAGAATATGACCCCAATCTCAGGTATACAGATAATGGCTTCAGCATTGATTGATGAGGGTCTGTTGAGAACATTGTAGAAGTGTTCAGTTCAACTCTCTAGGAACATGTCCTTATCACTGATCAATATGATCCCATTGGCACTGAGTAAATGAGAAGTACCATAGGTTTTTGGCCCATAGCATCCCAGGAATCATTTGGGATTGTTAATATCAGTGTAAAACTGATTTCATCTGCCTTCGTACTGAGCCAAGTATCTTGCATCTCTCTAAGCTTCACCTGTAATTTGCTTTTCAATGCAATTAAATATTGCCTTCTCAGAGACAGATTAACAATGCTGCTGGTAAACCCTGTTGTGTTCTTGTTTTTTGTTTAGCAGCTTCTGAATTTCCTTATCATTTTTTGTCAAACTAATTGTGATTTTTGCAAGTGTTCTGGTCCACATAAGTAAATGCAGTACTGTACACCAAATCTATGAAAGTCACCCTCTCCTTTTCTTCTCCACTGTTGCCAGCCATATATTGGTTCAGCTTTCCCTCCAATTGAGCAATGGGCTTTTCCCACCTGGAGAAGCACTGTAATCTGTTGGTATTAAGTATTCTAGTAGCTGTTTTACTTTGGGGTTGCTGCTTTTGTTGAATGTGAATATCTAGCTTGGAGAGGATGAGTCTCTGATCAGTCCAGCACTCTGCACCACATAATACCTTCATCACTCTCACATCCTGACTGTCTCTTCAACTTGTAATGACATAAATCTATTAAATGACAATATTTGCTGTAAGGGTCTGTCCATGAAGTTTTATTCCTTTAGGTAAATGGGAGACAGTGCTGGTGATGAGAAGGTCGTGAGATGCACAGCTCTTCACTAGTAAGCAACCATTACTGTTGCTGTTTCCAAGGACTTCCTGCCATGTTTGTTTATCTGTATCTACTCTTGCATTAAAGTCATTCAGAATTATAAGCCCATCCTCTTTCATCACATCAGTGATAAAGATTGCCAGTTCTTTATAAAATTTTTCTTTGACTTCATCAGGGTTCAATATGGTGGGAGTGTGGAGTTTTCCTGCAAGTGGCAATCACATCGTCATGAACCTGTCTTTTACTCCTTTTGGCAGGCATATAAGCTGGTTGGCTAGTTTGGTTTTGATTGCAAAACTTAAGCCAGCTTCACAGTGGCCACTACAGTTTTTTCCTGCTCTGAATTTGGTAGGTTAGCCTTCCTTTGCCAGCCTTATTTCACTCAGGGCTACTATATGAATGCAGTTACTGCTGAGTTTTCTTTATAACAAAAACTGTTCGTCTTTTTGACCTACTGAAGTTAGTGTTATCTGTAACAGTGTGCACACTCTATGCACAATGATGAGTTAAATCATCTTTACAAAAGTTCTTATATATTTTGTTGTGTGTTTTGACCGTAGGATTTTTTCAGGAAAACCTGGAAAGACCTAAATGAACTTATGCAGAATGAAGTGAGTAGAACTCAAATCCATTCTATTACTTTTTATTTTGTAAGGTCCCCAAAAGTCTTTTACATTTAAAAATAAAGTTAATTTTGTTTTCAAATGTTAAAAATCATTTTTAGCTCAGGGCCTAGAAGAGTAATATTTGGCCGTGAGGCTGTAATTTGCCAACTCTCAACCTTAGGGTGAAATCTGGAGAGTTCCCTCCAAAGGACTCACAGCAGCTGTGAGTTACTCCTTTGTCATTTGTACTAAGTTTGAGCCCACTTTCCCCTGTATTTATGGGAAAGTGTGACCCAGGATGAGAGTGAGAGTGGGGAATCTGATTCAGCAGTTGCATCCCTGTAGCTAATATTTGCTTCTTAAAGCTAATTACATATGGCTAAAGTAACAGAAACCAACTAGTATTCATGAGGGTACACTGACAGGAACTATAGAAGTAGAAAACCCCCCTTAATCACTCAGAGTCCCCTATAACTCTGAGGAGGCAGTGCCTCAGTAGGCTTAGAGAGGAAATAAAAATGTATTAAATGTTTAGTCTTCAAAGAAAAAAATGTCTGCTTATTCTATATTCTAATTCAAAAACATTCAATTTTAAATAAATAAGAAAAGCAACTCTTTTGCTGTCCAATTTAGTGTTTACTTTCATCAAACACAATTACCTTTAACATTTAAGTAAGCTGTTACCTGCTTCTGAGGAGTCATACATGTCGAAATAAAATATTTTCCAAGACTCATTAAAACCTTCAAGCAGGACAAGTTTAATTTTGCTGCATCTCCAAGTACAAATAAACCAAGGATTGATTCCAGCCTAAATAATTAAAGAGAAAAACCACAAAATTCTATGAAAAATAAAATGTCAATCCTTTAAAAAATAAAAACAGTTAGCTAAAGGTGACTAGTAGTTTCTGTTTGCTTGATGTCTACGGAATCAATGTATGTTTGAATTTGTTGACATCAGATTAAGATCTACTTGAAAGTAGAAAATTTTTATAGTTTATGAAGTACAGTGTATGAATTTACAAAAGCTCTACAAAATGAAAGATTGATCACATATTATTGTATCCATAATGAAAAATGATCACAGAATTTAGAGTTAAAAAATATTTGAACAATTATGTAGTCTAACCTCTTCATTTTACTAGTAAAGAAACCAACTGAAGAATGACAGGGCCAGCTACTTACTAGCTGGGTAATCCTAGGCTAGTTACTTAGCTTTGTTTGCCTCAGTTTCTTCATCTGGAGAAGAAAATGACAAACCACTCTAGTATCTTTGCCAAGAAAATCTCACGGGGTCATAAAGAGTTGGGAATTCTCCAGATTTTCAGAGATGGTTTAGAAAATGGGGTGCTGGTTGTGCTATCTAGTTCTGTGCAAATTGCAACTTGAATTTATTAGTTCTAAGTGACTTCAAAATCTGGTCTCACAGGTATGGGATATATCCCTTTAAAATCAACTGACAATAGAGAAAAACTGCCTTAACAACACATATTACTGCTGCTCATCCTTGCAACAAATAAATAGAGTGTGTGTGATTTCCTTTAGGGAAGAGAATCATTTTGGGATTTTTTTTGGTCATTTATACACCAAGATTGCTCTATCAGTGATCATCTATGGCTATTTTTCTTTCAATTGCTCCATTTTTATTTTTTCTCCTTAGTTGACCTCAGGTGGTCTTCTGTGTTTGATTTAAAGCTTTCTTTTCTTATTGAGTATGCAAATTAATATGAGTTTTCAAAACCATATTCCAGAAAGGAAATAAGGTTCATGACTCAAGATTCTTTTTCTTTTGTTATGCTTCACAGAACCTTTTTAAAAATGTATTTCTGTGAAGAATGACATATAATATTTCATGGTCCATGCTTACTACATAGAAAATTAAGAAAGTTTTAAACATTGGAATTGAGATCTTATCAAAAACAAATTTTGTTAAGACAAACTGCAATGCATGTCATGCAGTTCTGATGGGGTTCAGACTCTGGGAGCCTCCTTGAGCTCCCCTTGAAGCTTCCCACTTAATCTGGCCTTTCTTACTCAAATCTAATCTTCCTATTTGCTCTGGCAGTCTCAGGATGCCCATGGGCTTTTCATTATCATTTCCAGTCTCTGTTGCACCCCCCACACTTGATCCCATCAAAACCGCATTCCTCAGGCTACCGACCCCTCCCATCATGATCTGTATCCATTCCCATACTGCCCCTATCAAGATCTCTGGATTGCCCCACCTGCTTCCCACCTAGGCACCCCCTAGTCTGATATCTCCTGATAACCTCCAGCTGTTTCCAGCCTTTGACCTTCCTTGGATTCCCTCCTTGGACTTCTCCTCAAGACCCTTCCTAAACCCCTCCTCCCATCACCCTGGACTACCGGACCACCCCCCAGATCCCTCCTATACTCTTTTCTGTATTTAGTTCCATCTTGCCTCCATGAAAGTGCTGAGAGGCAGTCCAGCTCAGACTCTGTCTAGCTGAGATTCTATCTGGCCTCCTTGTGAATACAAGCATTACAAATGCTTAGCAACCTTAAGAGCCAACCCAATTAGATGAATCTTTAATAAACTTTGTTTTCTTTGGCTTTAATAAGGCTTGAGTCGAATTCATTCAAGCACGACCCGGACTGTCGGTATTTTGGGATCCCCTATCACCCATAAACCTCATCATTTTTGGTTCCCTGATCCAGAAAAGCTGCTAACCTCAAGTTCTTCTGCTCAAACTGGAATGTATGTAAGCCTCCCCCTCTTTCTATTGCCTACTTGCTCTCCAAAACCTTGGAAGCAGATTTTCGGACCTGGCTTCAGGTCCCAGTATCAGGCAAAGTCTCTGGGCTCTAGAGAGTTAGAGACTCAGGTTGTCGGTCCAGAGGCCGTGTTTGAGGCTGTGGACCTGGGCATACCCTCCAAAGCACAATTCTCTGAACTTTCTGGGCGCTAGAAGGTTAGGGGAACGTCAGTTAAGTGGATGCCCAATTCTCTGGATTTCCTGGGCGCAAGGAAATCTGGGAAAATGGGGTTATTTTTGTCCTCTTGTTTTTTTTTCTCTCAAGGCTTACTTGCATCTCCTCCTTTTTTGGGGGGGGGCGGGGACTTACAGCCCCACAGCAAAAAAAAAAAAAAAAAAATTGGTCAAAATTCATCAATCCCAAGGAATTTGCCCTTGGGCTGCCTTTTATAAAATTCGAAAAAATTTAACTTCTCCAAAGATCTTAAAAAGAAAAAGTTGATATTCTTTTGCAACACACTTTGGCCTCAATATCACCTGGAGGACAACAAAGTGTGGCCCATATTTGGGACCTTACAATGTAATACCCTTTTACAGTTACAATTATATTGCCTCCAAAAGGGAAAATGGATAGAAATGCCTTACATAAGAGCCTTTGTCAAACTCTCTCAGGATCCCATTCTCATAACAGATTGTAAGATGCTTGTAGCTAGAGCCATCCCACAAAAGGGAAATGGGGGTGAATTGGATGTTTTGGATGACCCCCTGTTTATGGCTCCTAGGGTCTCAGCCTTACTTTCATCCCTATGTCTGTTCCCAAACCCTGCTCAGTTTCTAGCCACGGGGCTTGCTGAGGTGCCTCCCTCTGCAGCCCCTCTCACTGGGGCAACATTCACTCAGACCTCAGGCACCACCCCCATGACAGTCTGTACATTATCACATCCTATAATCCACCCCACCTTGGGGATTCTACCTCAGTCCCCAACAATGGGTCTTGCTGGGGTGCCTCCCTCTGCAGCCCCTCTTGCTGGGGCAACACTCATTCAGGTCTTGGGCCCCCCCGCCCTGGCAGTCTCTACAGTGTCACTGCCTGTAACCCATCCTTCCTTGGGGACTCTACCTCAGTCCCCAACTACGGGCCTTGCTGGGGTGCCCGCCTTTGCAGCCCCTCCCACTGGGGCAATATTCACTTAGGCCTTAGGCCCTGCTCCCATGGCATTCTCTGGGACATCTCCCCCTTTGATCCCTCCTCTTCCTCAGGTACCAGCGGATCTTTCCCCTTGCCAGCCAGATCCCCTGGCCTTGCAGCCTCATCCAGTTCAGCAGGTATTCCCCAGCCCCTCCCTCACAAGAAGTGGGACTTCCTATTTTCCTCCACAAGCCCCAGTCCCCCACTGGGCGGTCAGTGCTGTTTCCCTTGAGAGAAGTACCTACCCCACCCAGTGGGACAACCAGGATGCATGTTCTACTCTCTCTTTTGGTTCTCACCCAGATTAAAGAGAAACTGGGGAAATACTCAGAAGACCCCACTATGTTTACTGAGGGTTTTAGGAACATATCCCTACAATTTGAACTTTCTTGGAAGGATCTCCATATTCTTTCCTCTGTCTGTTGTACCATTGAGGAGAAGGGGAGAATTTGGGAACATGCCCAAAAGTTTGGGGATCATATGGCTAGCAATAATCCCATAAAATACCCCCCAGGAACAGCTGCTGTTCCCATGAGTGACCCCAGATGGGATTATCAAAAGAGTGAGGACAGGGGAAAGAGAGACTTTATGGAGATTTGCCTGTTAGAAGGCCTAAAAACTGCATTTCAAAAACAAGGAAATTTTCAAAAAATTAGGGAAATTACTCAGGGAGAAAAGGAAAACCCTGCCCTTTTTCAAAACTGGCTAATAGAAGCTATTAAAAAGCATACAAATTTGGATCCTGACTCCATGGAAGGGGCAGCAATCCTTAACATGTATTTTATTAATCAGTCTGCCCCAGATATTAGGAGGAAACTGCAGAAATTGGCAATGAGACCCCTAACACCTCAGGCCCAGTTACTGGAGATGGCCTTTGGAGTCTTTAACAACAGAGACTTTGTTGCAGCAAAGGGAAGAGAACGAAGGAACCAGGGAGCATGCTCAACTCTTGGCTGCTGCCTTGGCCAGGAAAAGACCCAGGGAGCACCCCTCCAGGTCACCCCCTTTGAGGAAGGCTGTCTACTTGGGCAGTGGGGGAACCTGCTTTCGTTGCCACAAGGAGGGTCACTGGTCCAAGGAGTGCCCCTCTAGGGTGCCCCCCCAGAGGGAGCCCCAGGAACCAATGCCTGTGGAACCGTGCCCATGTGACCAGGAGGGACATTGGAGGAAAGACTGTCCCTCAGGTTGGAAAAGTGGTGGAGCCGCCCCCCAGTACCTTGTCCTCCAGTCTTCTTAAGACTTGGAACGACAAGAAAGCCTGGGTGCTAGCAGTGCTTCCACTTTCTCTACCTCTCTCACCAAGCTCTGGGCAAAAATGAAGGCTGAAGGTAAGGTTACCCACTTTAACATGGCTAAATTCTCTGCTTTAACCAGTCACTTTAGCCTTACCCATCCCTTGACCCCTCGGGTCATAGGCATTGAAGGGGAAACTAAGGAATGCCTCCCCAGCCTGCTTGAGGATCTGTTGTTTAAACACTCCTTCCTTATGCCCTCCTTTGACTTTGCCCCCTTGTTGGGAAGGGACCTGATGGTAAATTGGGGAGCCAATTTTCTCTAGTTAAACCTCCCATCTCCCTTTTGCCTTGGTTCACTACATCTTCCCTGGTTTGCTTGAGAGTGTGGAAGACAGTCAGGCCAAATATTTGGGACACCGGAATTACAGAGAGAGTTACTTCTGCCACCCCAGTCACTGTTAGTCTCTCAGGCCCTAAAGTGCTCCCCCATCTCAGCCAGTATCTGATTAAGCCTGAGACCTGGGAAGGACTACAACCTTTAATTGAAAAATTCCTTAAGTATAGAATCTTTGTCTCTTGTCCATCTCCATGCAACACTGCATTTCTTCCCACAAAAAAGCCTAATGGAGAATATGTTTTTGCTTTTGAATGTACTTTTCCTGGGGAATCAAGTCCATATAAGCTAACACAGACAGTTTTACCCCAAAGCTTTTGAGATAACCCTCATTTATTTGACCAGGCTTTGGGAAGGGATTTGCAGCACCTGAAACTAGCAGGCAGTAGATTAATTCAGTATGTGCATGATATTCTTATTTGTAGCCCCACCCAGGAGGCTTCTTTGGCTGCTGCCACAGAAGCCCTTAATTTCTTGGCATTCGAGGCTATAGGGTCTCTTGGAACAAAGTCCAGATAGCATGCCAGTCCATAAGGTATCTGGGCCATGAATTCACACCCACTTCTCTGTCCTTAACCTCTGAGAGAAAAAGAACAATCCTGTCTATCCCAGCCACTAAGAAACAAGTTCCAGTGTTTTTAGGCATGACTGGATTTGGTAGACTCTGGATTCCTAATTTTGGTTTTATTGCTAAACCCCTTTATGACCCTACTCGGGGCATTGACCTGAGGTCATATAGACCAGGCTAAAGTTTTTGAGACTCTGAAAATTAATTTGATCACCACCTCATCACTAGATCTACCCAATCTGGGAAAACCTTTCACTCTGTATGTTGATGAAAGGAGAGGACAGACTTTGGGAGTCTTAACCCAAACCTTAGCACCTGACCCCAGGCCAGCTGATGTTCTTATTTATTCAAAATATGCTTTCCTTGTTCTGCATACCCATGGAGCAATCTGGAAAGAAAGGGGATATCTGACAGGAAAAAACTCCCCTATCAAACATGCCTTTCTCTGTTTTGGCCTTGCCATAGTCATCTTTAATTCTCTCCAGAGAAATTATCTTTTGTGCCAGGGAAATTATTTTTTCATTATACTCCTTTTGTACCTGTGGACCTTTGGAGGATCTCAAGTTACTGCTTAGAAGGGCCTTGCCCTCCTCCAGCAAACAGTGGATAAAGCGAAGTGCATCTGTACCATCCTTCTCGTTTTCACTTTAATCTCCCTCAGGGAAATTATTTTCCCTCTATTTCTCTCATGAAACTGTTTCCTTTTAAACTGACATGATAGTGTTAATCCTTTTCCTCCTGCTCCCCAATACTTCAAATACACTTGGCATCCGAAAATGGGAAGATAACTCTTTGGTCAAACCGGGAAACTCATTCGGTGGGGGGGCGGAGTTGAAGATTGCTGTGTGTGTCACTCACACCCACAAGGCAACACTCACCTCCCACTGTGGGTTGTCTTTGCGAAAGTTCTCCTCCCCAATATGACTTCTTCCGAGGTCTATGCCACCCCTTTTATGTTGGCCACCCACCTATGGGCTACCCTTTCCATCTCAACACTTTGCTTCTTCTCAGGGAAATGTTCCCATATGAGTTCCATGGCCACTGAACAAGTTAAGACTCCTGTTAAGGGAGGGCTTGTAGAAGTCTCAGATGGTCATTTAACCTGTACTATCTGCATAGATACAAAGAGCGATAAATGTCTCTGGAACTTTACATCCCCTAGTTGTACCGATTGCTCCGAGGGAGCATTTCCTACTTGCACCTATGATCGAATCACCGCCTCTACTCTTCTAGTAGGTAGCCCTTTTCTAAGACTGACCCCCAAGTCAATCCATAGTGCCACAGCTCCTAGCTACAAAACCCTTATGGATCTCTTAAAAACACCCCTCTCAACTGGGGGTTTAATGTGCAACCATTTTGATCCCTGGGGCATCCAAACTCAGAACCTTTTATAGACTCACCTAAGACTGCCCCTAAGGGAACCTTCCTTTGTGGGGTTGGGGAACCAGGTAACAAAAGTTCTGGGGAAGAGGTGAAACGAAGCGCCACCACATGGCAAGACCCCAGAACCACCATCCTGACCACCCAATGCTTAACTCCTTACAAGGATTTTGGGGTGTGCACCCTAGGATTTTTAGCACCCCCTCTTCTCCATTTTCAATGCCATGCAACCCAAGGTTTCTAAATTTAAAAGGACAAAATGTGGATTCTGGGGAAATGTTGCCTGGTTCCTTAAAAAAGGGACAGAATATCTCATGTCCTGGTATGGTCACTTGCAGCATGAACTCATTCTCTCTAACCTTACAGAGACCATTCACCAGTTGGCAAACAAGACAGCTTATGGTCTCCTGGAAATCCAGCAAAAGTGGTTCTGGATAATAGAATAGCTCTAGATTACCTTCTTGCCTCCAGTGGAGGTGTGTGCGCTGTAGCAAACACATCTTGTTGTATGTACATCAATAACTCAGGACAAGTGGAGGTCTGTACTGAACGTATCTTGGAAAAGGCACAATGGATGCAAGAAATACATAATAACCTTGTTGGCCCCAAATCATCCTCTTCATGGGAATCCTGGCTTCTATCCTTACTTCCTCCTATTCTTATTCCCCTATTGGTTATAATCCTTTTGTGCCTATTTGGTCCTTGTCTGCTTAACATGTTGGCCAGATTTGTCTCCTCCAGGGCCCGAGCCATTAACTTCCAGATGACAGCCCAGGCTGTATACAAACCTCCGACTGAATCCAAGGTCTCCAGCCCACTGGACCTGTATCACCCAGATTCTGAAGTCTGACCCCTTGAATAGGACCCATCGAGGCAGGGACAGCTCTACGCCCCTTGCCAGCAGGAAGAAGTTTCAGAAACTGAGACCTTCGCCCCTTACCCCAAAAGAATTTGGGTTCAATCTGTTTGAGGGGGGAATGATGGGGTTCAGACTCTGGGAGCTTCCTTGAGCTCCCCTGGAGTCTCCTCACTTAACCTGGCTTTTCTTACTCAAATTGAGCTCCCCTTGTATCTCTCCACAGAACCTGAACATTGTCTGTTATCTCTTGATTGCCCTACCTGTTTACCACCTAGGTGCCCCCTAGTCTGATGTTTGTTGACTACCTCCAGCCATTTCAAACCTTTCATCCTCCTTGGAGGCCCTTCCTGAACTTCCTCCCCCATCACTCTAGACTAGCAGACCTCCCCCCACCCCCAGAGCCCTCCTATACTCTTTTCTGTATTTAAGTCCTACCTTGCCTCCATGAAGGCACTCAGATTCAATCCAGCTCAGACTCTGTCTAGCTGGGATTCTATCTGACCTCTTGTGAATACAAGCATCACAAATGCTTAGGCTCCTTAAGAGCCAACCCAATCTGGTGAATCTTTAATAAAATTTGTTTTCTTTGGCTTTAAGAAGACTTGAGTCGAATTCATTCGAGCAGGACCTGGACTGTTGGTATTTTGGGGTCCCCCTCCACCCCTCAACCTCATCAGTTCTTAAAAAAAAGCTAAAAACAACTTATGGAGAAAATGAATTAAAGTATATAATGGGTCTCTGGTTTTCACATTATGATTATAAATTATTTTTGTTGCCAGCTAAGATGTGATTAACATTAAAATAAAAAGGTTTTTCTTTTTTTTCTTTTCTATTTAAGCACAAAAGTTGCTCCATATGTTCCATCAGGCTTAAAAGGAGATCCTTACCAGAATTTTTCCTGAATCTGTCCTTTATGCACGAGGAGATGTTCAAGCACTTCATCTAACTGAGACCTGTGGTTGTGTACACAAGACCAAACAACAGTGCAATGCCAAAGAAGGTGACTCACTTCCTGTCTTTTTGAATAAGTCTTAGATTTGTCTTTCTGTGATTTAAAGAGACATGAAAAGAAAATGTTCAAGAATTCTTTAAATTAAAATCAACATTTATATTTTACTTCAATTTTCACTGTCAAGTAATTTATGCTCTATCAATATTATCTTAAGTACATATTATAGATAAACTTGTTACCTGCACTTAGTCAAATGCAAGTTCTCATATCCTCAAAAGGACCCATAGGATGTAGCAAACAGCTAGCTGTGCTCTGAGGGACTCTGAAGTGCTCCGTGCTTAATGGTATGCAAATTGAGGAAGGAAAGGGAACTCCTAGGACACAACACCTACAGCTGCTCTGATAGATTTACATTTCTATTTTATGCATAAAAAGGTTCTTTAGATGTGCTGATTTCTATCTTTTACTGCATTCAAAGCACCCTTTAATCCAGCAAAGAAAAAAATGCATTACTACTATTTCTTTGAGATCTGTATACTTCTTGAATGTACCTGGTTGTTTAGAGGCTGTTTACCTCATTACAATGTGAATTCCTTGAGGGCAAGGACTCTTTTTACTTTTCTTTTATCCCAACATTTAGCCCTGGGATTGCCACGCTGTAAATAATTAGTAAAATTTTTTGATTGATTGACTGTAACATTTTCTGGTTTTATTATTTAACATTGGAGGAAGGGAATAATCATTTACATAGTATCTACTATGTGCCAGGCACTGTGCTAAGTAGTTTTTTCAAATATTATCAGATTTGATCCTCACGACATCCCTAAGGAGTAGATGTTTTTATTATCCCCATTTTACAGTTAAAGAAAAAGGATAAAAGGCTTAACTGGCTTGTTCAGGGTCCCATAGCTAATAACTGTCTGAGATCAAATTGATTTCAGATCTTCCTGACTCTAGGCTCAGTGCTCTATCCACTGAGCCACCAGCTGCCTTTAATAACAATCACCACTGAACTTCTATGAAGAATTAAGTATTCTGAGAACTGCATTCATTTTTTAAAAATTATTTTTAGAACTGATCATCAAAAAAATTGCCAAGAACTCATATATTCTGGTTCAGTTTTTCAAAAGTATCACTTCAAGAGTTTTAAGTAGCATTAAGGAATAATTACATGAAAGAAGTAACGGCTAACAAATACAATTTTAAAAACTAGAGGACTATTTCATAAATGTTAATTAAAGAGATTCAAAAAAGTTTCTAGTAATAAGTCATATCAAAATATCCAAATGCAAAGGGGATTTACTCTGTTAGCATTGTTAATTTAGTAGAAAACTGAAAAAAGAAAATGCATCACTACCTTAAAATTTTTTCATTTAAAAGATAATATTTCATTTGACTATATTCTGTTCATAAAGATGGCATCTGAATGACTGGCTATGGTAAATGCAAGAATAGAGAAAAGGAGAGGAAGGAAAAGGAGAGGAGGGGGGATCCCATAGTATTTATTATTTAACTAACAAAAGAAAAACAAAAATATTAAATCCAGAGAACAATACTCTTCCTTAAACATTCTCCTTTCAATAAGGTGCCTCTCATAAAAATCACACAAGATCCCCTGAAAAATGACATTTTCAAATGACCTCATTATTAGTATAAAACAAGGAAGGCATAAAATAGAGGAATGAGATCAGTAAAAGGGTTTGACACGATCATGGAGGATATATAGTACTAAGCCAAAATTATAGGGACTCTTATAGTGAGGTCATCCAGACACTACCATTTGCTGATGACATTGTACTGACTGAAACAAGACCCAAAATATTGCAGAGCTTCTTAAAGAAGATATATAATTGTTCAAAAGAGTTTAAGCAATCTATTCATACAGAAAAAAAAAAACAAAACAAGTCGATGAGAAATGTCTATGGTTCAGACTAGGAGAGGATCAAAGGAGCATGGATTTAAAGCAGAAAGAGAACTCAGAAGTCATCTAGTACAACTCCCTCATTTTTATGCATAAGGAAACTGAGGCCAAAAACTTGCTTAGTGTCACCAAACAATAAGCAGCAGAGCTAAAATTTGAACCTAGGTCATCCAATTTACAATCTAGCACTTATAAGATGCAATTGAGTGGATAACCTATAAAGCTTATCCACTAGTATTTCTAATATTTTGGAAAGATAATGTAAATGAGTAATAAATGGAAGCTCAGACCTGACCCCGATAGAATGTAAGCTCCTTGAAGGTAGGGTCCCTTTTATTTTGAGAGCATGTACCCAATGCCTTGTACAGTGCCAAAAAATACTTAATTAATGTTGATTTTTTTTTGCCATTTCTTAAAGCAGTTTTATGCATAAAAATAAATGCCATAAGAAAGAACAGCAACAAAAACCTAGAAAAACCATCTAAACTGAATATGATGTCAGTGAAGACTTCTCAGGGCCCTAAGTATAAAGTAAAGCAGACATCAGGCCTGAATTTCAGTTAATCAAAAATCATATGATATGGGGAAACTTGAAGTTGTGAAACTGTTGCCCCTCTCCCTAGTTTCACTGACTCTCATTTCCTTATTTCTGAAATAAAGACTGCTAGCTCAGGCTGCTGATTCCCATTTCCTTATTTCTGAAATAAAGCTCAAGCTTTTGAAAAAGGGTAAGGGGGGAGGGGTGTTTATGGTTTTTAGCTTTGTAACCCCGCATCTGCTTCTGTAAGGCACTTCCCTGCTCCAGGTTCTTGTAAGAACCAAATAAAGGACTTTCTGTTTGTACTTTGAGATGCCTCTGAGTAGTCAATTTGAGTAAGGATCTTTCCATCCCATACATAAACCAATAAACACTTCAATATTTTTGCCAAGTAGAGAGATATTAGAAGGCAAGGGTCCTGTGAAACATTTAAGAGAAAGATGATATAAGATTAGGAACAATATCATCTTAGAAAATAGTGAAAAGCAGTATAAAGGGAATAAACAGCTTTATAAAGCTTGGCATGAGACTCAACCAAGTGAAATTATTGCATAAATATTAATACACAAAAATAAAAAGACAAAATGAAGTGTCTATAGTTATCTATACTTATAAGTATCATTAGATAACAGAATTACCATATTTCCCCTCAATGCCAGAGAAGAAAAAATAGTACTGAAAAAAAAAGAAGTTGGGAAAAGAGGTTGAAGCTAGGAAATATTGATCAGAAAAGGAGGTGAGTCAATTTTTAAAAGACCTAGAATCAATGAAGTCTCCAATATTTTCAAGTATATCATTTATGAAAGATTTATGAAAGGACACAAAGAATTCTATAGGATGAAAAATAGGAATGGATTTTGATCTGCTCCAATGATGAAGTCACAGACCCATCTAAGTATCAGAGTAAGTAAGTATTCTCATTCTCTACTATATACCAGATTATCAGGTTAGCCTGGCAAGTGAAATACGTATAATAATAACTAAAAAACTGATTTCTTTGGATGTCTTCCTGCTTTTAGGTCCTGTATTGCTCCCAACTAATACAGTACAAAAAAAATTATGATAGGATATGATGTTAATTGTGAAGAAGAGTAATCTAATTCCTAATAGTCCTTTAAAATTTCTGTATACTTCAATTTGCAATACGCAATTAGGGGTATGGGCAGGGATGAACTGTTTAGCAACCAGCTATTCAAAAAAAGAAAAATGTACATTTCTCATTGCTTCCTTAAGTCTACACAATCTACAAAACAATAAATCATGTGCTGATTTGCAGTACTTGCTGTTTCCCAAAATCAAAATGCTCACACTGAAAATTTAACAATAATCTCTCATCATCCTTTTTGAACTGGTTCCAGTACAGCCCTGGCTGTTCCCAAGGGGATTAAAGGGTTGACAATTCTTCAAAAACAAGAAGCAATTTTTCTCAGTATTTTTTACTATTGCATTAGCCAGGAATGGTCCAGATCCTGTTACCAGGGAGAAATTCAGATAGGGCAGGTTTTCCATTATTCTCATTATCAAGGAACCTCAATACTATAGAATACATCCAAGAATGAGGATATTTACTCTGATATTTGGATAGGTTTCCTCCTGTAATAACACATCACAGTTCATTTCTGCCTTCTCACTATGGGATTCTTATCTACGTCCTTTCATAAATACCCCATCAAGATCATACTAAATGTATTGAGGCAGCTAGGTGGGTATAATGGCAATCAAATTAGGATCTTTTGCTGTTTTCCTTCTTTTACTAAAAGTGCCTCTGTTTGAATAATGTGATTGGGGAGGATATTTCCCACCCATTGACGGACCTGCCCATTAATACACTAAGGCGAGTTGTTTTGTAGGAGGGTGCCAAGTACATTTTGCTTTTCCTATTGAGGCACTGGGTCAGACGGTTATATCCTCTGGTTCTAAAAAATGCCTAAATATTATGAAAGTGAGGTTTTACTTGGGGCTTACTGACTGGAAGTGTTTGTTTAGGCAAATGAAGACTCTGGGAAGCTACTTTAAGGAGCCCTACCCCTCTCATCACTTCCCTGAAATCTCTCCCCCTCCTCCATGTTTCCTTTTCTGATAACTGGTCAGGCAGCTGAACCTGTCTGTTGAATCATGGTCAGACAGAAGAAGTCATATCTGCCCATTACTTTGGAGTTCACGGTGTTGAATCTCCTGAACTAGGTCAATGATACATGTGCTTGACTAAAGGACTGATACATGTGCTTGATTAAAGTGATTGTTAACCCTCAAAAGTTGCCTTTCCTTTTTATGAGGGCAGATCTAAGAAACTGTGATAGCAGGTTCCACTGTGTATGTTGGGGTGCTTACTGTTACAGTGGGACAGTGAATAGAGTTCTGTGCCCGGAGTCAGGAAGACTCATCTTCCTGGGTTCAAATCTGGTTCAGGACCTTTTTAACTGTGTGACCCTAGGCAAGTCACTTAATCCTATTTGTCTCTGTTTCCTCAGGTATAAAATGAGCTGGAGAAGGAAATGGGAAATCACTTCTAGTGTCTTTGCCAAGAAAACACCAAATAAAACATAGGTATATTATACTTTAAAACTCAGTCAATAGCTGCAGTTTATCATTATGTTGGGATTAGTGGCCCAGTTGCACAATCCCATAGGGGATACAACATGCAAGTATTCATGTGCAAACAGAAATAAATCGGAAGTACTCAACAGACAGAAGATATTAGAATTAAAGAGAATTGGGAAAGACTCCCTGTAAATGGAAAAATTTTAGTTGTGATTTGAGGAAACAAGGGAAGCCAGGAGGTAGAGACTATGAGCAAGAACATTCCAGCCAGTAAAAATTCCCAGAATTGGGAAATGGAGTGTCTTGTTCAAGGAACAAAAAGGATAGTGTCCCTGAACAGGAGAGTCCATTGGGCAGTATAAGGAATAAGAAAATTAGAAAGTTGATTCAATATCAAACCAAGATTTTTATAACTTGTTTGCCTCTCCATCACTTTGATGCTTTATGAAGTGATTCCTACTCTGTTATGCTTTACAAATAAGGTGTCCAATGAAATTGTGTATCTTGTTACTTTTGGACACGATAGAACCAACTCTGCCAGTTCTTTTATTTATCTCTCCAAGGGTAGGAGACATACTCCCATTTTGTTGAAAATTACTAAAAGTTTCTTCTGGTTGCATATGCAGCATTCTCTTCTATGGTTCTGATTATATTCAGGACCTTCTGTGACTATATCAGCTATATGCCCATGTAAACATAATAAGAAAGACATTATCAATATATTTATATTTCTCTAGTAGCATATTATTTTATTTGTTGATTCACTGTTTAACTTGTTTGTTCTTAGAGGACCACAGTTAAGGATATCAACATATTAAGTTTACCAATAGTTAAATTAATGTCTTCCTCTCTCTCTGTGATTCTGCCCCTAACACTGTACAATGGGTTACACATGACTGAGAACTGTTTTGAAGTTTTCTTTGTTTCAGGGATTGTCACAGACACTGGTGACTTACCATGATGGGTTTTTCAGTATTTAGCTAATCTGATTTTCAGGCAACATACTCAGTATTTTATAGGGACCATTTCTTAATTCTACTTCCAAAATATATTCTCATCATATTCCCTCTTCCTATTTCCATTATCACTATCCTTATATGCAGACTCTCATTGCCATTTCAATAGCTTACTAATTATTTCATCATCATTCTCTCTCTGCTTGGGTTCATCCTTAGTCCTTACCATACTAATACTCTTTATATATAACTTTTTCTTGTCTGTGGATGGATTTCATTACCTATAACATCTGTGCCAAGAGACTTGATGTTTGAGGGAAATTGTGTGAACTACACTTTTCAGAAGATTGTCCGTAAGCTTAACACACAGCAACATTGCCCAACACATGCTCTGATTGGACGAGGAGAGTATAATCAAGTGATGGTTTTAGTACTACAAGAGTCTCCCAAGAAATGCTACAGTGGTGATAAAGATAGATGTAGAGGACAGAAATATGGATAGAAACATGGCTGAATTTTCTCAACCAGTTTGAGAAAAAGTCATGCTTCCCAGACCAAGAGGGAACAACTTAGAATTTTAACCAAAGCAAATTTGAACTCTAATGTTCAACACTACTATTATGAACAATCTGACTATGACCCTTTCTTCCTATATTGGAGAAGCAGAGAGATTTCCTGGGGAGCTAATTAGCATGCCAGTTCCCAAGAAGTATGGAAGATGACATTCATTTGCTAAGGGCACAGAAAATGGACTTGATTCAATGTCTTCTGTAATTTAATTTTCTATTTCATTCTACTGTATGTTCTGAATTTACATGTCATGTGAGATGATCCATCATTAAAGATATATTGTTCTTTGAAGAGATGACAAAACAAAAAGTA
This sequence comes from Bettongia penicillata ogilbyi, assembly GCA_023548195.1. Lineage (NCBI taxonomy): Eukaryota > Metazoa > Chordata > Mammalia > Diprotodontia > Potoroidae > Bettongia > Bettongia penicillata. Next base: position 1,267,087 of record JAJHZJ010000072.1, on the reverse strand, counting down.
CTCTAATCTTTTTCTGAGAGTGCTATTAAAGACATCTAAATTCATCATGACATTCTTCTACTTGAAACATTTCAGTAGCCCCACGTTGCCAACCAAATGAAGCTCAACCTACTCTAGTCAGTATTCAAGACAAAACAATCTACTGCCTTTCCTGCTTTTTAGATTTGTCTTTTCTTATGTCTCATCACATGATCTATACTCCAGTTGCACAAATTGCACTCTATAGTGTGGACAAATTACACTTCTCTTTCTTTTCTGAACATACCCTGTGCCTTTCTGCCTTCATGCCCCAAGAACCCCTAATGCAGCAAAAGAGACTGCAGGCCTTTTGGAATGCTTCCTCAGATAGTGAAAGGTTAATAGATTGTAAGCGGTTAGAGAAAGTCCAAATATGCTCCTCTCTATAAGTATTTCTATTACACATCATCACACTTCTCTTAGAGGGTCTCTACTTTCTCTATATGGAGAGATGTCATCCCACGTACTCTGTGCATGCACCAGAATATTCTATAACATGGAGATAGCATAACATTTAAGGCTGAGAGGAAGGATAAGCTCCATTGAAATCTAGCCTCTAACCATTTTGCCACTCTGAGAATATGAGAAAATCCTTTAAGTTTTATGTGCTTTAAGCAGCTCCCTAGAATGTATCTATTATGTAAGCCACAGATTGGCTGCAAACAATTGGTAGATAGAATTCTCCCATAGAAATTTCTTATCCTGACAAAATCACAGATCCTTTATGTTTTCATATAATTATTGTGCATGTGTCTTATCTACCTACTAGATTATAAATTCCATTAGTGCAGGAACAATTTCATATCTAAATTTTGTATCTCTCCCAGTGCTTAGCATAATTCCCTACAAATAGCAAGCACCTATAGTCATTGAATTGAAAATGTAATTTACCAAAGTCATAACCATGAATCAGTAAAATATATTAAATGATGTCATTTTACTTTAGGTACAAAATCTATCAAAACGCAAAGAAACTCAATGTAATACAAGAGACAGTGCCTAGTTTGTAGCAAATGAAAGACAGAGATGTAGGGGCACTGCACTACATCTACAAAACTTAGATATTTCCCAGGCAACAGTTTGTGGCATAGAGCACTGGACCTAGAATCAGGAGGACCTGAGTCTGAATCCAATCTTAGACACTAGTTATGTGATACTGGCAAGTAATTTAACCTTTGTTTACCTCAGTTTCCTTAACTGAAAAAATGCACTTAATCTGACAGGGTTATTGTGAGAGCAAATGAATTGGTAAATATATATATATATATATATATTTAAATAGAACTACATGTAACAGGTGTTATCTAAATGTTTATTCCTTTTTCTATCTTCCCCCTTCTGTTAAGCTCACAAGGGCTAAAGTATATGTAAAGGTTCCCTCAAATTAAGGTGATCCACAGAGTGAAGACGAGAGTCTTCAGGGAAAGTCCTACCCTTGGGTGAAAATTGGTTTGGGTCAAGCAAAGCATTGCTGGCAAAGAATCCAAAGGGAAATCACATTAAGGTATGTAAATCCAGCAATGAATTTCCTAATAGTCAAAAACAACCAAAAAAGGAGTGGGAGAAAATGGGGAAGTGGAGGGAAGACTGTGAAATGTGATAATTATATGCTTGGATGAACTGGAAAAGCTATAATGGATTAGCCTGTACTGAGAGACCAATTCAGAATTGAGAAGAAGCTGAGGTTATCAAATTAGTCTTTATATGTTAATTTGCCGTGGTAACAGATGGTAGTAATATTCAATTAATATTAGTGATATTCACAACATAAAATGGGAGTGTAATTATGAGACTAAATAAGGTGGATCAAAATCAGTCAAAATGACATAAGGTCATAGAATTTTGGAGTTGGAGTGCTCTTAGCTGTCATAAAATACAACTCTCTAAACTTATAGATGAGGAAACTGAAATAGGATGAGTTATTTAACTTTGTTAAATCATAAAAAAAATTCATTTCATTATATGGAAACGTCATTACAACATATACTGCTTTAAATACATGACCACTTGGTTGAGCTTGACAAGGGAAATATTTATCAATCAATCAATCAATCAATCAATCAATCAATCAGCATTTCTTAAAAACGTCCATAGAGGTAACCAGATGGTATAGTGGATAAAGCACTGGGACTAGAATTGGGAAGATCTGAGTTCAAATTTAGCTACTGACACTGTGTGATCCTAGGTAGATCATCCAATCTCTATTTGCCCCAGTTTCTTTAACTGTTAAATGGGAATAACAATAGTACCTCCCTCTTAGGGTTGTTGTGAGGGCTAACTGAGATAATATTTGAAAAGCATTTAGCACAGTGCCTGACACATGGCAGAAGCTTAATAAATGGTTGTTTCCTTCCTTCCTACTCTGCATCAAGCATTAGGGATATAAAAATAAAAATGAAATTGTTCCTGCCCTAGAGAAGCTCACATTCTATCAATGAGACAACATATACACATATAAGTATGTGAAACATTACATACACAAATGCAATTTTAAAGGAGAGAAAAATGGCAATTATGGGGATCAGGGAAAAACTCACAGATTGCTAAAAAAAAGTCTCAAATAAATTTGTTGCCCCAGCAAGGTTAAATTAAGTGAAAATATATGGATACATTCTTCACTGTCTATACCTCATTTAAAAGTTGGGAATCCATATATTGCCACCCAACCATGGCTGTTACCAAACTGTCCTGGCACTGCTTCGTTTTCTACACATTCTTTCATTCTCAACAACCTCCGGTTGGTCAACTGTCCATTGGGCATTTCTCATAAACTCAACTTCTTCAAAACAGCCATCATATTTCACCAAAATGCACACTTCTTCCAAATGTGCCTGTTAACTTCAGGGCATCACCATCTTTTTACACCAATTAAGTTCTCAATCTTGGGATCAGTCATCTTTGACTATTCCGTCTCTCTCAGACCAAATATCTAAGTAATTGCTAAATCTTAATAATTATACTTGAAAAGCACATTTTTTTTGTTTCCTTCTTTAGACCTTACATGGCATGATAGGAGAAATATTTACCAGAGTCCTCCATCATGTAAATTGGTGCAGCTTCATCCCTTAAAAGGTACAAAGCCATAGTGGACACTTCATTGGCTCAGGCGAGTAAAGGCTTTTGATGTAGCTCTATCTATGTAGCTCCACCTACCTACCCCAAAGTCAAACTGACAGTATTAAAAATGAAAAAGATGAATTCACCACTAGTGAAGTTGAAAGTAAAGCAATTATTAGGAGCTATTTTGTCCAATTAAATGCAATAAATTTGATAATCTAATTGAAATGGATTAAAATAAAAGTATAAATGGTTCAAAATAACAGAAGTAGAATACTTATATAACCCAATCCTACAAAAGAGAATTGAACAAACAATAAATAAGCTTACTAAAAAAAAAAATCCCCAGGACCAGGTGGAATTATAACTAAATTCCACCAAACGCTTAAAGAACAATTAATTCCAATACTACAAAAACAATTTGGAAAAATAGGCAAAGAAAGAGTCCTACTGAATTTCTTCTATGACATAAATATTATACTGATCCTAAACCATAAGCACAACCAGAGAAAGAAACATAAAGACCAAATTACCTAACGGATATTGATAGAAAAATTTTAAATAAGATACTAGAAAGGAGATAATAGCAATATATCAGAAAGATCATAAGTGAGGAAAAGGTGAGATTTATACCAGGACTGCAGGACTGTCTCAAAATTAGGAAGACCATCAGGAAAACTGACTATATCAGTTAAAAGAAAATGCAAAAATCATATAATTATCTCAATAGATGCAGCAAAAGCTTTTGATCAAATACAACACTCACTACTGTAAAAAAAAAAAACTAGGATATAAAGGAATAAATGGAACTTTTCCTTAAAATGATAAATTGTATCTATCAAATACCATCAACTAGCATTTTCTATAATGGGGAGAAACTAAGAGTTCTTTCCAGTAAGATTTAGGGATGAAACAAGGGTGCTCATTATCAAAGTATTATTCAATACTGAGTAGAAATGGTAGCTATAGTAATAAGAAGAAAAATAAATTGAAGAAATTAGACTAGGCAAGGAGAAAACAAGCTATCACTCTTTGGAGATGATATGATAGTGTATTTATAGAATTATAGAGAATCAACCAAAAAGCCAGTTTAAATAATTAACTTCGGAAAAGTTGCAGGATATAGAATAAACCCATGTAAATCATCAGTATTTCTCTATGTATTACCAATAAAGTCCAGCAGAAGAGGTAGAAAGAGAAATTCTATTTAAAATAACTATAGGGGAGAAGATTTTGGGAAGATGGCATAGGTCAGAGAATTCCAAGCTCTATGAATTTCCTACACAAACAAGACAAAATAGCACCTCAGAGTCAATGGAGAGTGGCAAAAATAAACAAGAGGTCCCTGGGACAACTCAATATTTGAAGAAATAGTGCAAGATAGAGGTTTAGCCCTAAATGATGTGTAAATATCTCTAGGTCAGTTCTGCTGAACCTGCAAGTGGTGAGCCCTGGGAGCAGCTGGGTTGGGAGATAGCCTCGACCTGGGCCACAGGAATTTTTACCTCTTAGTATTGAGGAGTTGAGCACCTGGGCAGGAAGTTCAGATGAGGAAGCCTCTGCTGACAAGGGACACCAGGCCCAGCAATGCTACTGAGTCATAGTCCTGAGTGAGAAGGAATCAGCACATGCCCGTTGAGTGCAGAAGCAGTGGGGAAGGGAGGCTGCTGGTTATGGGCACTTACAGGAGAACTGAGTTCTTGGTCTGAGTTCCAAGCCAGAGGAGAGAACTGAAACTTATAGCCACTGGGGGTGCGGGGTGGGGGCGATCCTCAGGGAGCAAGAGCATTTCCAGCATGGTGTGCCAGGGGTCCCTAGCTGGGGCTTGGAGAAGGAAAGAAGTGCACAGGTTGGGTCCAGGACAAAGCTCAAAAAACAAAAGTAAGAAGGATCTGAGACCAGTAGTGTCATCCCACACACCCCAGGATTAGAGGTGATCATAATTACATGCTGCTAAAAATTAAAGAAAAAACCAAAACAGAAATGAGCAAGCAAAGGAGAAAGAAGCCAACCATATGCATAGAGAAGACTGAGGTTCATCTTCAAAGAAAGACAGTGAAACAAAAAAAGCCTCTCCTATCCCAAAGAGTCACATTAAAGAGTCACCTGCCCAAAAAGAATTCAAAAAGCTCAAAAAAACGTCAAAAATAAAATAATACAGATTTTTTTAAAGTAAGAACAATCTAAAAAAAGAGATTATTAAAACAAAGTCAACCAACTGGAAAAGGAGATATAGAATCTTAAGGAAGAAAATGATTCCTTGAAAATTGGAATTGGGCAAAGAGAAGTCAGCAAAGTTATGAGACCAAGAAATAATCAAAGAAAACATAAAGATTGAAAAAATAGAAGAGAATGTGACACATCTCATAAGAAAAACAAGGGATCCAGAGAGCAGATCAAGAAGAGAAAACATAAGAATAATTGGATTACCTAAAAAGTACAATTATAAAAAAAGAATCTTGATAAAATAACAGAAGAGTTAAAGAAAATTGTCCTGACGTGTTAGAATAAGAAGGGAAAGTAGAAATAGAAAAAATCTGCTGATCACCACCTGAAAGACATCTTTAGAGAAAAAACTTGAGGACCTAGAGGGTCACATGTGGCCTCGTCGCCATATGTTCCCCCACCCCTATTTTAGGTCAAAGAAAATATACTACAAGTTGCTAGAAAGAAAGTGTTGAAGTACTGATGAATCATTCTTAGGATTAAATAGTATTTGGCAGCCACCATGATAAAGGAACAGAGAGTTTAGCAAATGATAATCCAGAAGGCAAAATATATGAACACCAAGAATGAATTTACACAGCAAAACAGTACAAATGTACAAGGGGGAAACAGACTTTATTCAAAGAGAGGATTTACAAGTATTCCTGATTAAAACTGAGTTGAGAATTTTAAATTAAATTAAATTTTAAAAAGGTATCAAAAACATTTAAAACATTAAAGAAGAAAGAAGAATGACCTATATATCCATTAATCATTTTAACCAGCTTCATTTAGTGAAAGTATGATGTGTGTCCAAACCCCTCCTGATCACATGTCCTTGTAGTCAATAACAAGAATTGTAGTCAGGCTACCTGTTCATTAATTAATCCTTCCTATGGTCCCTGTGAATTTGCACATCAACAGTAACAGACATAATGACTGAGATCCAGAATTATGGGCTATTAACCGGATTATGTAACCATTGTACAACAAGCCACAGCCCATGCTTGCCTCTTAACCATGGAACTGAAGGGGCTGAGGGGCTACACACTTGGATGTCTATCCAGCTGCCTGATTTATATGCTTATGGTCCTCCTCAGTATCACAACCCATGATCTCCACATGGAACGGTAGACACCAATTGTAGATACGAAGTCTGGAGCCAAGAAGACTCATCTTCCTTAGTTTAAATCTGACCTCAGACACTGGTTGTGTGACCCTGGGCAAGTCATTTAACTCTGCCTCCATTCCTTATCTGTAAAATGAGGTGAAGGAGGAAATGGCAAACCATTCCAGTATCTGCCAAAACATTTCAAATGGGGCCACAAAGAGTCAGACACAACTCAACAACTGATCAATTTTTCAAGTCTATTTTTTAAAATCTGTAATACCAGTGTTTGGAACAGTGCTTGAAGTATAGTAAGTTCTTAATAAATTTTGTTTATTCATTCATCTGTCATTATGCCACCAAAGTAATAGTTACATTAATCTTTAAACTAAAGAAATCCTAGAAAATACATTCATTATTATTAAATATTTTGGATCACTATATATAGCTGTGCTGTTTACACAGAGTCAAGGAAATTTGTCCAGTTAAATATGTCTTCATTAATCCTTATTAAATAACAAGCATGCTTTTTAAATCATACTAATGCTGTCTGATATATTAGATGGTTACCTACCACATCAGGAAAACCCAGATCCTGTTTTGTATTAGGGTCTACATATGCTTCAGAAAACGCTTTTGGATTACAAATGACTTCACCAGTCTTCTGTATAAAAGCCATACTCGAAAGCATGTTGGGATATTTATAGTAGGTGATGCCACAAAAATAAAGTGCTATTGAATGGGAAAAAATGTTTTCAAAACATCATTATTATTTTACATTTAATTCCATCTGTCTTTTATTTATTATACTATATTTAACTTCACTACTTAAAATCTGAAAGAACTATAACATTTTCAATAATCTTTGTGGGGAAATATAATATTGCAATATAAAGAAGTCAAAAGCAATACAGGTAGTTCATTATGACTAAATGACCAGTTAAATATAGCTATTCCTCAATCATGTATGGAATGTACCAATTAGACCTAAAGACATGATGGATACATAACAGATGCCTAATCAATACACAAAAATTATTACATGATTAAGAATCCCAATCCAGCTTTTTTAGCCCAACCCTTTTCAAAATACTGGTATTAATTGGTGTCATTCAAATGCAGACTCTTAACACACTCACTGTTTTCCCTCTAACTGAAGTTTCAAACTCATTATGCACTTCTAAGCCTGGCTGCCTCCAACAAATCAATCAGAATACCGTTAACTTTCAGGAAGATACAGTATGGAATATTATAGAGCTGGTCTTGGAATTAGGAGCACCTAGATTCATGTGACCCTCATCAAGTCATTTAGTTTTCCAGTGCCCACAGATAATTTTCTAAGACTATAAATTTCCAAGAAGGTTCAGATCCATGTTAAAAAGGGAATTTCTTTGTCATGAGCATGCCTAGGGGTAACTTCATGAGGCACCTCTCATATACCCATAAAGGGAAACAGGACTTCCAACCCAAATCTCACATGCTTATTCTCTAAACTTGAACCTACTTTCTCCTGGGCTTTTATATACTTGTAGGACATGTCATAGACTTTATGAAGGGATACCAAGTCTACCTAGCTGAAATAAACTGATAGTCATGGGGAAAAGTCCACAAGTCATAGCATTAGAAAAAACAGTGCAATAGCTCTGGATTATCCCTAGAATCCTGAGGGGAGATGAAACAGCCATGATATGGGGACCCCTACTAATCTAAATGTGGATTAAAAGAATAAAGGCAAGGCATTGTCTCCTGGTGTAGAATATAATCTCTATGAGAACAGTTAATGTTTCTTTTTGGACTTTGCCTAGGCCCAGTGCCTAGCATAGTGTTTGGCACACAATAGAAACTTTAATAAATACTTGTTGATCAATGGATCTGCTATGCCTGCAGACCTCAAGGAAAGCATTCCTATTGTCCCTCTTCCCCCTTTAAAGCAGGTTAGGGATCTTAAGATATGAAGGTGAGGGAGAAGTACAAGCACATTATCTTATTCAATTGCACACTATATCAAAATGAGAAGATAAAGAGAGGCAAGGAATATATGGTTTTTAAAGTTTAATAACAAGAATTTCAATTTTATGTAAAAGACTACAAAATTGCAAGATTCTGAAAAGGCATATAACATGATCAAAATGACACTTGAAGAAAATTCTCACTGCTTTGAAAGGAAAAATTGGAAAGAAATTAGAGAAAGAGTTGCCATCAAGGTGGAATGACACAATAAGAGAATTTCAGCCATGGAAGAGATTTACAAAGTCATCTAGTCCAACCCTTTCTGAACAATAATTCAGCCCACATCTCCAACAAGAAATCACTTAGCCTTCTCTTGAAGGCCTTTGGTGAAGGGATGTCTCCAAAATGCAAGCTACTTCTACTTTTGGAGGACTCTCAATTGTCAGGAAGTTTCTTCCTTATATCAAACTGAAATCTACCCCTCTTCAACTTTCACTTGCTGCTCCTTATTCTGACCTCTGTAGCAAAGAAAACAATTTTAATTACTCCTCCAACATGAAAATGTTTTAAATACTTGAAATTTCTTTCCAAACTATTCCAAGATAAAAACTTTTATTTCCTTTCATTGACCTAAGCATGATTTTGAAACCCTTCTCCATTTTTATCATTCTCCCTCCAGATATTTAGGCAGTTTACAAATGTGTTTTAGAGATGAAGTACCCCAGAAATGAGCATCTATGATACCTGATGCTCTCTGACCAGAGCAAAACATGGCAAAACAACCACCTTTCCTATGCCTCTCTCAATTCGGCTTCAAATAATGGTCTTTGGGGGCTTCCAGGTCAGTGTTGCCTCATACCGACCTTGCAGCCCATTCAACCTTTCAGATGTTTTTTAAGACCAAGGGCAGTCTATCCATGACTTCCACATTTTTTACTTGTGAAGTTGATTTTCTGAACCCAGTTAAGACTTTACATTTCCCTATCACCTTAATATATAAATCCTCAGGCAGTCAAAGTCCTTCCTAATCTCCATACCCTTCCCTCTTTCTACATTTTTCTAGAAATGTACATCCCACATACTCTCTAATCCAGTGATGCGTTCATCCTTGTTCGTCTAACAAGACATTCTAGTCCATCTCCAGGCATTTTCACTGGATGACACTGGTATCTGTGATGCTCTCCTTTCTCATTTCTGCTTACTGACTTTCCTGCCTTCCTTTAAGTCCCACTTAAAATCCTATCTTTTATAGGAAACCTTTGCCAGTCCAGCTTCATTCTAGTGAGTTCTCTTTATCTTATATATACCTTGCTTGTACATAGTACTTTGTAACATTGACCTTCTGGCCTTTCCAAATACAAGACACTCCATCTCTCAGCAATAGGAATTTTCTCTAGCTATCTCCCAAGCCTGGGACACTCTCCTCTGTTCTGACTACTGACCTCCCTGGTTTCATTTAGACCCCAATTAAAACTCCATTTTATAGGAAGACTTCTCTAATCTCTTAATTCCAGTGCTTTCCCTCTTTTAGTTATTTCTTATTTTTTCCCTATATTTAGATTTCTGTGTGTATATTTATTTGCATGTTGCCTCATTCATTAGATTATAAGCATTTTTAAGGCATTAAATGTCTTTTGTCTCTTTTTGTATCCCCAGAACTCAGACCAGTGACTGGCACATAGCCAGTACTTGATAAACGTAAATAATATAAAAGCTGCTTTCTTCATTTGTGTTTAATTTGATTTTTTGAACCTAGAGTATCAGCTACTGATGGATTGTATACAAGTGTACAGCCATAGCCAAATTAAAAAAAAAAGTGTCATAATACTCAGCATTTAGTCCATTTGAGCAATCACACACCCAAAGAAATGTGTAAGAATTTTACAGTATTAGAGAAAGGGGATAGAGCTGTGATTTCACTGATTTAAGATATCCTCAATGGAGGAAATTCGCTCTCACCTTCTCTACAACTTAGAGCACTAGAAAGTTTCCCAGAGCACTGAGAAGTTAAATGTTCTGCTCAGAATCACAGTATGAGATTTTCCTTGCTGAGGCCATCTCTCTATCTATATCTCTATATCACTGCTCTTTAAAATAATAACTTTCAAATTATATAAGAAATTCATAATTTATAATACCCCTTCATTTATAAATGGATAAAAGTATCCATTTAATAAAATTTTTCTAGATGATCACTATACTAAATTATGTGTAAAATATGCCTATATCATTATGTGACAAAACATTATTACTTGTATCTAAACATTATATACATTTAGGAGGCTACTACTATTCTTATTTTTCACTAATATTTACCAGAACTTTGAAAAGATATTTGTTGAAAAATATGCCACTATTTTTAAAAAAAAATGACATATTTTGTTTTTATACAATATTTGATGCTCAATATATTCCTTTCCTGCCCCCTGCTGAGCAAGCAAGTCTTGTAACAAATTTTTAAAAAGGAGAGAGAAAAAAGCACTGGAGCAAAACTAACCTATATATCAACAAAGTGTGATATATGTGCAATGTCCTCCATAGTTCACTGTTTCTGCAAAGAGCAGGAGACTAATTGTTTTTTTTTTCCTTATCTATGGTAAAACTCTGTGAGCAATTGTTATTATATAATATTTTCATTCATTCTCATTTCCTTTCAAAAAGTTCCATTATTTAATTTAAGAACATTCAATAAAATGCCTTTTACTTGCTCTGATAAATCATTTTTCCATGCAAGCAAATATAATTCAGGATAATGATGATAATTTTGTATTTTCCACTATGTAGTAAAAACCATTTTAAATTTAGTGAATAGAAAGAGCTTTTACCATGCAAATATGGCTGAAGTCTAATTAACTGTTCTTCAAAACCTTCCAGATTACCATACAGGTGATAAACAAAGAGCCGTAAAAAGGTCAAAAATCCAATCTGTAAAAAAAAAAAAAAAATACAACACACACAAACACAAAGAAACAGAAAGTGAATTGATCGTCACAATAAATGAAATTAAAATGTGAACATATTATTTAGAGAATTAAAAAAAGGAGAACGTGTACACCATGTGATTCTTTTATACCAAGTGAAAGAACTATTAATCCAAAGTATCTTTCAGTTCACACTAGACTTACACAGTACATGAAGTTTGAGATGTAGATTCTATCACACACACATATGTGCATATATACACACACATATATACCCACATATGTATATATCTGCAGTTTTATGCATTATAAAAGTTGAATAATGGAAAATAATATGTAAAATATCTGCCTCCCTCATTTGCACATATTTTTAAAAATATCAGGAATCAAATACAGTAGGATATTTGCTATTTTATTTCTCCCCATTTGCATGTAAAAACAATTTTTAACAGCTTTTAAACTCTGAGTTCCAAATTCATTCCCTTCCTCCTTCCCTACCCACCACCTCCCATTGAGAAGAAAAACAATTTGAAATAGATTATACATGTGTAGTCATGCAAAACATACCCACAAAAGTGATGTTGTGAAAGAAAACAAAGAGAAAAAATTCTCAAGAAAAATAAAGAAAACAAAAATTTATGCTTCAATCTGTATTCATACACCATCAGTTCTTTCTCTGGGGATGGTTAACATTTTTCTTTTATTTTTGTGGCTTTTTAAAATTTATTTATTCATTTCAAAATTAATTTATTTTTAGTTTTCAACATTCATTTCCACAAGATTTTGAGTTCTAAATTTTATCCGCTATTCTCTCCTTCCCCACTACCAAACACCATGCATTCTGATTACCCCTTCCCCCACCTGCCTTCCCTTCTATCACACCCTTCCCTTCTCTTATCCTCATTTTCTCTCTTTTCTTGTAGGGCAAGACTGATTTCTATACCCCATTACCTGTATTTCTTATTTCCCAGTTGAATGCAAAAACAATTCTCCACATTCTTTCTGAAAACTAGAGTTTCCAACTTCTCTCCCTTCCTCCCTCCCCATCCATCCCCACTGAGAAGGCAAGCAATTCAATATAGGCTACATAAATGTTGTTTTGCAAATGACTTCAATAACAGTCATGTTGTGTAAGACTAACTATATTTCCCTCCATCCTAATCCTGCCCCCTAATTATTTTATTCTCTTTTTATACCTTGTACTTCCCCTAAATTACTTTCTCCTCCCATTTGCCCTCCCTTCTATCATTTCCCCATCCCATTTATTCCCTTTTTCCCTACTTTGTAGTAGTATAAGAGACTTTCATACCAAAGAGAGTGAGCATGTTATTCCCTCCTTAAGTCAAATGTGATGAGAGTAATCTTCACTTTTCCCCTCTCAACTCCTCATTTCCCCCTCCATTGAAAAAGCTTTTTCTTGTCTGTTTTCTGAGAGATAATTTGTCCCATTCAATTTCTCCCTTTCTCCTCCCAATATATACCTCTCTCAACCCTTAATTTTATTTTTTTAGATATCTTTCCTTCTTATTCAGCTCACCCTGTGCCTCTGTCTATACGTGTGTGTGTGTGTGTGTGTGTGTGTGTCATCCCTCCAACTAGCCAAATACTGAGAAAAGTTTCAAGAGTTACAAATACTATCTTTCCATGTAGGAATGTAAACAGCTGAACTTTAGTAAGTCACTTATGATTTCTCTTTCCTCTTTACCTTTTCATGCTTCTCTTGATTCTTGTGTTTGAAAGTCAAATTTTCTATTCAGCTCTGGTTTTTTCATCAAGAATGCTTGAAAGTCCTCTATCTTGTTGAATGACCATTTTTTTCCCTGAACTATTAAAATACTCAGTTTTTCTGGGTAGGTGATTCTTGGTTTTAATACTGATTCCTTTGACTTCTGGGATATCATATTCCAAGCTCTTCAGTCCCTTAATGTAGAAGCTGCTAGACCTTGTGTTATTCTAATGCTATTTTCACACTAATCGAATTGTTTCTTTCTGGCTGCTTGGAATATTTTCCCCTTGACTTGGGAACTCGGGAATTTAGTTACAATATTCCTAGGAGGTTTTCTTTTTGGATCTCTTTCAGGAGGTTATTGCTGGATTCTTTCAATATTTATTTTGCCCTCTGGTTCTAGACTATCAGGGTAGTATTCCTTGATAATTTCATGAAATATGATACATAAATTCATTTTTGATCATGGCTTTCAGGTAGTCCCACAATTTTTAAATTGTCTCTCCTGGATCTATTTTCCATGTTAGTTGTTTTTCCAATGAGATATTTCACATTATCTTCCATTTTTTCATTCTTTTGGTTTCCCTTTGTAATTTTTTGGTTTCTCATAAAGTTGTTAGCTTTCATCTGCTCCATTCTAACCTTTAAAGAACTATTTTCTTCAGTGAGATTTTGAACCTCCTTTTCCATTTGACTAATTCTGCTTTTTAAAGCATTTTTTTCCCCATTGGCTTTTTGGGTCTCTTTTGCCATTTGAGTTAGTCTATTTTTAAAGGTGTTATTTTCTTCACCATTTTTTGGGTCTCCTTTAGCAAGTTGTTGACTTGCTTTTCATGATTTTCTTGCATTGCTCCCATTTCTCCTCCCAATTTTTTCTCCACCTCTTTTACTTGATTTTCAAAATCCTTTTTAAGCTCTTCCATGACCTGAGACAACTGCATATTCATTTTGGAGGTTTTGGATGTAGAAGCCTTGACTTCTAAGTCTTCCTCTGATGGTATACATTGTTTTTCCTCATTCGAAAGGGTGGAAAAAAATACCTGTTCACCAAGGAAGTAACCTTCTATAGTCTTATTTTCTTTTCCTTTTTTGTGCATTTTCCCAGTAAGTTACTTGACTTTTGAGTCCTTTTTCAAGAGCAGGGTTTAGTCTGGGACCTGTAAGTTCTCAGTTCCTTCAAGGAGGCACAATCAAGGGAGAGCAGTTTACTCCTCTCCTGGCCTGTGCTCTGGTCTGGAAGCAGCCACAATCTTTTCAGCATAAAGCAACTCAGGGATGAGATCCAGATCAGTGACTCAATTCCCCCAGGGTCTTTAGACTGGGGGCTCCAAAAATGGACAATGCTACTGCTGCTACCGCCTGGGGCTATGGCTAGGGGAGGATCCTGCTCTCTTCTAACCCAGGTGAAAGAGCTTTCTCACTGACTTTTGAGGCTTTCTTTGGCATTTGTGGGTTGAGGAATCTGTGAACTGCAGGCCAGAAGCCTACCCTAGTCCTATCCATTCCACCACGCTCCACAAGGTCAATACTGGGCTGTGCTCCCTGGGCTGTGCTCTGTTATGACCCTGGTGTGATAGACCTTTCCTGTTGGCCTTCCAGGATGTTTTGGGCTGGAAATCTCTTTCACTCTGCCATTTTGTGACTTCTGTTGCTCTAGAATATGTTTAGTGTCATTTGTTTACACGTATTTTATAGGCTGTGGGGGGAGAGCTTCTACAGGTCCATCTTTCTCTTCCACCATCTTGGCTCTGCTAGCATTTTTCATCATAAGTCCTTCCAAGTTATCTTGGATCATTGTATTGCTGAGAATAGCTAAGTCATTCACAGATGATTATTGTTCAATATTACTGCTACTTTGTACATAGTACATTTCACTCTGTAGTAGGATAAATATTATAAATTTTTGCTGTATCATTTCCAAGAGGCAACAGGAACATAGGACATGAAACATGTGTGTGTGTATGTGTGTGTACACACAACATGCAATATTGCAATTTGTTGAAATAATTGCACAATTCTTTGGATGGAAACTTTCCATCAATCTGTGTTTTTTTTTTTTATTTAACTTAATACAATTTATTTTCAATTATACAAAGAAGGTAATCAAAGAGAGCAACTACTACTAATCTACTTTACTAGCTATGTAAAAATTTTAAGATTAGTATACACACCGATAAGGGGCATCCTTGTTGAGGGTTTTTAAAAGTAACCCTTCTGTAGTAGACCACATCTGATAACTGCCTAGTATTTACTGTTTGTTATCTATTTTTCTAAAACATTTGATTTGACAGAGCAGAATAATACCTTGAAAGCTCTCCTCCAACAAGATTTCTCCTATATTATGTCAAAATTACACAAGATTCTTTGAAAGATGTGATGACAGGGATAACTTTTAGCAAAGGGATTAGCCACTGTAATGGAAAACATCCAAGGCAAAATTCAAGTTGAACAGGGATTTCCAATAGATGATTAAGTCTTTTAGATGCTTCTATTTACAAATGACACCAAGTTAATTGCATTAAGCCCTAGTAGTTCAAAACCAGTTACAAGGCAGCCATTGGCACAGTGGATACATGGCAAACCAGCCCTGGAGTCAGGAGGATCTAAGTTCAAATTTTACCTCATACACTTACTAGCTAGGAGACCCTGGGCAAGTCACTTAACTCTGAATGCCTCCAAAATAAACAAATAAAAAATAAAAACAAATAATAAAAAGTCAGAAATGAAAATAGACAGATAGATAGATGAAAAACAATTACAATAGTTTGCTCTATCTACCAACACAGGAAAAATGGATGAAGAATGCTTCTTTTTCCAGATATATAGAGCTTATCCATGGATTTCTGTGTATTTATGTGTATAGCTTTCCATATAGGTATGTGTCTACACACACACACACACACACACATGCATGCACGTCTCTTTGCATGTGAGTATATGGAATGCCATATACGACAATGTGTATACACAAACATAAGCTATTAACATGTATCTATATCTACATGAATCCATACCTGTATGAAATATGAAAATGGATATAATCCTGAGGAGAATGGAAAGGTTCATGATCAATGATTAATACATTAAAAACAGGGCATTAGAAAGAATGGTAAATTAAAGGACATCTTGGAATAATTTATGAACAAAAACAATGGACTAGTCACATGGCAAGAGTGGAGTATAACCAACAGATAGTGCATTAGTTTTTTGTCATCGTTGTCGAGTCGTTTCTTTTGGGTACAACTTTTTGTGACACCATTTGGGGTTTTCTTAGCAAAAATACTAGAATCGTTTGCCGTTTCTCTCCCTAGTTTATTTTACACATGAGGAAACTGAGGTAAACAGAGTTAAGTGACCTGCTTAGAGCTAGATTTTGACAAGGCTTGAGCACTCTCAAAATAGTTGTTGAGAACCCACATGAAGACGAGGTATAAAAATAAGACTTTCAACTAAGGTTTGAAATTTGATAGGAATAAATGTAAAATATTATACTTGCATTCAAAATGTCAGCTGTCAAACAGAATCAGGGAGACAGCAACCGTTAAAGTGAAAAAATGATCTAATGGAACACAAAGCTAAATTGAAACAAATAATATCCAAAAGAAGAGAAATGTTAGTCTTGTTATACTCAGTCCTTTCCAAATCATATCTTTAGTACTCTGTTAAATTCTGTGATAGGGAGAATTTTTAGGAAGAAAACTGACAAAATGGACATTGCTCATTGGACAGTGTTCAGGGTAAAAAAAGGCCTAGAGACCACGTCACATGAAGATTAGTTGAAGAAACTATTTGACAAAGAGAAGTAAACTGTGAGAGGGGACAGACATATCTGTCTTCACATATTTGAAGATCTGTTAAATGGAAGAGGGACCAGTCTGACTATGCTTGACCCAAGAGTGATTAATCAGAAGTTATGAGTTGAAGTTGAAGAGAAACACGCTCTAGGTAATATTTTTAGGCATACTAAAGCAAAATTTAGACTTGATTAAAGGAAAATCACCCTAACATTTACATCTATTAAAAAAATGGAATGAGTTTTTTGGAAAGCAGTGGATTCCCCTTCACTGAAAGTCTTTGAGCAAAGTCTTATTTTAGAAATACTATGAAGGAGATTTCAGTTTAGGTATAAGCTGCATAGATGACCCCTGATGTCCCTTCTAAAGTTAATATTCTGTGAATCTTTCCTTTAGTAATTCAGGGGAAATAGTAATTTGATATATTTGCTAAAAGTCTAAAAAAATTTTTTTATGTATTCCTTAAGCTGTCAAATAACTTGGTTCCTGTAGACTTTCATATAATGTACATGGGTCTTCCACTGACAAGATGAACAAGACTCCTGTATACATTAAAAATACTTATTAATTCAATCTTACTATTAACAATAATTTAGCAAGTATTCAATATTTAATGAATATCTATGATTCAGTAAATGAGTAAGACAGAGTCCCTGACATTAAATATCTTATAGCTTATTAAAAAGGATAATGAAGTATTCATTCATTTTATCATTTATTCAACACATTTGTTGAGCACTCAATATGTACAAGGTACTTTCCTAGACATTCACTACAGGAGATAAAAGATGAAAAAGTCATAGTCAATACTCTAAAGGAAATTTAAAAATAGTAGGGGAACCAAGACAAATGTACAAATTCAAGGCAGACTGTGATAATTGCTAAAACAAACAAACAAAAAAAAAAAAACAAGTGCTAAGGGGTTTTAAAGAGGATATTGCAAGAAGTAATGGGGACCTGAATTAAAATGGTGACAGTGGAAATAAAATGAGCAGGGCATATGTGAGAGACTTCATAAAGGTTGAACTAATAAAACTTGATGATTGAGTGAATGCTGACTATAAGGAAGGGATGAATAAAATAATAATTCTGGGTTGTGAGAAAGGGGTGATTAAATGAGTGACAGAAACAGGAAAGTTATGAGAAAGTACTAACTCTGGGGAAGGGATGATGTGCTAGCATTTTAGTTTTGTGTTGTTGGGACATCCAGGAGCAGAGTATAGTAAAAGCAATATCCTAATGTCCTACATCTAAAGATTAAGCTACTTTCTGTTTAAATGACATTGGAATTATTTCTGAGTCACATTATGGCAGAGTTCTGTTACACAACAGAACTCTGCAAGACAATGGAGGAAAAGAGGAAAAGGGGGCAGGAAATGTGTGGCACTACACTAAAATAGAGGAAAGTAGTGTTGCATCAAGGTGGAGTCAGTTCTGCTCTCCCTCTCCCTCCTCCATCCCAATGCTGATGAAACATGAATATCTCCACAGGAGGGTAAGCTGAGTGATTCTGAGATCCAGCCTCCAGGGAAACCACCATTAAAAGGGAAGGAGTCACAAAGTAAACAATAAGGGAAAATGGGGAGGGGGAAGGAATAAAATCATCAAAAATCTCAGGAGGAAAAAATTTAAATAAAGACTTTGAGTATAAACCATTAAATTAACAAGGAAGCTACTAAAAGAAAAGGGAATATGGCATCCAGATCAGGCAAAAAGTTCAGGCACTTATGAAAAAGTATTGCAAGAGAAAAGAACATGAATCAATACCAGATGAGCCATAAAGAATGTAGATTCCCAAGAGAGAATGGAACCTGAGGAGAATGTTCCTGAACAGTTTATAAAAGAAATAAGAATTGTAAAAGTAGAATTTCTGGCCTTTACAGAAGAAATAATTTGCAGAATAGAAAAATGAAGTCAGAGTAACAAGTCTCACAAAAGAAACGATAACTGATAGGGAATGGAAATGCACTGAAATGAAAAACTATCAGGAAGAAGATGAGAAACATAAATCAATAATGTAAAAATGAAGTATAATTTCCATACAAGTAAAATATATATTGATCTTGAAGACAGAAAACAGAGACAGTTTAAGGATTGTCAGTCTCCCAGAAGAACATGACAAGGTAAAAAATCTGAATACCATATGAAATAATACACAAAAACTGCCCAGAACTTCTGATACAAAAAAAGTGCCAAAGGTCACCTCAAAAGAAAAAAAAAAAACTTATGATGCAAAATTTGAAACATATGGTTCCCACGGACAAAGAATGAATTTAGCAAGTGAGTAGGAGAAAGACCTTGAAGTAAAAAGGAAAGGAAATACAAAACAAAAACAAAAACAAAAACAAAACAATAAAACAAGCACAGGACTGTTCTGCATACTCCAGAAAAGGGAGACCAGAAGAGCTTAAGTTGCAGACCAAAATGACCTGTCTACAAATATGAACCTAAACATTAATAAAAAAAAAACACCTAAAAATAATAATGAAAAGGACATTCAGAACATTTCTAGAAAGAAAATGAGAACTTGTACTTTCTTCTCAAACACTCCAGGCAATAGAAATATAAAGAAGGGTAAAGAGACACAGCAACCATAGACAATAACACCAACATACCAACAGAGATACCAGTAATAGATTTC
The DNA here is from genome assembly GCA_023548195.1 of Bettongia penicillata ogilbyi. Taxonomy (NCBI): domain Eukaryota; kingdom Metazoa; phylum Chordata; class Mammalia; order Diprotodontia; family Potoroidae; genus Bettongia; species Bettongia penicillata. The sequence continues at coordinate 1,247,667 of JAJHZJ010000072.1, read as the reverse complement.
CATCTAAATACACACAAGGGGACAAAGTTGAAAGCAGAAATGAAATGGAAGCGATGGTATAGAGACAGGCCCAAAACATCATAACACTATGCCTCTTTTATGGTGCTAAATTACAGAATGGGAGAGTGCATAAATGGGGGCAATGGAGGAAGAAGAAAGAAAAATCTGATATACCCTAATTAAGTGATAAGCTAACAGAAAAAAGAAAATCACTACTGTAGTATCACAGGAAAAATAGAACCTACAGGAGAATGAGTGAGGAGACAAAGGGAGACAAAGAAAGAGATTGGAACAGGGCCATAGAGGAGAAATGGAAATGCTTGTATTAGAACACAGAAATAATACAAAGCAATGTAAAAGGGCAGGGATATTAAATACATCCTTAACAGGCTAGTAATGAAACAAAAGTACTGAGAAGAAATTACAAGCCATAGATGATTTCATTAAAGCTAATGATAGCAGTGAGACAACATATCAAAATTTTTGAGATACAGACAAAACATTCTGTACCTCCAAAACAATTTACATGCAATAGATAATGCAATTTATAAAAGCAGTTCACGTCTCTAAACACCTTTGCTAACAAAGGACTGCAAAAACAGATCAATGAATTGAACTTGCAAATAAAAAAAATTAAAAAACCCCAATTAAACTCCAAACTAGGAATTTTGAAAATCAAATAAGTAAATTTGGCAAATGCATTACAATTGTTTAATTTGTACATATATAATTTTATAAAATAAGTATTATTAACAGGAACAAAATGGAAAGAATTTAAATTTATTTATTAACCATTGGCTTTATAAAAAGGCCAAGAGTAAAAACTTGTGAAAAAAACGAAAAAGTCATTTCAAAGGAAGTGATGAAAAAAATTATTAGAAACTATTTTGCCAAATTATATGCTAAAAAAAACTGACAACAAATTAAAGTGATGCATATTTACAAAAACACCAGAGAATCAGATTAACAGAACAAGAAATAGAAAACTTATCCCATTCACAGAAAGAGAAAGTGAACAAGCTAAAAGTAACTATTAAAAGTAATAAAAAGGAGTAAATATACTTATGAGCAAATTCTATTAAAATTCAAAAACAATCAATTCTAATATTACATAAACCATTTGAAAAATAGCAGAAAAGGAAGTCCTATCAAATTTCTTCCATGAGACAAACAGAAAATCAATATCTAAACCAATACAGATCAAAGTAAGAAAAAGAAAACTGTAGACCAGTATCACTAAAGAATTAATGAAACGTAAAACTTTAAATTAAAGTACTAGCAAAAAAAGACTGCACTAATGTATCACAAAGATTATACACTATTACCAAGTTGAGTTTCATATCAAGAAGGCAAGATTGGTTCAATATTATGAAAACTAGAAACATAAAAGAACATACTAGTAACAAGAAAAACAGAAAAGAATATAGTTATGTCAATCAATGCAGAAAAAGCTTTTGATGGTATTCAACATCTCTTCTTATTAAAAATACTTTTAATAAAAAAGAAATAAGCTGGTATTTCTTGAATATATTCAATAATGTCTTTCTAAAATCAAGAGTCAGTCTTATGGGCAATGAGGATACAGCAAAAGCTTTTCTAATAAGACCAGGGTAAAGCAAGAATATCAATTATCACAACTAATATTAAATATAATGTTACAAATGATAGGTATAAGAATAAAAAAGAAAAAAGAAATTGAAGAAATATATGTAGACAAAGAAGAGATAAAATTACTGCTTTTTGTAGATAATTTAATGGTTTACTTAGAGAACCCCAGAGACAACTAAAAAAAAGTTAAACAATCATCAGTATTTCAGTATATTACTTCCCATTAAAAATCAGAGGAGGAAAACAAAATTCTATTTTAAAAAATACATAATGTATTAAAGAGTTGAGAGATTCATGGGAACTATATGACAATAAGTACAAAATGTTCTTTACACATATAAAGAGAGATCTAAATAATTGCTGAAGTATTAATTGCTCACACATAGACTAAGATGATATAGTAAAAAGACAGAAATATTTAAATAAATTTACTTATTCAATGTCACACCAATTATACTACCAAAGGATTACTTTATAAAGGTAGAAAAATAATAATAAAATTCATTTAGAGAAAATAAGGTTAAGGGGTCTCAAATGAAATAATGGGAAAAGAAGTAGGAAGGAGGGGAACTAAGTGCCAAATTACAAATTATATTGCAAAAATAGCCCTAACCCTAAACTGTAACCTAATCCTAAACTTTAATCCTAACTCTAACCCTGGATTCATACTTAGCTTTTTAAATTGTTTATAAATTATCTTTCCCAAAATACTTTTCAGCCACAGATCTTGTTGTGGTAAAGTACACACTATCACTTCCATGTTAACTTCCTGGAACTCAAGGATTTTCCACTGGGTCAGCAGCCTAGGGAGGAGAGAAACAGAAGGGATCCTACTCATACTCAGAATGGAGGATAGAGGGTCAGCTTTCTAAAAGTGAAGGTAAGCCTGAATTTCATGACACCCATAAAATGATTTAATATTGGTTTAAAAAAATACGTAGATTGATCAATGGAACAGATTTGATATAAACCATACAGATGCAAACAAATCCAACCAAAGATTCCAGCTACTGTAATAAGAACTCAATATTTAAAAAAAAAAACAAACAACTTCTAGGAGAAAAATTGGAAGCCTTCTGACAGATATAAGGTCTAGGTCATTATCTCATATCATTATGCCAAGATAAGATCACATATAAAGCATCTCATTATAAATAAATCAGAAGAGCAAAATCTATGGATAGGGGACAACTTCATGACCACACATAGAGAGGATCATAGAAGATTCAATGGATAATTTTGACTACATAAAATTTAAAATATTTTACACAAAACAATATCAATTCAGGTAAAATTAGAAGGGACATTGATAATGGGAAAATGTTTATTTTTTTAACCAATTTCTCTGATAAAAGTCTTTTCTATGATATACGAGGAACTAACTTAAACTTATGAATCATTCTCCAAATTATAAATGCATATGACTAGGCAGTTTTCTCAGGAAGAACTCAAAGATATTAATAGCCATAGCAGAAAAAAAATATAATGGTCCACATCACTAATAATTAGAGAAATGAAAATTAAAAGCTACTCTGAGGTTCTACTTCATCATCACCAGACTGCTAAATCTGATCCCCCCAAAAAGGAAAATTGACAAAAGTTAGAGGGACTATGGGGGAAAAAAGACACTTTGATGCACTTCTTATACAGCTTTGAATTGATCTAGCCATTCTGGAAAGCAATTTGCAACTATGCCAAAAAGGTACTAAATTCTGCAGTACCACTAATAAGTTTCTATCCTAAAGATATCAGAGAAAAATCGAAAGGACCCACATGTAAAAAACAAAGAAACAAACAAAAAACAAATAAACAAATGAAAAGGCCAGCCTGTTAAAGAAGTTCTTTCTGTGATGATAAAGAACTGGAAGCTAGGAGTATATGTCAAATGGGGAAAAGTTGAACAAAGTGTGATAGATACATGAATGTAATATATGTCAATAAATGACAAAAGGGATGGTTTCAGAGAACCCTGGGAAGACTCATATGAACTTATCCAGTCAAGTGAACTGGAATCCAGGAACAATCTATACAATACATTATCACAAAGACCAAAAACTTGGAAAAATATGTTTATGACCAAGTATGATTCCAGAGAACTAACGATGAAACATGCTAACTCCCTCTCAACAGACCAGATGAAGGCATATATTTGGAGATGGTCAATGCGAAGATGTTTTTCGTCTTAACTGCATATCTTCCATGCAGAGAAAGGAAGTGTTTGTGAGAAAAAATATATTTTTACTAAGCAAAAGAAAATTTTAAACAAATTTTAGAAAATAATCAGTTGTTAACTGATATCACAAGATTACTATGATAGCATAGTAAGTAGGGGCTAAAATCAAAAAAAGCATTTTCACATTTTATAGCTTCCCCCTCAAAACAGATTGATACCAATGGAATAATTCATTACACACACACACACACACACACACACACACACACTCACACACAGTTTCATGTTAGGAACGAGAAGATTTAAATATTGAAGCAACAAAAAGCTAACTACACAAGAACATTATTAAAACTAATATTACCCAAGTATTTATTTTTTAATTATAAAACAAAATTTATTAAACATTACTAGATATTATAAGGAGAATTGAACTTGTGATATCACCGTTTAGTGTACTACTTGATGGGAGGCTCTCTCTACCAACAAAGTTCATTACTTTTTCTGCAGTCTTAAATTTCCCAGAGATTAAATAACTTTCGGGATCACAGGTCCAATATGTGACAGGTAGAATTTCCTTGTTCAGAGACCATCTCTCTATTCAAAATTCTGCCTCTTTCTAGGGAGACAGAGATAGACTAAATCTGTGATTCTTTTGGTACAAAAAAAAGGTATCTTTGATGAGGAAACATATTCTTTTAAAACAGGTTGACATTTTCTCTGCAAATTACAATCCCAGAGAGCTGCCTAGAGCACTGAGAGGCTAAGTGAATTGACTTCTGTTTGATCCCATGTTTTTTGAGCTTCAAGGCTGGCCCCTATGCCAGGCTACTTCTCATGTCTCTGGATATGTTATATCAAACAATAAAGTATATATTAAAGAAAGGAAGAGAAAATTAAACTATAAAAATAAATTCATCATAAAACCCATAGCCCATTTAAGTACTAAAATATGTTGTCTGTGGATATATGTAGCAAATTAAGAAAAACAAGTAAATTTAAAGTACCTTTGTCAATTTTATTTCGCTTGAATATAAATATGATTTCTGGGATGCATCACAGCAGATTCTATACAAAACCGACTCAGCAATGAAAAATAATGTTGTCAGGTGACTGCAGCTCAAGGAAGCATAATCCAAAGAAGCACAAAGCATACTTAGAGCTTCTGAAATATTAAAAATATGAGCATAAATACACATACAATCTTGGTATTGTTTTAAAATTTATTATTTTGTGCATTAATTTGGTCTGGCAAAATGTTAACTGTTCAGTCATCTAAGTCAATGAATGATTAAAGATAATAATATTTTGAATAATCTTATCAAACTTCACCTATCATTTAATTAATTGGAACAATTAGAAGAGGTAAAATATTTGAAGATGCCAGAGTAAAGAGACCATACTAGCTAAGTTTTCCCAACATTCACTTATAATCAGTTTAAAAATGTGTCAGATTGAATTCTAAGGCAGCAGAGGCAATAAAAGGTAGGGGGAAAATAGGTCCAGTCCAGGAAAATGTAGGAGGATGAAAGGAGAGGCCTGTGGGATGGGAGACATATCTGGTTAGGAGAAAAGTGTGGTGACAGTGACACCAGCTGTGGGTCTTGGGGGCTGTGCTGGGGATAGGAGCAGCCACAGAAGTATTGGCAGCTCTCAATGACCAGAGATCATAAAGGCATTGGACACTTGTTCAGAAAGAGATTCCACAGGATCTCTATGCTAGTACTGGGTGCAGGGCTAGACTGATAACTCCAATGCCTATTACCAGTTCCTGGGCAAAGAGAAGCACGGTCACAAAGGAGCAGTGCTCTTAGTTCCGAGTGACATTTCCAAGGACAAGAAAAGCTGTGATCTGAGAACTTGAGTAAGAACAAGAGCAAAATCCAAGAGACCATTGGCCACAACCTTCCCCAGATGACATTACCTTGGAAGTACTAGAAACTTAAAGGTTTTGAAAATTAACTATGAAAACATCCAGGCAAAAAAGGGCAAAGTTTGAGAGAGTAACAAGCCCTTTCCACCCCTCCTTCCGAAGCGAGCAAAACTCCAACATAAATCTCAAAGTCAAGAAATATGCTGAAAAACTGAGCAAACCAAAAGAGAACCTGACCATAAAAAGCTACTACGGTAACAGGGAAATTCAAAACACAAGCAGAAGAACACAATGATGAGAAAATATGTACAAACAAAACCTCAAAGAAAAATGCAGATTGAATATAAGACAAAAAAGAATTTGTGTAAGTCCTAAAGAAAGATACTTTAAAAATCAGAGTCATAGAAGGAAAACTGGGAAAAGAAATGAGGGCAATGTAAGTAAAGTATGAAAAGAGAATTAACAGCTTGGTAAAAGAGGCACAAGAATACTAAAGACAACACCTTAAAAAACACACAGAATTGGCCAAATGACAAAAGAGAAACAAAACCTGATGAAAGAAAATAAATCTATGAAAATTAGAAATGAGAAAGCAGAAACATCAAGAAGCCAACAGCAAAAAGTCAAATGTATGAAAAAAATAGAAGAAAAGGTGAAATATTTTATCAGAAAAATAGAAAACATAAATAGGGGGAATAGACTTGAAGGATAAAGGGAGAAGAAATATGCAGAAAATAATCTCTATGTAAAGAGTCAGGCAAGGAAAAGTTGTTACAATAGAGGGAAAAATGAAGAGTGGGAAACACTTGAACCTCACTCTCATAAGATCTGGTTTAAAGAAGAAGACTACATATACAAACTCAATTTCATAAAGAAATCATCTTACCCAATAATGAAGGGAATCCCTTCCTCTTAAGGGGAAGGGATCAAGATAAAGTAAGGGGTGTAATAATCTGGGTGTGGCCAGATGTAAGACAGACTTTAAAGAGAGAGATAGAAAGATTGACAGACACAGAGACAGAGATACAGATAGAGAGACAGAGAGAAAAGACAGAGAGAAGAGGTTAGACCAGAGAAAGTAGAATGGATGGAAATAATCAGAATTGCGATTATGAATAGGATGAACTCACCCATAAAATGAAAGTGCAAAGTAAAATTAATCAGAAACCAGAAGCCAACAATAAGTTGTTTACAAGAAATGCAAGGTAAACAGTAAGACACACAGTAAAAATAAGGGGCTGGAGCAGAAACTATTATGCTTCAGCCCAACCAATGAAAAGATAGGAGTAGAAATCATGATCTCAGACAAAATAAGAGCAAAATTAGAACCAAATAAAGGAGACAATTATGACACAAATATGACTTTGATACCTAAACCAGAGACAACAAAAACAGAGAATGAAAACTGTAGACAAAATTCTAAAATGAATATTGATACAAAAATTTTAATAAAATACTAACAAGAACACTACAGCGATATATCACAAAGATCATACAATATGAGCAGATGGAGTTTATACCAGGAATACAGAACTGGTTCAAAATTAGGAAAATTATCAGCACAATTAACCATGTCAATAACAAAAACAACAAAATGTAATTATATCAATAGATGCAGAAAAAGACAAAATACAATATCCTGTGCTAGAAAACACAGGATTAAATAACACTTTTCTTAAACTGACAAGCAATATTTAGTCAAAACTAAGAGCAAGTTTTATCTGTGATAAGAATAAACTAGAAACCTTCCAATATTTCTAGTATCTCCTTTGGTGTTGGCAAAAAATTTGGAAACTGAAGGGATGCCCATTAATGGCTGAACAAGTTGCAGCATATGATTGTGATGAAATACTAGTGTGCTGTGAGAAATGATGAAGAGGATGATTTCAGAAAAATCTGGGAAAACTTATGTGAACTGATGCAAAACTAAGTGAATAAAACCAGGAGAACATTTTTCAGAGTAACAGTAATATAATAATGGTAATTAACTATGAAAGATTTAACTCCTCTGACCAATATAATGACCCATTACAATTCCAAAAGACGCATGAAGAAAAATGTTCTCTCTCTCCAGAGAAAAAACTACTGAACTCAGTGCATATTTACTGATAGTTTCATTTTCTTTATTTTTCCTCACTTTTGTTGCAACACGTGTAATACAGAAATATGTTTTGCATTATTTCACATCTTATTGATATACTGCTTCCCTTATCAATCATTAGGGGAGAAATTGGAGGAAGGAAGATGATTTTGAACTCAAAATGTAAAAAGAATATAAAAAATTGTATTGTTAATGTATTTTTGCATAATGGGAAGAGCTCATTTCCCATCCATTAATAGGCTCCTGTGATGTCCCTGAGTCACATCAATCTGTGGTGGGAGGGGCTTCCTGAATGGGAAGAGCAGGAAGGGTAGAGCGGGGTTAAGAAGAAGTTGGACACTGCAGTTAGAGCTGAGGGACAGAGAGGAAGCAGAAAGGGAGCTGTGAGAGTTCGGGAAGGCCCTAGCAGGGGAAGGCTTGGGGATGGTGGTGCCCCCTGAATGGTTATTATCTATAACTGTGTATAGATTTCTTTGTTGCAATGATGGATTTGGCTTTCTGGTGTTGCGATTCAGCTTTCTGGTGTTTAAAAAATGTTTTGATTCTGTCTTCCATGTGGAAAGTCTATTATATTTTGTGATTCAGAATTTTGCCAGTATATTGATAGCTGCCATAGGCACTACAAAAATGAGTATCTTTAAAAGAGGCAAAATATTTTCTTTCTAATATCTAAGACTATAGAGAATCTGGTTTTAGACTTTCCTTTTACCCCTTTTAACATTATATATTTACCCATTAACTTGCTACCAGCACAATGGTGAAAAAAAACAACATGCTACAACCCTGAGCAATAATGGAATTATATGGAGTCAAAGAAATGGATATAAGGAGGTGTGAATCTAGATCACAAGATACGGTTCACAAAATGGCTGTGTTGAGACAAAGAGACTGGGGTAAGAAAGAAAAGCAGTCTTTGGATATGAATATGAGAAGAATAAAGTATCATATTAAAGCAGGTATGATCTATAAAAATGGACATCCAGTCTCTTCTGAATATATAAAAATTCCAGAAGAATGATGTCCAACTCTCTCCTAGTTCTCTCAGCTAGGTAATTAAGTAAGCCATAATCTGATGGGATATACAGAATAAATAATTATAATAAACCTATGAAAGTTATAGTATAAAAAGATATACTCACATTCTAACAGGAAAATGAGTAAAGAAAGTTAAATTTTATTGTGTTTTTTAACATTAATATTCCTTTCTAAATTTTGAGTTGCAAATTTTCTCCCTCCCTCCAGTTCCTCCCCTCACCATTGAGAAGGCAATCAATATGATATCAATTATACATGTGAAGTCAAACACAATATTATTTCACTATTAGCCATATTGCCCAAAAAAGCAAGCAAACTAAAATGAAAAATATTTTTCAATCTGTACTCAGAATTTACTATTCTCTCTGAGGTAGAAAGCATTTTTTTCATAAGTCCTTTAACATTGTCCTAGATTATTGTATTTATCGGTTAATTCTTTCATTCCTGATCATCATTACAATATTGCTACCATTGCATACAATGTTCTCCTGCTTTTGCTAATTTCCTTTTGCATCAGTTCATATAAATCTTCTCTGGTTTTTCTAAATTTAACCCCTTTGTAATTTCTTACACAATGGAATTCCATGACAATCATATACCATAACTTGTACAGTCAATCCCAAGTTGATGGGCGTTCCCCTAATTTTCCTTTTTTTGCCAACACAAAGAGAGTTAATAGAAATACTTTTGTACATATAGGTCTTTTCCTTCTTCTTTGATCTCTTTGGGACATAGATATAGCAGTGGTATTGATGGATCAAAAGGTATGAATAATTTTTAGCCCATTTTTGCATAGTTCCAAATTGCTCCCCAGAATGACTGGCCCAGGTTAGAGCTCCTCTATCTAACAGTTCATCAGTGTCCCAATTTTTCATATTCCCTCCAGAACTTGTTATTTTCCTTTTCTGTCATGTTAGCCAATTTGATAGGTGTGAGGTGGTACCTCAGAGTTGTTTTAATTTGTATTTCTCTAATTATTAATGGTTTATAGCATTTTTTCATGTGGCTATCGATAACTTTGCTCTCTTTTACTGAAAATTGCCTTTTTGTATCCTTTGACTATCAACTAGGGAGATGCTCTTATTTTCCTGAGTTTGGCTCCATTCTCCATGCATTTGGGAAATGAAACCTGGACCACAGAAACTTGCCAAAAATTTGCATCTAAACAGTTTGTGTAAAGCCTTTTTAATTTAATGCAGTTAAAATTAACCACTTTGACTCCTGTGATTCTCTCTTCCATTATCCATAAATCTGAACAATAATGTTTTCCATGATTCTCTAAATTGTTTAAAATGTCATCTTTTATGTCTAGTTCAACTACTCTTTTAGATCTTATCTTGGCTTATAGTATGAGATGTTGGTGTATGCCAAAATTATGCCAGAAAGCTTTCCAGTTTTCCCAGCTATTTTTGTTGAATAGTGCCCCCAAAAGCGTGGATATTTATATTTATCAAATACTAGATAACCGTATTCATTTTCTTCTACATATTGTATATTCAATCTATCTCACTGATCAACTATCCTATTTTTTATAAAGAACCAGATCATTTTCATGATTTCTACTTTGTAATATGATTTGAGTTTGGTACTGCTTAACTGACTTCATTTTTTTTTTTAAATTCCTTTGATATTTTTGAACTTTCATTCTTCCAGATGAATTTTGTTATTATTTTTCTATCTCTATAAAATAACTAATTGGTAATCTGGTACAGAACTGAACGATTGTTTTAATTTGGGTAGAACTGTCACTTTGATTGCATTCATCTGTCCTACTTATGAATATTTAATATGTCTCCTCTTGTTTAGATTTGCCTTTATTTGTGTGAAAAATATTTTGCAATTTGGTTCAAATTGTTCCTGGATATGTCTTGGCAGGCAGAATCCCAGGTATTTTATCCTGTCAGCAGTTATTAAATGGAAATCCTCCCTCTCTTCCTGTGGCTTTTCTTGGTAATCTACACAAATCCTAATGACTTTTGTGGGTTTATTTTGTATCCTGCAACTTTGCTAAAGTTGCTAATTACTTCAACTTGTCTTTAATTGATTCCTGGGGTACTCTAAGTATGCCATAATTTCATCTGCAGTGATTGTTTTGTTTCCTTGTCACTTATACCTATTTCTTCAGTTTCTTTCTCTTGTTATTGCTATCACTGGCTTCTAGTTTATTTCCATGACAGATAAGCCTTGCTTTTAGTTTTAGATACCACTTAGTTTAAGGAAAGTTCCATTCATTCCTGTACTTTCTGGTATTTTGGAAAATATAAATGGGTATTGTATTTTGTCAAAAGGTTTTTCTGCATCTATTGATAGAATCATATAATTTTGTTGTTTTTTTACAATTTGGTCAATTTTCCTAATACTTATAGTTTTCCTAATACTGTCCTGCAATCCTGGTAAAAATTTCACCTGTTCATAGTGCATCACCTTTATGACATAGTGCTGCAGTATAATTGCTAGTATTTTATTTAAATGTTTGCATCAGTAGTCATTCAAGAATTTGGCCTAGAATTTGCTTTTTCTGTTATTGCTTTCCCTAGTTTAGGTATCAAAACCCTATTTGAGTCACAGAAGGAATCTGTTAGTACTTTCCTTTATCTTTTAAAAAAATAACCCATATTGTAGGAGAATTATTTGTTGTTTAGGTGTTTCATAGAATTCACTTGTAAATCCACTCTGGTCCAGGGGATTTTTCTTAAGCTCTTTTATGGCTTAATTTTTAAAAATATTCTATTTCCCTTTCAGTTAATGTGGGTGACTTTTTCCTATGCATTCAACCATTTCATTCAGATTGTTCATTTACTGGCCCACAATTCAGCAAAACAGCACCCAGTCCTAAGCATAGTGCCAGCAGAGAGGTCCTCTGTAATTTCTTTCTGACCCAGAAACCAATCCCCTTTCTGTCTGTGGGAGGTGAGAAATCCTGGTACAGTTATCATTGCTGCTGCTGCTATAGCCCCTGCAGTACTGTGCTCTAGGTTAGCTCCCAATCCAGTGACACAGACTTCTTTGAGCCTCTTAAATGTCCCTGGCTTAGAAAAATGTCTTACCCTGACCATTTGTTAATTATGCTACTCCAGAATTCATTTTGACACGTTATTTTTTAAAATAGTTGGGAAGGGAACATTGAGAGAGTTTGACTAAAATTCTGCCTTTATTCTGCTGTCTTGACTCCAAGCTGGCTGTTAAATTAAAAATAAAAAAAAAAAAATCAGGGTAGCTGTTCAGCACCAAATAGTGTCTAAAAAGGAAAAAGCAATCTGGAGGTCATAGAAAATTTTAAAGTGACACTGTCAAGTGGCATCTGATTGTCTTTTGCCCATATTAGCAAGAAACTCCAAGGGCATTTGGAGAGTTGGCAATAAGCCACTTAATTTATTTCATCTGTCAGAATTAGGCATCAATGCAAGTAGAAAACTTATCATAATTTTAGACTTTGGGAACAAGTAACATGATTTATCATAAATCTGTGGGTAAAGGCAGTCACCTCAGAAAAGACTGTAGGACACCATGAGATGAGAAGGTCAGAATGATATAAAATCACAGAAAAGCTTTGTTCTCATTTGGAATCTAATACTATTTTTCTTCCCTGAAACCAAACTTTAAATCTGTCTGTATCTAAGATTTGTTGTCCATCAAATACGGCTAATGATACCTGCCCTCCTCACAGAATTGTTTTTGGAATTAAATAATGTACATAAAAATGTTTTGACAGCCATAAAGCCCTATACAAATGCAAGGAACTGCTATGATTTATATTTTATGTGACATAATAGGTTAATTCCATTTGTTATCCCATTCATATTCTGTCTATGGCTCTGAGAGCCTCCCACTGCTGTCTCATCCTATATATTGTCTATTTCTCTTTCTGCTGTTCTGCAGCATGGACAATTCCATGTGGAATTCCTTATCCTCTATTTATAAATCATCTTATTTATCTTTTTAAGGTCTTCTAGGAGTTTAAACTATTTGCTATGAATAACCAATACAACAAAGCAAGAAGAAGAGAAGTTACAGTGTCACTGAGCCTCACAATAAAAGCTTTTCCTGGTATTCGCTGAAATATAAAAGGATTTAGGTTCTCTGGTCTTTTCTCAGTTATTTCTGTCCTTCTGCATTGCCTGTTCATTAGGAGCTATCTTCCTTTTATCTAACAAGAGCCCTTGACTTGACCCTGGGCATAAATTTTCTTCCCTAGAGTTTTTCTACCTTAATCATCCTGATTTTACAATTGTTACCCCAGGCTGGAAGAACAGTAAATGTCTGATCACTACATCATAGAGGCCAGAAGCCAAGCCAAACAGACCAGGTTAGACCGGACCCCTGGATCTTCTTTTTTAATGAGCTACTTTTTCATAAAGAAGATAAGTATAGAATATTTCAATTCTGCAGTTGGTACAAACTAAGATTTCCCTCTTTCTCTCTCCATTTTCCCCACTTGTTCTCAGAAAATCCAAAATTCCAACTCCTCTTCCTGAGGTAAGGTAAGCATTGTGGGACCAGGTCTAGCAGAAGAAAAAGGTTCGAGCAATAACAGCAAGGAATTCTACCTTTGGCTGTAGCAGTACTTGCAGTAATAAAAGGAAAGAGCTTATTCTTCTTCATCCAGAAGGAAAGAGAAATCCCTCAACAAAAATCAATGAGAGTGGACATTTCCTGAGGCAGACTGATGGGGAGACATTCTGGATACAAGTGGGAAAACATATAGCCTACTTTCATCCTCTTCACAAATATCTGTTGTCTAGTTATGAAGACCTCTGTTCTAGATGCTGTAAATGCAAATTATTACAAAATAAAGATATGGGCATAGTCCTTATTCTCAATATTCATCTGATATAGCACATTAACATTTCAAAGCACCTTTAGGCAGGTAAGTATATGGGTGTTATGAATGTTATTTTATAGATAAGAATGTGAAGCTCAAATCAATGAATCAATACACATTTATTAAGTGACTTACACGTGGTCACAGAGTTATTAAGTGTCAGAGACAGAATTTGAAATTAAGTCTGTCTTGATTATATTCATCAGTGTTTCCACCATACTATGTTGCCAAGTGTAGCTTATATTCTAAAACTACAGTAATGAATTATTTTAGGAGGTTTTCCTGAAGTTCCTTTATGCATGAAGAAAACATGAAAATATCTGCACAATTTTTAATTTGGAAGAAGCAAAATTAGTTTGACTGAGAAGCACTTAAAGTGGTTACATAATTAGAGTTCATAGTACAGTACCTTCCTGGATTTCTCCTTTGCACTGAGCCAAATAAATTGCCTCAGTCCACGCAGCAGGAAGATCTACATGACTACCCACACCCAGGCTGCTGAGTCCTAATCTTCTCTGTTATGGGGGAAAGGGGAAAATACGAAATGTGAAAAGTTTGTTTTAGGGGGAGGTCAATTCATCATGAAAAATTACAGTAATTAACAGTTATATCTACAAAGCCTTTCAGAGTTTTTCACCCCAGAACAAAATAAAAGATTTATTGGTGCTTATTATCTATAAAAATTATATTTTTTTACAAACTTCTTTGAATTAATCTATAATAATTTCAAGGTTAGAGATGCTTACTTTTATTATTTTTATATTACAAGTTTTCAATATATTTTTAGAGTTAAAATCTAGACAATTACTCAAATTTTGAAAATGTCAGCATTATTGCTGTTGAAAATGATTTATCAAAGTTAATAATAAAATCATTTTAAACAAAGTACATTTTGAAGTCATTAAGCTTCATTTTGAAGCTTCATTAAGGTAAATAATACACTTGCTTTCACATATTTATATTAAATGTTGGCAAAGTATTTATCTTTTCTTAATGAAATATTGTGGGTGAACACTTTATAATTACTAACATAGCAAGTGTCTTAAAAGTTCCCTGTGCTTTATTAAAGAACATAAATTAAAAAAACTTGATAATCTTTTTTCTGCTAATCTTGCTATTATTTTCTTCTTAATTATGAACATAAGTGAAATGGAAATTTCATATGTGGTACTGTACCATGAGCTTTGTCAAATCCAAGCGGTTTTATGATCAAGGACTAATAAATTTCCCCTTCTGTGTAATGAAGGGCTTGGATGATCCCTGAGGTCTCTTCCAGAACTAATATTCTATGATATCAATTGCTTTCTTTTAAATATGTTATTTTAAAATATATATTCATTCTTAAGAATAATTTTAGGATAATCCAGGTCTATGTTATCCCCTCCAAAAACTGCATCTGTCTTACAAGCTAATGGAATAAGAAGGAAAAATTCTTTTTTGATTACAAATTTAGTGGAAAGCAAGTGAATTGCTAATTGCTATTGTGGAATAGATGTCAGAGGGACATAGAAAAATAGGCATCCTAACTGGAGGGATTAAACTGGCCTAGAGTAATTGCAACCCCCATCAATGCCCTCCCCATTTCTTAGTTGTTCTGTGTAGATCATATTTTAGTCAACTTAATCAGGGCAAGTTTAAGGGCTTTAATGACTACATGATATTTATAATCAGGAGAAACCCATATATTAGGAATGAAATATGAAAATAAGGCAAATGCATGGATGTCACAGTTGATTTATTATAATACAATGAGGTAGTCTCTTGCTCATGTGAGTTGGAAGTTGATACCAGGCATCCAAGCAAAAATCAGAGCAAAAAGAGTTTAGGTATAGAGATAGAGACTAAAACTCCTCACTAGGACAAGCAAACTGGGTTGCAGCTGCATGATTAGAAAAATAGTGTTCTGGTCAAAAAGGTGGGTTGGAATCCAGCAAACTGAGAGGGTAGCAAGCCACAGAATAGGTGTCAATAGTTAGGAGCAGAGGGGGGCGGAGTCAAGATGGCGGAGTAGAAAGATGCACATATGCGAGCTCCCGAACCCACAGTGCATAGATTTAATGTAAGAAGAGCTCCCCATAAGTTCTGTATTACTGCAGGGTGTGCAGAAACATAGTGGAAGAGATTTCCGTTCCAGAGAGCCCTGGAGAGCCGTCCCCAGGGTCCGTCGCGCCCCAGAAAGCAGACCCCATACCAGCGCTGCCCTGGCCTGGCCCCAGAGAAGCTGATCTGAGCAGGCTCCAGGGACGGAAGCTCTGGCGGCCAGGAAGGTCCCTCCACCCACAGAAGCTACAGGTCAGTGAAAGAGATGGCTGGGCTGGCCGAGAGGGGAGAAGGGTGTCTCCGTGACTCGGGCCCCTTCGGGAGGAAGCAGCGGAGGCAGAGGCGGGGGCAGGCGGTGGAGGCAGTGGCGGTGCAGCCACGGAGGCCCGGGACTCCCCCAGCAGCAGGCAGGATCTTCATTACTGAAAGTCTCTGCATAAACCACCTGAAGGAGCTGAGACTGGGAGATGGCCCTGCCCCAACCCTAGCACCAGAACTAAAGTTCACATTGAATAGCAGCCGCGCCTGCCCCGGAAAGCCCATTTGAATCTCAGACTCCAAGCACTAGCTAGGTGGATCTAGGCAGGGTTGGACAGGAATCTCAGAAGTCAAGTAACTGGCTGGGAAAATGCCTAGAAAAGTGAAGAAAAATAAGACTATAGAGAGTTTTTTTGAACAGATGCAAATGATCCCGATTTTCGGATCTGATGACAAGGACATATTCTTGCCATCAGGGAAACATGTGGAGGGCAGGGCCTCGGTACCCCAGACACCCCAGGGGGGGTGGTGGGTGGGCTCAGGCCTTGGAAGAGCTCAAAAAGGATTTTGAAAAGCAAGTTAGACAGGTGGAGGAAAAACTGGGAAGAGAAATGAGAGAGATGCAGGAAAAGTATGAAAAACGGATCAATACCTTGGTAAAGGAGACCCAAAAAAATGCTGAAGAAAATAACACCTTGAAAAATAGGCTCACTCAATTGGCAAAAGAGGTTCAAAAAGCAATGAGGAGAAGAATGCTTTCAAAAGCAGAATTAGCCAAATGGAAAAAGAGGTTCAAAAGCTCACTGAAGAGAATAGTTCTCTCAAAATTAGAATGGAACAGATGGAGTCTAATGACTTTACGAGAAACCAAGAAATCACCAAACAAAACCAAAAGAATGAAAAAATGGAAGAGAATGTGAAATATCTCATGGGAAAAAACAACTGACCTGGAAAATAGATCCAGGAGAGACAACTTAAAAATTATGGGACTACCTGAAAGTCATGATCAAAAAAAGAGCCTAGACATCATCTTCCATGAAATTATCGAGGAAAACTGCCCTGACCTTCTACAACCAGAGGACAAAATAAGTATTGAAAGAATCCATCGATCACCACCTGAAAGAGATCCAAAAAGAGAAACTCCTAGGAACACTGTGGCTAAAGTCCAGAACTCCCAGGTCAAGGAGAAAATCTTACAAGCAGCTAGAAAGAAACAATTCCAGTACTGTGGAAATACAATCAGAATAACTCAAGATCTAGCAGCTTCTACTTTAAGGGATCGAAGGGCATGGAATAGGATATTCCAGAAGTCAAAGGAACTAGGACTCAAACCAAGAATCACCTACCCAGCAAAGCTGAGTATAATACTTCAGGGGGAAAGATGGTCTTTCAGTGAAACAGAGGACTTTCAAACATTGTTGATGAAAAGACCAGAGCTGAAAAGAAAATTTGACTTTCAAACACAAGAATGAGAAGAAGCATGAAAAAGTAAACAGCAAAGAGAAGTCTTAAGGGACTTACCAAAAGTGAACTGTTTACATTCCTACATGGAAAGACAATATTTGTAACTCTTAAAACTTTTCAGTATCTGGGTAGTTGGTGGGTCCATACACACACATGTACACGCATGCATGCACACACATACACACATGCACACACATACAGAGACAGAGAGCACAGAGTGAATTGAATAGGATGGGACCATATATTAAAAGAAATTAAGGTAAATGGTGAGAGAGAAATGTAGTAGGAGGAAAGAGGGTGAAATGGAATGGGGTAATTATATGTCATTTAAGAGGCAAGTAGGAGAGTTTTTAGTGGAGGGAAAAAGAGGAGATCTGAGAAAAAAAAAAACAACATGAAGTTTACCCTCATCACATTTGACTAAAGGAAGGAATAAAATGCACACTCATTTTGGTATGAAAACCTATCTTACAATATAGGAAAGTTGGGGAGAAGGAGATAAGCAAGGGGGGGGATGATGGAAGGGAGGGCAAAGGGAGGAGGGAGCAATTTGAAGTCAACACTCGGGGAGGGACAGGATCAAAAGACAGAAGAGAAACAATGAGGGACAGAATAGGATGGATGGTAATTCAGTTAGTCTTACACAACACGACTATCAGGGAAGTCATTTGCAAAACTACACAGATATGGCCTATATGGAATTGCCTGCCGTCCCAAAGGGAATGAGTGGTGAGGGAGGGATGGGGAGAATTTGGAACTCAAAGTTTTAGGAACACCTGTTTAGTATTGTTGTTGCTACTAGGAAAGAAGACATACAGTTAATGAGGAATAGAAAGTCATCTGGCCCTACAGGAGAAAAGAGAAGATGGAGACAAGAGAAGGGAGGGATGACAGAAGAGAGGGCAGATTGGAGATAGGGAAAATTAGATTGCTTGGTGTATTGGGGTAGGGGGAGGGGATAAAAAGGGAGAAAATTTGGAACCCAAAATTTTGTGAAAATGAATGTAAAAAGTTAAATAAATAAATATTTTAAAAAAAATAGGAGCAGAAAAGTTAAAACTGTATGAGATAATCTTGTCAAATTTCCTCAATTTTACAGATAAGGAAATTGAGATCCAAAGACATTATGTTACTCACTCAGAGTTACATTGCTGAAAGTAGCAGAACCAGGATTTAGACCCAGGTTTGTCAAAAATTCCAGCCCTCCTTTCCCATTACCATATTAAGCTGTATTAGGCATGTGGGCTATACTAAGAAAGTTTCCCAGTAAGTGCTGTTTTTCTAACAAAACTCAGGTTTCTTCAGAATGTCTTGACATGAGACCACCTGGCATTAGGTCAATATCTTTATCTTCCTCCATTCAAGAAGGTGGAGAAATATCTCTACATCTTCAAGAGAGTTTGGGACCTCTCCTAGGACCCTGATGAGAATAATCTTCCTTGAATCCTGGATTAATTTCCTGGACTTAACAGAACTACTTTTGAGTTTAAGAAAAATCTACTTTTCTCTTAATAAAAACTAATTGCCTCATATATTTTGTTCCCAAAAATGTTGTACTACATAATCAGAGAATGTCACTGTAATATTGCCATAGTTGTATATGTCATGGGGTCATAGATGTTAGAGATGGAAGTGTTTCTAAAGGTATAGCTAAGTGTCCACATTTTAAAGTTAAAGAAATTATGGATAAGAGAAGGATGATGTGATAAGCAGCAAGCTCAAGACTTTCATATCCATAGTTCTTTCCACTGAACAATAAATCTCAGATAAACAGACATGATGGTCTAAATATAAGGGAGTTTCTTTTTCTGGTTGCTTCTTTGAACTAAGCAATTATTACCACCAAAAATACTCTCATTTAGTGAACAAGATTCTATACGTAATCTTTTTGCTGTATTTCTACTGACAAAAGTTATGTGCTTAACTTTGGACATTTAAGTTGATGCCACTAATAGATTATGTCCTGTTATCATTTCTGTGAAATTTGCATAAATCATTTGATACTGAACAATTTAGTTGCAAGCTTTAATTCTCTCATCTTTATTCCTGATAACTTGTAATGAAAACAAGCAAATTATTATTCCAACTGCTTCTGCTAGGCTTTAATCATAGGTAAGCTGTCACAAAATGGAAGAAGAAAATCAAATAAACACTATGAAATTACCTTGCATCTAAATAGCATTTTAATAGCCTTGTCCTGTAAGAGTTTCTTGTCCTGTGGATTTTCTGTATCATTGAATTTCCTGATGAACTCTTTTGTGACTAACAAAGGTTTTCTAAACAAGTAAAAAATATTATGATTATCATTATTGTTTTCTAAATACTCAAGTTCAAACTGTTAAACATAACATATTCCTAGGAAAAATGTTTTTCATTTGCCAGAATAAGCTCAACTAGGCCAATAATTTAGAATTATTAAGAGCCATAAAATTAGAAGATAAAGTAGTTTTAATGATTGTAAAGAGCTGAAAAATTCCCAGTCACTCCAGATTTAAGTACAAACAACTAAACAGATTAATTCAAACAGATAAAAATAAGGATTTTTTGCAGGAAGAAAAATGTAGGGTAAAAATTATAATAAACAATATACAGTAGTAAAGGGCTACAGTAATCTAGTGATTGAAAAATCCAAAGAGCAAAGCCTTTGGGGTAAGAATATAACATCAGACAAAAAATTACTGGGAAAACTGGAAAGCACTTTGGCAGAGACTAGGCATAGATCAACATCTCACACTATATACCAAGACAAAGTTAAAATGGACAAATGATTTAGACATAAAGGGTGATATCACCAGTAAATTAGAGGAGTGTGGAAAAATATACCTGTCAGATCTATAGATAAAGGAAAAATGATCAAAGAAAAGGCAGAGGATATTATAGGAAGTGAAAATTGATAATTTTGATTACATGAAATTAAAAAGGTTTTGCACAATCAAAATTAATGCAGTCAAAATTAGAAGGAAAACAGGAAATGGAAAAAATTGCAACAAATTTCTCTGATAAACACCTCATTTTTCAAATATATAGGAAATTGAGCCAAACCATGAAAAATAAAAGCCATTTCCCAGCTGACAAATGGTCAAAGAATATGAACAGGCAGTTTTCAGTGGAATACAGCAAAGTTATCCATAGCCACATGAAAAAAATGCCCTAAGTCACAACGAATTAGAGAAATACAAATTAAAACAACAGAGAGGTACCACTTCACACTTATCAGACTGTTTACTTTCCTACATGAGAAGAAGATACTCATATACCAAATTGCTTATTTTCTCAATGAGGGAGGAAGGTAAGGAGGGAGAAAATATATATGGACATCAATATTTTTTAAAAATGTAAAAAATGTTTTTACATGTAATTGGGAGGAAATAAAATATTAAATAAATAATTTTTTTTAAACGACAAGCAAGGTGATTTCAGAAAAGCCTGGGAAAACATACATGAACTCATGCAAAGTGAAGCAAGTAGAACCAGGAGAACATTGTAAACAATGAGAGCAATAAGGATGATCAACTGTGAAAAAGGATCCAAGAAAATTCCAGAGGATCCATGATGAAAAATTCTATCTTCCTCCAAAGAGAGAACTGATGAATTCTAAATGCAAATCAAAAAAAATACTTTTTTAACTTAAAAAAAATTATTGGGTTGATTTTGCTTTCCTTTCCAACATGGCTGATATGGAAATGTGTTTGGCATGATTTTACATGAAATCAAAGTGCTTGTCTTCTTAGGATAAGGAGAGAGAGGGAGAGGGAGAGAATTTGGAACTCAAAATTTTAAAACACAATTGTTAAAAATTCTTTTACATGTAATTGAGGAATACTTAATAAAATTTAAAAAACAAGACTGTTATTCAAATTATTTTAGACCAGCTATTGATAAACATTACAAGAAAAACATTTTAACATGCTTAAAACATTACTGATTTTAGATAATGTCCCAAGTCATCCAACCACACTTGGTTCATTTTGTAAGAATGTGAATATGCAGATTCACTTTGATATGGATAAAGCTCTGTGCATCTATCAATGTGTATATAAAAGTTTAAATGAAGATGATACAATTGCTCACTAAATTATTTTAAATTACAATGATGTTTTCATGAATTTATTTTTGCATTCTTGGTAACTCCAACTGGACCATAACAATTATTTTTTTCCTGAATATACTCCTCCAATGTTATTGTGAAGACAGGAAGGTATCTTTAAATCCGTTGTCTACCTCAATGTTTTAGGATGGGAATCCTTCTAAGCAGATTTCTCCACCTCATTTCATTTTTCTCCTCAGTCTTCTTTGTTAAGTGTGTCCTCACCCCAAAATTATTGCAATATAATATTTCACAGAATTTGTGAAAGAAAAACAGCTTAGTGCCTTTGAACACTCCATGTCTGGAATGCTCTTTCTTTTCAGCTGTGTCTCTTGGAATCCTTAACTAACTTTAAAGGTCAGTTCCAGTTCTGCCTCCTAAGTGACAGGAAAATAGGAGTTTTAGAACAGGATGATGACACTTTAGTGGATGAATGAAGGGTGAATTAAAGTGAGAAGAGACTTGAAGCAGTCAGATTTGCCAGGTAATTATTGCAATAATTCAGGCATGAGATGGCAAAGGCATGCACTAGAGTAGTGGTAGTGCCAGAGGAGAGAAGGGGGCATATTTGAGACACATTGCAAAGTGGAAATCAACAGGCCTTGGCAATAAATTGGATGGGATGGGGACAAGCATGGGGGTTGGGAAGGAGGAGAAGAGATAATATAGAATCAAGAATAACTCCTAGGTTGCAAGCCTGAGGAACTGGGAAGATTTAGGAAGATGGTATTGCCTTGGGGGGTAATAGGGAAGTTAGGACGGTTTGGGGAGAAACATAATGAGTTCAGTTTGGGACATGTTGAGTTTAAAACATTTACTGAAAATCCAGTTGGAGATGTCTGAAAGGCAGATGGAAATGGGAGACTGGAAGTCAGAAAAGAGGTTATAGCAGGGTATACAGATTAGAGAATTATCAGAATAGATATACATTAGGTATACAGACATATCTATATATAGATGTATATATTGTATACATATATATACATATATATATGCAAACTATATCTAGGTAATGTCACATAAATAAATGTAGGAAAAATATTTGTTATATTTTAATAAACAGTGGCATACTTATAAAGAGAAAAATGTCAGTATTAATATATTGAAGATGAAACCTCAGATTAGAAAAGATATCTGGGAATCTGTAGGGGAAATGTAATTATCTAAATGCCTTCTTTAAATAAATCTAATTTAAGACTATTTGGTGGAGGGGAGTACAGAAGGCCTTGAACAATAATTGATGCAAAAGATTCCAGATGTGACAACTCCATCCTCTGTTATAATAAGCAACTCTTCAGTCACAGAAATATAATATAAAACTTAGAGTAAAAGTGAAAAAAATCGTACTGAGTGTTTCACTTCCACAATCCAACACCTCTGTAAAGGAGAAAAGTAAAATCTCATATCTCTTCTTAGGGGTCAATTTTGATTATCATAAAGACACCTCAATTAATTTCAGCTTTTTATACTTGCTTGTTCCACTTATATTGTTATATTTCTTATGTATAATGTTTTCCTGGTTATGTATACTTCACTTTGTATCATCTAATGTCTTCTTATGATGATCTATTTTTTATGTTCATCATTTCTTACAAAATAGTAATAGTCAATTACATTTATTTACTCCAAATTTTTAGTCATTCTCCAAGTGATAGACATCTACCTTGTTCTTAGCTCTTTGCTAATACAATTAAGGTTGTTACATATACTTGTTGTATCATTTACCTCTCTGGAATAGAAGTGAGTTGTGTATGGGATTTCTGGATCAAAGGAACCATGGTAGAGTAGAAGTCTTATTTCAAGTCCCCCCCAATAGTTTCTACTTGTTTGACTGTGGGCAGCTCATCTAACCTCTTTGGACCTCATTTTCCTGATCTGTGTGTGAGTGTGTGTGTGTGTGTGTGTGTGTGTGTGTGTGTATAACAGGCACATATGATTTTCTAAGGTGAGTTAGCTACTTCTTCATGTAGGCTCCACCTATGTTGGCACTGACACTATTTTCTAGCTCCCCCTTTTCAGAATGACTTTCTCTCTGATCAACTCCTTCATCGCCATGGCCAGTAGTAGACAAATCATAGATAATTTCTGGATATGAAAGCAATAAGGCCTGAACTCAAATCTTCCCTCATACACTTACTAGTTATGCAATCCTGGGCAAGTCATTTTAACCTCCCAGCCTCAGTTCTCTCATTTTCAAAATCAGAGGGTTGAATTAAATGGCTTCCAAAGTCCCCTCTAACTCTAAATCTATGATCTTATGATATACAGTTGTCTCCTATAATAATTGTCTAATTATGTATTGTCATAGGAAGTTCAAGAGCTACATAGTCTAAAACTGGCAAGTCTCTTCTAGCTATTCAAAGACACGTTATAAGTGCATGGTCTTTATAAATATATTATTATTATTTTGAAACAGTGAAGTAAAACATCCAATAAAGAACCTTAATACTAAGACATTTACATAGTTTATAAAGTATTTCACATATAAGAAAGTATTTTATAATCATTTTAGTTCTTGAATTTCAAAGGAAAAATGAGTAATATTTTATCCACCCTTCTTGAATCCTGTGACCTTACCTATTAGGAGAGTAACTCATAAAACTTGATTATATGGAAAGTTAATGACTCTCTTTACAACACAAGAAATAATAAGGTTTTTAAATTTCAAACTTACCTTGACTTTTCAATATTTGCTTCAGCTGTGTTTTTTGAACTATTTTTCAAAAGCTCTTGGTGATAAGAATTTGATATTACTCCAAATCTGTTTATAATAGGCACCTTGGTAAAAGGCATATTCTCAGGTAATCAACCTAAAGTAAAATAATAAAAGATATTTGAAATATGAATATGAATGATCTACATGTGTACATGGCTGGGATAGGGACTAGTATAAATCTCTGATGTAACTTTCCATGTGAAATTGACTGGGGAACCTGCTTCTAGAAGAACTGTGATAATGTATCCAGGAGTGGGGAACCTGCACCCTTTAGGCTACATGTGGCCCTCTAAGTTAAGTTCTCAAGGGCAGCCCTTTGAGTGATTCCAAACTTCACAAAACAAATACAGGGATTTATAAAGTTTGAATTCAGTCAAAGGGCAGAACTTGAGGACCTAGAGGGACACATGTGGCCTTGAGGTTACAGGTTCCCCATTCCTGAAGTATCTCACAGAGACCTTGGGTAATGCCTAGACATTCTGTAACTAGAGTCTACAAACTCTCAAGGGCTCAGCCTTGGCACAGTTTCTACATCACACATTCTACAAGTTAACTATTAAGATGTCTTATGACTGATAGATGAGTCGTTGCATCAGTTCTGTCAATAGATACCTAATGGGCAACAAAACACAGCATCGACTTCGACTCCTGAAATCTCAGACGCGAAGAATCAAACTCTCCTGACATTTTAAAACTCACAAAGATGAAGACTCTAGATGTCTTCCTTAATCTTAATTAAGTCAAAAGAACAAATGCTGAGGTAGGCAAAAAATTGAAGCCCATACTCACAGTGCCAGTTTTGGCCTCAGAGGGAAAGAGCCAAAAGCCTCTTGAGAAACGATATCCCACTAGATACCTACTAGTGAAGTAGTCACATCAAAAGCAAAGATCCACCAAGAATGTGAGCAGCTGAAAAGAATGAGGCAGAGTCCAACTAAGGTTTTCTGAAGGTGCTAGTTCTGCTTTTACAACTGCAGTCAAAGAGGCTGCTGTTCACCCGGCAGTTAGCAGAGCAGAACCAGTTATAGAATGCCTGCTATTATGCTTTGAGGAAGTTCCATTTTCCAAATCACAACAAATCTCCTGAAAGTAGATTCCTCAGAGCCTTTTTCACATGAGGAGATGCATTAGTGGCACTTTATACATATGCCATTCCCTATTACATATATACATATATTTATATGTGTATATAAATATACATGCATGTAGGTCATGAAACCTATATATGGAGATATATTAAAATTTTCAGCTGCATAGTTTCTCAGCACCTCTAAATTCCTACTCAGCTGTCCCACTGTGGCATTGAGATGTCACTGGGGTCCAGGTTGCATGATAAACATGATGGAGGACTAGATGATTTCTTTGATCTCTTAAACCTCTCCAAAACAGAAATTATGCTTGAAAGACAAAGAAACTTAAGCTGTCTTCATGATTTCAGACACCTTCAATCCAAAAGAGGGCTTAAGAAATCCTTCTAGAGTAAGCTCACCCAGCACCCCTCTCCTATCTCCCACATTAAGGTGAGGTTATATTAGCTGACTTCCCACACCCACACACCCATCATTCTTTCCAGTGCTGTGGAGATCCTAAATCCAGGCTGTAGAAATTCTAGGACCAGGACAGATAGCCAGCCACCTCTGCAGGGCTACAGACCACAGAAACTGGGGCTACATAGCTAACATCGTTGTGGGCAGAATCTTGCTATAAAAGATCTCTGTAGAAGACCAAGGGGCAAAGGAAAACAGGTGGGGCACATTTATGGGCTTAAAATATAGCTGAATACTACACCTCGTACCCCTTCCTCCTCTGAGCCTCAGAGACCCAAACTAAAAAAAAAAAAAAATCCATCCTGCAGCATGCATGGCAGCTATCTGAAATGCCAGTGCCAGTCCAAAGAATTAAGTAACAGAAAGAGGGGACAGGACATGTTGTGTATGTGTGGAGGGGTGGTATTCTGCTAAGCTTGAGAAAAAGTACTGATATTCATTTAAAATCATCTGAACCCCAATAAAAGCTAAAACCTGAACTAATCAACCAGAAGAGGAACCTTAGACTAAAAGATATGCCCTTCTTTGTTCTCTGGGTAAACCCTGAGAATACCCCTTCCTGTGTCAGCCACAAAAGGACCAGATGAGGCTGACCAGGAATATTCTTCTTATTTGTAACCTCTAAAGGACAGGATGTCTAGGACCAGACACTGTCTTGAATAGTGGAACTTTTCTTATCTTGGTATCCTATGGACATATACTATACAGGGGAAACACAGATATTCTGAGATTGTAATTCCAGTGGACGCTTTGTCAATTGTCTTCTCTTACTGTATTTACAACTTGTTCAACTTAGGAAACTTCCTTTCTCAGGCTATAGTTAAAACATATATGGAGATCATAAATTTGAGTGATATAGACTTCCTGAGTTGACATTGCTCTAAAATGTATTTAAGGCTTCTCATTCTTTAATTAGACAGTCAGAATTTTTCTGGCTCTGTGTATGCCTGTATCTGCTAGTTTTAAGGTAACAGGCAATATGAATTTCTATATTACCTAGCCTGTTTGCCTCTTTTAGCCAATCTTTCAGGTCAACAGTACTCAGTATTTAGGTGGGGCAGTTTTACCCATCCAAAAGTCACTTGGGTCAAAAATTTAAGCTGATATACTATTAATTGTCCAGTGTGAGATGACTGAAATTACCAAAGATCTCAGGAAGACAACAAAAACTCAAAGATATTGAAAACAAACAGATAAATAAAGAGGTGAAACATTAACAGCAGAAAGAAAAATGACCTCCAGATCTAGTAAATGAGTTCAAGCATCAATGCATTAAAACTGCAAAACAAGAGAAAATGATCAAGAGTTTGGATGAGACAGGACTCTGTGCTATCTAAGGAGAATGTGGGATCAAAATATGCTATTCTTGAGTGGTTCAAAAAAGAAATGAGAATTATGACAGCAGAATTTATAACCTGAAAAGCAGAAACTAGGGGCAGAATGGAAAAACTGGAATTGGCAATGGCAAAACAAAACAAAGACAAAACAATACATTGGTAATGCAAATATATAGAAGTGAAGAAAAATATAGAAGAACCAAAAAAGAGTAAAATTAAAAGAAAATGTGCTTACTATGCAAGCAATACATTCAGATCTTAATGATCTTAAAATACATAGAAAATACCTAAAGATCATATATTTCCCAGAAGAAAATAATTGGACAAAAATGCTTAACATCATAATGCAAGAATTACTGTAGCTGCAATGTGATATTCACAGCACCTACAATGGCTATGAATATTATTTAAACATCAGAAAGTGAAATCCATCATAGTAACAAAGAAATCTACACAATAATAATTCAGGGGCACCACCATCCCCAAGCCTTCCCCTTGCTAGGGTCTTCCCACAAATGAACACTCACAGCTCACTGCCTGCTTCCTCTCTCTCCCTCAGCTCTAACTGCTGTGTCTAGTTTCCTTTGTCTCAGCAAGGTCCAATCTCCCCTACATAGCGCTGCCAGTTCTTTCCCTGGTTCTATTGGTTTTCTTTGTAAACATCTTTACACATCTCTAGGTTCCCATAGCCTCAATTCGCGGTTTCCACAGAACCCTGTGTTTTTAGCCCATTCTCTTGCTAGAGATGAATAAGGTAAATCCTCCATCCTGGGATATTCATTTCTCTCTCTAAAGCCCTTCTGCCTTCAAATAGAGGTCTAATACTTCACGATCCCATCTTCATCAACAAATGTAGCACCAACGCAATATTCACAGTGCCTCTGGTAGCTGTGAATATGCTGATGTAACTCTGAATCTCCACATGGAAGACAGAACCAAAACATTTATTTAAAATCCAGAAAATCAGATCCCAATACCAGAAGACCAAATCCATCATAGCAACAAAGAAATATATATATACAATAATAATTCAGGGGGCACCACTATCCCCAACCCTTGCCCCTGCTAGGGCCTTCCCACAAATGAATACTCACAGCTCACTACTTGATTCCCCTCTCTCCTTCAGCTCTAACTGTTGTGTCCAACTTCCTTTTAGCTCTGCTCTACCCTTCCTGATCCACTCATTCAGCAAGCTCTTCCCACCACAGACTCATGTGACTCAGGCTTCCATGTGATTCAAGCAGGTCACATGGGCCTATTAATGGATGGGAAAGATCTTCCCACTATGCAAAAATACATTAACAATACACTAGTACAAGTGAGTTTCTCAGAATTTCTAAAAATAGAGAATTAAATGTTCATTGAAAGAATTCATAGATTTCCTTGAGAAAAAACCCAAGGCCACAAACTCTAAGACACTAAATGGTTAATGCAAATCAATCTATTGCTTTCAAGAAACATATTTAAAAAACAAAGACATTAAAAAGCAAGACTGAGAATATAAAAAAATATTTCACATCAAGTGAATCCAAGGTGAGGAAGGTGGTGGCTTGCAAGATAAGAAAAAGTTGTCATGACATAGAATGAGAAAGATAAATGACAGGATGGGGAATGCAGGGTAAGTGGGACAAAAGCAATTGTTTGGGTACAAGTTGCATGATATTTCAAGATGAGGGGGAAAGGGCATTAGGATACCCTCAAGTTATAGGATGGACTACAGAATAACCCTCAAACTCACTCAGAGAGCCTGGGAAATTGACCTTTAATGACCCTTTTGGCACCATTTGTATCCATATCAGCACCACGTAGAACTTGTATAAAAACTGGCACAGAGATATTGGAAACAAATGTAAAAAGGGAGAAATAGTTAATATATCCTTTACAGACTGTAACATAACAAAAATAGTCCAAGGTTCACAAACAAAAACACAGAACAAAATGGAGATTTAACAATGAAATCCTAAAGTAATGAGCAGATTAAAGAACAAATCATAGAAAGAATAAGGATGTGAAAGTAAATGGTTATGATTAAAAATAGGCCAAAACTTCTAGATTGCAGGGGAGATGTCGCTGGGTTTGTGAGTGCTATGCGAAGAGAAAATAAACTCTAGCATGTTCTACCAGGGTAGAAAGGTGTACTTATGGATCCAGTAAAAGATTATGCCTACTCTCTGAAGACAGGTTTACCTAAATATGGTGAAGTTTATTCCCAGGAGGCTGATCATCAGGTGATTTCTTTTGCCCAAATTCAAAGCATGAAGGAAATGAATGCAGTACCCTTGAGATTTAGGGGTGCTGAAATAGCGACATGCTGATCCTGCCCAAATGAATTCAACCCAAGCCTTCTTTCAGTCAAAGAAAAACAAAGTGTATTAAAGATTATTATAGTAAACTGAAGAAATCTCAGCATTGGGTAGACTCTTAAGGAATCTGAGCACTTGCTAAAGTGATATTAATAAGCCAGTCATGTTGAATTTGTTTATTTTCATGGAAACAAGATAGATCTTTTATACAGAATGGCCATGGGAGTGATCTAAGGGTGGCCAAGTAGTCTGAGGTGACTGGAGGAGGGGTCTAGGGAGGATCTTGAGGACAAGTCAAGGGAGGATCTTGATGGGAGTAGCCAGTAGGCTGAGTGAGGATGGGGATAGAGGTCCAAGGCCGGGACTTAGAGAAGGGAGTTTTGATAGGATCAAGGGTGGGAGGTAGCCAAAGGCTATCTGGAAATAACAGACAGTGGAGGACTAGGCTAGGTTTACATAACAGAAATTTGAGAATTGCCATAAAGTAAAGCTTATGGCCTCAAGAGAAGGTCCGATCTAGTAGGAAGATTCAAGGAGTGTTCAAGAGGGTTCCTGGAGCCTACCTTGTCAGTATCTTGCTTTCAAGTCCTGTTTTAAAAAATAGAAACTTGGAGTTCAACAGAGGATGAAGCCCAGCCGTAAATCAGTCACCTGTATGAAACAGTTTCCTGTAATCAGGGAGGTGACTAATCCACCAATTATGCCATAGATATGCTTATGAAATGAATTTGGTTGGGAAATAGGCAAAAATTTTAAGTTTGGGTCCATTTTTACTAGGTACCAATGTAGTAGAGGAAAGGGGGCTCCTGAATTGGGAAATTTTTATGCTTTTAGTTTTGCTTTATATTCTCAGTAAAATACTTTTGTCAAAATTAATTGATATTAATTAGTCAATTGGTATGGGGTAGATACTGAACTAGATTAAGGTTCTTTACCAGGCTGGGCTGTTTTGACTACTGTTGTAGACTTATATTGCAGGATCTCTGGTAGCACTTCCTAAAAGCTCAAATGGTCATAACTGGATCTCTCTCTCTCTCTCTCTCTCTCTCACACACACACACACACACACACACACACACACACACACACACACACACACACACACACACGCAGAATGAAACAAAGGAAACATAGGTACTACATATTCAGGACTTCACTGCAGCTTAGGTGGGGAGATAAGTACATCAGTAACTCAGAGCCAAGGCCTCTTTCCCCACCTGAAGGTCCTTAGCATTTTTTCCTTCATCACACAAAAGCTTCTAGGAAGGAGGCAAAGGAAGAGAGTGAGATGGATGTGTGGGGTAAGTGGGTGGTGCAGGGAGGAAAGAGAAAAAAATGCGGAGAGAGTTCCTCTGTTCAAGCCATTTGTATTTATAGTCAGTTACTACAAAAGTAACAGACCATGGATATGTGGGAATGAAATAGACAGAGACTCGAGCGCTATGGAAGAACCCTTAAGCATCAGGGATATCTTTACAATATTACATAGTGAAACAGCATTGCTTTGCACTCAACCGGCTAGTAGACCATGGTTAGACGAGTGAGGTCAGAGCCTGTGTGTGCTTTTTATTAAATATAGTAGAAAAAGAAAAAAGGAAATTAAGGCACAGGAGACAGACATGTCCAAGCATAATGTATTTCCCAAGAATTCCCAAGAATTCTCTTTAGCCTTCTATCTTAAAATAGGGCAACTAGGTGGTGCAGTGGATAGAGCACCAGTGCAGGAGTCAGGACGACCTGAGTTTATCTCACCTCAGACACTGTTGACAAACTCACTAGTCATGTGACCTTGTCATTATTTCTCTGATGACATGGTCTTCTTCGGCAACGAAGGACAAACACACACACACACACACACACATCCATAACCAGCACTGAAAAAAGAATTAAAAAGTAAACACACACACACACACACACACACACACATATATATGCATGCATAATTGCTAAAAAATGTCTATATAACAGTGATGCTTCAGAACCTAGGGGATGAAATATATGATGACCCCGTTAAGGCATGAAATAATCAGTAGGATGAAATTAGGCAGAGCATTTGATTCTATAGAGAAATTGAAGTTTGAAAGTAATGAAGAGAAGCAAGTTAACCTGATTCAGAGACTTACAGAATTTCAAAGTTGGAAAGCCCCTTCAGAGTCATGTGATCCTGCACATACTTGAGCAGAGCTTCACTCTCCACATCCTGGATAAGTGGTTATCCAGTTTACATCTGAGGACTTTGTGTAATAGAGATCTCATTATCTCTCATGGCAGCACTCTCCACTTATGATAGCTCTAATTCTTAGCTCTTAAGATATAGTAGGAAAAGTACTGGGTTTTGAGTCAGAAAACCTGGTTGTGAGTCCCAGCTTCAACATTTATGAGTAGGACAAACCTGTAGCATATTCTAGAGAGGTTAAGAAAAAAATAACTAGAACACTTTGGCACTTTGTTGGCAAAGCTCTTTACGTGTTATCTCATTTGATGCTTATAGTGACTCTGGGAGGCAGGTGTTATTATCATCCCCATTTTACAGATGAGGAAACTGAAGCTGAGAGGTTAAGTGACTTGTGAGGGTCACACATTTAGGAAACGTCTGACTTGGAATTTGAATTGAGCTTTTCCTGACTTCAATTGCAGCACTCAGTCTTGGTGTTGTTGAGTCATTTCAGACATGTCTGACTAAATAAAATTGACCTAGTCCAAACCCAACAGATAACAATGCAACATCTGGCCCAGAAAAGGTGGGTTTAGATAATGTTGCTGTTATTTGGTTATTTCAGTCATGCCCTACTCTTCATGACCTCATTTGGGGTTTTCTTGGCAAAGATACTGAAGTAGTTTGCCATTTCCTTCTCCAGTTCATTTAGCAGATGAGGAACTGTAGCAAAAAGGGTTAAGTGATTTGTCTAGGAAGTGTCTGAGGCCAAATTTGAATTCTTGACTCCAGGGTTGGTGCTCTATCCACTGTGCCACCTACCTGCCCACACTCAAACTACCTTACCATCATCAAATGAAATTTACCTTGTCCAAACCTAAAGATGATGATGCAACATCTGGTCCGGAAAGGACCGGGTTGGGTATTGTTCAGTCATTTCAGTCACATGTCCTAAAATATGGTACCCAGAACTGAAAACTACGCTCTCTCTTTTGTTTAGTATTATACTACTGAGTAGTCTCCTCTAGCAATTAATAATTAAAACAAATCCTTCCTTATAGAAGGACTATTCACTGGTTTCAGAGAGAATCTGTAGCCTCTCATGAGGCAAAGCCCAGTGGGAAAGAACTGATGGTGGAAGGAAGGATGGTAGCTTTAGGAAGGCAGTAAGGCATTCAGCCAAGTCACAAGCTTCATTTATGGAAGAAAAATATTGAGTGAAAGAAGCCCTTGATGTCACAATTTATCACTTGTGCTAATTTGTTAAGAAAATGTTTGCATGTCAAGCTTACATTTACAAATAGTTCACCCCAATCTTTCAGGCTCTTAATTATAATGACTTCAAATTTCATCATAAAGCAAAAAAGAATAGGTGAATGAACCCCTAGAGATAAAATTGGGAAGGTTGTTCTAGCAGACTGAGAAATCTAGCAGATATATTAAACCAAGTCTAATATAGAAAACTTTGAGTTTGACCCAGCATACAGCCTTAAAAGAACTAAACTGCCTAATAATTAAACATAAAAGTAATAGAGGAACTAACTTTAATAGCTAGCATTTATATAGGTTTTAACCCTATGAGTCCTATCAACATCCCTTTACCATTCCTGACATTTCACAGTTGGTCACTTACATGTATCAAGTGTTTAAGGTAGGAACTAAATTCATCTTTCTTATTCAAAGCTCAGCACATTTTCATGCCAAGGGGTCTCCTCAACTACTGGCAGATTTTTAAAGGGCTACATTTTATGAGAAAGAGGTTTAACTACAACTCATAATTAACATCTCTAAAAAATTAAACATCCAGCCTTTATTCCACTTTATATGGAACAAGAATCTGCCTTTCTGTAACTTCTGCCCATTGATTTTAGCTCCTCTTTTTTGGGATCAAGCAGAACAAGATGAATTTCTCATCTACTTAATAAACGTTCAAATATATGGAGATAGCCATCGTATCCTCCATAAAATCTTCTCTTCTGTAGGTGAAACATCATCAGATATTGCAATTTATTTATGTCTCCAGTCCTTTCTCACCCTCCTAGTTGTCCTCTTCTGTATGTGTACCACTTTTTCTGTGTTCTTCCTTCAATGAAAATTCATGTGATCTGACCATAGGATACTGTCAGATGGTCACTTCTTTCATTCTTGACATGAGATCTCTATGAATCCAGGAATCCTAGAGTAGCATTAGCATACGTGAAGTTTGAAATCCACTGAAACCTATAGATATTTTTGGTGTATTGTATCCTTTTCTCTCCTTTCCTGTACTTCCTTGTGTAGTTGATTTTTTGAACCCACGCATAGGACTTCAAAAGCATAATAGGAATAACTGGCTTAGTTTCTTAGATATTATCTTCCCCATTGTAAGGCGAACTCTTTGAGGGCTGGAACTGTTTTGGCTCTGCTTTGTATACCTAACACTTAACATGGTACCTGGAACATAAGAACTTAAAGGTTTGTTGACTGACTGTCTGATTGTTCTGGTTAGAGTGAATCCCATAAAGCACATTCAAGAGCTGGTCCCCTCCCAGGGACACATATGCTGTCTATGAATCTGGGTCCCTTCTGGTGACACATTTACCCTGGATCATAACAGCTGACAACAGGAACTGGACTCTGTGCTAAAAGACTTGGCACTTTGGAATGACTGATTCATATGGCAATAGACGAACATCCGTAAAAGTATATAATTCTATAAAAACACAAAATACACAAATTAATAAAATAAGAAAAAGGTAAACTCCGTAATCTGATTTCAAATAAAGGAACTTCAGGTAGATATGAACTTCATAGAAAGGGGAAAAGCGAGTGGGGATTGATCCGAGCATCTGTCTTTTATGTCCTTCTGCTACTTTCATAGCTGAGCTTGGGGAACTATAAGTTTTAGGTGTTTCCAAAATGGTATAATCCAGGAAGAGGTCTGTTCTCTGCCCTGCTTGTCTGTGTTCTGCACATTCCTGACAGTTTGGGTCTATTGATTTGTGTTATGATTGAGTTTCCATAGACTATTGCTAGCCTTCTGGGAGGTTCTACAGTCTCAAGGTGACTGAACTACTGGCACCTCATCCTGTCCTAGTTTATTCCACTGAAGGCTTATATGTGGGACTGAAGGTTAGAACGGAGTCCCTACTTTGTTCTTGGGCCTAGAGTCACACAACTATGTTTTGGCAACATGTTTCTTGATCCTTACCCAGGTAGGGATTCTGCTCCCTTACAATTTTAACTGCTCCTTTCTAACTTAGAACTCTCAGAAGGAACTGAGTAATGGACAATAGAACTGCCAGCTAGTATTTGTTTCTGCCCCCATTGCCAGCAAGGGGGTCACCTAGATCTCTTTCTGCAAAGCTGTTCAATCTCCTTACAATCGCTGGGTGCTAGGCCACTCCCTGACACTGCTGCTGACTCCACAGACCACTCCTGCTATGCTGTGCTCCAGGTCAGCTTCTGCTTAATATCTAAAGACATTTCTACCTATCTCCCTAGGATGGAAAAATGATTCACTGTGATTTTTATTTGGTTTTCCCAACAAGAATTTGGTTGGCACATTTTCTAGGTTGTTGGGGAGGATGGTGCAAAGGAGTTGAGGCAAAAGTTCTGCTTTTCATTCTGCTATCTTGACTCCATTTCCCCTTAAATCTTTGTCAGTAACTACTTGTGAGTCTTTTATGTTTTAAGACTTTTTTTTTCTGGTGTGGAAGAAACAAATGGAATGGCTGCCCTATTCCTGATCTACATTGTATGTAGAATACTTTTCTATTTCCTTTTGTAGGGACATCCTTGACATGAGCCAAACCTATGTTTTAAGTGATTCTCCCTGAGGCTCTGGAATAAAAGTTTAAAAGAAAGTTTAATAAAGAGATTCTGACCCCTCTCTCTTAAAGTCAGGCTCCCCAAGAACTAAACCCTTTGGGAGGGAGAGAGAAAGTATTAGAGGTCTAGAAATGGTTCTATGTTGTAACATGTGTGTATGTATAACAATATAGAATAATATATGGATATATATACATATATATGTATATTATATTCCTGTTCAATTTCATCTTCTTACTCTATACTTAAATAGGTCTATGACTTCACTGTTTCAAAAGTTCCCCTTCATAATGTAGATCATAACCTACCTGTGCCTGCCCATCCTATTCAATCCTTGCCCACATTCTCCAAAAAGTTTACCGCAGGGGAGCCTCCTTAATCTCATTAAAAGACACAAACAGAGGGGCAAAGCAAGGTGCTCAGAATTAAACAGGCTATGGTAGAAGATACTGGCATCCTTTTCCTGTATCATCAGCCATCTATAGGACATTTCCATTAACAAACATTTATTAAACACAATTTTCAAGGAATGGTGTTCAAATTCAACAAGTCCAAAACAATTGATTATCTTTTCCCATAACTACATCTGTCTTCTGAACTTTCCAGTTACCATCAACAGCAACACCATCTTTCTCATTCTCCAGGTCAACAACTTTGGTGTAAGCCTAGACTCCTAACTCTTGCTTGAATCATATATTCATTCAGTTGCCAAATCTCCTTATTTCTACCTCCACATTCTAAAATGTAAAGACACATTCTCTACTCTTTCAACCACCCTCATTTAGATCTTGACAAATTTTTACCCATACTATTACACTAAATTCCTATCTGGTCTCCCTACCTCAAAGTCTCTCCATACCCCAATTCACCTGGCACACACCCTCCAAAGTGATTTTCCCAAAGCAAAGGAATGATCGCATCATTATATCAAGTAGTTTATTGTAATTGGTTGTTCAGTTGTATCTGACTCTTTGTGAGACCATTTGGGGTTTTCTTGGCAAAGATATTGCAGGAGTTTAATATTTTCTTCTCCCCCTCATTTTAAAGAGGAGGAAACCAGGGTTAAGTGACTTGTCCAAGGTCACACAATTAGTTAAGTGTTTGGGGCTAGATTTGAACTAGAAGAAGATGAGTCTTCCTGACTCCAGGCTTGAGACTCTATCCACTGCACCACCTAGTGGTCCATCACAACAAAACAAATTCAAAGCCTCTTCATATTCCAATTCATCTGAGACACACCCTCCCAAAGTGGTTTTCTTAAAACAAAGGTATAATTACATGATCTCCCCCACACCAAATAAACTTCATCCTCTCTTTTATCGTGTCTTGTTGTTTAAATGTTTTCAGTGGGGTTCGACTATTTTTCACCTTATTTGGGGTTTTCTTGGCAAAGTTAAAGGAGTGATTTGCCATTTCTTCCTCCAGGTGAATCAGCTTTTGTCAGAACTCTCCACTATTACCTGCCCATCTTGGGTAACCCTGCATGGCATAGCTCAGTTTCTTTGAATTACACAAGCCCCTCGAATTCAAGGCAGAGATCTGGGAGCCGACATTTGTTGGATTATGGGGAAAGCAAAGGAGTTCCAGAAAAACATCTACTTCTGCTTCACTGACTACACTAAGGCTTTTGAGTGTATGGATCACAACAAAATGTGGCAAATCCTCAAAGGGATGAGAGCAACAGATCATCTTATTTTTCTCCTGATTAATCTGTATGTACGCCAAGAAGCAACAGCTAGAACTGAACGTGGAACAACTGATTGGGTTAAGATTGGAAAAGAAATACAAGGCTACATATTGTTACTTTTTAAATATAATTTATATGCAGAGTACATCATGAAGAAGGCCAAGCTGCACGAATCAAAAGCCAAAATTAAGGTTGCTGGGACAAATATCCACAATCTCAGATATGCTGAGAATCTTACCCTGATGGCAGGAAGTGAAGGAGAGTTAAGAAATCTCTTGATGAGGGTGAAAAAGGAGAATGTAAAAGTTGGCTTACAGTCTAACATCAAAAAAAATAAGATCTTGGCAACTGGTCATATCACTTTCTGGCAAATAGAGGCAGAAGAAATGCTAACAGTGTCAGATTTTTTCTTCCTTGGCTCAAAGATTACTGCAGACATGAAATTAAATGACACTTGCTCTTTGGAAGGAAAGTTATAGCAAATCTGGACAGCATACTAAAAAGCAGAGACATCAACTTGCCGACAAAGGTCTGCTCTGCCAAAGCTTTGAAGGATGTATGACTGTGAGAGTTGGACCGTAAGGAAAGCTGAGCACCACAGAATCAATGCTTTTGAACTTTGCCTCTGGAGAAGATTTTTGAGAGTCCTTTGGTCACCGAGGTGGTCAAATCAGTCAATATTTAAATTAATTCAGGCTATTCACTAGAATGTCAGATATTGAAACTGAAACTTAAATAATTTGTCCACATTATGAGAAAGTAGAATGATTGGAAAAGACCCTGACGTTGGGAAAGATTAAAGGCGAAAGGAAAAGAGGGTAGCAATGGATGAGACTGATAGATAATATCATGGAAACATTGAACATGAACCTGGACGGACTTCAAGAGACAGTCAAGTGAAGGATCTGGAATATAGGTCTTGCATCACAAAGAGTCAGGCATGACTGAATGACTGAACAGCAATAGCCCTTTTTACTTAAGCATTTATATTTTAAAATATAAATTTTAAATTTATATTTATGCTTCTACATAAAATTGGAAAGATAACAAAAATAGGGAAAAATGGAAAAGATCTACCAAAATTTCTATAACAGGCTATATTTTCCATCCACAACTTTATGGTCACCACATTTTACTCTAAAAATGCAAATAATAATAACCGATATTATACAGCAAAATTTGCAAAGTATTTGTTCATATGATATCCTTCAGTCCTCATAACAATCCTCCTTATTTGCTATATAAAGAAGAGAAAATGACACAAAAGAAAACAAAGAGAGAAAGAGCAGCTGGAATAGACCAAGTCAGACTTGTAGGCAACACAATTTTAAGGTACTGAGGGATTTTTAATACATCTGAGAGAAAAGGATACAGAAAGGTTGGGAAAAGTCATAGATGCTATTACGGACACCAGGCAAGAGGGAAATACCAGTCTCTACATCTGCTTTACTTTTGATTACTTCCCCCTTTCAGTTGACAGCTTGCTTAAAACATTAAGTTGATGTTCCTATAATGACATACAATATCCTCTCATCTTCATTCTTTCTTCTAACTTAGTATTAAATTTTGCCTTTCAAATTTTAATTAAACTGACTACACACAGACAGCTAATTCTGTCTATATCAGTAACTGATCATTGGAGATAGAGGACAAGAACCAAGATGGTGGAGTAAAAGCAGGGAAAGCAATCAGGAAAGGTCTGTTTCATTAGTGCAGAGACACACAGGCAGCACCCCAGCAAGGTAGTAGGTGGCCATGGCAGTAGTGACTTCTAGAGTTCTGAGGTTATGAATGGGAAGGGGCTCAGACAATTGGTCAGGAGGAGACTAAAGGGGAGCTTATGCTGGTATTGGGTGTAGGACCCTATTGCAATACCTGTATGAGATTCAGGTGAGCAGGAGAACTAACAAATTATCACTTGCAATGGTAAGGAAGGAGAAACCCTACTCAAAATTCAAGATCAGAAAAGAATGCTTGTAGTCTCTCACAAACTTGAGCAAAATGAAGAGAACGATGACCACACCTCTCCTTAGATTATGCCACCTTTGAAGAACTAAAACTTTACTGCCTGCCAGAGTTAGCTCTGAAAATAGCAGCAAGGAAGACATGAAGTCTGAGACAACGTCCCCGCAACCCTGGGAGTAGAAGCCAACTTTAACAGAATAAAAAGACAATAAATAGGCAAGAAAAATAAGCAAACAACACTTAAAGAGCCTGACCATAAAAAGTTACTGTGGTGAGAGGAAAGATTAAGACACAAACACAGAAGATGACAAATTCAAAACATTTGCATGCAAAGCCTCAAGGAAAAATGTGAGGGGCAGCAAGGTGGTACAGTGAATAGAGCAGCAGCCCAGGAGTCTGGAGGACCTGAGTTCAAATCTGGACTCAGATACTGAGATTTACTAGCTGTGTGACCCTGGGCAAGTCACTTAATTCTGATTGCACCACCAAATACACACACACACACACACACACACACACACACACAGAAAAGTATGAGTCACAAGTCCAAAAAGAATTCCTGCAAGAGGTCAAAAAAGATTAAAAAAAATCAAATAAAAGAAGTAAAGGAATAACTGGGGAAACAAATGAAAGTGATACAAGAAAATTACAAAAAGAAAGTCAACAGTTTGGTAAAGGTTACATAAAAGATACTGAAGAAAATATGCATTAAAAAAGCAGAACTGGCCAAATGGAAGTGGGGGGAAGCACAAAAATCTATGTAAGAGAACTCCCTAAAAAGCAGAATTGAGCAAAAGGAAAAAATGGTACAAAAATTCATTGATGTAAAGAACTACTTAAAAAAGGTGAATTTACCAAATACAAAAGGAAATACAAAAGCTAACTGGAGAAAATCATTATTTAAAAATCAGAATTATTATTTACAATTGGAATATAGAGTTAATTTAAAAATTAGAATTGGGCAAGTGAAAGCTAATGACTCCATGAAATAACAAAAAAAAGAATAAAACAAATTCCAAGAAATTTTTAAAAAATAGAAGGAAATGTGAAATGCCTCACTAGAAAAAGAACTGACCAGGAAAATAGATCAGGGGGAGATAACTTTTAAAATTGTTGGGCTACTTGGAAATTATGATTCAAAAAAAGGGCCTAGACATCATATTTCAAGAAATTATCAAAGAAAACTGCCCTGATATCCTAGAATCAGAACTTAAAATAGAAATTAAAGAATCCACCAATCTCCTCTTGAAAGAGATCCAAAAATTAAAAACTTCCAGGAATATTATAGCCAAATTCATTTCCCAAGTCAAGAAGAAAATACTGTAAGCAGCCAGAAGGAAACAATTCAAATATGGAGCCACAGTCAGAATTACACAGGATTTAACAACTTCTACATGAAAATATAAGAGGCTTTGGGATATGATATTCTGGAAGGCAAAAGAGCTAAGATTAAAAACAAGAATAATTTACCCAGCAAAACTGAGTATAATTCTTCTAAGGGAAAAAAAAAAATTGGATATTTAATGAAATAGAGGACTTTCGAGCATTCCTAATAAAAAGAACATGGGTGAATAGAAATATGACTTTCAAGTACAAGACTCATGAGAAGAATAAAAAGGTAAACATGAAAAGATAAATCCTAAGGGATTACTCATATTCCTGCACAGTAAGATGATAGGTATAACTTCTAAAAACTTCATCATTATTAAAGCAATAAATATGAACAGAGACATGGGTGTGAGTTGACATTAATAGGCTGAGAAAGATAAATGCACTGGGAGAAAGGGAAAGGAAGAGATAGAATGTCAAAACTAATTTATATAAAAGCAGCATGAAAGGAAAAGCTTTTATAATGGAAGGAAAGATGTGGGGCTGGCAGGCAAAACTTAAACAATGATCTCCATAAGAAATAATTCCTAGAACCAGATGGATTAAAAATGATTTCTGTCAAATATTTAAACATCAATTAATTCTAACACTTATAAGCTGTTTTGAAAAAAAAAATGAAATATCTATCTAAAACCATCAGTAAATATTATCAGTAATGGAGATAATGTGGAGAGAAGCCTTATCAAAAAGCTCAGTGGTGAAACAAGAATGCCACTTATCATTAATATTATTCAATATTTTACAAGAAATGTTGCAATAGCATTAAGAAAAAAAGAAATTAAAGGAATTAGAATAGGAAATGAGGAAACAAAATTATCACTCTTTGTAGATGACATGATAGTACTCAGAGAACTTTGGAGAGTCAACTAAAAAGCTACTTAAAATACTGAACAACTTTAGCAATATCACAGAATATAAAATAAATCCATATTTGTCATTGGTATTTCTATGTATTACCAACAAAAGCAAAAAGAAAGAGATAGAAAGAAAAATGCCATTTAAAATAACTGTTGATCATATAGAGTCTACTTGCCAAGAAAAATCCAGCAAGTATATGAACACAATTCCAAAATATTTTTAACACAAATGAAGGCAGATATAATCAACTGGAAAATATTAATTGTCCACCTGGGGAGGCTGAGCCAATATAATAAAAATGATAACTCTACCTAAATTAATTTACTTATTCAGTGCCATGCCAATCAAACTACCAAAAATTCTTCTGGAAGAACATAAGATCAAAAATATCAAGGAAATCAGTGAAAAACATGTGAAGGAAGGTGACATAGCAATGGTAATCATTAAACAGTCTGATATTGCCTAAAAAAATAGAATGATGAATCAATGGAATAGACTAGATCCATAATACAGCAGTAAGCGACTATAGTAATGTATTGTTTGATAAATGCAAACATCAATGCTTTTGGGACAAGAGCACTCCATCTGACAAAAATTTCTGAGGAAACTGGAAAGCAATTTGGCAGGAACTAGGTATCAGCATTTTATACCATATAATAAGGTAAAGTCAAATGGGTACATGATTTAGACATAAAGAGTGATACCATAAGCAAATTAGGGCAGAAGGAAATATTTTACTTGTTAGACCTTTGGATAAGGAAAGAATTTATGATCAAAGTAAAGATAGAGAGTGTTATGGGATACAAAATGGATAATTTTGATTCTATTAAATTTGAAAGATCTTGCACAAACAAAATCAATGTAAACAAGTTTAGAAGGAAAAGAAATTGGGAAGGGGAGTGGAATTACAGCAAGTTTCTCAGATGAAGGCCTCATTTCTCCAACACATAAAGAACTGAGATGACTCAAGAGGAGAAAGTGAGGCTGGTGACCTTGCACAGCCCTCCCTCGCTCAAAACAAAGTCAAGTCATCATTTCTCTATAATCTTTGGCAATGAAGGACAAACACAACCAACAATACAAAGAACTGAGTCAAGGTTATAAAAAATAAAAGTCATTCCCAAAATGATAAATGATCAAAGGATATGAAGAAGCAAATTTAGAAGAAATCAAAGCTATCCATAATCATATGAAAAAATTCTCTAAATCTCTATTGATTAAAGAAATTCAAATTAAAACAATTCTGAGGTACTGAGTCTCACACCTATTGATGGGTTAATATGACAGAAAAGAAAAATAAGAAATGTTGAAGGAGATATAGGGCAATTGGGACACTAATACACTGTTGGTGGAGTTTTATCCAATCATCTTGGAGAGCAATTTGGAGCTATGTCCAAAATAAATAAATCTGGGCATACTCTTTGACCTTTGCAATTCCACTGCTATGTCTATACCCAAAAGAGCTCAAAGAAAAAGAAAAAGGACCTATATGTATAAAAAGGTTTATAGCAATTCTTTGTTTAGTGGCAACAAATTGGAAACTGAGGGGATGCCCTTCAAATGGAGAATGACTAAACAAGTTCTCATATATGATTGTGATGGAATGCTATTGTATTATAAGAAATGATGAGCAGGATGGTTACGGAAAAACATGAAAAGGCTTATGTGAACCGATACAAAACGAAGGAAGCAGAATCAGGAGTACATTATACACAGCAAAGCAACAGTATATGATGATTAATTGTGAATGACTTAGCTATTCTTAGCAATACAATGACCCAAGATAATTCTGAAGGATTTATGAGGAAAAATGCTACCTACCTCCAGAGAAAGAACTGATGGAGTTTGAATATAGATTGAAGCATACTTTTTTTTTACTTGGTTTTATTTTATTTTTTATTTTTGGTCTGTGCAACATGACTAATATGGGAGGGGGGAATAACTGATCCTTTCTGCTAAAATAGATGTAATTAGGTGTGTCAAAGTCCTTTCTTACTTTAGTTGACCATGTCTGCATATGAAAGGGCCAATA
Organism: Bettongia penicillata ogilbyi; assembly: GCA_023548195.1. NCBI lineage: Eukaryota > Metazoa > Chordata > Mammalia > Diprotodontia > Potoroidae > Bettongia > Bettongia penicillata. The sequence goes on along the minus strand of JAJHZJ010000072.1, from coordinate 1,204,410 downwards.
AGGCAGCTAAACTTGTAGAAGAGACAATAACGTTATTATCCCTGGGATTTAGCTTTGTCCCTGTACCTTTTTTTTTCTGTAAATTTAGCTATAATGGAGAATGAAAGAGGTTTATGTTTGGAAAACTGGAGAACCCTGTTACTAAACCCATCTAGTAGTCCTTGGATAAATCATCATTTATGAGGTTTATAGTCTTGAGAGATTAAAATTTGGAAGTATATGGAATACTGACCAATTTCTTGGACCAGAAGTTTTAGTAAAATGGCAGGACAAAAGCTAAAGGAATTAGCCAGCTAGGATGACCTACTTTCTGTTCTCAAAAGCTAGACACTTATAGCTGAGAAACTCTTGTTGGAAATATACAATACTTTGTCAGGAAAAACTTCATAGGAAACAAAGTGAGTTGCTGCCTAAGGAAAGGTATATTTTTATTTATTTTTGCTAATTCTAGACAAGGGATTAGAACTGTAACAGGAGCTATACTAGAACTATATTTAGTTAGAACTAAATTTTCTATTAGAACTATAACAGGAAAAAATCTGTGGGCTTTAAAAGAACTGGCAATGCCCACTCTTACTTTGAGGAAGACGTAGCCAAGGATTGAATCTGAGTCAGAAGTTGGAAGTAATGGAGCAGCATGAAGGAAGCATTAAACAGCTGAATGGTGTCTGGAGGAGGTGTGATTTCCATCAGGGCTGTGTCCACTGGAGTACTTTCAACTTCAGCAGCATTGGTTACAGATTATGAGACCAGTGTGGATCAAACCTGATGGGGCGTCATGATGACATCATTAGAAGACATCAGTGGGCATCAGGGATATGTACTGTCATTTTACTCATGTCTTAGCTATACATGTTCCCTGCAGATGTGACTTTCTACCCATGTGCTTTGCCCACATGTTCTTTGCATATATGTCCCTCCATATATATAGCCTATAGGTATCCATTCTTTCCAAAGATATATTACGTAAGTTTGTGGAACAACATATCATAGGCTCATGAGAGAGAATATTTCACTGCAATATTTTTTAGAATGGCATTTCATTATGGCCTTTGCTTTTAACTCTTCTTTTCCACTGGTTCAATATTAAAGGTAAACACACCATTGTGTCCTCATGCTATGGTTTTATAGGAATATGGACTCCTGGAATAGGTAAAACCTGGGAGAGCCATTTTCTGGGGGACTCAGCCTGAGTTTCAAGTAGGGGACATTGCCAGATGCTGCATATGAAATGGTGATTCAAAAAAATTCAATAAACATCTTAAATGTATGCAAAGTACAATGATAGGCATTGAGCATAGGAAGAAAAAAGCAAATGACAATCCATACCTTAATAAACTTTGTATTTTACAGATTCCTATCATATACACATACATAAATAAAGATAAAATAATTTGAGAAAGAAGAGAACAGTTAACCACTTGTGGAATCAGAAAACATTTCATAGAGGATGTTTGGTAGGAACTTAAAGGAAGCCAGGGAAACCAAGAGGATGCATTACAGGCATAGTGGACAGTCAGAAGAAATGCCTAGAGTTGAGAGATTCAGTGTCTTATTTGTGCAAGAGCAAGGAGAACATTCTCACTGAATCAAAGAGCACATGGCAGGCAGTAAGGGAAGGAATGAGAGGGCTAGGTTAGGATGGACTTTGAATGCCAAACAGAGCACTTTGTATTGGATCATGGAAGTGACGGAGAAACTACTGGAATTTATTGGATAAGGGAGTGACATGGTTAGAACTACATTTTAGGAAAATCACTTTGGAGGCTGAAGGAAGGATGGATTGGAGTGGGGAGAACTTGAGGAAGGCTGACCCACTCATATGTTATTGAAATAGTCATTGTATAAGGGGATCAGAGCCTGCACCAGCAAGATCGTAGTGTCAGAAAGGGGAAGGAGCATACTGGAAAATAGTTGCAATGGTGAAATGAACAAAGAAACTGGCTACAGATTGAATATGGGAGATGTCAAATTTTGCTAGGCTGTTATTTGTATAACAGCTACATATTCTACCATTGGGCTGTCCTGCCTGATACACAGAAGATAAGGGCCAGATCAGTTTCCAGGGAGTGAAGAACCTAACATGAGGGTAACATGGCACCCAGGCAGGTTCATCAAATCACAGTAGAAAATATTAACAGTATACCAGATCAATGATTAGGCAACTCAGTACTCAGGAAGCCCATTCCCCAGCTATATCACAGCAAAAGCTAGGGCAGCAGGAGGGAAGCAAAGCACTGAGATTTGACAGGAGGCCTGATACCACCATCAACAACAACATGTGAAAGACCTGTCAGGTATACAGAAAAGAATGGAGCCAATTCTGGGTTCAGAGCTGTGCTAGACAAAGCCAAACCTAAATCAAAGCACCCCAAGAGTGAGTCAAAATTCAGTGGTTCCTGCAGCAATTAAGGTCTAGACCTAGACAGTACATCTAAAGCAAGCAGAACCTGCCCATGCATTTTAAGAGAACAGAAAAGGGTGGAGTCTGACACCTAAGCACAAAGCCTCAATTCAGAAAAAAGGCTAGAGACATGGCCAAATAGAAAAAAAAAAATTGAACAAAAGAAATACTATGGGCTGAGAGAAGACCAAGTGATAAAACCAGGAAAAGAGAGCAAATTTACAAGTGCAATGGTTAGACCATATATGTCAACAGTTAGAAAAATGACTTTCTGATGATACAACAGCTGGAGAAAGAAGGAAAAGGAAAGACAAAGGAAAAAGGGAAAGACATATCCAACTAAACGCAGAAATCCAGAGAAAAGTCAGGAGAGAGAAGGAGGCTTTCTAAAATGAGCAATGCAAAGAAATAGAAGAAAACCATAGAATGGGTAAGGCAAGAGATCTCTTCCAGAAAATTAGAGCTATCAAGGGAAAGTTTCATATAAAAATGGGCATGATAAAAGACAAAAATGGTAGGGACTTAACAAAAGTAGAAGAAACGAAGAAGAGGTGACAAGACTATATAGAAGAACTATACAAAAAAGATCTTAATATCACCAATAACCACGTTGGTGTGGTCACTGATCTAGAGCCAGACATCCTTGAGAATGAATTCAAGGGGGCCTTAGGAAGCTTTGCTAACAACAAGGCTAGTGGACATAATGGAATTCCAGCTAAGCTATTTAAAATGCTTAAAGATGATGCTATAAAAGTGCTGCACTCAACTTATCAACAAATTTCAAAAACTCAATAGTGGCCACTGCATTGGAAATGATCAGTTTATGCCCCAGTCCTAAATAAGGGCAATGCCAAAGAATGTTTAAATTACCAAATAATTGCCCTTCTTTCACACACCAGCAATGTTATTCTTCAGATTCTACAAGCCAGACTTCAGTAATATGAATTGAATTGAAAATTACCAGAAGGGCAGGCTGATTTTTGAAGAGACAAAAGAAGTAGAGACCAAATTGCCAACATCTATGGAATTATGAAGAAAACAAGGGAGTTTGAGAAAAACATCTACCTGTGCTTCATTGTGTACACTAAAGCTTTTGCCTGCACAAATCACAACAAAATGGAGCAAGTCCTCAAAGAGATGGGAGTGCCAGAGAAGCTTGCTTGTCTTCTGAGTAACCTCTATGCAAACCGAGAAGCAATGGTTAGAACTGAACACTGAACAATTGATTGGTTTAAAGTTAAAAAAGAAGTGTGTCAAGGCTGTATATTATTACCTTTTTTATTTAACTTATATTTTGAGTACATCATGGAAAAGGTCAAGATGAATGAATCAAAAGCCAGAATTGGGGGTGCAGGGAGAAATATCAACTATCTCAGATATGCAGACAATATCACTCTGCTAACAGAAAATGAAGAATTAAGAAGGCTCTTGATGAAAGTGAAAGAGAAATGTAAAAGTTATCTTGAAATTTAACATCAAAAAGCTAAGATCATGGCAACTAGGCACATCACTTCCTGGCAAACAGTTGGAAAAGAAATGAAAGCACTGTCAGATTTTATATTTTTGGGCTCAAAGATCACTGCAGATGGCAACTGCAACCATGAAATTTAAAAATGCTTGCTCCTTGGAAGGAAAACTGGCAAATCTGGACAGCAAAATAAAAAGCAATGGTTTCACTGACAAATGTCTTGTATAGTCAAAGGCATGGTTTTTACAGTATGAGATTTGGACTACAAGACAAGTTGAACACCACACAATCAACGCTTTCTAACTGTAGTGCTGGAAAAAACTTTTGAGAATCTCCTGTACAGGAAGGAAATCAAATCAATCATTACTTAAGGAAATTGATTCAGGCTATTCACTGAAATGCCAAATGCTGAAGCTTAAGTTTAAAGATTTTGGTCATATAATGAGAGAACAGGACTCATTACAAAAGACCCTGATTTTGGGAAAGATTGAAGGCAAAAGAAAAGGGGATGACAGAGGATGAGATTTACAGATAGTGTCATGGAAGAAATGGACAGACTTCAGGAGATAGTGGAGGAGAGAGGGCCTCATGTGCTGTGTAGACACCATGGGGTCACAAAGAGCTGGATAGGGCTGAATGACTAAACAACAAGAACCAAAAGTTAGCCAGTGTCAAAAATTTATAAGCTGCCACTTAAGCAATCATTAGGGAAAATTTTCCATTTCTTAACACTTTCTTCAGCAAAATGGGTGAGGAAAGAGAGTGTACAGTTTTTTAAAAAATAGAGAAGCAATAAATCAATCCCGTGGCCCCCCAAAAAGAGCAAAGTACAAATTCTGAAAATCTAAGAAGAAATTAATAATACTGAAAGAAAAAAACTGATTTGAAAAATAAAACTAGAAACTTATTTGAGGGGAAAATAATACAATAAAAATGCAATATTTACCTAGTCTGACTGAAAAAGAGTGAGCTAAGCCAAACTATTTGTGCCAACAATGAAAAAATTCACAATCTGTTATTTAATAAAAGAAACTATCAAAACTATTTTGTCAAATTATATGTCAAGAAAAAGGACAGCTTAGGTGAAATGGATGAAATATACAAAACATGAAATACTCAGATAAATGGAACTAGATTAGTCTTTATAAATATATTCATTAATATATAATTATAATAAATACTAAAATATAATATATAATTATATTAATATATCAATTAATATTCTAATTATTTAATTAATTATAATTAGTAATATTGATCTATTTTACATATCAGGACAGTATCAGAAAATGAAATTGTACAAGATACAAACAAATTCCCAAGGGAGAAAAATAGACATAAAAATGAATTCTGGAAAATATTCAAAATACGATTAATTACAATATTATGGGAACCTATTTTCAAAATTAAGAAAAGAAAGAATCCTTCCAAACTCTATGGTAAAAATCAGTCTTACACTTGCAATGGGAATAAGTATGTTAACTTAGGCTGAGCAACCTCATTTTAAGTCTCTATTTTTTAACTAAGTAGTTATTGTGTAAGCAGTTTTTCTACACTAAAAATAACATAGTTTGGCAATGATGCAATGGTAGGTGTGCATTCCCTAAATTTTGTGTGTGTGTGTGTGTGTGTGTGTGTGTGTATGTCCCAAATTTGCTAAACAAATGATATATTTTTGCTAACAAAATTAGGAAACCAAAGTTTTGTTTATAGTTTCCTTTCATCGTAAATTTAGGTAGTGAATAATTAATCAGAACTTACCTAGTAATTTGCAATCATTAAGTCAGAATCATTAAAACTGACCAGAGGTAACAGCTATGAATTTGCTCCTAGATCAAGTCCAGAGCAGATTTTTGCATTTCCCAAACTCATAAATTTGAGTATACTGTGTTTGCTCAAGTGTAGCTCTGTTTGATGAAGACATGTCAGAACACCTCAGAGGGAGACGTACAGCTTCTGGCTGGAAGGAAGCTTGTGAGCACCAGGACATTATCAGGAATCAAGTGAATTTATTGCACCAAGAATTGGTGATTTATTCCTAGAGGTGTTGATGTTTGTACGGTTGAATAAATAACTGTATACTCTATGCTAATACAGTTTCACTTCATGCGCAGATGAGGTTAAATCTGAATTAATACATCAGCCTAACATAAATCAATTAGGTATGTGTCCTATACCCAATCCAGTGAGAAACAAAACAGAGAAAGAAAACTATAGACCTAATGAAAATCAATGATAAAAATATGAAGTAAAATATTAACAAAGATATTACAACATACTAAAATAATCATGCGATTGGATTTATAGCAGGAATGCACTGTTAGTTCAGCACAATGAAAATGAAAGATAATAGTTTATGATAATAACAAAAATTAATAAAAATCATGATTATATCAACAAATACTGAAAAGACTTTTGATAAATTCTGATACCTATTTTTGTTAACAAGCATTGCAAAGTACAATAAATTAGACATTTCATTAATGTGGAAAATAGTGTGTATCTAATAGCAAAATGAACATTATACATAAGAAAGGCTAGACACTTTTCCAGTAAAATCAGAGTAAACCATGGTTGCCCATTATCTTCTTTATTGTTTAACAAATACTAGCAAAAGGCTAACTATAGCTGTAAGATAAGAAGAAGAAATAAATGTAGTCCAAGAAGAAATTAAATATTCACTTTTTCACATGATGCTATACTATAACTCTGTAATCATCATAATTAGTTGGTTTTTCTTAAAAATAGAGAGGATCAATCCAGAAGCCGATGAACATGGCGGCATATTGTAAAACACACACACACACACACACACACACACACACACACAGAGGAAGATTTCACTCCACTAGTAAGAACTCATTATTTGCCAAAGTTGCTGAGAAAGCTGGAAAACAGCCTTGGCAGAAACCAGATGTAGACTAACTTTTCATTCCATAAACCTATATAAGCATCCACATGAATAAATAGCCATAAGAGGCCATATTAGAAAAAAATTAGGAGAGCAAGGAAAGAATTATCTTTCAGATTGATGAATGGGGGAATTAAGGAGGAAGATCACAGGAGACAAACAATTGTGATGCCATATAATTATTGAGTGTCATGTCCTAATATGATCTTTGTGCCTTAGCTTCTGCTAGCTTGGATCTATGTAGTTACTCTGGAAGGGACATCAGTGTTGGACTGGCTGCAACATCTGCCCAGAACTCACACTTTCAGATTCCTTCAGCTCAGTTTCCTGAGCTTTGAAATCCCCGGAGTCAGAAACTACACTCTCTTTACCTGGAATGGAAAAGAACAAGCAAAGGGGCCAAGGGCAGAGACCCTTTGGCTTCTGGGGGGAGAAGGTCCCAAAGCCTCCATCCTTAAAGCATGATCTCTCAATGACCATCTAATGAGAATAACTATGAAAACAGTAAGAGTGTGTGTGTGTGTGTGTGTGTGTGTGTGTGTGTGTGTGTGTGTGTGTGGGTGCAGGTGTGGGTGTGGGTGTGGGTGTGTGCGTGTTCATCCTTCGTTGCCAAAGAAGACCATGCCATCAGAGAAATAATGACATGACTTGCACTGGATTTTGTTTTGACTGAGGGAGGGTTGTGCAGGTCACCAGCCTCACTTCTCCTCCAGAGCCATCAGAATCCAGGGACCAGATATTCATCAGGATGACTGGAGATGACCCAGGAATGAGGCAGTTGGAGTTAAGTGACTTGCCCAAGGTCACACAGCTAGTGAGTATCAAGTCTGAGATGAGATTTGAACTCAGGTCCTCCTGATTCTTGCATTGGTGCTTTATCCACTGCATCACTTGTTTATTGTGATTAATAGAACACAGCCAGGTATCTGCTATCTGCAAATGATCCACATTCGCTCTAAGACACTTCCCTTTCATGCTGTTGTTACTATCCTGGAAGCAAACTTCTTCATTTATTAAAGTTCTATCAGCTAATCAAATTTATGTCCATGTGCCAAATACCAAATACCCATTACATTAATTATACCAAGAATTAGACACTACTAGCACCAATCAGTTGAAGAATGACTTAACCGACTGTAGTTTGTGAATGTAATGGAATAACATTGTTCTATGTGAAAAGATGAAAGGAGTGGTTTTAGAAAAATCTAGGAAGACTTTTTACGAACTGATGAAGTTTGTTAAGCAGAAACAGAAGACTAATTTATAAAACAACAACAGAATAAAGGAAAACAATTTTAAAAGATTTAAGAATTCTGCTCAATTCAATGGCTTATTATTATTCCAGAGGACCAATGATGAACTACAATTCTAGAGAAGAGATGTTGAATGAGGTGCAGAATAAAATGTATATTTTTGGAAATGGAGTGTGGGAATCTTTTTTAAACTACTGCTTGTAACTGGTCCTTGACTATTCAGATTTCTTACTGTTTGGTTTTTCTTTTTCCCCAATAGGAGTAGAGTGAGAAAGAGAGGAGTAAAGATAGGGTTAAAAAAAAGCAGAAAAAGAAAAGAGGGTCAATAAAGCATATTTTTAAAAATTAGACAGAAACCCAGAAATAACTAAGAAATATAAGTATCTTTGTAAATTACAATGAATTTCATGTTATAAATTTGTATTTAAATACAGTTATAAATAAAATCCCTATGTAAACCTCTTTTTCTATTCTACTATGAACATGAAAGTGTTGATTTCATTTTGCTTGTTAAACCCAGAATAAAAATAAATTTAATAAAATATCTGGCTCAGACCTATCTTTTTCTGTCTGATCTCATACTCTTCATGTATTTACCTCCATGATCCTAACATCTGCAGTATATTCGGGACCTAGATTGCCCTTGCTAGAATCCACCCTCCCGTCCCCTCACCTCTCCACCCTCAAGACTAATCTATTATTCAAGGCCTAATTTAAATATCATCTCTTCCTTATTTGCTAACTGGAAATGATTTCCCATATGATCTAAGAGAATATTTTGTTCTTCTTACGCAGTTATCTTATTCTAATTTTCTTCCATTTATCTGTATGAATTTCTCTAACGTGTAGTAGAACTTTTATTGGATCACAACTACCTTGTGAGTGTAGATCATGCCTTTATTTTTTCTTCTCTCCTGGAACTTAGTGAAATGTTACATCTAATGTTGAAGGAAGGAAGGAAAGAACGGAGCGAATAAATGAAAAAAAAAAGTGTGTTCTGTGAGAAAACCTGACTACTGTTTAAGTTCAAAGATATAAGAGGATTGGTTCGGAACCCAGAAGGCTTGCGTTCTTAAGCAGGCTAGGCTGTCTATTCTTTTTTGTGACTTTGAGGAAGTCATTTCATCTTTCTAGACCTCAGTTTCTTTATCATAAACTGAGGCAACTGTGCTAGAGGAGGTTCCTTCAAGCTATCAAACCTATGAAAAACTGGACACACGGACCAGACGCACCTGTGCTTGCCCTGCAGGCAAACGCGGAATAGAAAGAAAGGTCTTGAATGGCCCTTATAGATCGCTCCCATTACGACTTGTGCTTCCACATCTGGCGCGGCTTGGGTCCAGTGTAAACCTGACCTAGCGGGGAGCCAGGGCCAGTTAGGTAGAAGGGGGAGGTGGAAGATGGACCTCACCCCAAGGGAACCTGAGCTGCCCCTCCTGCCTCTCATTGCCCACACAACTAAGTGATTTCGGGGCTGGACCAGGAGCTGGGAGTGTTTCAGGCAGCGTTGGCTGTCATCAGTTCTCCGCTCACCTGCAGGGGTTTCCCATTCACAAGCTCCTGGCTGGTTGCTAAGGACGCCGTTGGGTCCGCCTGAGGCTTGTGCAGGAAGCGGGGAGAGCGAAGGTTCCTGGGGCACTGTTGTGTCAGGGGGAATTAGAATGCAAGCTCTGTTTCCGGGGTGGGGGAAGTTGCGGGCTGGAGGCCGCATGTGGCCTTCTAAATCCTCAAGTGCGGCCCTCAATCATTCCAAGGCCCGCACTTGAGGCTCTTGGGGGCCACGTGTGTCCCTCCAGGTCGCAGGCTTCCCGCCTCTGCTCTGTTTCCTACCGCGCATCCTTATCGGCTTTTATCATAGAGAAGATATTAGAGACACATCTGGCTCACCTGGTAGAGGGATAGAAACGCAGCTCTCCTTAGGACATGGCCTTCATTACCCTCCTTCCTTTTTCTCCTACTCCCTTTACTTTTTGGTACCGGAAACCTGATAATAATGACCTCTTTGAACAGTTTTTTTCATGTATCTAACATGAATACACGTTGGAAAAGTGTATTTCCTAGATGAGCACTCTCTCCAGGGTTACTTCCCCAAAATGCACAGGCTTTGGTGGGAAAGACCCAAGTTGTTGGTGGCTGCTTTTCACTGTTATTCTAGAGAGGTAACTAGGTGGGTGAGATTTCAAGTACAGGCAAACACAGTACTTTCCACTGATTATCAGTTAATTAATCAGATTTAATAGATTCAATTAAATTTTAGAAAGTTTATTTACTAAGCAAATACAGTTGTTACATAAACACCCCCACCAAACTTACTGAAATTTACCACATATGGCCAAGGGGTAAAGTCACAACTCCTTGTTATTGAAGGTTCTTTTCTCTCTTCCAGGACTCAGCATGAAGGTCCCCTTAGGTAGCACCCCTGCGGAGCACCATGGATTGCTGAGTTCTGAAACTACCTCTCCTGGTGTGTCTAGTTCCTCAGTGTGTCTCTCAGATCTCAGGGGAAAAGCTGTCCACAGTCATTGTTCCTTTGACGTTGTTTGACACAGATTTTGAAGTTCACAACATCATCATCTAATCAGTGGGGAGGGACGGAGGAGAAAAACTGTGTTCTCCCCACTGCCCCCCAAAAGGGGAATTCTATCTTAGAAGTTCCTCATAGCCTCTACAGGATGCACTACTATTTCATGTCCACACAGTTTCTCTACAGTCTCCTGCTATGTTTTTTCTCCCTCACACCTTTTTTTTAACTTCCTTTTATGTGTTTTCTTCCTCTACTAAAATGTAAGCTTTTTGAGGGCAAGAAGTTTCTTCTTGTATTGCCGGGATTTAGGTTAGAGTCAGCTACATAGTGAGGATCTAATAAATATTTGTTGACTCACTGACAGATTTCACTACTGGACTGACCTGACTCTCAAATGCCTAATTCTGAACTGGCTTGTTATACATAAAACAAGTTATGCCTGACTTTTTCAGCCACAAGGCTATGAGGGTCATCTATCTTTTTCCAATCACTAAAGCACTTAACTCTTCCCAGAATGATTAGGACTTCCTTCTGACTCATCTACCCCTTTGATTAAATGAATGATGGATTCAGTTTGTTGAAAGTGAGTTATTAGAAGAACATAATTGATTCCATGTTCTTCTATTTATCAGCCATTTTGCTGTCTATGGCCCCTTTGAGAACTGCAAGACCAGCTGCAGCAACTGGTTTCCTTTAGTGTCTTCTTTCCAGTTCTAACTGGTACAAAAAGACTTAAGTGGTAAAAAGTAGGATTTCAGAGTCTCTGAAATGTCCCCCTTCTTTATCTAGTCTGACTTTTAGTTCCCTGTGATTTAGTGTAACCAGATATAACAAGGACAGTTTGTGACAACAAACCCCAAAACCTGAAATAGTTTTACAAAGAAATTTATTAGACCATTTGATGGAAAAACTTAGCCAAAAAGAAGAGGTAACTAGTTCTTACCAGGTTCTGGAAAGTTTACATTATATAGGATTTTGACAAGGGTATTCATATGTGAGTCAAACAAATTACCTGAAGGGAGCCCAAAATATGAGCTTACGTTGACCCAAAGCAAGTCCTACATATAAGGACCCATGTCAAGAGTGCTTTGGGTGGATCTAGGAACAGGGGGAACTCCGCCCCCCCCTCAAAAAAAATGTGTAGCCATCTCCATCAATCCTGGAGAGTTACTAAGGTCAGGCAACATTCAGAATATAAGCAACCTCTAATCACATAAAGTTGGATTTAAACAGTATAAAATTTTCCCCAAAGAATATAATTAGTCATTTTTTCCAGAATTTTCTTCTTTTTAAAAAAATAAAATTAAGCTCCATCTTCTCTCCCTACCTCCCTTCCCACCCACTCCCACTGAGAAGGCAAGCAATTCGATGTAGGTTATACAGATATAGTCATGCAAAACACTTCTGTAACAGTCATGTTGTAAAAGACTGACTATATTTTTCCTCCATTCCATCGTGCCCCCCATTTATTCTATCCTCTCCTTTTACCATCCCTCTTCCAAAGCATTTATTTCTAATTAATCCCTCTTCCCTTTTGCCTTCCCTTTGTCTCCCCAACCCCTACTTATCCCTTTCTCCCTTACTTTCCTGTAGCGTAAGATAGATTTTCATACCAAATTGAGTGTGCATACTATTCCTTCCTCAAGCCAAATGTGATGAAAATAAGCTTCACTGTTTCCCTGTCACCTCTCCCCTCTTGCTGTCCATTCAAAAAATTTTTTCTTTCCTTTTGTATGTGAGAGATAATTTACCCCATGCTATTTCTCCCTTTCTCCTCCTAATATCTTCCTCTCTCACCCCTTAATTCATTTTTTTTTTCAGATATCATCCTTTCATATTAAACTAACCCTGGTGCCCTCTATCTATCTGTCTATCTATCTATCATCTATCTAGCCATCAATCAATATGTATAATTCCTCCAATTATCGTAATACTGAGAAAAGTCTCAAGAGTTACAAATATTATCTTTCTATGTAGTAATGTAAACAGTTCAACTTTAGCTAGTCCCTTATGATTTCTCTTTCCTGTTTACCTTTTCATGCTTCTCTTGGTTGTTGTATTTTAAAGCAAAATTTTCTATTCAGTTCTGGTCTTTTCATCAAGAATACTTGAAATTCCTCTATTTCATTAAATGACCATTTTCCCCCTGAAGTATTATACTCAATTGTCCTGGGCAGGTGATTTGTGATTTTAATCCTAGTTCCTCTGACCTCCAAAATACCATATTCCAAGTCCTTCAGTCTTAATGTAGAAGTTGTTAGATTTTGTGTTATTCTAACTGTATTTCCATATATTGTGAGTTGTTTCTTTCTGGGTGCTCTTCTTGATCTGGGAGATCTGGAATTTGGCTACAATATTCCTATGAGTTTTCCTTTTAGGATCTCTTTCAGGAGGTGATCAGTGGATTCTTCCCATTTTTATTTTACCCTCTGATTCTAGAATATCAGGGCAGTTTTCCTTGATAATTTTTTGAAAGATGATGTCTAGGCTCCTTTTTTGATCCTGGATTCAGGTAGTCCAATAATTTTTAATTTGCCTCTCCTGGATCTATTTTCCAGGTCAGTTGTTTTACCAATGAGATATTTCACATTGTCTGCTATCTTATCATTCTTTTTATAATTTCTTGATTTTTCATAAAGTCATTAGCTTTCATCTGCTCCATTCTAATTTTTAAAGAATTATTTTCTTCAGTGGGATTTTGGACCTCCTTTCCTATTTGGCCAATTCTGTTTTTGTAAGGCATTCTGCTCTTCCTTGGCTTTTTGGATCTCTTCTGCCATTTTGGTTAGTCTATTTTTAAGGTCTTTTTTCTTCAGCACTTTTTTGGGTTCCCTTTAACAAGCAATTGACTCATTTTTCATGATTTTCTTGCATCACTCTCATTTTTCTTCCCAATTTTTCTTCTAATTCTCTTGCTTGGTTTTCAAAATTCTTTCATGGCCTGAGACCAATTCATATTTTTCTTGCAAGCTTTGGATATAGGAATTTTGACTTTGTTTGTCCTTCTGGTTGTATGTTTTGATCTCTCTTATCACCAAAGTAGTCTGATTTTTTTTTCCAGTTTTTTGCTCATTTCCCCAGTCAATTACTTCCTCTTCAGCTCTTTGTCAAGGTAGAATTCTGTTTACAGTGGGGGTGGGGGTGTATTATCAGCTGTTCAATCTCCCCCCCAATCTATGGGCCTAAAACTTCAGAAACAGACACTGCTATGGTTGCTGCTGCTACTGCTGCCTCAGGCTCCTCCACCCCCTCCACTGCCCCTAGGCTCAGGCCAGACCATTCTACTCTCTCACACAGGTCCAGCCAGGTTTTTTTTCCCACTAAACTTCCAATTTGTCCTTGGTATTTTGTGGTTGTGAAGTCTGTAAATCTGGAAATTGCAGGAGCCAGTGATTCATTTCCCTCAGGTCTACTCAGAATCTGTCTGTGTCAGTGTGTCCTATGCTCTGCTCCCAGTACAACACCATAGAAACTTCCCCATCAACCTTCCAGGCTGTCTTGGACTGGAGATTTGCTTCATTCTCTCATTCTATGGAGTTCTGCAGCTCCAAAATTTATTTAGTCAATTTTTACAGGTATTAGGCTGGGTTTGGGGTGAGGACTCTAGCAAGTCTCTGCTTTTACTCCATCATCTTGGCTCAACCTCTCTCCAGAATTCCCTTCTTTTGGGCTTTTCATTCTCAAAATTCTAATACTCCAAAAGCATAATTATGGGGGAAAAAAACCCCAAAACGTTAGGTTAAGTATCAAAGGGGGAAACAAAAACATTAGGTTAAAATATCAAAGGGGATTAATTAAAATAATTGAAATCAAAGGAAAAGTCTTTATGATCCAACTTGTCTAAAGCTTGATGTAATTTGTCTAGGGAGAGATAGGACTCATGACAAATTTCTCCCAGTATCTCATGATCATAAGAATTAAATTGAGTAAGCATTAGTGATTATAAATTAAGGAACTTAAACTTTCACTAGGAAACAAGTACACTACAATCATGAATGAATATCACAAAAATCCTAATCTCATGTTTCATTCAATGTCATAAAAGTTGAACAAACTTGTTAAATAGAGATATAATCTCATAAATCCCTTAAAGAGATAAACCTCATTAACCAGATCCTATAGGTAAATTGCCAGGTTTCAGGTTAAACTAATCAATAGTGATTTAGAACATTTATCACACAATTATGTGGCTTTGATTTCTTCTAAAACTGCCTTCTAAAACTAAATACTTCTAAAATTCATACCCTTTGACCATTTATCAATTGGGGAATGACTCATATTCTTATAAATTTGGCTCAGTTCTCTATATATTTTAGAAACGAGGTCTTTATCAGAGATACTGGATGTAAAAATTGCTTTCCTGTTTTCTACTTTCCTTCCAATCTTGGGTGCATTAGTTTATTTGTGCAAAAACTTTTTAACTTAATGTAATTAAAATTATCCATTTTGCATTTCATAATGTTCTCTGTCTCTTGTTTGGGCATATATTCTTTTCTAACAATCTGACAGGTAAATTATTATTTACTCTCCTAATTTGCTTACGGTATCACTCTTTCTGTTTAAACCATGTATCTCTCCATTTTGACTTTATCTTGGTGTACAGTATGAGATGTAGGCCTACAACTAGTTTCTGTCATACAATTTTTCAGTTTTTGTCCAATAATGAGTTCTTATCCCAGAAGCTGGAGTCTTTGGGTTTACCGAACAGTAGATTACTATTGTCATTTACTACTATATCTTCTGTACCTATACTATCCCACATATCCATCACTCTGTTTCCTAGCCAGCACCAAATGCTTTTTATGATTGAAGCTTTGCAATATAATTTGAGATCTGGTACAGCTAGGTCACTTTCCTTTGCACTTTTTCATTAATTTTCTTGATATTCTTGACCTTATATTCTTTTAGATGAGTTTTATAATTTTTCCTATATAATAATTTTTGATAGTTTAATTGGTATGGCACTGAATAAGTATTTAATTTAGGTAAAATTTTCATTTTTATTATATTATCTCAGTCTACTCAGAAGTAACTGATATTTTTTTCAGTTGTTTAGATATGACTTTATATGTGTGAAAAGTGTTTTGTGATTGTGTCTATATAGTTCCAGGGTTTGTCTTGGCAGGTAGACTTCCAAATATTTTATATTGTCTAGTTACTTTAAGTGAAAGTTCTCCTTATATCTCTTGCTGCTGAGCTTTGTTAGTAATATAGAGAAATATTGATGATTTACATGCATTTGTTTTTACCCTGCAGCCTTGCTAAAGTTAATTGTTTCAAGTAGGTTTTTAAGTTGATTTTCTAGGATTCTCTAAGTATACCATCACATCATCTGAAAAGAGTGATAGTTTTGTTTCCTCCTTGCCTATACTACAATTTAGATTTCTTTTCTTATTGCTAAAACTAACATTTCCAGTACGATATTGAATAACAGTGGTGAAAATGGACACAACTGTTTCACTTCTGATCTTATTGGAGAAGGTTCTGGCTTATTGCCATTACATATTTTGCTTGTTTATGGTTTAGGATCGATGCAACTTATCATTTTAAGGAAAATTCCATGTATTCCTATGCTCTCTAATGTTTAATAAGAATGTATGGTGTATTTTGTCAAAACCTTTTTCTGCATCCATTGATATTATCATATGATTTCTATTATTTTTATTATTTATATAATCAATCATGCTGATAGTTTTCCTAATATTGTACAAGCCCTGCATTCATCGTATAAATCTTACCTGGTCATAATGTATTGTCCTCATGATAAATTGCTGCAATCTCTTTGTTAATATTTTATTTAAACCTTTTGCATTAATATTCATTAGGAAAATCATTCTATAATTTTCCTTCTCTGGTTTGACTCTTCCTGGTTTAGGTATCAGCATCATACATGTGTCATAAAAGGAATTTGTCAGGATTCCTTCTTCACCTCTTTTTCCAAACAGTTTTTATAGTACTGGAATTAACTGTTCTTTAAAGGTTTGGTAGAATTCACTTCTAAATCCAAATGGTCTTGGAGAATTTATCTTAGGGACTCCATTGGTGACTTGTTCAATTTATTTTTTAAAATGCAGCTAAGTATTTTATATCCTTATATGATATTCTGGGAAATTTATATTTTTATAAATATCGATGCCACAAAGATTTTCAGATTTATTGACTCATAGTTGGGCAAAATAGCTCCTAATTATTCCTTTCATTTCGTCTTCATTGGTGGTGAATTCCCATTTTTATCATTTGTAAAACTGGTAATTTTGTTTTCTTTTTTTTTAACAAATAAATCAGTTTATCTATTTCATTGTTTTTTCATAAAACCAGATCTTAATTTTATTTATTAGTTCAACAGTTTTCTTAATTTCAATTTTATTAATCAGGATCTTTCCTTGATCACAGCTTTCAGGTGGAGGAATATTTTTTTTTAGAGTCTTCTGTGAATTAATTGCTTAACAGCAGAATGTCCAGCACAGATCATCATAACTGCCAAATAGTTATCTGTGCAAAATAGTATATATAGTGTTTAAGTACAAATGGGAAACATGATTTTTTTAGAAATAAATACTTAGACACAAATTTATGGTCCTACAAAAAAGCATTTAAACTAGATGGTCAAAGTTGATCTGCCTCCTTGGATCCACAGAAACTGTTATTTTCCCAAAAAATACACTGAATCATCATCAATTCCACTATATGAATAATGCATCACAATAAATGAGTCCCTTTTTCTAAGAGCATTTTCTGACTCCTCTACAAACATGATCTGGCCTGGAGAAAAAGACAACAGGAATTTCTTGAAGGTCAGTGGTTCAAAATGTTAAGTATGGTTAAGTATTCTATATGATCTATATTCACTGCTTCCTTAGTTAGGATATACTTAGATTACTTTCTTCAATTCATCATATAGGACAAGCACGAAAGCTCCACCCATGCCTCTAAGAACATTGGACCAAGCACTCTTGAAGAAAGATTTACCACTCTCCTCTTAGCAATTTTCTTCCAGCAGTCAATTGTCCCAGTGTACATGATATCAGCTCTATTGTGCCCAGACTGCATCATCATTTGTCGCCTTACCGTATCAAAGGGATAAGAGACCATACCTGCTACAGCAGTCACTGATTATGCAATCATCCAATTTATCACAATATAAGTGTTCTTGGGATCGAGAGCATACCTTCTGCTGCAACACAGATGCCAAAGTAAGCTACTGTATAGGTAATCATATCCTGTACCGAGACATTGAAACCTTGATATAAGCAACGGATTCCATCAGAGTTGGTGCTTTTCACAAGGCAATCTCCCAGGCTTTTGAATTCCCACTCAGTGCCAGATTTCCCAACATCAGCTGCCAAGCAGGTTCTCATAAAATCCAAGGGGTAAACAAAACGGAGAGAAGTGGCTCCAGCTGCACCACCAGAGGTAAGATTGCCAACAAAATACCTCCGAAACTGTGTGTGATCGTCCACTCCTCCCCAAAACACCAGCTTATACTTATTTTTAAAGACAAAGTTAAGGGGCTGGGGGGGGGGGGTGGTAATATCTGATGACATTTGTTAAGTTACCCCATCAGAAGGAAAGCACCCCTTGTTCCTTTGGAATTCGGACTATACAATCCATTATGCCTTTGTACTGCTTATCTGCAGCAATTTGTTTACTTGCATGCTGCACCTGCAATAGTAGCTTAACTCTCTCAATGGGGGCCACTGCGATCTTGGAGACAAGATCCTTCCTGGCAGCAGCGATGCCACTGGCCAGGAAGTCCTTGGCAAAGGAGATGGCCTGTTCTGTCATGGTTTCCCGAGGGGGAAAGTGTTGGAGTTGGAGAAAGAAAGCCAGGTGAGAGAGGGCAGAAAGCTGGGGCTGGAGGAATAATTCTTAAATTTTCTTTCCTGTACCTATTTTCCAGGTGAGCTATTTTTCCAATGACATATTTTATACCTTCTTCTATTTTCATGACATTGCTCTCTTATTTCTTTTACTAGCTGTCATGATAATGTAGAGAGAGGAGAATATCGAAGATCATAGGATGTCCAATTCCATTGAGAAGTTAAGAAGGATGGGCATTTGTAGTGCCAATGAGATATTCACAGCATCTATGGAGGCCATGAATATGCCAGCACAGTTCTGAATTGCAAAATACAACAGGCTCTCCACATGGAAGACAGAACCAAAACATTTATTCAAACACCAGAAAGCTGAATCCCCAAACCAGAAAACCAAATCCATCATAGCAACAAAGAAATCCATAGAAAATAACAATGCAAGGGGTACTACCATTCCCAAGCCTTCCCTCTGTTAGACTTCCCACAAACAGGTTCCCTTAAACAAAATCACAAACAAGCTCTCCCACTCACACTAGTTGTTGCCCCAGCTGCCTACTTTCTTGTCCTTCCCAGTTCTGAGTAGTTGGACCAACTTTCTCTTAGCTCTTCTCTGGCTCTGCCTCTTCCTGTTTCACCCTTCCTGATCCACCCCTTCCTGTTTCACCTAATCAGTAAGCTCTCCCACCAAAGGCTGCATGTGACCCAAACTCATGTGACTTAGGTTTCCATGTGACTTATGTAGATCACATAGGACTATTAATGTATGGGAAAAATTTTCCCATTCCATTAAAAATACATTAGTAACACAGCATTGCAAAAAGACTTTTAGATTTGCCTATTAAGAAATAAATGAAGGGACAGGAGCATCCCTCAGCTCACTTCATCAGCTTAGCAACATCTCCATCATGTCCTTCAGTGCTGACCAGATTGCTGACTTCAAGGAGGCTTTTCTCCTCTTTGACTGTACTGGCAAAAGCAAGATCACAGTAAACCAAGTTGATGATGTACTGTGTGCTCTGGGTACCAATTCAACCAATGAAGGGGTCAAGAAAGTTCTGGGGAATTCTAGCAATGAAGAGCTGAATGCCAAAAAAAATGAGTTTAAGCAGTTCCTGCCCATAATGTAGGCCATTTCCAACAATGAGGACCTTCATTGAGGGTCTGTGTTTTTTTGACAAGGAGGACAATGGCACAGTCATGGATGCTGAACTTCACCATATGCTAGCTACCTTGAGTGAAAGGATGAAAGAAGAAGAGATGGAAGCCTTGTTGGCAAGTCAAGAGGACTCCAATGGCTGCATCAATTATGAAGACTTTGTCAAAGACATCACGTCCATATAAATGGAACTCTCAAGAACAAGTGACCTCCATGAAGACTGACTGGAAACTAAGCTATGAACTTTAGGAACATTCACATTCAGCTTTCCAGATCAGTTGACCAACAAGGTAGGAAAAAAACAAAAGAATTTGGACTATACTATATTGAAGGCCTCCCCAATTTTTTATCCACCTTTTGAGTTTCCTTCAAATCCTCAAGTAGTATTTCTACTGCACAAGCCAAATATCTGCAGAAGCAAATAACCTGGACAAAGTTTCTACAGGTCTCAAGTCTAAGTTATTTCTCTTTTCATGCTATCCACCATGGGTAAATGTGTACCCTTGACAGAATCTAACAATCAATAAATCACTTTGATCACTCAAATAAAAAACAAGAAATGATGAGTTTAAAGGGAATATTTTCAGTTGAGTTGAGGTTGAAAGCCAAACTACAGAGAATTAGGAGGGCAAGTGGAAAGAAAGTGGAAGCCCTAATTGTAGATGACCTTCATGGGCAATATGGCCATAAAAGGGAGGCAAAATATACAACAGTTAGTGGGAATAGACAGATGAAGTTAAGGTTTTTTTATGATGGCAATAACAAGGGAGCCAACAGGAATTCAGTCAGTAGACAGGGAGAGACTGAAGATTAGAATGGAGATGGAAGAAGAGGCAATCTGTATAGAGAAGCTACAATAGAATGGGATCAATTATGCATGTATAGGGGGTTTGCCTGAGCAAGAAGAACTACATTTTCATGTGAGACAAGAGTGAAAGAGGAGATTGTGACAGAAAAGTGAAGAAAGAGATAATGGCAGAAATGTTATGAGAGGAGGAAGAGGGGAGAAAAGTGAATGGCCTCAACCATTTCAATTTACATATGAAACAAAGTTCTTAGCTGAGAGGACAGGGAAAAAAAGAACCATGAGAAGACATAGATGCTTTCATTATCTGTAGTGCCAATGGGATATTCACAGAACCTATGGCAGCCATGAATGGGCTGGTGCAATTCTGAATCATGAAATACAACACACTCTCCACGTGGAAGACAGAACCAAACATTTATTCAGACCCCAGAAAGCCAAATCCATTATAGTAACAAAGAAATCTATACATGATAACAATACAGAGTGCAACACCATCCCCAAGACTTCTCTCTGTTAGGCTTCCCACAAACAAGGTCCCTTAAACAAAATCATAAACAAGTTCTCTCACTCATGCTAGCCAGCTGCCTGCTTTTCTCTCTCAATCACTCTGACAAATTTCCTCTCAGCTCTGCTCCAGCTTTGCCTCTTCCTGTTTCACTTTTCCTGCTCCACCCCTTCCTGTTCCAAGTAACTCAACTCATATGACTCAGGCTTCCCTGTGACTTAAGCAGCTCACATGGGCCTATTAATAGATGGGGGAGACCTTCCCATTAAGAAGTAAAATTACATTAACAATAAGCAAAAATGCATTATCCATACATTATCCTACAGGGAGAGAGGCTATTTGCTGAATGTTCCCCATTGTCAATTATTTCATGCTTGATCCCATGTTCAAGAGAATTAAATTTATTTTTTCATCATGCTACAAAAATTGTTTATAATACATGGATAAACACTTGGATACATGGATAAACAATTCAACTCAGTGGATAGTTTACTCTCTAGAAGATGAGATTCAACTATTGAAAATGTTAATTTTGATAAAAAATGAAAGTAAGGTTATCTGAGGAAGGGGGTAACATGGTCATGTATGTAGGCAGTATGGATGCAGCTAGTAGACAGGGAGACATTAAAATTAGAGCAGAGATGGAAGAGGAGGCAATCTGTGGGGAGAAGCCATTTGGTGGGTATTTATTGTCACTCTTGTTTTTCCTCCTGTAAAGTCCTATTCTCATGTCTTGTTATGGCAAAGTTATGATGAGGGAGTACAAGCTTTGCCTCAAAACAGACCTAGCAAAAAATTTTAAGTTTGTCAAAGATCAGCACAGTCAAATTCAAAGGACTTGATCACCAGGTTAGTCACAAGGTGATGAATATTTTTGGATATAGTAATTCATGAAGATACACTCTTATGGCATTGTATTGGTGTGTGGAGCAGTACACATAGAAGAGAGGTGGCAGAGTGTCCTACATAGGGCAGGGAAACTATATCTTACTAAAAAGTTACCATAGACAATGAAATAATATTAATACCAAATATATAAGCACCAAATGACATAGCATCAAAATTGTTAAAGAAAAAGTGAAATGACTAACTAGAGGAAATAGACAGTTACAATATACTATTGAAAGACCTCATTTTACTCGCCTCAGAAACAGAAAAAAACTCATTAGAAAGTAAACAAGAAAGAAGTTAGAGAGATGAACAGAATTTTATAAAAATTAGATAAATTAGATATTAGATATAAGAATTAGATATTTCTGGAGAAAACTGAGTGGGAGTACAAAAAACTGTACCTTTTAGTTTCTGACTGGCAAATTATTATCAAATAAATTATCTGTAAGTCATCTACTATAAAAGCAAATATTGAGGGAAGTGCCTGTTTTGGTCAACTAGTGGAGCTGTTCCAGTCTTGATGCCACATTGAAAGGCATGTTTACAGAATAAAGTATATGTAGAAGGTGATAAGGATGGTGAAAGATATATATCAAATAAGGAATAAGAGCAATTAGAAATCTTTAGCCTTGAGAGAACATATTTTAGTTTGAGAGCAGAGATGTAATAGTTTCTTCAAATATATCTTAGGATCTTCAAATATATCTTAGAATCATATATTTAGAATTAGAAGGAATCTTGAAGGTCAATGTAGTTCCACCCCTAATTTTATGGATTAAGAAGCTGAGACCTTGAGTAATAAAGTGACTCATCCAAGGTCATGGAGCAACAGATAAGAGAGACAGGACTGCATCCTGTCTATTTCCCAGTTGAGCATTCTTCTATTGTATCCTGTACCACCTCGCTTCGGAAGGAGAAGTGAGGCTGGTGACCTCATAGCCCTCCCTCACTCAAAACAGAGTCAAGTAAAAGTCATGTCTTCATTTCTCTGATGTCATGGTTTTCTTCTTCAAAAATGAAGGACGAACACAACCTGTGAGTAGAGCGAGCTGCCTGAGTGGGGAACCCAGGTAGCTGGGTAACTCAGCTCATCCTCTGACTTCTGTCACCCTCTCTTCCTTCCTTCCTTCCTTCCTCCTTATTTAAACCCAATTCACTCTGAAGGCTCTAGGTTGGACAACAATAGGACCCTGATCAAGTTCCACTTAATGGCTGACTTAGAGTGATTATCAATAGTAACAGCTGCTCTTTCCTTCCCAGTGTGATTTAATTACATTTTTTTTCTTTTGGCTCAATAAAAGGGCCATTCTCTGACCACTTCTTAAAGAGGCCTATTCACTCAATGAGCATTACCTCCCTCTAAGTGAGTACCTCAAAAAGCCCAAGTCTCCCATTGAATCCTGGGTCATCTCCCATCATCCTAAGGAATATCATGTCACTGGATTCAGATGACTCTGGAGGAGGAGTGAGGCTGGTGACCTGCACAGAACCTCACTCACTCAAAACAAAGTCAAGTGCAAGTCATGTCATTACTTCTCTGATGCCATAGTTTTCTTCAGCAATGAAGGATGAGCACAACACAATAACAACACTATAGCAAACAACATGGCACCTTCACAAAAAGAAAGGCCATATTTTTGAGTAGAAAAATCTCATAACCAAACACAGAAAAAGAGAAATATTAAATGTAGTCTTCTTGGACCATAATGCAATAAAATCTATAATCAATAAAGGGCCTTAGAAGCATGAATTAAAAAATAATTTGAAACTAAATAATCTAATCCCAACAAATGAGTGGGTCAAGAAATAAATCATAGAAACAATCAATGATTTTATTAAAGATAATGAGAACCATGCAAAAACATATCAAAATTTGTAAGAGGGGAAAATTCATATCTTTAAATGCTTAAATCAGTAAGTGAGAGAAAGAGTAGATCAATGAATTGGTCATGCAACTAAAAAAAAAATCTAGAAAAAGAAAAAATTGAAAATTTCCAATTAAACACCAAAATGGAAATCCTAGAAATGAAGAGATTAATAAAATGAAAGTTAAAAATTGAATTAATACAATCTAGAGCTGGCTTTATGAAAATACCAATAGAATAGATCAGTCATTGGTTAATTTGATTAAAAAAAGAAGAAACACAAAAACTAAATTGCCTATACTAAAAATGGAAAGGGTTACTGCACTACCAATGATGATGAAATTAAGGTAATTATTTTGCCCAGTTATTTGCTGATAGAACTGATAACTGAAATAAAATAAATGAGTATTTCAAAAATATAACTTATCTAGATTAATAGAAGAGGAAACAGAATACTTAAATAATCCTATTTTAGATAGAAATTAAGCAAGCCATAAACAAGCTCCCTAAGAAAAAATGCCCATAACCAAATAAATTTATAGGATAACTAACAAATTTTTATGAAATAATTAATTCTCTTATTATATAAACTGCTTCAAAAATAGGTAAAGAAGCAATTATACTAAATACCTTTTACAGCAGAAATATGATTTTTATACCTAAACCACAAAGAACAAAAACAGAGAAAGAATACTACAGACTTAATGAATATTCATGAGAAAAATTTAAATAAAACAGCAAGGAGATGAGCAAAATATTACAAAGGTTATAAGGTATGATCAGGTGGGATTTATAACAGGAATGCAGGGCTGGTTCAATCTTAAGAAAAGAATAATAACAATTGGCCATACAAATATCAAAATTAACATATTAATAAGAAAAACAGCAAAAGTTATATGATTATACCAATAGATGCATAAAACACTTTCAACAAAATGACATATACATTCCTATTCAAAGCCCTAAAAAAGCATAGGAATTACTAGAGCTTTTCTTAAAACTGATAAGTGGTATCTATCTGAAATAAAAAGTAAACTTTCTCTCTAATGGGGAAAAACTGGAAGCCTTATCAACAAAACTGGGGTGAAGAAGGATGTCTATTATTATTGATCAGTATTGTGCTAAAATGCTTACCACAGTAAAAAGACAAGACAAAGATGCTGAAAGACTAAGTCTAGGCAACGTGAAAATAAATTTATCTTTCTTTGCAGATAATATGATGATATAGAGAATCTTAGAAAACCAAAAAAATTAACAATTTTATCAAAGTTGAAGAATGTAAAATAAATCCTCAAGAATCATCATAGAAATTACATATTACCAACAAAACCTAGCAGGAAGAGATAAAGAAATTCTATTTTAAGTAACAGTATAAGATACTTGGCAGTCTACCTGTCAAGGCACAACAAGGAACTACAGGAATTCAATTATAAAACATTTTTCACACAAATAAAGATAAATCTAAATAATTGGACAACTATGAATTGCTAATTAATAAGCTTAGCCAATATAATAAAAATGACAATTCTAATTAGGTTAATTTGCTTATTTATAACTATACCATTTGCACTATCTAAGAATCATTTTATAGAGTTAGAAAAAAAAAATCATCTGGAAGAACAAAAGGTTCAGTCAGCCTGGCAGTATCAGATTTCAAACTAATATTGCAAAGCAGGTAATCATCAAAAGCATCTGGTATTGGTTAAGAAATAAAGTGCCACAGCAGTGGAATAAATTAGATACACAATACACAGTGGTAAATAACTATAGTAATCTAGTGTTCGATAAAGACAAAGATGCAAGCTTTTGAGACAAGATTTATTCATCATTTGAAAGAAATTGCTGAAGCCAGAAAGCCATTTGGCAGAAAGTAAGAACAGACAAACACTTCACACAGTGTACCAAAATAAGGTCAAATTTGGTAAAAGATGTAGATGTAGAGGACGATATCATAAGCAAAGTAAGGGAACGTGAAAAAATTTACCTGTCAAATCTATGGATAAAGGAAGAGTTCATGACCAAATAAGAGATAAAAAAGATCACAAGAACTAAGATAAATAATTTTGACTCCATGAAATTAAAAAGGTTTTACACACACACACACACACACACACACACACACACACACACATACAACTGAGACAAATTTATAAAAAACAAAAATCATTCCCCAAGTGATAAATGGTCAAAGGATATGAACAGACAGTTTACAGAAGAAAAAAAATCAAAATTATCAAGAATTATATATTTTTTAAATGCTCTAAATTACTAGTGATTAGACAAATGAAAATTAAAATAACAGGCATTCCCTCACACCTATCAAGTTGGCTACTGTGACAGAAAAGGAAAATAATAAATGGTTAAGGGATGTGGAAAAACAAGGATACTAATGCCCTGTTGACAGAGTTGTGAACTGGTCTAATTATTCTGGAGAATAATTTGGAACTATGCCCAAAGGGCTGTAAAACTACATACCATTTGACCCAGAAAAACCTCCACTAGGTCTTTATCATCAAAGTCATTAAAGAAAAAGGAAAAGGTCCTATATGTATAACAATATTTATAGCAGTTCTTTTTGTGATGGTAAAGAAATTGGAAATTGAGGAGATATCCATCACTTGGGGGATGGCTTAACAAATTTGTTATATCAGGAAATTTGTGCTATAGGAAACGACAAGCAGGATGGTTTCAGAAAAATCTGGGAAGCTTTATATGAAATAATGTAAAATCAAAAACTAGGAAAATGTTGTACACAATAACATCAATATTGTACAATAATCAACTGTGAATGATTTAGCTACTTGGATCAACACAGTGATCCCAGACAATTCTGAAGGACACATGATGAAAAATGCTGTTCATATCCAGAGAGAAAACTGATAAATTTAGTAAAGATTAAAGCATACTTTTTTCATTTTTGTGTTTTTTTTTTTTTGCAATATGGTTAATATGGAAATATGTTTTGCCTGATTTCACGTGTATAACATATCAAAAAACAACAAAAAAATTTAAAAAGAAATAAAATAAAAATATTCAATAGATGAATAACTATTGAATATATAGTTACATAATTCCTTTTCCAACTCCAAAAATTACTTCCAGTGTCACTAGTATGGCCATATTTCACCCATTATATTTCTTTTTAATCAACTGACTGCATCTCAGGTAAGAAAAATGAAGCATTTTTATTTCTTGCTTAGCTCTCATGGTGGTCAGGAAATAACATCTATTATATCTTTTGTATTGAAATACAAGGGTTGAAATAGGGATAGAGAAGGAAAGAAATAAGACATGTTTTCTGGTCCTAAATGTAATTGGGTAAATAAAACATACATAAAATAAAATAACAACACAATGTAACCTCTCAGGAAGTACAAATTCAGATAGTACATATTGGGCATGCATGTTCAGACAGGATTAAAAAGGAATAATCTATGAATAGGTGGCTATAATAACAACAGAAGACATTTGAATAATGCTTTTAAAAGGTTTTTTAAAGGACTTTCCATATCTTATTTCATTTGCTCTTTGCAACATACTGAAGCCCCTTGAGGTTAAGGATCCTTTTGGCCTTTTTTAGTATTCCCAGCTCTTAGTAAGTATCTGGCACACTTAGTAATTGCTTTTTGATTGTTTGAGGTTACAGAATGTTTCCTAGAAAAAAAAAACGTGTAAATGGCACTGAAAGAATGGTAAATAGAGGCAGGTGGGATGTGCAAAGCATTGGCAATGTTTGGAGTGACCCACAATATAGGGCAGAGCCGCAAAATAAGAAAATAGTGTGTGGTATTAGAGGGTGGAAAGCAGGTTGTGAGAAATGTTTGGTGATAGAGAAAAAAAAGAATACCCCCTATAAGGTACTGGACCATCTACTATGTGCCAAATCCTATTACATGTGGGTATTTCCATTAGCAGTAGTAACTGAAGTAGTAGTAGTAGTAGTAGTAGTAGTTGTAGTAGAAATAGGAGTAGTAATAACTAATATTTATATAATGTTTACTATGTGCCAGGCACTATACTAAGTGCTTTACAGTTTCATTTGATCCTCATACTAACCCCCATTTTACAGGAGAATAAAGTCAGACAAGCAGGGGTTAAATGACTTGTCCAGGATCACACAAGAAGCAAGTATCTGAAGCTGAATTTGGACTAGACTTCCTACTGTACTGCTAGCTTTCCTGTAAAATGAAGTGTAAAATGTAAATGTACAATGAAAGAATTGAAAGGCCTTAGGTTGCTTTGAAATTGTAGTGTCAAAACTGTACTTTTTATCCCAAGAAAGGTTCTTTAACTTATTTTGTTAAACACTGAGAAAAACACATAAATCTTAATCCCCACAATTTCCTTGTATTTTTAAAGATTGTTTTTCACCAAAAAATTATTAACTTCTCATTTTTCCATCTTGAGGGATGGAAAGTAGGGGCCCCTATTTTTACAGTTAATAGCCTGCCCAAGACATTCCAGCAAATTTAGCTTCCTCCGTAGTTGATCTGAACAATTCTGGTTAAGAAAACAGAACACATGTATGCGATTTATGTCTACATGCATATATAACTCAAAATAGAATTTTGAGGCTAAAATCTCCAAATAGTCATTACTGTTCAGTGTTCTTTTGGTATTCAGAGGACCACGAGGTCCTGGTGGCCTAGTTATTTTTCTGAAATAGCCAAAGAAAAGAAACTTAGACTTTAAAGCATAGTTGCCTGCTGACACAGACACGGACATACCCAGACACCCAGAGAGAGACAGAGACACAGAGACACAGAGGGATAGATAGATGTGACAGAGACACACACAGACACACACACCCCTCTCTTGCACATGCGCACACATTCTTTTATCCCCCCCGCCCCCCCCGCACTCTTCTCCTCGCCCTTTCCCCCCTCACCACTCTAGGGGATTTGAGGAACTTCTAGGTCTCACGCCCGCTCCCGGGTGGCGTTTTCAATCCAGCAAAAACGAGTTCAGATGGACCCCTTTCACTCGTAAGGCGGCAGGGGGACCGGAATACCGTGGCAGAGCTTAATTCGGCCAGTATCCCCCACCCTCCCCATCCTCTCTCCCACTCATCTCCCCACCCAGTGCAAAAGCCTGAAAATCGTGAAAACCCCAACGCAAGGGGACCACACTCACCGGGACGGGACAGGAGAGTGGGTGTGAACCAGAACCCAAGGAGGGGGAGCTCCACTAAAGGGAGGGGTTTAAACCTTCTTCTCATCCACATCCCTGAGGCAATTACTCTTACACTGGTACAACCTGAAAGGGACTATGGGAGACCGGACTAAGGCTAATTCCTTCTTTGGTCTCCTACTGCCTTTACTATCTCTTCTGCTTACCAGTAAGTTACGTCTCCTCCTACTCCTATCCCCATACATATCTTCAGTCTCCTGATCTACTCCAAACCACCTCTTTCCAGCCCCTTCATTATTTTCTCTCCCATCACTGTGCACCATTCCTGCCTTTTTTTCCCCAGATTTCCATTTCTCCATCAAATCTTTCAGCTCTCCTTTGGCTTCCTCTTTCCTAGCCACCGCTTGCCCCAAGTTCATTTCTCCCCTTATTCCCTTTCCCTCTCCCAGCTCTTTTTAATTTTTTTCCCCTCCCCCAACCTTTCCACTCTACCCCTCCTCTGGTCCCACGTGCTCGGGGCTGCCTCCTGGACCCTGGTGACGGCCGTCAGCCGTGGCTTCTAAACCCTTGTTCTCCTTTTATCCTTCATCTCCCTTTAACCTCGATCCTTTGCGTTCCGTGCACTACAGCAGCCTGAGGCTTCTTCAGTTGCCATCGCCCCTGCTGCTGCCTCAGTAGTTCAGCTAAGACGATTTGATCCCACCTGTGGCTCATTTTACAATCTGAAGACGCCTC
The DNA here is from genome assembly GCA_023548195.1 of Bettongia penicillata ogilbyi. Taxonomy (NCBI): domain Eukaryota; kingdom Metazoa; phylum Chordata; class Mammalia; order Diprotodontia; family Potoroidae; genus Bettongia; species Bettongia penicillata. The sequence goes on along the minus strand of JAJHZJ010000072.1, from coordinate 1,174,943 downwards.
TGAACATCCCCCACCCTAGGGTTATTATTGTTGTGGTTTTATTTTCAAACATTGTCTCGACTGCAACTGAACCGGTTTCCTTGTCCACCTTAATTTTTCGTTTTCATTTAGAACTATCTATCTATTTATTTACTTAGGCTTAGCGATTTTTATTCTACTGTTACAACCAGCAGTTCTGCTCTTTTCCACTCCTCAGGGGCTGGTTCTTTCGGGTTAGATCGCTGGGGCGATTCTTTCTAGGAAGGAAAAACCAACCAAGAGGAGTCAGGCGCGGACGCGTCTAAAATGAGAGTTCAGAACTGGGGACAGTTCCGAAAACAAAGGGAAGCCAGGCGAGAGATTGCCGAAGAGCTGTCGGACAATTCACTGCTCCTGGGCAAAGAAGGGAGCTCAAGCAAAAAGGCCCTGTGCCTAAGTGGCATTGCTTTCCTTGGAATAGAAGTGATTATTCTATTTTATTATTATTTTTAAAGCAATCATTCGATTGTTATCACTACTCCTCCTACTACTCCTATCACTACTTCTACTACCTCCTGTGTTTCAGCACTTTGCGTTTTCATGTTGGGGAACCGCGGTGGTTTTGTTTACAACCTTGTTTTGTGTGATTGGGGTAGATGGCATTTTGGACACAGGGTGCGGTTAGCCAGAGGCAGCCCCTGAAGCAGCCGCCCTGCCACCTGGGCACCCACCTCTACAAGTCAGTTCAGGAGCTGGAGATTGACGGCATCCACCCCGCCCCGGAGTTTTTGGAAGCTGAAGCCACAGTCACTAGAGTCGGAAAGAGGGGCAAGGAGGATTGACTCAAAGGGTAGGCAGATGTCACTTCACCTTTTACATTTCTGCCCCTTGGCCCCAACTTGAACCACAAGTTAGCTTGGTTTAATTCTATCCTGCTTCTCATCTCCATATCCTCTACCTTTTTTTCCATTTTTCTTGTATTAACATTGTTCCTTCTCTAAACCTCAAGAGTTCATATGGAAATTCTCCACCTTTCATTTATTACAAACACGTTTAGCTGGAACCTGGATGAGTTTGGAATAGCCTCTCCCTAGGTGATTGGCCGCATGTGCAGAATTTCAGCGGGAATAATAAATACCAAGTGCTCCTTCCTCCGGATTGTGTGCCAGGCAACCTAGGTAAAGTGAAGGCTGAAGTTACAGTGTTAAGACTGGAGAAGATATATGTCTGCTTAATATTAAGAGAAGAACCTTGAGTCCTACCCTAGTTCTGTCAAACCTCAAATCCTGTCCCTACCCCTTTTATAGAGAGGCTTTTGCAACCCCATACATCTTAAGTTGTAAATCCTTTGTCTCCGTTTTAAAATATCATTGAGACAAACAAGGAGAAGTAACCTGGTGAGAAAAAAAAATGAGTTTTGTAGTGAGTGAGAAATGTTTGCATTGTTGTTTTCAACTGGGGACTGGAGCAGCAACAAATTAGTATTTTTCCATATTATTCATTTTAAAAAAAAACAAAAGGAATAAAAGAGATAAAAGGACATGTTTAGAAGTTTCTGGCTCTCATTAATTCTCACCATCAAAAAGGAATTCAACTACTGGTTTTTTTTCCATCCTTTTCCTCATGTTAATATAAAGTGTTCATCTATAATTACAGGTATCTTCATGTATATTGCACATTCTCATATCCTACAAGCCACATGTATGTGACTCTAGATTTTAGAAAACATACTACTGCTGTCCTGGATGGAAAACGCTCCCAGGAGGAAATCAGTGGATTGTCCAAAAATGTCCTATGGCATTTACAACCTAGGAATAACCAACCCAAACTGACTTCTCAGTTTTCTTTCTAAGTCATAGTTAAAAAACATCATAGGAAAGTTTGATACTTCTGGTTGTCCTTGGGAATAAGAAGACATATTTTTTGGGTTATGGCTCCATTTTACATTAGAATAAATAGTAAAGCAATCCGTCTTTAGAACTCTAATTCTTTACTCAAAATTCAAATGAAGAACAATAACCATGTTATAGTTTAGTCACGTTTGACTTTCTGTGACCTTATTTTGTGGCTTTCTTTGCAAAGACACTGAAGTCATTTTGTCATTTCCTAGCTCATTTTACAGTTGAGGAAACAAACAAACAAGATTAAGTGACTTGCCCAGGGTCACACAACTGTAAGTGTCTGAGGATGGATTTGAACTCAGAGTTTAAAATCATAAAAGTTTCATATGGGTAGCTGGAATTTTGGAACTCTGTATATCTATTATTCAAAATGCAGTTGAGAAATTAAATAATTATATAGATTATTGAGGTTCTTCAAATCACTTATACCTAACAAATGAGATATGAGATCAAAATGTTTTTTAGCAGAATTATCTTAAAAATAGTCTAATTTCATTTAGATGAAGCACTTATGATGGAACTTTCTAGAAAGTCTAGGCTTGCTTACATAGTTTCATTTTTCTATCCCTACTCTAATTACATTTTAATGATCTATTAAAGACAGTAAAGATTATTACATTGGTCATACCTGATATACTGACAAGCTTTGTTATTGACCCAGATTGTCAAAGCAAAGAAAAAAAAATCTTCCAAATAATCTACATTTCTGTTAACAAACTTGTGAGGTTAACTTTTCTAAAAAAACAACTCCCAAAGATAAGTCCCCAAAGTAAGTCTCAGTGAACTTCAGTTTTTCATGAGATAACATGCCTATAAATATAACATTATTTTGAGTTTTGATTTTTCAGGGACCAAAATACATTTTTGGCATTCTAAATTCAAATTTGGGGACTCATTTTTGTATATACAAGGTGCTTTTATGCAGTATCTTTTTTTTTATAAGTCTATAAATGAAATATAAATTGAAATTTCACTTAATTTCTTTGGATTTATTATTATAGCATGGATAGATTTGTCATTTTCATTCATGGCAAGATGTACTGAATATGAGATATTCTTTTAAAGCCAATTTTGATTTTATATGTGACCTTGATATTCCATAAGAAAAAAAAGTATGTGAATGTGTGTGTGTGTGTAAATGAATAAACGAATGAAGTTTCTAGTGATTCTAAGGCCAGATTTTGACATAATTTTGTTATCCTCAACTCTGATCATTTCCAATGAAATTTTGATGAGACAATAGCATTATATTTATTAATTTATGAAGACTGTACCTATCACAGTACTCTAAGGAAGTGCAGAAATGCAGAAATATTGAACTCTGCACCTTCCTAATAACTAAGTCAAGGTGTAAGGTCATTGAAGTATCATTTAAGAAAATGGTAATTAAGGCAACATGATAGCATGCACGTGACTTATAAACATGTTAACTGATCTAGAGTCAAACACAAGATTAACACTTAGCCATCTATTTCATTGATTTGTTTTTTGTTTGTTTTTTGCACCAGATCTATGATTTTATTGGTATAGGGAGCCCTCATTTAGTGATCTCCCAAGTGATGAAGTCTGCCAATACAGAGAAAAATCTGTTCTACAACTTTCAAAATGATGATTTTAAAATAAACTATTTAGATTTTAGATAGCTTGGTACTGATGAGTTTTCAGAAAAATTACTAGATTTTAAAAGAAAAATATATCCCAGTTTGGAAATAGTTTCATTTCATTAGAGTCTTTAATTAATGAATTGATGACTTAATTAAATTGAAGAATGGTTAGAGACTAGGATAGAATGGAACTTCCAAGATCATCTAATCCAATACCCTTACTTTACAAATTAGGAAGTAGAATAATGGTGTAACTACATAACAAGTGACAAAACTAGACTAGGAACCCATGTATTGACCGTAGCTCATTCTTTCAGTATTTCTAAGCTATCTCTACTGTTCAAGATTTGTTTTCCTAAGAATATAATTGGCCTCTGGGAAGGAGCCAAGATGGCAGAGTAGAAAGACTCACATATGCTAGCTCCGAACTGACAACCCATAAATTTCCTGTAAAAAGAACTCCCCACAAAATCTGGAGAAGTGGAAGCTGCACAGCAATGCAGTGGAGGAGATTTCCATTCCAGAGAGCTCTGAAAAACTGACCCCAAAGGTCCATTGTGACCTGGACATGGAGCAGAGCCCCTGCTGGTCACGCAGCCCCAAGAGGAGAAGACCTGAGCAGGCTTCAGGGAGGGAACCTCTGGCAGCTGTACAGGTCCCTCCACCCACAGGTGCTACAGGTCAGTGAGAGACCCTATCTGGCCAGTGGAGAGGGGAGTGAGCTGTCTCCATAACTCAGGCCCCCTTGGGAGGCAGCGGCAGAGGGAGTGGTGGTCAGGAGCTCCTGGAGCAGATAGGACCTCAGATCCATTACTGAAGATCTCTGCATAAACCCCCTGAGGGAACTGAGCCTGGGAGGTGGCCCTGCACCCACCTGAACTCCTGAACTTAATCTTATCCTGAATAGCAGCCACGCCCACTGCTGAAAGCCCTGAGGCTGGGGAGCAGCATTTGAATCTCAGACCCCAAGCACTAGCTGGGCAGATCTAGGCGGGGGTGGAGAGGAATCTCAGAAGTCAAGTAACTGGCTTGGAAAATGCCCAGAAAAGGGAAAAAAAAAATAAGACCATAGAAGGTTACTTTCTTGGTGAAGAGATGTTTCCTCTTTTCCTTTCTGATGAGGAAGAACAATGCTTACCATCAGGGAAAGTCATAGAAGTCAAGGCCTCTGTACCCCAAACATATGAAATAGATATCCACTGTGCTCAGGCCATAGAAGAGCTCAAAAAGGATTATGAAAATTAAGTTAAACAGGTGGAGGAAAAGCTGGGAAGAGAAATGAGAGAGATGCAAGAAAAGCATGAAAAGCAGGTCAATAACTTGCTAAAGGAGATCCAAAAAAATGCTGAAGAAAATAACACCTTGAAAAATAGGCTGTCAATTGGCAAAAGAGGTTCAAAAAGCCAATGAGGAAAAGAATGCTTTCAAAAGCAGAATTAGCCAAATGGAAAAAGAGGTTCAAAAGCTCACTGAAGAGAATAGTTCTCTCAAAATTAGAATGGAACAGGTGGAGGCTAATGACTTTCTGAGAAACCAAGAAATCACCAAACAAAACCAAAAGAATGAAAAAATGGAAGAGAATGTGAAATATCTCATGGGAAAAACAACTGACCTGGAAAATAGATCCAGGAGAGACAATTTAAAAATTATGGGACTACCTGAAAGCCATGATCAAAAAAAGAGCCTAGACATCATCTTTCATGAAATTATCAAGGAAAACTGCCCTGATATTCTAGAACCAGAGGGCAAAATAAGTGTCAAAGGAATCCATTGATCACCTCCTGAAAGAGATCCAAAAAGAGAAACTCTTAGGAACATTGTGGCCAAATTCCAGAATTCCCAGGTCAAGGAGAAAATAATGCAAGCAGCTAGAAAGAAACAACTCCAGTGTTGTGGAAATACAATCAGGATAACACAAGATCTAGCAACTTCTACATAAAGGGATCGAAGGGTGTGGAGTAGGATAATCCAGAAGTCAAAGGAACTAGGACTCAAACCAAGAATCACTTACCCAGCAAAACTGAGTATAATGCTTCAGGGAAAAATATGGCCTTTCAATGAAATAGAGGACTTTCAAGCATTCTTGATGAAAAGACCAGAGCTGAAAAGAAAATTTGACCTTCAAACACAAGAATGAGAACAAGCATGAAAAAGTAAACAGTAAAGAGAAGACATCAGGGACTTACCAAAGGTGAACTGTTTACATTCCTACATGGAAAGACAATATTTGTAACTCTTGAAACTTTTTAGTATCTGGGTAATTGGTGGGATTACATGCACAAACACACAGAGACAGAGAGCAAAGAGTGAATTGAATAGGATGGGATCATATCTTAAAAGAAATTAAGGTAAATGGTGAGAGAGAAATGTAGTGGGAGGAGAGAGGGTGAAATGGAATGGGGTAAATTATCTCTCATTCAAGAGGCAAGCAGGAGACTTTTTAGTGGAGGGAAAAAGAGGAGAGCTGGGAAAAAAACATGAAGTTTACTCTCATCACATTCGACTAAAGGAAGGAATAAAATGCACACTTATTTTGGTATGAAAACCTATCTTATAATACAGGAAAGTGGGGGAGAAGGAGATAAGCAATGGGGGGATGATGGAGGGGAGGGTAATGGGAGGAGGGAGCAATTTGAAGTCAACACTCTTGGGGAGGGACAGGATCAAAAGACAGAATAGAAACAATGTGGGGCAGGATAGGATGGAGGGAAATACAGTTAGTCTTACACAACACGACTATTATCGAAGTCATTTGCAAAACTACACAGATAGGGCCTATATTGAATTGCCTGCCTTCCCAAAGGGAATGGGTGGGGAGGGAAGGATGGGGAGGGTTTGGAACTCAAAGTTTTAGGAACAACTGTTTAGTATTGTTGTTGCTACTAGGAAATAAGAAATACAGTTAATGGGGAATAGAAAGTCATCTGGCCGTACAGGAGAAAAGAGAAGATGGGGAGAAGAGAAGGGAGGGATGATAGAAGAGAGGGCAGATTGGTGATAGGGGAAATTGGAATGCTCGGTGTATTGGGGTGGGGGGAGGGGACAAATGGGGAGAAAATTTGGAACCCAAAATTTTGTGAAAATGAATGTAAAAAGTTAAATAAATAAATTTATATTAAAAAAGAATATAATTGGCCTCAACATAATTTCAAATTTTTTTTTGTTATATAGCTTGAAGATGAAGCAGTTATGACGGTAATAGTTGGTTACTTGTTGTCTTTCATCTTTGAAGAGGACCAAAATCGCATCACCATGATGAAGTGAAATTTCAGTGTGTCCAACTGTGGCTAATCAGAGGTATATGAGCTTGGAATGCTTTCCCACAGGTTGGGCACAGATAGTCCTTGTGAATATTTGGGGTGGAGATCCCAAATTTGTGCATCTTGCATTTACTTTGTGCTGTCTCAATTCCGCTTTGCTCAAAGAGCACAACATCCTTTCTGATGTGGGCCTGCCATGCTGAGCAGACCTGTGCTAGTGTCTCCCATGTTGCACAATCAAATCCAAAGTTCTTGAGAGAGATCTTGAGAGTGTCCTTGTATTGTTTCTTCTGGCCACCATGTGATCACCTGCCCCATGTAAGTTCTCCATAACATAGCCTTTTTGGCAAGCATACAATTGGCATTTGAACAATGTGGCCAGCCCATTGGAGTTGCCCTCTATGAAGCATAGTTTGAATACTTGGTGAGTATGGTAGCGGTGAAGTGGGGACCCTGCTGGCTGTGGGCACTTGCAGGAGGGCAGGGTTCCCTCAGTGGAATGGGCAGATGAAAACCATTTGTTCCAGTGGCCATGAAGGCAGCTAAAGTAGGCACTGTGGAGACTTGGAACTTAGTCAGACATGACCACATACTCAATAAACTCCATGGATGACCTCCAGGATCAAATATAAATCCTCTTTTGGGTTTTAAGCCATCGATAACCTTCTAAACTCTCCCCTTGACTGTTCAGTCTTTTTATACCTCCCACCCCCAAGTACACTTTCTCCAATGATACTAGCTTCCCTGATGTTCCTCACACAATACACTCCATCTGTGGACTCTGGGCATTTTCACTGGTTGACCTCTGTGAATGGAAGACCTTTCCTTTGCCTCTTCTCCTCCTGGCTTCTCTGGATTCCTTCAAGTCTGAGCTAAAATCCTACCTTTGAATAGGTATCCTTTTGCAATCCCCCTTAAAATTCACTTGCCTTCACACTGATAATTATTTCAAATTTATCCTGTATATAGTTTGTTTGTACATTTGCATGCTGTCTCCTCCATTAGACTGCAAAGTTTTTGAAAGCACAGACTAATTTTTACCTTTCTTTGTATCCCCAATGCTTGGCACAGTGCCCGACTCAAAGACGATGCTTAATAAATGTTTACTGACTGACTTTGACTACAGTGAAGTCTCCCTCTGAATTTCAAACCTCTCTGTCACAAGGTAGGTATTATGTTTTATCATTTATCCCCTGGAATTGTTGATTAGTGTTCTTGAGTCTTTCAAAACTGTTTTTCATTATAAATTTTTGTTACTGTAGAAATCATATTCTTTGTTCTGGTCATTTTTACCCTACATCAGTTCGTACAACTTTTTTTTATCATTTCTTACAACACAATCATATTCTATTACATTCATATACTATAATTTGTTTCAGCTATTCTCCAATTGCTGTTCACCCTCTTTATTTTCCAGTTCTTTACTGTACCAAAAAATAACTGCACAATTTTCACATGTATACGTATATGTATATATACAGACACACAGATATATATATATATACACATAGATAGATAGATATAGATATAGATATATATGTGTGTATGTGTAATTTTCCTTCTTATCTGATCTGTTTGGGGTACAAACCCCATTAGTTGATCCAAAGGGTATACGAAGTTTAGTGACTTTTTTGAGAATAGTTCCCAATTGCTTTCCACAATGACTGAACAAACTCACAACCCCACCAAGAGTGCACAGGTGTACCTATGTTCCTACAGCCTCTCCACAATGGTCATTCTTTTCTCTTAATGTTGCCAATCTGATGGGTATGAGATAGAGCTTCAGATATGTTTTTCTCTGATTATTAATTATTTGAAGAACTTTTTCATGTGATGGTTGATAAGTTGGATTTCTTCCTTTGAAAATTTCCTGTTCATGGCCTTCAAATATTTATCTAACTTCTAAATTTAAATCATTTTTATATTTTATAGGATATAAGACTTTTATAAAAAAATCTTGCTACAAAGATTGTTTTCCCAGTTAACTGATTTACTTTCCAATTTTAACTGGCAATGTTTTATTTATATAGTTTAAGTAATGTTTGTTGCTGAAGAAATGAATACATTAAAAGGAAAACAAAGGTTTCCTGGCAAGAGTGCTCAGAAGTTGATGTAAAGAGTAAACACATTACTCATGTAAGATTTTCTAAAAAAAAGTCTAATGATCAAATCCTTTGAGATTTTAAAACCGAAACATAAAATATTATAGTAACTGAATTCAGAATCCATTTAAAGTAATTTTTCTGCTTTCAGAAATAGATCATAAGTTGAATTTTGTTTAACTAATATTTTATCAGATAGGAATATAAATTAATTGTCTCTATGTGCAGTTCTTTCTCTGCTGTGTATACAGTAGCTACAACCTAGTTTATCTCATTATGCTAACTTGTTTTTAAGGAATGCAGTTGATAGTGTTACAAATTACATTGCAGATTTGTAGCAGCAAAAAAAAATACAGAAAGTTCATTTTCATTATTTTTGAAGATGAGATTTCTGCTATTTTGTATTGGTATGACTAAACAGATAAGTGAGTCCCCTCCCCCAACTTTGACTCTAGATCTTTGTCTCTTATGTCACTGCTCATAAGAGTCTTCAACTGCTCCCAGTCAAGGAGACATTTTAGTTGTCATTGTGGCAACCAACACAATGGATTTGCCAAAATCTTGATGAAATGTCTCATAGTAACATGTCTCTGTCATCACCTTAGCTAAGCTTGTCCTTTCACTTAACATTTTGTCATTTTCAATCCAGAAAAACATACAGTCTATTTAAAAAAAAAAAAGCAAAACACTATGCATTTGGTTCCAGAATTCTCATCCTAGAAAAGTGCTCCTGCCAGTTGACAGTGACAGTTTTGGCAGTTGGGAAGAGGAATGAACCCCAGGCTCAGCTCCCCTGATCCCCTCTGCTGCTGGTCACCTGAACAAATCTTTGTTCTATATGACACAGAATTCCTTAACATTTCCAATGAAATATACCTCCCCTTGAAAAGTGAAATTTCACTCTTTAAATTTTGTTAACTTCAGTCTATTTAATTCTTTAAAATCAGACATTGATGAATGCAAGAGTTCCCCTGATCTTTGTGGAAGTGGTACTTGTGTTAATACTCCAGGAAGTTTTGAGTGTGAATGTTTTGAAGGCTATGAAGGCAGGTTCATGATGATGCAGAACTGTACAGGTAAGTATAGTTGACTTGCTCTCAAAACTTGAAGCAAAAGTAGCATAGACTCATAATCTTGACCCATGCCTATCAGAGAATTCTTACCACATGGAGATCTAAAATCAGCAAAGTAGGTTCACACAGTTTTGTATTAAAATTTATAATGTTTTATAGGAATTATTCCTTGCCTTCAATTTTGGATTATTGCAACTCTAATTGTGCAGTACTTTAACACACTTTTCAGGGCACTGTGAATTATACATTTCTATACTGATGCTTAATTTTACTTCTTCAGTGGATATTTGTTGGATAGCAGTTATCTGTTCTTAAAATTTTGCATTCATTTAGTAAACCTGAAAATTAACACTAAAAGAAAACAAGATCTGTTCTTCCAATAATTAGTGATGAATATGTGCTGCTTTCCTTGCCTAGTTTGTAATACTTTTTTTTTTATTCCCCACTACCTTTTACCCTCAAGTTACTAAACTTAATAATTTAGTAATTTTGAGTTATACTAAAACTCTTACTTTTACTGGATTCTCCCAATACTATATTAGAAGATAGAGGGCCTATCACAAGTGAAAACTTATATATCTCCTTATTTATTTCTGATATTCTCTCATTTTCAGATGATCATTTTCTCCATTCTTTGCTATTTTTTCTACAAATCACTTAATAGATAACATATTTACCTTTCAGACATTAATGAATGTGAACATAATTCTCTACTTTGTAGAGGTGAAAACTGTGTGAACATAGAAGGTAACTTTGAATATGATTGTTCCCTTGGACATGAAATACCATCACATGAGGATTGTGTGGGTGAGTTTATTCCCAGTGTATAGCCAGAGAAATAAATAAGTTGTAATCAAAAAACGAGGATTCCTAAAATACATTCTACATTATTTGTTGTGCAAATTTCTCAATCATTAAGTTAGGATTTGGATTAAATTTAGGATTGGTTTTGTGCTAGTTCTAGGAAGAAAGAATGAGGAAAGTCATTGTTACCTTAGCCAAGTCATTTTACCACTCTGGTCATCAATTTTCTCATATACTGATAAGGAAGTTGGACCAGATGCCTCTAATGCCCCTTTTGGTTCTAAAGCTGGTTTTTGTATTTATAGAAGAATCTTCATAATTGAGAATTATTTTTGTAATCTAGCCATACTACATCCATATTCAGATTGCTTGTTACAGTCCATTTTACTTGATCTCATATACCAAGCAGTAGGATAATTGAATTTTCAGTTGTTATAGCTTTATTAGAAAAAAATCACCTGTCTACCAACTCAAAAGTTCTTGAAAGAGAATAGGGAGACATATGATACTATTTTCAAGAACCAATTTACTCCCACTCCTGTGATCTTGCACAAATATGCATATCTCACATATACATAGAAATTATCTCTTTCCATCCTTGCTCTGCCTCTATATCTATCAAATGAGATATTGATGAAGTGCTTAGCGTAATACCTGGCACATAATAGGCACTTAAGAAATTCCTGTTCTCCTCCTTTCCCTGTGTCATATGACAATTTTTAAATGTATTGATCTTTATTTTTACATGTTATATGGGTTACATATATAAATATTACAAATGTATTAAGGACAACTTTTTTGTGTTGTGTATGTGCATCGTTTCATCTCTGTTACGTAGGTTCTTTGCTGGTCTTTAGTTGTAAGAAATGGAAACATACACATCTATGTGATACATACAGCATTGATGTGTCCCAATAGCAGCCCACATTACTGTGTGTTCTGCTTGTCTTAACTCTGTAAAAGTTCAGTGAATCACTTTATTAGCCAGCAAGGGAGGAGAATATGTTCACCAAGTGGCCTTCTCCTCAAATCACCAAGAAGTCTCATCTGACTGCTAAAGGGCTGCTTTATCTCAACCGGCCACCAGAGGGCACTAAGCCTACAAATATTCCTCTACTGTTGACCTGAATGACTTAATGTGATTATACTGCCTGGATTCAATATTTATCTAGACTCTACAGTGATGCGAAATATTACTCAGGATAGTTTTTTAAACAGGGAATCTAAGGTTCCATCTATATGAAAAGAAAATTGTTAAGAATTAACTACTGAGCCCCTCTGCCTCCAGACATCCTAAATTCCTTCCACTTAATTGTTCTATGTTGGAAGGTTGAGGAAAAGTGTATGTGTGCCCAGCTCTGGAACTCTTGAGTCCTAGATTGCTTTAAAGTAAATCAGAGGAAACACAGTAAGAGTAACTCTCCTCCCTTTTCCACTCTTGGTCCAGTTAGCTATTTGAGTCTGTGGACTCAAAATTCATATCACTCAAGTCTGCAACACTAATCTTTTCAGTCACCAATAAATAGAGTCTAAAATAGGTACCACTTATGGATGCTCAGCATTTTATTGTGTCTCCTAATCCTATAGTCAGCTAACATGATGACCAGAAAGATTTCTCAAGGGAAAAAGTTCAGAAAAGGAAGTATTAAATACCATATGCCTGTATACAGGCATGCTACTTTCTTGTCTTCTCCTATCTTTTTTTTTGTCCACTGCAAATGCACTTCCCCCTAAACTCAGCGAGGGAGATAGGGTATGAATCAGAAACATTCTTCCAGACTTCTCTGTCTTCAAAATTTCATAAACATTGACCCTAAACTACACAATAATTCAGAGTATCTAAGGGTTTGAACATTGGCTGTACTTTTGTTGAAAGAAAGCATGAACGTAGGCACTATATAAAAATCTACCATTTTTTCTTTTGCAGATATAAATGAATGTTTTCTGAGTGATAATCTATGTAGAAATGGAAAATATGTGGACATGATTGAACCATATCAGTGTGCTTGTAATGCCGGATATGAAGCAATTCCAGAAAGGCAAGGCTATATGGGTAAGAAATGGGCACGCCAGTGTCCCTAAATACTTTTTTCTCAAGTCAGTAAAAGACACTTTTGCCACTAAAGAGAACAAGTCATTTGTATTAAAAATGGATGAGGGCTATAGAAAACAATCACACTTCTAAGTCACTGAGGTCCCAGGATATTTCATAAACATGCTTATACAGTGTTGCATTCTTGTCCTTTTTAACAAGAAACAATGAGAATTCTTTCACTATCTTTTTTAGTCCCTTTTTAATAAGTATCTCATTTCTCCATTAACTGTTTTTTGTTCAATTACTAAAATACTTTGATGCAGTTTAATCTTTCTTTACATTTGCAAACTAAAAATAAAGTTATAATATTAGGGGGTTACTCCACAAGATAGCATGGTTCCTTTCTTTGCTCTGGAGTCATAGACCTAAATTTCCTAGAGTGTATTTTTTATTTCACTGATCTTTCCAGTTATGTTTCTGATTTCCTTAATTTTGGGGAAATAAGGGAATTGTTAAAAATGCACTGCCAATAGCAGCTGCTAGTTTGTATAGGAAAATAGAAACATGGAATAAATAAGTGAGTAAACATTCAATATGATCTGTATAATTAGCTTTTAAAAGGCAACCTTTTTGAAAGGAAGAAGAGATGATAAATAATACAGTTGAAATGTTCTTTTACCAGATATTGATGAGTGTAGGATAATGAATGGAAGCTGTGACACCCAATGCACTAAGTCAGAAGGCAGTTATGAATGTATTTGCAGTGAAGTTTTTGCCCTGATGCCAGATATGAGAAACTATGCAGGTAAGGAAACAAAAACACAAGCATTTTCTCCAGCTTAGTTAATTTTCACCCACAGATTTGACTTTAATCAATTTAATTCATCCCAACATTTGCTTAATGGCTATTATATTCAAAGCAAGTGTTAGGCACTGGTAATACAAAAACAAAAATGAGACAACCTCTGCCTCTAAATACCATCCATTCTATAATATGTACACAAGCAAATAGCAAATACATGCACAAAGGAGTTCCGAAAGGGAAAAACACTAAGAGCAGAGCTAGGGATCAGCAAATGCTGTGTGTGTGTGTGTGTGTGTGTGTGTGTGTGTGTGTGTACATGCTTGTGTGTGTGTGTGTGTGTTTCTGAGCTGTATTTTGAAGTAATATAGGGATCCTAAGGAGTAGACATAAGCAGGGAGAATGCGTTATAGGCTTAAGTACCACCTGTGCAAAGATGGAAAGATATAATGCTATGCATAGGAAACAGTTGGATAGTTTGATTGAAATAGAGAATGCATGAAGGGGTATAACATGAAATTAGAATGAAAAGATAAGTGGGATCCCTGTTGTGTCAATCATTGTCTGCTAAGGAATTTATATTTTATCCTGGGACAATAGAGAAGCCATTGAATATTTTTAGAAGTTAAGTGATATGGTCAGATCTGTATTTTAAGAATATTATTTGCCGTCTTGTGTGGAGGATTGGAGAGGAAATAGATTGGAGGCTGACCAAATAGAACACTCTGTACCAAATGAGATTTGATGAGGGTAGGGGCTGTGTTAGTGAGGAGATGGGGACAGATATCAGACATTTTTGAAGTAGAATCATAAGGGAGAAGATATTGGAGGAGAGGAAGAAGACAAAGTCAAGAATGACTTTAAGGATGCCAACCCAGGTGATTAAAAAGGCAGACAATACCCTCAATAGGAGTTTGGAGAAAGGGAGGATTTGTACAAACAGAAAGCAAGACAGAGGGGGTATTTAATTTATTTTAGAAAAAAAAATTGAGTTTGAGGTGCCTTTGGGACATCCACTTGGAAATGTCTGACAGTTAGAAATGTTGGACTGGAGTTCTGGAGATCTGGACCTCATATAGATTTTTACTGATGCTTAAGAAACACCCACTCTTACTGGACTTTATATCTTAGAGAAGGAATGGGAACAGGCAATCTTTGGTATTCTCAAAAAGTACTTTTATTTATGTTTGTGGCAAATTTTATTTCTTTAGAGATTGATGAATGTGAAAAAAATCCTGTTATCTGTGATGGTGGCCAATGTGCTAACGTTACTGGTGACTGTCTCTGTTATGATGGTTTTGTGGCTTCCATGGACATGAAAACATGTATTGGTGGGTATTTGAAGAACAAGCTGTTAGGTTATTTTTTATATTTTATAAATTTATATTATATTATATTAATTATATTATATTATAAATATAAAATTTATATTTTATAAATAATATAAGTTGAGAGCTGTGTCATTTCATTTAGTGTGGGATTTCCTAGTGAGGGAACCGTACTCTCATCTACTAATTCAGATCAGTAACTCCTTGAAAAGTTTTAATCTTTGATCCCTGTAGTATTGGGAAGTCAAGGGGTTTTGCTCAGAATCAACACAACCCTTATGTGTCAAAAGTAAGACTTGAATGCATGCCTTCTTGGCTCCAAGAACATCTCTATCAACAGTACCATGTGCACACCAGTGCTTATATATATATGTACACATAGTGTTTCATGGTGCAATGATCATATTTTTAAAAAAAAAATTTTTCCCAAAAAGTTTGAAAAGAAAAAGCTTCTGTATTGAGCTAGGAAAATATGTCCTCTGCCTTCTGTGTTAGAATAGAGTGTTCAGGCAAAAGAATAGTTAATGTTTATTCACTGCATTATAGCTTGCAAGTGCTTACTTTCAGATGAGGAATCTGAGCCTCCAAAATGGTAAATTACTTTCCAACAATCACACATCTAGTTAAATTTCAGAGACTGGGACTCAAACAAGTTTCAGCTTCAAGGTTAATAAGCTACTTTCTCTAAACCCTTCTGCCTCTTTTATGATAATATTAAATCATATAAATATTCAGCTATTAATGAAATTTAAATGATCGTATTATAAAATTCTATTGAAGTTTTAAAAATCCTTCTGATTCAGTTCTTAACTCTTCTAGTTCTTAATTTCTTAAGACCAATAAAAATCAACCAAAGAATGAACAGAGTACATACTGTGGTGATGAGCTCCTCTCCCAAATTTTAGACTACTCCTCTAGAAAGAGGTATACAGACCATTCTGAGTATTGTATGCTCTCTAACTTATTAGCATATACCAGAGGTTATACTCAACGCAGTCTCTCAGAACTCAGGTGGGCTTTATGTTAAAATTTGCATTAGAATGGGACTTTAGTGAGGATGCTAATTTAATAGTTAATTAAAAAGATGCTCTCCTCTTTATTTTAAAAGCTTGTTTATCATTGTGAAATAGAGAAAGGTAAGGAAGAGTTAAGTGTTTAGGGTATTTGTGTATTTGTATGTATTTTAATTTCTCAAATACAATAATACAATCTGGGAAATATGAAAGACATTTATTTTCAAAAAAATCTCATGAATTTATAAATAAATATTTTCAGGGTTGTGCTACACAAAATGGATATTTAAAATATATTTTGAATGTTAATAGTACTCTTAATTTCTAACATTAGTGATTTGTTGCACTTAAAAGGTATTTCATTCTATGTGATGATTATTATAGGTAAATGTTAACCAATACAATTGAAATATAATCTTATAGATGTGAATGAATGCCACTTAAATTCTAACATCTGTATGTTTGGAGAATGTGGGAACACAAAAGGATCCTTCATTTGTCATTGTCAATTGGGCTACTCAGAAAAGAAGGGAAGCATTGGATGTACAGGTATGTATTGATCATGTATCCATTGTTTCATTTTTCTGGTTGCATTTCAGAGAATTGTCATCATCACCACCCTATTAAATTGCTTATACTAGATAAGCACAAACAGACAGGGATTAAAAACTATACCACAGTATAAATAGACTACACCATATCCTTCTGTCATGTTACTTCGGAAAAATCACGATTGACTTGGTTGTAGGATACTGTCACAGAATGAATTAGCTAAGATACTATGTATGTAATTGACTACTTTGGATATACTTGCATCTGATTGCTTCAGTAAGATATGTATCATGTCATTCTAATCATATATCACCTATTCACATCTTGAATCTACATAACAAAAGGTGCTGAAACTAGCACTCTTTCCACTATATTTTAAATTTTCAATATCATATCACATTTTCTTGCTTTTCTTAAACCAATTATTATTTTCTTAGTTGTAGATGAGTAATGACATTGGTGTTCACACCTGCAATATGCGTGCTTCATGCTTAAATATCCAAGGAAACTTCAAATATAGCTGCAGGGAAGGTTGGATTGGAAATAGTATCAGATGTGTTGGTGAATATGCAAATGAGTATCAGTTATTGGGAAACAAAATTACATTTAGTAGAATATAATATTCTATGCAGTCTTTGTGCATGCACTTTAACTTTCATACTCGCATAAAAACATTGTTTTTCTTTTTAATTTTTCCCCTAAAAGTCAAGAGGTAGCTTTAATTGTAAGATAATTTATGCCTAAGACTTTCTGTTAAGTTTATTATTCAACCGCATATTGAATCACAAGAGTACAGGAAAACATTTGTTTTAAATTATAGAAAAGTTTCTATGTGAAGACAGCACTTAATGTAAATCCAATTATATGATGCAAAATATTCAATATATTTTCCAGAATTTTAACATAATAGCAATAAGATTCAAAGTTCAATGAAACAAAAGCAAGGAAAGGTGAAAGTTTTGTGCATTAACCTGAACATGCAATAAGTGGCTAATGTTATCTTTTTGGTAAAAAAGAAAAATAGACTAATTTCTCTGACACATCAATTTGAAATATTTTATTTAAAACAAAGAAACAAGGCACTTGATATTTTATTGAGCCAAATGTTTGCTATCTAGAAGGTGAAGAACTAGATTGTATTTTTAAAGACACATTCATATTTAACCTACTGAATGTTTTTTAACCCATCTAAAGTGTCAGTTATCTTGACCAGTTTTAAAGAACAGTAAAACATTGATTTCCCTCAGTCGCAAATAATGTGCCTACATTAAGTGTATAGAAAAATTCATTATTTTTATTCATGGTATCCTTCAGTTTGGCTCCATTGCCTATGTTGTCTTTTGTACATGCAACCTACTTATATTTGCCAAACATGAATTATTTAACTTTAGGGTTCACATCATTGTCATTTTAAAGTATGAGAAGTAGAGGGTTTTTTTGCTCCATATCCATTCCTTTTCTATCAAACTGCTAATCTCCTGTATCTCTTTCCTACATCCCTTCTCACATTCATCCATCTACTTCTTTAATCTTTTTTCCACCTTCTGACCTGTTCTCACAATCCTCCACTATTTATTGCTTCCTACTCACATCACAACAGTTAAAAATTCAACAATGACTACAAATCACTGAAGTGAATGAGCTCCTTTGCCAAATATAATGAAAATTATAGGGTAGATAAATAATCCAATCTTAGGAATTTACCTTGGTTATTAAAAGGTTTCAGAAATTAGAAAATGTCTTCATAATAGAAGAGGAATACCTTTGTTATTTTAAGTTTTTATGCTAAATTTAGACTTCATACAGTTTATTTTTTAATATACTTATTCATGAATTTTCTAGGGGTATCTTGGTATTATGTGCATTAGATGGGTTTACTTACAACATGCTTTTTTAAAGTATTATAAAAAACCATTTTCACATTTACCAGTTTAAATTGAGGCCAAATTTCTTTTTCAGATTTTGTAACTTAATTTTTTTTCTTTTATTTTGATTTATTTAACTTTTTTACATTCATTTTCACAAAATTTTGAGCTCTAAATTTTCTCCCCATTTGTCCCCTCCCCTCACCCAATACACTGAGCATTCTAATTTCCCCTATCACCAATCTGCCCTCTCTTCTATCATCTCTCCCTTCCTTTATCCCCTTCTTCTCTTTTGTCCTGTAGGGCCAGATAACTTTCTATTCCCCATTAACTATATTTTTATTTTCTAGTAGCAAGAACAATACTCAACAGTTGTTCCTAAAACTTTGAGTTCCAATATAGGCCATATCTATGTAGTTTTGCACATGACTTCCACAATAGTTGTGTTGTGTAAGACTAACTACATTTCCCTCCATCCTATCCTGCCCCTCATTGTTTCTCTTCTGTCTTTTGATCCTGTCCCTCCCCAAGAGTGTTGATTTCAAATTGCTCCCTCCTCCCACTGCCCTCCTTTCCATCATCCCCCTCATTCTGCTTATCTCCTTCTCCCCCACTTTCCTGTATTGTAAGATAGGTTTTCATACCAAAGTGAATGTACATTTTATTCCTTCCTTTAGTCGAATGTGATAAGAGTAAACTTCATGTTTTTCTTTCATCTCCCCTCTATTTCCCTCCACTAAAAAATCTCCTACCTGCCTCTTCTATGAGAGATAATTTGCCCCATTCCATTTCTCCCTCTCTCCTCCAAATACATTTCTCTCTCACCGCTTAGCTTCATTTTTTTTAGGATATGATCCCATCCTATTCAATTCACTCTGTGTTCTCTGTCTCTGTGTGTGCATGTGCTTGTGTGTGTGTGTGTGTGTGTGTGTGTGCGTGTGTGTGTGTGTAATCCCACCAACTACCCAGATACTGAAAAGTTTCAAGAGTTACAAATATTGTCTTTCCATGTGGGAATGTAAACAGCTCAACTTTAGTAAGTCCCTTATGACTTCTCCTTGCTGTTTACCTTTTCATGCTTCTCTTCATTCTGGTGTTTGAAAGTCAAATTTTCTTTTCAGTTCTGGTCTTTTCATAAAGAATGCTTGAAAGTCCTCTATTTCATTGAAAGACCATTTTCCCCCCTGAAGTATTATACTCAGTTTTGCTGTGTAGGTGATTCTTGGTTTTAGTCCTAGTTCCTTTGACTTCTGGAATATCCTATTCCATGCCCTTCGATCCCTTAATGTAGAAGCTGCTAGATCTTGTGTTATCCTGATTGTATTTCCACATTACTTAAATTGTTTCTTTCTAGCTGCTTGCAATATTTTCTCCTTGACCAGGAAACTCTGGAATTTGGCCACAATGTTCCTAGGAGTTTCTCTTTTTGGATCTCTTTCAGGTGGTGATCGGTGGATTCCTTGAATACTTATGAGGCCAAATTTAATAGTATTTTGTTTGCAAATATTCCAGCTTATATTTTATTTTCTTCTTTTGATGCACAGATCTGGATGAATGTTCTAATGGAACCCATCTATGTAGTATAAATGCCCAGTGCATGAATACACCAAATTCATACCACTGGGCTTCTTTTGAAGGATTTGCTGGAGATGGCTTTGCTTACTTAGGTTAGTAAAATTTTAGAGATATAATTTCCAACATCTTTCAACTGGTAAACTATTTTTCCATGCTATCCCTTATTTTGAAATAATGCAGTGAGATAAAACAGTAGCTACACTGGAGCATTTTAATTATAGTTACAGAAACAAGCATTTTTTTTTTTTACTTTTATAGTGAACATAAAATGTGTATAATTTTTTAATTCCTACTTTTATGAAAACTATATAAATCATAATCTATTATTAATTACCAGTATTTTCCTATTATCCAACTAACTAGGTGTATCAGTAATCACCCCAGCATACATAGTGGGGCCTACTACAAAGAGTTCTTAGATCTTCATTCATAAAAGGAAAGCAACTTTCAAGGGGTTAACAGTCACTTTAATCAAGCACAGATAGAGAAAATCAAAATCAAAATTTCAGAGAAATAAAAAATAAATCAACAGACAGAGCTTCCAACCTGACTGACCATTACATCCATAGACATGTCTGACCTTTATATACATACATACACAGTTACCACAGAGGAAAGCATCAACTTCTGTGTTTTAGCTAAAGAAACATTTCCAGTAAGCCTCAACAGACATGGCTTCCTCTGCCTGACCATAATAACCAGACAGGTACAGCTGTCTGACCATCATTATCAGAGAGAGAAGCATGATATGTGGGTTCTCAAAACCTGGGGGTTCCTTAGCTGCCTCCCACAATTCTCCTCTGGCACTCAAACCTTACAAAAACTAATCCCCAAAATAAAACCTCACCCTCACAGTATTTATATCTTTTTTAGAGCCAGAGGGCATCCCAGTACTTCAGAGCCAGTGCCTTATTAACAAAAACTGTGGGTGTTACAATGAATCTTCTCTAATCAAACTTCTCTTAGTGGGCAGGACCATTAATGGGTGGTGAAAATTGTTAATCACATTAGGAATACAAATACATATACTGTTTCTAGTTAAAGAAACTCTTTTTTCTGTACTTTACTCCTTGTAAAGACTCTTGATTGATAAAGGCAAGATTCAATCAGAGGCACTTGATTATGCTAAAACAAAAACAGCAAAAGATCTTATTTTGAATGTTATTACATTAGATGGGTACAGTTATTGTGAATACACACATAGGTATGACTGAAACAAAATACTAGACATATTATTCAGAGTTCTTATAGCATTTGTCAAGCATGAGGATCCCTTTTTAATAAAAAAAAAATGTAGATCCCTGTAGTATGAGTTGTATTTTGACTGTCCATTGATTTAGAAAATACATAATGTGAAATACTAGGATAAGTTAAATAGTTTTAATGAATTTTCATTTCATTAATTATGACAGCATCTATATACTTTTGAAAATTGTATTTCATACTATCAGGCTACAAAAGATGTTTTAGTCTTTTTATAATTTTGTTGAGGCTAAAATTGAAAGGATCATACTTGATAAACAATGTGGATATATAGAACCTTTGTAACAAAGGGTAATTTTTGGAAGTGTGTCACCGTCAGTAAGCTCCAATGACTATTACCTCTAAGATCAAATATAAAGGCTTTTGTTTGGCATTGGATCACAGTTCGATTGACTCCTACCTTTATAGCCTTCTTACATTTTACTTTCCTCATATCTACAATCCTGCTGTATCGTTTTACTTTCTACTCATTGCACTCTCTCTCTGTCCCTCATTTTGGGGATGTTCTTTCTTCATCTGTAAAATGGAGTTTGACTAGGTGATCTCTGTGGTTTTTCCAATTCTAAATCGATAATTGACCCTACGTGGTCTTTTAAAATAAGAATCATTTTAATAGTATCTAATTAAGCCTCACTCTTGGGGAATTCTCTGGGTCTTCATTTTTTAAAATATCATAATAAAATATAATATATAATATAAATTATAATGTAACAAATATAAAGTGATAATAATGTACTATATACACTATCTTACTCATTGTAATTTTAATTATTGCAATATTTAAAATTGCTTAGGTACTCATAATTTATTTCCATACTTGGCAATTGCTTAAAGAAATAAATGCCATATCTTATAATACTATCAAAATTATTTTGAATTAATTACAATATCCATTAGGGAAAAGTTATTGTTATCAGTAAAGTGACAGTAACAGAAATTGGTTATGAGAGAGCAAATAGCAAGCATAAGAAATTTCCCTAAAAACTCCTCTAGAGAGGATTTTTTGTTTTGAAAATTTAAATACCAAGTGTCATAAGCTTAATTCTCAGAATAAATGATTAAAGGAACAAACAGAAGAAAAAAAATGCTTGTATAATAAACATGAAAAGTCATGACAATTTTATAGAAATTAAATCCCTTTCTTCCACAGATGATGAGTGTGCAGAAAACTTTAATCTTTGTGAGAGTGGTCAGTGCTTGAATATCCCTGCTACATTTCATTGTGAATGTGAGATGGGCTTCACCCCAGGTTCAGATGGCAAGTTCTGCCAAGGTAAGGCAGTAGTATCCCAGCATCATTTGAAAGTTTAAATCGGTTGGGATAAAGAAAGCCATAGTAAGCAGCTGAAATGACCTCAGCCTGGAAGCAGGTAAAGACATTCACTCCAGCATGGATTATTTTGCATTGTAAATAATGATGAAGCTAGCATTCATATCTCATAATTTTTCCTGAATTGGAACCAATTTGATTCATCCTTTTTTTGTCTTTGCTTTGTTTTATTTCATTTAGTCAATTCTCATTTTTTGGTGGTGTTAATTTTTTTGTTTTTACTTAATAGAAAAACTATTCAACATTTTTTCATCAAATGGAATGTAGTCTACACCAACCATTAGTACATATTTCAAAATTTCCACTGCTTATTTTGGGTAGTGTCTTCATATTTCCTTAGCTCATGTGATTGTCTGAGTTTCATTCAGGATTGTGCCTTTTGGCTAATAAAAATCCCATTCTCCCTTTAAATTGTGAGATCTTTCACTTCCTAGAATACAATTTTTATTCCCAAGGAGTAATGGCTTGGATTTTCTTTTAAATTATATACATAATGCACATTGATACGATATGGAAATCTTTTTTTCCTTTCAAAGTTTTAAAGAGGAAATTAGCTAGTGGAATTTTTTTTTATCAGTTTTTGCTACAGTCTTTTTCAAGGAAGAAAATCCCAATATCTGGAGTAGCCTCACTTGTTTTGGGGAAGTATTTATAAAATGATACAAATGATTCTTATATCTGAAGGTCTTGATAAATTAAATTGTTCATTGACAGACTGAAAACATGACTATAAATTTATTCCTATTGTATACAGTTTCAGTTACTGGTAAATAAAATATGTAGAAAAGGGACTTACAGTTTCCAAAATATTATCTCATTTTGTACTTTTTTTTTAAATCAAAGTGAGCTACTCAACATGATCTGGACCAACCTGCTAATTTTACTGTAGTTGAAAGTGATCATTCTTTTAAAAAAAATAATTTATTTATTGTTAGCTTTCACCATTCACTTCCATAAGATTTTGAGTTTCATATTTTCTCCCCATACATCCCCTCCTTCAATCCCAAGGAGGCATGCAATATGATGCAGGCTCTACATATGTATTCATATTAAACATATTTTCACATTAATTGTGTTATAAAGAAGAATTAGAACCAATGGGAAAAACCATGAGAAAGAAGAAACAAAACAAAAAAAGAGAGAACAAATAGTCTGCTTTGATCTGCATTCACACTCCATGGTTCTTTCTCTGGATGTGGACAGCATTTTCTATCAAGAGTCATTTGGAATTGTCTTCGATCCTTGCATTGCTAAGCAAAGATATACCCATTAAAGTTAGTCATCACACAATGTTGTGGCTATGTAAAATGTTCTGGTTCTGCTCACTTCAGTCAGCATCAGTTCATGTAAGTCTTTCCAGGTGTTTTTTGAAGTTCACCAGCTCATCATATCCCATTACATTCAATAATAAATACCATAATTTGTTCAACCGTTCCCCAACTTATTCTCAACCTATGGCCAGCTTAAGAAAGCCATATTTTTAAGTTCTAAGAATATAAAGAGAATTGTTTCAGAAAAATTTACTCTCTTCTTTACTTATATGTACACCTATGCACATACATGAATGCACAAGTTACTACATCATATGTCATGTACACTAATTTTGATGTAGTCACAGTCTCATATTTATTACTATTCAATGAACTGAGTTTCTAGCTACAATTAAACAAAAATACTTTGAAGACATTTGAAATTATGGGATAGAAGGAACTCACGTATGATACTAGAAACAAAAACTCTTTTTCAATGAATATAGTCAGAAGATTTATGTACCTAATTATTAAGGTACAAAAGGTATTCTGCTCTGGTTGAATACAACATAAACAAACTATACAATAAAAGGGATTAAAATTAAATTTAGAAATAATGCTTTATAATTTTAAATATTGCCCAAAAGAATTTTTTTGTTTTATGCATTTATTCATTACCTTACCATATCATTTTATGTTCTATGCACCCAATGCTTTATTAAGTACTTCTAATTAAGAATTAAAAGGTTCTTTTCTTAAAAAAAATTTTTGAACAAAGCACCTTTAAATGTTTTCCATTTAATTTTGATCTAGTCAAAAATTGCTTTTCTTTTTAAAGACATGATCAATTTTTGGTATCTGATTAATATTAAAATTTAATTGTATGTAAAATATCCTAATATAATTTTTCCTGGTAAATCACTAAGTTTAGCAGTAGGCAAGGGACAAATTTGAGTAGATGAATAAAATATACAATGAATTTATATTACTACCAAAATTTTATCTGTTCTAGGCAAATGATGTAATAATGTACATTTTACCATGTCTTTAGATACTGATGAATGCTCATTCCAGAATATTGGTGTTTTTGGAACATGTAAAAATCTTCCAGGAATGTATCATAGCATCTCTGATGATGGCTACGAATTGGACAGTACAGGTGGAAACTATTCAGGTCTGTCAATTGTCCAAATGTAGAAATTTCTCCTAAAGAGAGTTGGTTATGTGTTAGTGTATGTGAATATTTGATGCCCAATATAAGAAATGTTAGCAATGTAATTATATAGTTCTTTGGCCTTTCACACCTTACCCCCTGCCCCTTTCCAACAACTAGTTATTTTCTATAGTTCTCCCCTTCTCTCCATTTACACAGTCCCTGTTCAGCCCTGTATCACCTGAACTATTGCAACAGCTTTCTAGTTGGAACAATAGACTCCAAGATAACTCGTAATCAGGAGAAACAGATTTGTGTCAAGACAGCTAGGAGACACAGCAAGTAAGACTGCTGGATTTGGATTCAGGAGAAAATCCAGCCTCTGAAACAAACTGTATGACCCTGAGATAGTCAGTGAGGTTGGGATTGCAGTATTATTACCCATTTTTTCAAATGAGGCTCAGACATGTTACACACTTTAGAATAATAATGATGATAATAAGAATAAAACAATAACAAAATAGTTAGCATTTCCATAGAGCTTTAAAGTTTGCAAAGTGATTTATGAATATAAACCCTGAGAGACAGATGCTGTTACTATTCCCATTTTACAGATGAGGAAACAGAGGCACACACCAGAGGTTAAGTGACTATCTCAGGGTCATACAGTTTGTTTCAGAGGCTGGATTTTCTCCTGAATCCAAATCCAGCAGTCTTACTTGCTGTGTCTCCTAGCTGTCTTGACACAAATCTGTTTCTCCTGATTACGAGTTATCTTGGAGTCTATTGTTCCAACTAGAAAGCTGTTGCAATAGTTCAGGTGATACAGGGCTGAACAGGGACTGTGTAAATGGAGAGAAGGGGAGAACTATAGAAAATAACTAGACCTCAGATTACATATGTAGGATGAATTTGAATGAAGAGTCAAGAGTGACACCTTATTTGTAAACCTAGGTGACTAGAGAATGGTGGCATCTTCAGTAGTAATATAAGAGTTAGAAAGAGAGGAAGGTTTAAAGGGAAAGATAATGGTCTATTTGTTATTGGACAAGTTGAGTTGGAAATGTCAATGATACATTTAGTTTGAAATGTCTTGTAACCAGTTGATGTAGGATTGGAACTCATCAAAGACTAGGGATGTATATGTAGATCTAGATGTTACTTGTGTAGCTATTATAATCCAACTATTAGGAGCTTAAGAAGTAACCCAATGAGAGAATGTAGAGAGAGAAGATAAGGGGATCCTGAGAAGACCCTTAGATCATACCCTGTTTAGTAGGCATAACCAAAATTAAGGTATATTGAATGAGAGTGAGAAAGAACAGTCTAGATATGGAGAAGAACCAAGAGAGAACAGTCACAAAACACTAGAGAAGAGAGAGTACCCAGGGGAAGAGTGATTAGTATTGTCAAAGACTGTAGAAAAATCGAAGACAAAGAGTGAAAAAAGCCTTCTTGATTTAGTAATTAAGATATCACTGATAGCTTTGAAGAGGCAAATTTCAGTTGAATCATTTGTTCAGAAACCAAGTTTCAGAAGTTTTAGAACTATGTGAGAGAAATAAAGCATGTACCGTTGATAGTTTTCTAAAGGACCTTAGCCATGATGGAAAGGATCACAGCTAGTAGAATGATTGCAAAGAAGTATATTTTAAGGATTGTGAAGATACGAACATGTTTTAGGTAGCAGAAAGGAACCAGTAGGTAAATAGAGATGACATGAAAGAGTGGACATGACAGTGGGGCAGTTTCCTGGAAAAAAAAAGGAGACAGGATCTAGGGGACATTGAAAGAGGTTTATATTGCCAAGGTAAAGAGCTAGCTACCTTTTGATCTGAGACAGGAATGGAGAGGTAGAGGAGAAAGAAAGGGGGAAAACAATCATTTGTAGCACCAACTATGTGTCAGGCACTGTACTAAGTGGTTTTATTTTACAAATGTTCCCTTATTTGATCCTCAAGCAACACTGTGTTGTTAGTCTTGAAGAGGGGTTTGAAAAAGCTGCTTTGGGGAGTGAGATTTTGAATAGACTAGAGAGGTGTAAAAAGATTGCCATGTTGTGGAGGGCTCAGTTTAGGTTTTTATTATAAATTTTTACTCAACACTCAGAAGGATTTCTTGACTTTCTCTGACTTAATTTAGCTGTACTTAAATAGGAAAGGGTAAAAATGAAGAGATTAATCCATTCTTATAGTTTTGCAGAGTATGATTAATGACAACGGGTAATAAATGTATTAAAAATAAAACATAATATAGAGTTGAACTGATTCATCAAAGTTGAAATATGGAAAGGAGGAATGGGTAGCTATTGCAAGGAGTGATGGCTTGGAGAAAAAAAAACAACTTAAGAGTAAAGAAATTAGAGGTCATTCCAGGAACAAAGGACAGGTCTAAGGGTTAGAAAGCAATAGGGAATGATCAAATTAAAAAAGATTATGAGCAAATAAAAAAAGTTGGAGTGCATTAACATAAATAGAACAATTGTGAGTGATGGTAAGATAAAGGGGATGAACATGGAAACTGAAGAGAATGAGGAACTAGGAAGTTAGGGTATTTGAGGGAGTATTTATCTATTTACTGTCTATCTATATGCATATATGTATACATACATATGCATACATACAAATGTAAATCTAAGATAGGAATGGGACGGAGGAAGGGAAGGGAGAAAAGAATGAACACTACTATGTGCCATCCACTGTGCCAAGTGTTTTCTTTTTTTTTTTTTTAACAAATGTATTATTGGATCCTCAAAACAACCGTGCAAGATGGGTACATTTCACAGTTGAGGAAACTGAGGCAGAAAAGGTCAGGTGATTTACTTTGCCTAGGATCTCATAGATATAAAACCATATTTGAACTCAAGTCTTCCTGACTACAGGCCCAATAATGTACCATCAGCTGCATGTGGAGTAAAGGGGGAGGTAGTAAAGAAAGATGTCTGAGTGATGTACACGTGCATATGAATGTGTGTTTGTATATATGCATACATACATGCAATACATTAAAATCCCCTAATGTTAAGGCAAGAGGTGAGGTAGACAGCAAGACTGTAAGAAAGATCTTGAACTTACCAAGGAAAGAAGAACAACGTCCTGAGGACTGATAAATAATAGCTACCAGGATCTTAATAGAAAGACAATTTGGATGATGTGAACATCAAAGGAAAAGATATTGCTAAATGATTATGGCAGAGGGAGTCTAAAAATGCCAATGGAGACCAAAGAGCCTTCTTCTGTAACTTTAGAAATCATACACTTGACCTTATTCAAGAAGAGTTTTAAAAAATTCATTTTCTCATTGAAGTTATAGAAAAGCAAATTACATTTCACTTAATGTTACATACTTGATGCTTCAAAATTGTTTATTGTATTAACATGAAAGTTTTATAGTCTTCTCTGTACCTTACTTATCCTTCCTCATTCACTTAAAACTCTGTCAATAATTTAAACTGATTTGGAACATCAATCTGTTTTTCTTCTAGATATTGATGAGTGTGCCGATCCCATCAATTGTGTTAATGGTCTCTGTGTCAGTACGCCTGGTCAGTTTGAATGTAACTGTCCATCAGACTTCCAACCAAACCCAGCTGGTGTAGGTTATGTGGGTATGTATAATTTATGAAAAAAAAAACAAAAATAAACAGAAACAATATATATAAAACTTTCTTAGAACATATATTCTAATGTATCCTTTTTGGAGTTAATTTTTAAAATATATGATTTAAATTAATTTTCCCCTGATTCTTGTTAGCTGATAGTAAAGTTTATTAAATATTCAACAAGGACAAACATTTTCGTTTCCCTTTTGGGGTGTTTGATATTTCTTTCATTCACCTAATTGAGGGAGAAAGATGAGAAAACAATAATGATGATGATGATAATGATGATGATACTTTACAATTGTGAGATGGCTTACCATTTATAAAATACTTTCATGTATATGTCAATCTCATTTGATCCTTGTTATAATCTGCTAAAGGGAAGTAGGTAGATGTTTTCATGTTTCTTTTCTTTTTTTTTTCTTTTATTTTTTTATTTTCTTTTATTTAACTTTTTACATTCATTTTCACAAAATTTTGGGTTCCAAATTTTCTCCCCTTTTATCCCCTTCCCCCACCCCAATACACCGAGCATTCTAATTTTCCCTATCACCAATCTACCCTCTCTTCTATCATCCCTCCCTTCTCTTGTCCCCATCTTCTCTTTTGTCCTGTAGGGCCAGATGATTTTCTATTCCCCATGACCTGTATTTCTTATTTCCTAGTATCAACAATGATACTAAACAGTTGTTCCTAAAACTTTGAGTTCCAAATTCTCCCCATCCCACCCTCCCCACCCATTCCCTTTGGGAAGGCAGGCAATTCAATATAGGCCCTATCTGTGTAGTTTTGCAAATGACTTTGATAATAGTCATGTTGTGTAAGAATAACTGTATTTCCCTCCATCCTATCCTGCCCCCCATTGTTTCTATTCTGTCTTTTGATCCTGTCCCTCCCTGAGTGTTGACTTCAAATTGCTCCCTCCTCCCATTGCCCTCCCTACCATCATCGCCCCCCCACTTGCTTATGTCCTTCTCCCCCACTTTCCTGTATTGTAAGATAAGTTTTATACCAAAATGAGTGTGCATTTTATTCCTTCCTTTAGTGGAATGTGATGAGGGTAAACTTCTTGTTTTTTTTCTCAGCTCTCCTCTTTTCCCCTCCACTAAAAAGTCTCCTGCTTGCTTCTTGAATGAGAGATAATTAAGCCCATTTCATTTCACCCTCTCTTGTCCCACTACATTTCTCTCTCACCATTTACCTTAATTTCTTATAAGATATGGTCCCATCCTATTCAATTCACTCTGTGCTCTCTGTCTCTGTATGTGCGTGCATGTGTGTATATGTGTGTGTGTGTATAATCCCACCAACTACCCAGATACTGAAAAGTTTTAAGAGTTACAAATATTGTCTTTCCATGTAGGAATGTAAACAGTTCACCTTTGGTAAGTCCCTTATGACCTCTCTTTGGTGCTTACTTTTTCATGCTTCTTCTCCTTCTTGTGTTTGAAAGTCAAATTTTCTTTTCAGCTCTGGTCTTTTCATCAAGAATGCTTGAAAATCCTCTGTTTCATTGAAAGACCATATTTTCCCCTGAAGTATTCTACTCAGTTTTGCTGGGTAGGTGATTCTTGGTTTGAGTCCTAGTTCCTTTGACTTCTGGAATATCCTATTCCATGCCCTTTGATCCCTTAAAGTAGAAGCTGCTAGATCTTGAGTTATCCTGATTGTATTTCCACAATACTGGAATTGTTTCTTTCTAGCTGCTTGCAAGATTTCCTCCTTGAGCTGGGAGTTCTGGAATTTGGCCACAATGTTCCTAGGAGTTTCTCTTTTTGGATCTCTTTCAGGTGGTGATCGATGGATTCTTTCAATACTTATTTTGCCCTCTGGTTGTAGAATGTCAGGGCAGTTTTCCTTGATAATTTCATGGAAGATGATGTCTAGGCTCTTTTTTTGATCATGGCTTTCAGGTAGTCCCATAATTTTTAAATTGTCTCTCCTGGATCTATTTTCCAGGTCAGTTGTTTTTCCCATGAGATATTTCACAATCTCTTCCATTTTTTCATTCTTTTGGTTTTGTTTTGTGATTTATTGGTTTCTCAGAAAGTCATTAGCCTCCATCTGTTCCATTCTAATTTTGAGAGAACTATTCTCTTCAGTGAGCTTTTGAACCTCTTTTTCCATTCGGCTAATTCTGCTTTTGAAAGCATTCTTCTCCTTGTTGGCTTTTTGAACCTCTTTTGCCAATTGAGTTCGCCTATTTTTCAAGGTGTTATTTTCTTCAGCATTTTTTTGGGTCTCCTTTAGCAAGGTATTGACCCGTTTTTCATGCTTTTCTTGCATCTCTCTCATTTCTCTTCCCACTTTTTCCTCCACCTGTCTAACTTGCTTTTCAAAATCCTTTTTGAGCTCTTCCATGGCCTGAGCCCAGTGGCCATCCACCTGGGATGTCTGGGATACAGAGGGCCCAACCTCCATGTCTTTCCCTGATGGTAAGTATAGTTCCTCGTCATCAGAATTTAAAGGTGGGAATATCTGTACCCCCTCAATGTAGCTCTCTATAGTCTTATTTTTCTTCCCTTTTCTGGGCATTTTCCCAGCCAGTTACTTGAATTCTGAGATTCCTGTCCACCCCCGCCTAGATCTGCCCAGCTAGTGCTTGTGATCTGAGATTCCAATGGGCTTTCTGCAGCAGGCAGGGCTGCTATTCAATGTGAGTTTAAGTTCTGGTGCTCAGGTGGGGGCAGGGCCACCTCCCAGGTTCAGTTCCCTCAGGGGTTTTATGCAGAGACCTTCAGTAATGGAGCTCTTGCCTGCTCGGGGAGTCCCGGGCCACCACCACTGCCTCTGCCGCTACCTCTGCCGCTTCCTCCCGAGGGGGCCCGAGTCATGGAGACACCCCACTCCTCTCTTGGCCATCCCAGAAGTCTCTCTCACTGACTTGTAATGTCTGTGGGCGGAGGGACCTTTCTGGCCGCCGGAGGTTCTGTCCCTGAAGGCTGCTCGGATTTGCTCCTCTTGGGCCCCGGGGTGGACTCTGCTGTCTGGAGCATGAGGGACCTTTGGGGTCAGCTTTCCAGGGCTCTCTGTAATGGAAATCTTTTCCACTGCATTTCTGCGCACCTTGCAGTGCTCCAGAATTCGTGGGGAGTTCTTCTTGCAGGAAATATATGGGCTGTGGGTTCAGAGCTTGCATACATGAGTCTTTCTACTCCGCCATCTTGGCTCCACCCCCCCATGTTTATTTTCTAAATGAGAATATTGAGGTTCAGAGAAGTGAAATAACTTGTCCATAGTCAACAGCCTTGTAAAGGAACTTAGTCTGAAATATGACTGTTGAGCTTCAATATAGAGCTTTTTCTACTATATCCTATTGCCTTTGAATGAGGATGAATGAGTCAGGAAAATGTTAACAAATAGATAAAAGAGATTGAACCAGAGGAGGAAATGATAGAATTATATTTAAAATTATACCATATTATCTTGTGCTATTGTATTAATTATAATTGTATTAAAGATAAGAAAGTATAATTGTATTAAAGATATAGATTAAGATAGATATCTTCATAAGATATAGATAAGAATCTTTTCTGTTAAAATATTGAATATTAATTCATGTTGTTAATTATATTAAATCATAATTACACTAAAGATAAAATCTTTATTTTTCATCCACATTTCTTTGAAAACTCTTTGAAAAAATTGGTCTTTCTAAAGCTTTACTCGATCAATCATTCTTATCTCTTATATTCCTACTAGGGTGTATTTACCTAGAGGAGTCTTTTAGTTAAAATTAAAGGAATTAATAAAGTGGTCAGAAAAGAAGGATGTTCCATGCCTTTGAAGAACTGCTGCTTCCTACTATTCTCAATGCCTTTATTTTTGTGTTTATTATAGTGTTATTTATCTTGATGTGAAAAGTAAGAAATACTTTCAACCATGAATCATAAATTAGACACATTTTAGAATTTTTAGGAAATGAATAGTTTTATAATTTTCAAAAATATTTTCAAATTTCAAAGAAATATACTTTAGCCATTGTTAACTTTATTTTTGGTTCCAGTTTCCCAAGTCATTACATTCTTTGCTCTCTCAAAGTTTATATAAACTGCCTTTCCTATAGCAGATATCTGAATGATAATTCCTATCTGAAGTGTAAACTATTATTGTTTGTTGAAAAGGTAATGTGTGAAGAATTTCAGGATCCAAAAGGAAAAAGCATAGTGCAGATAATTTGATCATTAACAGAAACATAAAATCTCCCTGATTTTACTTTAGAACACTAAGAAAGAGGAATTATATGAAAAGTTGAGAAAACAATTCACAAATCCATCATCATATGATTATGTGGATGTGATTAGGGAATAATTAGGAGCTTCTACTATCTGAAATCTGTTTGAGGTTACTTAATCCAAAAAGAGCAGAGTGTATAAAATTTTTGTTTCTCGAATGACAGTTTATTCCTTTAAAAGATAAGTGACCATTCTAGATAACAAATAATCAGTTATCATTACAAATTATGGGATTATAAGGGGAAGAAACCATGCCAATTTACATTCTAAGTTAGAGGAAAGAAAAACAAGATATGTGCTCTTGATTTTAGGAGACTGTATTTCAAAGCATGTAGAGGAAAGATAGGATCCTATCAACAAACATATTTCAGTGGATATCAGTTCAGAAGGAAAATAGGAACAAAAAACTGTTGCACCTAAAATAGGGAAAATAATTTAAAAGAAGGACCAGTACTTCTGCTCAGGATGAATAGGATGAAGCTGAGCTTTTCAAGACATATTTTGCTTCTGTTTTTACAGCCAAAAATATTACTTTGGACTAAAAAAGATACAACAGAAATATCTAATATGTTGAAATCCAAAGCAACTAGAGACATTTCAAGAGACCACCCAGCAACCCTTAATAGCATCAGGTCTTCAGACCTAGATGAACTACATTTTTGGTTGTTGAAAAACTGGCAGGTATTATTTCTGAGGTCACTATCAGTGACTTTAGAAAGTTCATGGAGAGCAAAAGAGCTACTGAAGGACTGGAAAAGAGCAAATGATCTTGTTTTCAGTAATGAGAAGAGAGTTGAGACTTCAAACTACAAGGCACTGAGTTTAACTTTTAAACCTGGCAAAATACTGAAACATATTTAAGACAATGGTGGTTACTAGTCATATACAAAGTAAAAGGTGATTGCAAATGGCCAACATGACCTCTTGAAGAATAATTATTTCATATTAATCATTTTTGACATGGTAGATTAGAAGATATAGATATGATTTACCAAGATTTTAGGAAAGCATTTAGGAAAGAATGGAAAGAAATAACAAATTCTCTTGTGTTATGGAAAAAAATGAAGAAATGTAGACTAGATGACAACCTAATTTGGTAGACTAAGAACTGTTTGAATAGATTGAATGTTCCAATGTTTTGCTATAGACTGTAGAGAGCTCTAGAGATTGATCAGGAATCTGTTTGGTCCTAGGCTGAGAAGTTTATCACTAACAGAGGAGCTACAATGTTTGATGAGAAAATTAAAAAAAAAAAAAAAAGAAAGCAAAAATCAAAACCTGGACATATGAAGAAGATTGGGGGATAGGGAGAGGTGGCTGATTGGCTCTAAATTGTGTAGGTCAACAATGTGATATTCCCATCAAAAATAGTAATACAGTCTTAGGCTACATTGAGAGATAGTGTTCAAGGTTAAGGAAGCGCTAATTCCGTTGTGTTCTGTCTCAGTCAAACCCCATTTGGAGTACAAGTTCAGAAATATAAAGAATATTTCTAAGTTCAAGCACATTTAGAGAAGGGTTAACTAGATGATTAAGGTAATTCTTGTCATTCAAAAGGGGATTTAAATGACCGGGAATTTGACGTAGAGAACAGACACATTATATGGAGTTGAAGAATTGTCACTTGAAAGAGGAAATAGATTTGATCTATTTGACTCCACCAAGACTAATGTATTAATGGTAAATGCTCAGTATAAGGACAAACCTAATGATAATAATAACTATTTTAATGTGAGGTGGACAACTCAGAAGTTAGTCCGTACATTGTAGAGGTTTTTTTTTTCCCAAGTTCAGTTATATTAGATGACTTAAGAAGTTTTTTTCCAGCTTCTCATGAAAGAAATGTTAATTCCTTCATCCACTACCAGTAATTTTAAGTTACTATATTGTTCTACAGACAATCAAGTGGGTAACTGCTACCTGAAATTTGGTCCCCATGGGGAAGTGTTGTCCTGCAACACTGAGACTGGTGTTGGAGTTAGTCGTTCCTCATGCAGCTGCTCTCTGGGAAAGGCCTGGGGAAATCCTTGTGAGAGTTGTCCACCTGTGAACAGCAGTAAGTATAAATATCATTTAAAAATTTTTCTAAATGTAGCAACTGTCACATTTGAGATTTTAACAAAAGAGAAAACTGAGGTAGATCTCCATGCAAAATAGCATGTGTTATAAGGAGCATGCTACCTGTCAATAAATGGGTCAGTGGATTACCTCTATTTATGCCAAAGATCCAAGAACAGAACAGGGCAGATGATATCATGGGACTTAGGGCAACACGATTGGTTATAAAGCTGAGGAACAGGGAAAAAAAACATGATTGGTAGGAAGTTTGGTAATGGAGGCTATCAACAACCTCCCCTTCTCTCATGACACTAAGACACATTGATTGAGTACAAGTGTGAGATAGCAGCCCAGGCTTTTGGAGAGCAAACTATACATTGTTGAAGGATAGTTTGGTGGAATAAAGATATCAAGTCCAACTCCCTTTCTGTTCACATGCATTCTCCAAGGTGCGTTAAATTCCATAAGCAGAGGAGCTGGATTTTGAAACATATCCCCTTACAGGTCAGCCAAACTCTGAACCAAGTTCAGAGGCAAAGAATCATAACTTAAGAAATTACAGAACAAAATTAATCAATTGTTAATAGGTCAATAAGAAAATGAGATGAGATTGATCTTAATTTTCTCACAACCTTTTGGAAATAGATCCCCACAGGCAGCAAGCACCATTAAAAGTCAAAAAGGGTAAAAGGAAATCTGAAAAGTTAGTCTTAATTTCATGTTTGTGTATGTTGAATGATTGTGTGAATGTCAATGAAATAAAATTGGACTGATGTCAAGAGTAACTTAATGTTGCATTGAATGACCTAGATTTTAAATAATTCTCAAAAAACAACTCTCAGACTTACAAATTTTAATTATGAAATGGAATGGACTCCTTTTGGCACAGTCCTACTAACATTTTTCATCATTCAGTTAATAGTCTTCAAACAGTTTGACACCAAAGTTCCAAGGGCAATTTAATATTTTCACTGGAAAAAATGAAAGTTCATATTTTTCCTCAAAAATTAAAAAAAAGATGACAATTTTCTGGAACAGGATAAACCTACCTTTACATCCATATTGACTGAAATGTTTCTGTTTGTGAAAAGGAAATTGAATATTTGTCATTTTTCAAGTTTCTGTACTAGAGTAAGATATTTTAATCAGAACCCAGTATAAATCACAATGCTAACTTCTTCATAGTCTCATAGATAAATCTTTATTGTATCTTTTCTTAAACTGTATTATTCTGTTTTGAGATTAATTTCCTTCTTGAAGTTAGTGACAGAATGCCTTATCTTTAAATTCTTTTAAGTTCCTATACTGGCATAAGCTCCAGCCCATTTTCTTTTACACAGTGTATAGCTTTTGTTTACAAGAGGGATAAGATGTTTTTTTCTTTCTCTTTTATCTCCATTACATGCATATAATTTATAAAGATGTAACACTTTTAAAAGTAGATTTTGGAGAGTCAAGATCACATGACCAGAACTATGGTGTATTAATTGCTTTCTTGAAAGCATTCAACCCTTCAAAAAAGAGAAATTATGCACCAGATTTAGAGTAATTGCAGCTTAAATCCATAGGAGAAAGAATATAAGGACCCTGGAGATTTAAAATCAATATAAATTAACCCCAAAGGTCTATACCTAATCCTTAAAGCACTCAACATCCCATCTTCCACTAACCTTTATGTGTTCCAGGAAGAACACAATTAGAAGGTTTGTGGTGTGTGCAGAAGGCCATGTTGTCCCCCAGCCCCACAGTCCCCACTGCTGTGGAAACTCTTTCAAGACAACTTCCTTCTCTTCCCTAGCTCAAAAAAATTATTAGACCTAATCTTGATTTCTTGTTAATGCCAGTTTTAGACCTAATCAAATCCCCTGAATTCTCTAAAACTCAGTCCACTTTTAGCAATTTAATTGCTTGAGGGGAATTTGTCTTGGTCGAAGGATATTGGGTCACCCCGAACACTGAGCACCTCTGATTGTCAGTTATCAGAGACAATGAGGAATATTTACTTACTGGCTCACAGGACTCCCTCAAAAATTCCTTTTGATTTGTTCACATCAAACTGTACCAAGTGAGTAGATGCAACGAGTCCTCAGTCTTAGCATTATCAAGAAGCTACATGTATATTGAGAGTTGATTTCAGAAATTTAACCTCAGAATACCGGAAGAAACTATTCCCTATGACCTTGTCAAAGCTTAGTGTTTCCAGTCTGAGGAACAGTGTAAAAATAACACTGCCCAGAGTATCAAAAATCAACAAAGTTCATTCAGAATACCTGTTCAACCAAAAATGTGGAACCTTTTCAAATCCCGAGGTCCTTTAGGGACTTTTCTTAATTCATTTAACCCCAAACCAATGAGGAATTCCTGAGGCAAAATTAATCTCAAAGCCTACACACAGGATGCTCAGGATGAAATATTGTCTTCTATTTACCAAGTCACCAACAGCATAAGAATAGTCAACTATCATTTATTTAGCTCCTGCTATGTTCCAGGCTCTGAAGTAAGTACTGGGGATACAAAGAAAGATGCTCTTAAGGAGCTTGTTATCTGGTAAGAGACACAGCATGCAGACAACGATGAAGAGACAAGGTATGAACAAGCAATCAAGAACAAACAAGGATAAATGGGGAGTAACCTCAGAGGCAAAGAATCAGGACTAAGGAAGAAGGCAGAAGGGATCTTGCAGAAATTGGAACTTTGGTTGAAACTGGAAAGAAACCAGGGAAACTAGGAAGTGGAGAAAAGCAGGGAAAGAATTCCAGGCATGTGGGTCATCCATTGAAAATGCTACAAATGAGGAGATGAAAGGATGTGAAGAACATCAAAGAGGCCAATGTCATGAGACTGAAGAATATATAGAGGGAAGTAAGGAAAGGTAGGAAGTGTCCAAGTTATAAAGAGTGTTAAAAAGCCAAGATGATTTTATTGAAATAATAGGGAGTGGATAGAGTTTACTGACTGGGGGAAGGGGGTAAATGTAGTAAGATCTGCTTTTTAGAGCCATCAGTTTGACAGCTGAGTGGATGATTGATTTGAGTTTGAAGAGACTTGAGGTAGAGAGACCCGTTCACAAGCCATTGCAGTAGTCGGGTATGAGGTCCAAGAGAGCGTGCGAGGAGTCCAAGAACAGAAGACAGGGTGATCCAAAGGTACAAATGACAAGACTCGACAACAGATTGGATATGGAGGATGAGAGACAGGCATCGAGGATAATACCTTAGTCATCAATCTGGGTCCTTGAGAAGATAACTGTCAAATATAAATTAGGTAGTGGGATGGGCTTGGGGGGCAGTTTTGGTTATATCTAGATTAAGATGTCTACAGCACATACAGTTGAAGTAAGAGATGTGAGAATGGAGTTGGATTAGCATTAGACAGGAAGTTCTAAAAGTCCCAGCATAGAAATAATTGAATCCAAGGAAGCTGATGATATCAGTAAGTAAAAGAGTATAAAGAAAGAGGTGTGATCAAGATCCATCCAATGAGTGGTCCTACAAGTAAGAGGAAAACCAAGAGAGAATGATGACAGAGAAAAACTAGAGAGAAGAGAATACCAAGCAGAAGAGGGTGACTAATGGCAAAAGGCTTCAGAAAGGTCAAGAAGGACGAGGACTACGAGGAGCTGTAGGAATACCAGCCAGTATCCATGGGATGGCAGTGACAGAGACAGGGAAGAGGCAGAGGAGTTCTTGGACCAAAGAGCATCAAAAGCAAGAAACAGATCCCAATATAAAGGAGCAAGTCACACTATGGTAGATTCAGAAAGACAAGACAGATGGACTCCTTTGCAAACTGAATGCTTTTCATGGAGGCTGAACTATAATTTAAATGTACTGTTTTTTTCTCTGCAAGAGATGGAGCTCTGTTAGATTATAGGAGTTACCTTGGCTGTTTGTTGTGTTCAAGAGTGACCTTTCTGCATTTTTTTGTTACTTAAATAAAGCCAGTTCTATATTAAAAAAAAAAAGATGAGAACTGAGAAAAGACTCTAACATTTGGAAATTAAGAGTTCTGTACTTGGGGTTTCATTGTTATGGGTAACTCCTGAGTAAGATAACTCTACCAATGCAGGTCAGCAAATTCTCTGCAGCCTCTTGTCTTTAGGCTTGCCTTGAGTACTGAGGCAAGAAGAAAGGAAGATTTTACTTCAGTAAGGATGGGGGTCCTACTTGTGCCTTAGAATCAGGACTTGAACCCAGGTTTTCCTGGCTTGGAGGCTGGCTCTCTATATACAGTGTCACATCTCTATTAAGTAACTTAGAAATGATTTCCTTTTGGAAGCAGCCGCTGTAACCCGGGAGATGAGTAGCCTGCCTTAAGGACCACAGTCAGCTCGGACACTGCCCGCTCTAAGAAATTGTCTCAGGATGTTCTTAGCACTCAAAAAGATAAGGAGAGAAAATCACATGTAGGAAGCACAATGTCTGTCACCACTTGCTGAGTACAAGGAGAACAATATCTTATGGTTGCTGAGAATGTGTTAGCCCTCAATAAGTGCCCCAGGATGGTGCAACAAATCAGAATCCCTGAATTCAGTAAGGAAGAAAATAGTAAGAGATGCTCAGAATTTATAACACAGTGAAGTGTCAAGAAAATCCATAGATCAACTCCAGAAAAAAGGAAAAGCTTAAAATTCCAAGATTAATTTTAGTTAAATTTAATTTCCTATATACCCAAATGTGTTTATAAAATACAGGAAACCAATAGGAACATCTTATATTCTAAAGGAAACAAAAAATTGATGTCACGAGAAATTGAAGAATAATATTCCAAGTAGCATTGGAAGCCAAGTTGCAGCACCAAATGATGTGCCCTGAAAATCTGAGCTTAATCATCAAAAGATGGAGAAAGAAATTGAAGCTTTTGAAGTATTTCTGACCAAAAAAAGACCTAAGTGAGCGGAATATTGGACTTGGAAACACCCCAGAAAAGAGAAACATTCAAAGGGCAAGCCAGCACAGCTATGAAGAATAGAAGCAGTTTTCTGGCCATTTTGTTTGTGGTTGTTTTTAAATAAGAAAAGGTAAGAAGGAGGGAGGAGATATCATTAGTGGGATAAAGAGATAAGAAATTAAAGAAACAGAAGTAAAATTGGAAAAATGGAATTGAAATTCCATGGAAACCTCTTGATTCCCTTTTCTATCCCCTTATTGGTGAATACACACACACACACACACACACACACACACACACACACCCGTATGTGTTGTTCAGTTGCTTCAGTCACGTCAAACTCTTTGTGTCCCAGTTGAAGGTTTTGTTGGGCAAAGATACTTGAGTGATTTGCCATTTTCTTCTCCAGCTCATTTTATAGATGAGGAAAATGAAGCAAGTAAGGTTAAGTGACTTGTCCAGGGTCACACAGCTAATAATGTCTGAGACTAGATTTCAACTAAGAGAGATGAGTTTTCCTCACTCCAGGCCCAGTACTTTCCCCTATGCCACCTCACTGCCTCAATATATTTTATGGAACAGAGGTGCAGAGTGGAAGGTCATAAACAAGGAGAGGAGAAGTAGAAGGATAGAAAGAAATGGCTGAAGCGTTTGTACTAAGTCCATTGTTGAACAATGAGGGATGGTGATTGCAGTCTCCTGGCAATAGGAATCTGGGAAACTAGAAGGGAAAGCCTCACTTCAATAAGTATTGGAGGTCCCACTTCTAAGAACACTCATGAGAGAGGAACTGTATATTTATAATATAAGATGAGACCTCATGATTGACTTAATCTGGAGGGAGCTGGTCCATTTGAAATTCACTTTCTCTGAGAAAGTGTTGTGCCTCCTTAAGCGGCATCTGGCTCAGGAAAAAGGAGGAGTAAACTTTAAGGGGCAACTGGTAGCCAGAAGGGTGAATATGTAGACCAAGAAGTGAGATGGCACAGCTTCTCTTGTCAAGAGACTTGATCATAGTGAAGTCAGGGGTCATATCATTTGGGATGAATAATTGCTATTACATGGTACTGACAAATTGATACTTCTAGGAAGAAGACATGGCAGAAGAAAAGGGCTAAATAGGTGTGATTTGTAAAGGTGATAATATAGAAGTTAGTAAGCATCCCTCAGGATTCTGGTCATGTGCCCTCTTCTCCCTCTACAGTATTTCACTTGGTGATCTCATCACATTCCCAAGGACTTAACTACATCTCTATTTTAATGAATCTCAATTCTCCCTGTTCTGCCCTAACCTTGATATTGCTTTTCTCTCTCATATCTGCAACTGCCTTGCAGACATCTTAAATGTCTAGTAGACATCCTTAACATGTCCAAAACAAAATTCATTGTATTTTTGACTGAACCCTCCCTACCTTTTATCTTTCCTGGTTCTGTAGAGGGTAACACCATCTTCCCAGTCTCTCAGACTTGCAACCTAGGCTTTAATACACAACACCTCAGTCTCTCACTCCCCACCCTCGCAGCCAAGCTGTTGCCAAGGATTATAGATATCACCTCTGCAACCCCTCGAGAGGTAGCTCCCTTTTCTCCTCTGACCCTACCACCTCCCTAATGCAAGTCCACACAACCTAACACCTTGACTATGGCAGTAGCCCACTGGTGCGTCTTCCTACATCAAATCTGTCCCTGGTCCAATTAATCATTCAGCAGCTAGTGTGATTTTCCTGAAGTGCAGGTTCAACCATGTCACTCCTTTACTCAATAAACTCCAGTGACTCCCTATAGCCTACAGGATCACATGTAAAATGCTCTGGCATTCAAAACTCTTAATAACCTCGGATCTTCCTAAATCATTGCAACTTTTTCCCACTATATACTCTGAATTAGTCACTCTGGATGCCTGGCTATTCTAGGACACTTTATTTCTCAACTCTGGGCAATTTCTCTGTCTCCCATGCCTGGATTGCTCTCTCCAGCTCTACTGACTGGCTTCCTTGGCTTGCTCTCTAGGCTCAATTAAAATCTCAGTCTGTCACAGAAAGCTTTTACGAAACCTTCATAATTCCAGTGCCACCTCTCATAATTATGTCCTATTTATCCTGTGTATAGCTTGCTTTATATATATTTGTTTACATACTGTCTCCTCCCATTACATTGTTAGCTCCTTCAAGGAAGGCACTGTTCTTTGCCTCTTCTGTATCCTCGGTACTTATCACAGTGTCTGACATAGAGTAGAGATTTAATATGTATTTATTATTTGATTTATAGTTACAAGAATGAGCTCAGCCATGGTGCTTCCAAAGCTTTCAGAGCACAGAGAGGAGTAAGAAAGGAATAAGGTTATAGTAGAATCAGCTGAATAGAAAATAATAAACAATGAGGATAACAAAGTAGAAGGAAAGAAAATTTAAAACCAAAAATAAGGGGAAAGTTAGGAAAGCATAAACAACAGATAGAGGAACTGTGGCAATAGCAGTTTAAGCAAAACTAAGAGAGAAAAGTTAAAAAGAAAAAAAGCTAATATTTTTTAAATACTAAAGAAATAAAGGAAAACACCAGCTCTAAAACTTAAAACTTTAAATGCAAATGGACTAAACAGTATAATAAAATGAAAAAGAACAAGAGAATTTATCAGGAAACAAAACCAACCATCTGTTTTAGTAATCTAGAAGTATTTCTACAAAGTAAAGACATACATAGAATCAAGATGAGAGTGTAGAGCAAAATTTGCTACACATCAGGTGAATTTTTATAAAATCTGGAGTTGGAATCATGGTATCAGGCAAAACAAAAATTGAAATGAATAAGGAAATTGCATTATACTTGCTTAAAGGAACCATAGATGATGAACCAGTATCAATACTGAACAAACCAAATAACAGTATTTAAATTCAAAAAAAGAAATGTGTAACTGAATTGCAAATATATATGTATATATATACACATTTATCTGTGTGTGTGTATGTTGCAATACAAGAGGAGACCTGATTATTTTTCTCTCAGAGCTGCATAAATCTAAGACTAAAAAAAAAGACAAACTATTGGAGAATATAGAGCTAAAGGACTTTAGACAGGCAAATAGAAACGTTTAAAAACATATACCTGGGGAAACTAGCAACGATGGCATGGCAAGAAGAAGCAGTACAGACCAACTTTCTCCCTAAAACTATTCCAACAAAGACCTAGAAGGAATGTTTGACCAAGTTGTGATGAGGAAATCCAAGAAACTCCATAAATTATTTTTCCAGCCTAGATCTTCAGAGGGAGATATAATGAGGTCTTGATACAATGGGCCCCGGTATTGAGCAGAATCTTCCTGCATAGAGTGTGAATTGGGGTCTATGTCTATGTGCTTGTGCTAGAAGAGGTTGTATAGACACAGCGAAACTATATAGGGAACAAAACCAGGAGCCAGCTGGCACCTTGGTTATTTGTATTGCAGAAATGGGTCACCAGTTCATTGTGGACTGAGGAGATGTGTGCCTGAGAGTGGTAGACTAAGGCAAGGAGTAGTGTTGAGTTTGTGGCTCGTTACTGGGCAAAG
Organism: Bettongia penicillata ogilbyi; assembly: GCA_023548195.1. Taxonomy (NCBI): domain Eukaryota; kingdom Metazoa; phylum Chordata; class Mammalia; order Diprotodontia; family Potoroidae; genus Bettongia; species Bettongia penicillata. The sequence continues at coordinate 1,131,747 of JAJHZJ010000072.1, read as the reverse complement.
GTGAAGAACAGAAGTTAACAGTATCTCTGGTTCACCCCTATACAAACACACACACACATGCCTGAAACTGATTAATCAAGAAATGGAACTCAGACCACAGAGAGATCCTGTAGATCTGTCACTCTGAACCTTCAGAGTCTTTTATCTAATTGACAAGGGTTGGGGCTAGCAAGAGACTATACATGATCTCCAACAAAGGACAAGTTTACAGTTGTATCACCTAGACCTGTAAGTCAGAGTTTGCAAGGGTAAGATCAGGAAATACCCTAGATAAAGAGGAGACAACATTGTTGCTGACTCCATGAGAGTTTATCAGACTTTATCATCTCCAGTCATCCTGATGAATATCAGGCCACTGGACCAAGATGGCTCAGGAGAAGAAAGTGAGGTTGGTGACCTTGCATAGCCCTTTCTCACTCAAAACAAAGTCATCTGCAAGTCAAAGCATCATCTTGATGTGATGGTCCTCTTTGAGAATCAAGGACAAACACAACAGCAATCATATCTTAGGGAATCAGCAAAGGTACAAGGTAAAATCATTCATAACTTTTGTAAAGGACCAAAATGCAAAATAAGTCCACAAAACCCAACAACATTTTAGTATAATAACAACAAATGCCAAGATGCAAAAATAGAGGAGTCTATTTTCATTGGTTACGACCTGTAAACATAAATAACCCATGTCTTTTTTTTCCTAGCTGAGTATTATGCTCTGTGTCCAGGAGGTGAGGGCTTCAGACCTCCTAATCCTGTCAGCATCATCCCTGAAGGTGAGTTCATTTCCAATAACCACCACTATCTGAACTGGTTGGAAAATTTAGTACTGAAAAATAATTTTTAGATATTTCATGAAAAATAGATGTGCCATGAAATTATCATCTCATGTATCATCTAGTAAAGTTTTAACATGATGAATAAAGAGAATTTGGTTTTAGATCCCTTTTAAAGAGGACTACACATGGAGGAATATAATTGCAATTTAGTAATATATTGATGGATAGTTGCACTTAACTGTGAATCTTTTCCTTTCCCCTTTGAGTGTTGAGCATATTTAAATCTTTGAATGTTGTAGTATTTTATGACTTATTCCCATATAGCATCATTACAAAAGTATTAGTATTTAAAAATGGGTTTGTGTTTCAGGAAGAAGCTTAGGGTCATTAAAAGTACTATAGTTTCTGAAAGACAATCCTGCCTGCTCTCCTCATATTCAATTATGACTTCAACTCATAACCATTTATAGTTACTATACAAGATATATGTACTAATTGATAAGATCTGTGGGATGTACATTCTACTATGTGTAGAATTTAATTTTTCCTTTGTATATAGGTAAAACAAAAACTTTTGAGTGATTATATGCTTCATTTGGGAAACAGAAAAGTGAGTGGTACAAGCTAGATGTAGCATATGGAAAACAAAATATAATGCTGGAGATAGTGAACCAGTGATGTCACCAAAGAAATATATGACTGGGAAAAAAAAAAACATTAGTCAGGTAATGAGAACAAGAGATAGCTTCCAAACAGCACACATATTCTGTCGGTATGTTACATATGAAGAGGTGTCAAAGGACTACCACATATTCTGTAGACTGCCATTGGCAGATTTATGGGAAAAATAGGTTAGGAGTTAATCAGGCATGGGTCGCTTTCATTACAGGAAATTCCTCCATAAATAAAATCATGGTTCATTGAAGCAGATGAAAATTCAGTTAAAAGGATAAGCTGTTCTTACAAAGCAGTTGTATCACAGTATTATCTGTATGATATGGAGCAAAAACACATTTTACCATCACAACTAAATCTGAACAATCCTCCCAGCTACATTACCCTTCTAAGATTGCACAAAGCTCAAATAATCAATAGTCTAGAAAATCATTTCAATTCAGCATGCATTAACTTAGATGTATAATGCAGGTATATAATATATATATATATATATATATATATTTATATGTCAGAATCATTTTTCTCTTGGATTATAGCATTTGTTTTCAGCTATAATTATTTCTATTATGCAGATATTGATGAATGCCAAGAATTACCAGGTCTCTGCCAAGGTGGAAACTGTATCAACACTTTTGAAAACTTCCAGTGTGTGTGTCCCCATGGCTACCTCAGTGAGGAACCTTGTATCTGTGAAGGTGAAGCAATTTCTTAAATTAAGTAAAGTAGAAAAATTAGAGGTTATTTCTAGAGAAAAATATCCAATTTACAAATTCCATGAGAAAAATCTGTTTATCTGGGCTCATCTCATTTCTTTCCAAGAAGTTTTTTGGGTCCTCAAAATCACATGGAGTGTTTCAAAAATATTTCCTCTGAAATGTTCATTTAAATGGTTCATGGAATATTTAAGATGCTAATGTTATACATTTACTTTCTATTGTTAGAGCAGTTTAGAAATAACTTAGTTTTTTTGTTTAGTTATTTTTCAGTCGTGTCAGATTCTTCATGACCCCTTTTTGGGATTTTCTTGGCAAAGATATTGGAATGATTTGCCATTTTCCTTCTCAAGCACATTTTTACATATTAGGAACTGAGGTAACCTGGGTTAAGTGACTTTTCTAGGGTCACTCATAAAGATGATTATTCCTGATTCTAAGCCCATTGCTCTATCTGTTGTACCACTTAGCTGCCCTACTTTGATCATAGTCTCTATTAAAAAGAGAATGAAACAGTAATTCAGAAAATGAGAATACCTCATGAGAAAGAAAATTATCTACACATAGAAGAATTGGGTTTATGTCCTAGATCTGACAAATACTGACTGTTGATTTAGGAAAGTCTTAAGCTATCATTGTACTAGAGAGCTTCCAAATTGTAGAAAAATTGCAGATGGGAATTGATGAAGATCATTTCTTCATGACATTAAATAAACTTATTACTCAATTCAGTGGATCTATGCTCTCCTCTAATTCTTTCTGAGAGTTGAGTTTCTGGGACCTTTAGCACCACCATGATCCAATGGCTCATTTTCCTAGAGGAGATCTAAATGAGCCCCTGGCTCTGGGGTTCCTTTTGGGAGAGAGTTGTATATCTGAAAAAAAAAATGTAAGTTGATAGCTCCCAAGGAAGGCTGGTAACATACTAAAATTTCATCAGGGTCCTAGCATAGTTTGTATAGTTTCCCCTCCATCTCCCAGCCTTCATCCCATAGACATTCTATGCCTACTCTGTTTCCAAAATAAAAATCTGTCTATAGGCAACTAGAATGAACAAATTTATAAAACAGAATCAAGTTTATGACAAAAAATGGTGGACAGCAAAACAAAGTATAATTGAGTTCTTTAAGCACAGAGTTTTCTCATCCAAGGAGGGAGAACTCTCTCTTGATTAGGCTTTTTTTCTACTCAGGCTGACATAGACATAGTCCATTTTCTGCTCCTTTACATAATCTGCTGTTTTTTCTTATGTGCAGGGACCTGGCCCCCCATGCTATCCTGCCTGTGTTCCTCTTCCATGTCAGCATAAAATCTAGGTGGAGCAGTGGATAGGAAATCAGGAAAATCTGAAGTCACATCCAGACTCAGACACTTACTGTGTAACCTTGGGCAAATTACTTAACCTCTGGTTGCCTCAGTTTCCCCAGTCATAAAATGAGAATAACAGTACATCACAGGGGTAAGATAATAATTACAAAGGGCTTAGCTCAGTGCCTGGAACATAGTAGATGCTAGAGAAATGTTTATTCCTTCCTTTTTCCTTCCCTAAAGTTCCTTGGGCTGCTATATCTACTCTGACTACCCCACAAAGGGCTACTAAATTCTTTCATCAAAGCTTATGTTCAGGATTATATTACATTTTTTAAAATTTTTTACATGAATTTCCTTTTTCAGCAAGGAAACATCATTCTATGTAGACTACCTATTTTAATTATTATTGCATTTGATAATTACATCTGAAAGAGTGTAGGTAGGGGTAAAAAACCCTGGCAAAAAAAAAAAATTAGTTTAGTAAAGAATGCCTCTTATCTAATAGGTCACTGGTCACCAAAATTTTTTCTAATGCACCTCACCTGTAAAGTATTTTTAAATTGTCATCCCAATATGTGTATACATAATATGTTAATATACAGATATAATATAAACATACAACTGCACAAATACATGTTAATTTTAAAACACACAAAAGATAGAAATAGGAATTGAACTTGTCATTTCATTGACATAAGAAGTGGCTGGGAAAGGAAACTCTTTTTAATGCAGGTCAATACCTTATCTGCAACTTTTTAAATTTAATAATCCCCCTCCCCAAAGACAAGTAAAAACAATTTTTAACATTCTTTTTAAAAATTTTAGGTTCCAAATTCTCTTTCTCTCCCTACCTTCATTGAGAAGGCAAGCAGTTTGATATATTTTTACATGTATAGTCATGTCAGTCATATAGTCATGTTGTGAAAGGAAACACACACACACATACACACATACACATACACACAAAGTCCAAGAAAAATGAAGAAAAAGTATGCTTTCTTCTGCATTTTGACTCCATCAGTTATTTCTTTGGAGATGAAGAGCATTCTTTTTTCATAAAATCCTGCAGAATTATTTTGATTCATTGTCTTGCTGAGAATAGCTAAGTCTTCTGCAGCTGAACATCATGCACTATTACTGTTACTGTATATAATCAGAGAAACATGTACATTTTTTTCACAGTTATGGTTTCTATGTAATTCCTTCCATTCTGTTTTCCCCATTTATCTGCTTCTCTCTCTTACTTCACTCTATCCATTCTCAAAAGCATTTTGCTCCTGACTTTTATCTTCCCCAATCTGCTCTCATTCCCATCTCCCACCCAGCCCACCCCCCCTTTCTCTTTTTCTCTTCTCCTTCTACTTTTTGGAATGGTAAGGTAGATTTCCATACCCAACTGAGTTTGTGTGCTCTTTCCTTCCTGAGACAATTCTGATAATAGTAAGATCCATGCCCTCCCTCCTCACTGTCTCCATCTTCCCCTATACTGTAGAAGTTCTCTTGTATGACTTTTATGTCAAATAATTTACCTATTTTACTTCTCTCCCCTTTTCCAAATATATTCTTCTTTTTTACCCCTCAATTATTTTTTTGATAATCTTCCTATTACATTCAACTTACACTCATTCCTTGTCTATGTATACCCCTTCTCACTGCCCTAATAATGAAAAATATTTTCAGAGTTACAAGTATCATTTCTTCTTGTAGGAATGTACATAGTTGAACATTATTGAATCCCTTATGATTTCTTTTTCCTATTTATACTTTTTTATGTTTCTTGAATTCTGTATTTGAAAGTCATATTTCCTATTCTACTCTGGTCTTTTCATCAGGAATGCTCTCTTCCACCTTAGAACTTTTTCCAGGATCAGGGTCCCAGCTCCACTGCAGCTGCAATCTCTTGTGTGCTAGTGTGCCTCTTCTCCCTGAAACCCAGGATGGCAGCCCAAATCCAAGTATGGGCAATGAAACACAGTTCTGCCACTTGTACTGGGAAAGGGAACCCTGTCATCTTCTTCTGACCAGTTTTCTTGTCCCTTTCCCCTCTTTGGGCTGAGAGGTCCACCAACTGCCACTGATTCAGTTGCCCCCATGACGTACTTAAAGCTGGTTTGCTGGGGCATGGCAGCCTGCACTGGACTATGCTTCACTCTTACCCTTGTGCAACAGATCTTTGCTGATGACCTTCTAAGCTGCCTGGGGCTGGAGAATTGCTTCACTGTGCATTTTTGTGGGTTCTGCCACCCCAGTATTTGTTTGCAAGCTTTACTTAAGCAGTTTGGAAGGGTTTTGGGGGAGAGCTCAGGGAAGTTCCTACCTATTTTCTGCCATCTTCTATCTACAATTTTTAATTTTAGAGAATTGGCCTGAAGTCTTAAAGGCTGAGTGAAATGAACACACCAACATGGATCAGAAGCAGTACTTGAAATCAAGTCTGACCTGGCCTTTGAGATTCACTTGGGTACATTATGCCATGGTGCCTTCCATTATGAAAACAACAGAAAATTTTAAAGGATGAGATGAAAATGAAATAATATTTGATATTATGATAAATTTGGGAGCCACTGGAGTTTATTGCATAGGAGCATGTAGGAAAATTACTTTGTATATGTAGTGGGAGAATTACAAAGAAAAGAGACTTGAGACAGGAAAACCAACTAGGAAGTTACTGCAATATTCTCCAGATGAGAAGTCATGGGGGCCTGAACTAGGATGGTTCATTGTGTATTAAAGTTAAGTGTACTATTGTGAATAGAGAAAGGGAATAGATGTGAGAGATGCTGTGGAGGTAGCATGGCAAGATTTGGCAATTGCCTTGGTATGTAGAGTGAGATAGAGAGAAAGAGACTGGAGGTTACACCAAGATAATGAACCTGGATGACTGGGAGGAGGATGGTGCCCTTGAGCACAATAGGGAATGTTGGGAGAGGGTAGATTTAGGAGCTGAGGTGCTGGTTAAAACACTTTCATTACAGCTCATCCTGTAAGACTCACTAGAGCTCACTCTTCAAGGCAGAGTAGTTGAAGGCCCAAGGGCTCTTGAGGGCAGGGATATTGTGTGGAGATAGGACTAATATGGCCTCCGTGCAGTTGCTGCTGTAAGTGCCCCAGTATCAGTTCAGTCAAGTTGCCTTGAGAGCCCCATACAGGGTTACAAGGGAGGAGGTTAAGAAATTGCTGGTAAGGGTAGATGTGATTGTATGAGAAACAAGCCCTAAGAATGGCTATCACAGAGAAGATCAGATATCACCTATCTTTCTGCTCTCTAATTAGAGAATCATACTATCTTTGTAGTTAAACCATGGCCCCTTTGGAATCAGGCAACTAAAATCATTTATGCAAAGTGTTTCTAAGATAAATGCTATATTATCTTATCATATTATCTATTATGGTCCAATACGAAACTCTAATATTTAATATGAATATGGTGGAGTATACAGAGTGCCATCCTTCGGATCAGGAAGACCTAATTTCAAACCCAGTGCCTTAGGTACCTTACTAGAATTATAAGCTATAGAAGACTTAAATCTATCAGTAATGAGACTATTCTCACTAGGAGATCCCTACCCCAAAGTAATTTTCACACAAAGAGCTCCCTATCCCAAAGAAATACACTTATATTTTAATGTTAGGAGATATTTTTTTCAATAACTATTATTTAATAGTTTCTGGTTAGTAATTACAATTTATTCTTTTTCTAGATTTTGATGAATGTTTTGTACATCCTGGTGTCTGTGGGCCTGGGACTTGCTATAATACTTTGGGAAATTATACCTGCGTCTGTCCTGCTGAATATATGCAAATCAATGGTGGACATAACTCTGTGGGTATGTAAAGTTCTCTCTCTATATATTATTATTTTAATTCTTAAGATTTCATCTCATTTCCATAAACTATTCAAAAAGTCTGACAAATCTTTAAAACTGAAGACAAATTTGGGAATATTTCTTATCTGTGTAAAGCTTGAAAACTCTTGTCACAATATCATATTTTCTAAATTTGCCTACAAAATTGCTGAGATTTTAAAGAAATGTGTATTTTCATATACAAAAGAATGTATTAAAAAATAACATTAGTAAACTAGAGGTAGGAGGAATCTTCTTAAATCATGTTTATGTCCTATTTATAAGATATGAACTTTACCTTAAAAAGATGAAAGAGACCTTAATCATCATCTAGTCCAACCCTTTCATTTTACAAGAGATAATGCCTGAGAAGTAAGTGTATTTATCATTCCAGGTCACACAGACAGCAGATAACTGAAGTAGAATTTTATACTTAATTTTTTATTTGGAAATGATTCCCTTGATAAAATTTAGAAACAAATAATTACAGTATCCTGTTTGATAAACTAAAGGATCCTTACTACTGGATTATGGATTCATTATATAACAGAAACTTTTGAGAAAACTAGAAAGCAATTTGGTAGAAATTAAATTTAGACTAACTTTTTACAACATATGCCAAAATAGGCATGCATCGAATGGACACAATATCTAGATATAAATAGCATATTATTAAAAAATTAAAGGGACAGAAAAAGAGATATTATTCATCATTTCAGACAGAAACAGTTCTTGACTAAAAAATGGACACAGATGATTACGGGACATTACATCAACAATTTTGACTACCTCAACACTGCAAAGGTTTTGCACAAAATCATTGCAGTTAAAATAAGGAGACAAGGAGGTAAATGGGAGAAAATCTCAAGTAAATTTTTTGTTAAACTCTGATATCTATAACATTGAAGCAGCAAACACTCTGACACACACAAGAGGGCCTACTGTGCAGGTTCTTAGACCTACTTTTCTAAAAGGAAAGCAACTTTTGAGGCATCAACAATCTTCTTTAATTACATTCACCAATGTAGATAATACAAGCAGAGAAATAAAGTCCAACAGACAGGGCTTTTAACTGTATGACCATAAGCAATACATACATCACAGATCAGCAGACAGATCCAACTGTCTGACCATTACGTATATACATAGTTACCAGAGAGAGAAGCACCAACATCTGGGTTTTCAAAGCCAGCTACCCAGTTCTCACTTGGAACATGAACCTTCTTCCAAGTTCCCAAAGCGAAACCGTACCTCAGAGTGCGCACACACAGACACACACACACACACACACACTTTTCAGAACAGGAGGGCATGACCTTCCTGACCCAGAACTTCATCAGCAATTAACAAAAGGTGTGTGTCTTCCTGGAAAATGTGAGATGTTATTATTATTGTTTAAATACTTGATACATGATAAAATCATGACAGTTTGGTGACTAGAGGAAATGTACTTTGGGAGTTCAAACACTTAAAATGAGTAAGCCATTTTGTTTTGTGACTAGAAAGTCAATAGTAATAGAAAACAAGCCTCCCCAAATCTGAGGCTCATTAATGGGCAGGGAAGATCTTTCATTAACATAAGTCTCATTAACATTGCAAATATACACAGAGATTTTATTTAAAGGCCCTTCTACTGTAGATAAATGGTCAATCAGACAGTTCTCAGAAAAAAGAAATGCAAGCTATCAAGCATATGAAAAAAAATATATCCCAAATCACTAACAGAAAGCAAAATGCACATTTAAACAACCTTGAAGTTCTAACTCTGGACCATCAGATTGAAAAAGTTTTAAAAAAATAAAAAATGCAGAGTTGTAAAGGGATTTGGAAGGACAGGCACAGTTAGTGGAATTATAAATTGGCCCAACCATGCTGTAAGTCAATTTGGAATTCTTTTGCCTACCTATCAGTACCACTATTAGGCACAAGATCCCAAAGAAATGAAACAAATAGGGAGAGGACCCATATGCACAAAATATTTATGGCAGTATACATTTTGGTGGTACTTGAAAAAAATACACCTAGAGTTAAAGAAAGATGCCTGTAAATGGGGAAATGACTGAAGAAATCATGGTATATGAATGTAAGCGGATATTATAGTATGGAAAAAATGATGGAACAGATGGATTCAGAGAAACTTGGGTAGACTTGCATGAACTAATGAGGTGAACAAACTCAGAAAGCAAATTACATAACAACTACATTGTGTGAAGGAGAAGATCTGGAAAGAATTAAGGACTGAACGGTACCATGAACGATCAGAACTCTAAAAGATCAGGGATGGATGGCAAAGAGGTGCTAGACTAGCAGTACATAATATGGCATTTTCAGGCATGGTACATGTGTGAATTTGTTATGCATGGCTATTTTCATTTGTTCTTAAGGAAGAAACATTATGTTGCAGAAGGAGAATATGATACAGTGATGCCAAAAAGAGAAACAAAGAAAAGAGCTCCAAAAACATGTTTTTAATGCTCACGTAAGCTAGCTGAAAGAAGTTCAGTAGGAGAAAGACTAGTAGGACAGTTTCGTAACTGTTGAATGTAAGGAAACCATCTGTACAAAATATTAACAATTTCATATACAAACTTTTCTCTTTATTATTTACATATGGAAATGATCATGTTTTTCAAGTTTATATTAACAAAATTTTAAAACATTTTCTTGGAACATTCTAAAAAGTTTAACAGAGGTTAGGTCTACGATTGTTTGGGCTTCAGAAATGAACAGCTAATTTATTTGTCACCTTACAACTGTTTTATTCTATTTATAGACATGAGAAAAAGCTTTTGCTACCAGAATAAAACCACCTGTGAAAATGAACCACCATTTAATGTGACCAAGAGGATGTGCTGCTGCACATATAATTTTGGCAAAGCTTGGAATAAGCCTTGTGAATCTTGCCTAACTTCAGGAGCAGGTGAGAATTCATTTTTATAATTCCGTTAAAGATCAATCTAGAAACCTAAATATCTGTTATAAAAACTGTGCACTAAACCCAGTGTAAATTAAGATCTGAGAGGCAGTGTGATGTAGCACTGAACTTGGAGTCGAGAGATTAAATCCAATACTGACTCTGACGTTTACTGAATGACCTGGTAAAGTCACCTATTAGAACGAGTTTCTTCATCTGTGAAATGTAAATATTTATCCTTGTAGTACCTATCTTACATATTTGTTGCAAGAGCTTTTGAAGACCTTTAAATGATACACAAATATGAGATGTTATTATTATTGTTTAAATACTTGTGCACATGAAATCTTGACAGTCTGGTGACGAGAGCAAATATACTTCGGGAGTTCCAACACTTAAAATGAATGGGCCATTTTGTTTGACTAGAAAATCAATAGTAATTTTATATATTTTGTAGTGTATGTCTATTAATACTATAGCTGAAATATTTTTCTGCTTTATAATAAGCATTGTTCTATTTCATATTTTTTGCTTTTTTCAGGTCTTTTTGCCTGTAAAATTATATTTATTCAGAAAAATTTATATGAAAAACTTACATTCTTATATGAGCCTCTTTCTTTCCTTCTTATCTGTATTCATGCAGCTCCTAAAAACAGGATTAAGATAGGATGACTATCTTCCTTGTTATATACATTCAAATTTTTACCTACATACAGAAATAATTATGAAAACCATATTGAAAAGATAGCAAATTTAGAGCTTGAAAGGACCTTCAAAGTAACCTAATTCGACATCTTTAATTTTCTGTTTGAGGAAACTGAGGCCCATAGAGGTTAATTGGCTTATCCAAGATTATACCCATAGTGTTTAGCATGGTGAGGATAAAATACATTAAAGGGATGGTGCTAGATTCTTATTATGCCTACTTTAATAGGATCTGGATCTTTCAGGCTTAGAAGGTCAGTACTTATTTAATAGCTTCTTGCTATGCATGCTTATGTGGTTTTTTTTTAAAGCAAATCATTGAAAATGATCATGAATTATTAGATATGCATTTGAATTTGTATTTAATGAGATAATGATAACCAATCTCTGGCAAAACAATCCAGAAGGTCAGATAGATTTAGTTAATAATTATAATGGTTGACAGAATAGAGTTCCTAATGTAAACTAGAAATAGTTTATAGCAATGAATATTCAGTTTGCCCTTTGTTACAAAAATACTTTCCAAGATGTTTGACTTGAAGATCTGAGGACGCTAATATTCATTTCTTTTCAGTATGTTTATTCTTGTTTTACAAAGACATTAGCACTTCCTCTAAGAATGATAATTGACAACTATTGTTAGCATAATTTTTAGTTTACTTTGGAAACAAGCATGAATTAACACATGTTAAAATGAAAACAATATTAAATTCTTTAACCACCTGATCTTCAAATTGTGAATTTTGTAAATTGTGAAATTTAATAAGCTACTGAAATGTTGATTGATATGTTAATTACTTAATTTCAATATATATGTAGGAAAAGATAAGGATCTTGAACTAATAAATTTAAATATATTGACACTTAGTGTTATAAGCTCTGGGTTACACTGGACATACCAATAGAAAAATGGACATAATCCTTGCTCTAAGAGAAATCACATTCTAATTACGGGAGAGAATACATAAAAGAAAATTCAGCTTTAGGGCAGGTGGAAAGGCCTGGAAGTACAAAGGTTAGAATATGAGGCTGACAGCAAGACTCAGGTCTTTAGGTGACCTATTGAAATGTACATTACAAAGGTTCTTTTTTTCTATAATGAAAAATATAATTCTTCCATACAAATGCTTCCATATAATGTAATTTCTTTGAAAAATTGTACGCTTGAAGAGGACACTGCCAGACCAGTTGAAAAGAATACTGGATTTTAATTCAAAGGACCTTGGTTTAAAAAGCTGTACACTGCCTGTGAGACATTCAGAAAGTTAGATAACTTCTCTGGGCCTGATTTTCCTTATTTTAAAGTAGGGGAGTTACCATATATTCTAAATCTATGATCCTGTAGCTCCCATTTTTCAGAGGACTTGAAAATTATGTAAACCATTTAAAATATTTGCTCGTAGGTTTTCATTTAACTTTTTCAGGAGGGTGTTTTTTATCTGGTTATTTTTATGTAATTTTGTTTTTCCAAGATCAATGTAGATTGATTTTATCTTGACTAAAGAGATTGAATCAGTGATCTAATTGATACAATGATAGATAATATTTACCAAATACTATATTAAGCTTAGCTTTACAGCTCTCTCACGTGATCCTCACAACCTTTCTCAAATGTAGGTGCTATAATGTTGATTTTATAGATGAAGAAACTGAGATAAACAGAGGTTAGGTGACTTGCCTAGGCAGATACAGCTATTAAGTGTTTTAAGGCTATATTTGAACTCAGGTTTTTCTGACTCCAGGGTATAGGAAACTCATACATGGGAAAAGTCCATTTTATAATGCAAGCAGAGCCCTAATGGCTTGCCCAGTGTGTAGCAAGCACCGAATGTCCGAAACAAGACTCCATCAACTTCTTTCGCTTCATTTTTTCTTGGTTCCAAGGCCAATTCTTATTTACTATAACATACTGCCTGTATTTGAATGAAGAAGAAAAGCACTGAGGATATATTAAAAATGGAGGGAAATGTCTCTGTTTATAAGTAAAGAATACTACGGAAAAATGGCAACTATGCAGTAAATTTTGTCAAAATTATCTTTCCAATAGCCATTTTTGTTGAAATGAATGAAAAATGTTAAGTCAAATCAATCTGATATTTTATTTTGTACTGTTTCAGAACATGGAAAATAGAGGAAGGGTAAGAACCTTTTTAACCTGAAAAGGTAATACATTTCCTCTGTCTACAAAGCACAATTAAGAAGCTAACTTCCCAGGAAAACAATATTATTATAGCCTGTACCTTTATTAGTAAAATATAATTGAAGGATTTCTAGTTGAAATGAATATATATTATGACTGTAAACAGTGACAATTGTTGATGAATTTTTAGAAATAATGTGAATTACTGTTTGCATTGGTTGTCAGTATTTTTTTAACTGGTGCATTTGCTTTATTTTGATTTTAAAGTTGAATATAAAGCCATATGTGGAAATGTTCCTGGATTCACCTTTGACATTCATGCAAGCAAAACTGTAGGTAAGTTTTTTCTAAAAAACTTTTTCTAAAATATGCTTATGTATACATAATATATACATATTTAGAATTAAAAATCACTAGAGTGTTTTAAGATAGCAAAATATTACAAGAAATCATGATTTTACTCTCACTTTTTGATCCTTTGCTAAACATCTTCAGATGCTGAGGATTTTGGAACCTGGTTTTCTACTAACAGAAAAGGATTATCATTTCTTAAAAGAATGATGCATTTGTATCTTCCTGAACAATTAAAACAATATCTAAATATGACAAATTAAAAATTATGTTTATACCGTAATTTCTTGACCATATTATGTACAGGAGTAATGAGTCCAAAAATTTTATGAGTATTAGACATATCTTATACTCACTGATTTCCTATGTATCAGTATTTAGTGTTGCACCTCCAAAAAAAATTGCTAATGTCAGGTGAATGTGCATGCTTCAAGAAAATGTTAAAATTTCTCAATTTACATTGTTAAGTTTCTAAACCAGCTCCATGAAAGAAAGGCCACATCGTAGTTGTTAATACTATCCAGAGTGACTCTTGAAAGGAGAATAAAGTTTAAGAAATTATTTTCTCTTACGTTCCACCCAAGCCAGATACAGCTGTCTGGATAATAAGTGGTCTTAGAGCATATGACTCTTTTTTTTTTTTTAGGTTTAAATTTATTTATTTATTTTTACTTTTAAGCATTCATTTCCACAAGATTTTGAGCTTCAAATTTTCTCACCATATTTTCTGTCCCCCTAACCTCGAGGCATGCGTTGTGATTACCTCTTCCCTTAGTCTGTCCTCCTTTTTATCCTTCTTCCCTATCATCCCTTTCCCCTTTACTTTCTTGAAGGCCAAGATAGATTTCTATACCCCATTGCCTGTATATCTTATTTCTCAGTTGCATATGCAAACAATTTTTTTAACATTTGTTTTCAAAATTTTGAATTCCAAATTCTCCCTTCTTGCCCACCCCTATCGAGAAAACAAGCAATTCAATATAGGTTATGCATGTGTAGTTATGCAAAACACCTTCATAACGGTCATGTTGTGAAGGACTAACTATATTTCCTTCCATCCTATCTGGTTCCCCCAATTATTCTATTTTCTCCTTTGACCTTGTCTCTTTTCTAAAGTGTTTGCTTCTGACTATCCCCTCCCACAATCTGCCCTCCCTTCTGTCATCCCCACCTCCTTATCCCTCTCCCCCTACTTTCCTGTAGGGTAAGTTACCCAACTGAGTGTGTATGTTATTTTCTCCTTAAGCCAAATCCTATGAAAGTAAGGTTCACTCGTTGCTTCCTAGCTCCCTTCTCTTTCTCTCCATCAAGAAACTTTTCTCTTACCTCTTTTATGTGAGATAATTTATGCCATTCTATCTCTCCCTTTCTCCTTCTTCCAATATATTCCTCTCTCACCAGCTAATTTTATTTTTTAGATAGCATGCCTTCATATTCGACTCATCCTGTGCCATGTATCTATCTATCTATCTATCTATCTATCTATCTATCTATCTATCTATCTATCTATCTATCTATCTATCTATCTATCTATCTGTCTATCTATCCTGTCTATCTATTTCTTCCAACCACCCTAATACTGACAAAGGTCTCATGACTTACAAATATCATCTTTCCATGTAGGAACATAAACAGTTCAACTTTAATAAGTTCCTTATAATTTCTCTTTCCTGTTTACCTTTTTATGCTTCTCTTGATTCTAGTATTTGAAAGTCAAATGTCCTATTGATCTCTGGTTTTTTCATCAAGAATGCTTGAAATTCCTCTATTTCATTGAATGACCATTTCCCCTTGGAACATGATATTTAACTCTTTTTTTATGCATATTTTTTTTCAGGTAGACTGATGTGTTTTAAATAATCTCTCCCCAATCTATTTTAAGGATCAATTGCTTTTTCCTATGAGATAGTCATATATCTTTTATTTTTTTAGCTTTGTTTTTATTGTTTTTCTTACCACATGGAGTCATCAGCTTCCATTTGGACAAACCTAAATTTGAAAAAGTTATTTCTTGTTAACTTTCCAGGTTGTTTTCAACTGGGAATTTGTTTTACTTTCATTTTGTGCATTCTGTAGCTCTAGTACTTGTTTAGCATCATTTTTTACAGGTATTTGGAGGGCTTTGGAGGAAGATCTAAGTGAAGTCCCTGCTTTTACTCCATTATCATGACTGGCACACCTAGAATATAACTCTTAGCAAAATAATATGGGGAATGCCAAAGTTTTTGTGGGATTTTTCAGTATCCTTTTCTAGTAAGTCCAATTTAACTTCTAGAAGATATTAGAATTATTTCTTTCTGCATGGATTTTTTTTTAACTTGTGGCTTTTTCTTCCTCAAAGAGAAAGTAATGTTGATCACTTTTCAAAAAGAAAACATAAGACAGTTTCTTTTATGTGTATCTAAATGAAAACATATTGTTCCTTATGCTACTGATGGGCAATAAAATGTTATGGATTAGTCTAACACATTTTCTCTTTAGCTGTCAAAAGAAAGAATCTAGATTATGATTTATGTAAGTTTTACACATCAAAAAAGTATTTATGAGCTTAAGTGACATAAAAACCACTATTTCAAGTCAAATATACCCACAGTAGTGCAAATTGCTACAAAGAAAGTGAGTGAAGGAAAAGAAAAATCTCAGTAAACTTAATTACATATGTTCAATTTCAGACATTGATGAATACAAGGAGATTCCAGATACTTGTACAAATGCCGTTTGTATTAATCAGATTGGCAATTTTCACTGTGAATGTCCTACAGGATTTAATTATAATGATCTACTCTTGGTCTGTGAAGGTAATTCAAAATATAAATTTGTTTTCATAAAATCAATGTTCTTATAGCAATTTCTTTGGAAAGGATAGAGATCATATGATTTATTTAGTATTAGGAACTCTTTTTAAAAATTTATTTTATTTTTAGTTTCAAACTCTTTTCCTCTCTCTTACCCTTCACTTGTTCTTTGGGATAGGAATATGATAATATATTTATATATGTATATACATATATACTATACACATACACACACGTATATAAGCATATGAAACATTTCCTCATTAGTCATGTTCTAGAAAAATGAGGAAAGGGAAAAAATGTACTTTAATTGGCATTGAGTTTATCAGTTCTGTTTGGAGGTGGATAACATTTTTCATTATGAGTACTTTGGAGATGTGATGTATCACTGTGTACATTGTTCTCCTGATTCTACTTGTATCAGTTCATATAAATCTTCCAAGGTATTTCTGAAACTGTCCCCTTTATCATCTCTTACAGCATAATAATAATTCATCACATTTTACTATTCCCAAATTGATGCACATCCCTTTAATTTACAATTTTTGTCATCCTTTTCTTTTTGCTTTGATCTCTTTTGGGACTAAATTTAGTAGTAATATTGCTGAGTCAAAACACAGGTCTATAGCTTTGGGGGCATAGTTCCACATTGTTTTCCAGAATGGTTAGACCAATGTACAACTTCACCAACAGTGTATTGTTGTTTCTATTTTCCCATATTCCTTTCAATATTTGTCATTTTTATTTTTTTTGTTATCTTATACAATCTGATGTGTGTGGAGTGGTACCTCAAAAGTATTTTAATTTTCATTTCTCCAATTATTAGTTAGGGCAGCTAGGTGGCACAATGGATAGAGTGCTGGCCCTGGAGTCAGGAGGGCCTGAATTCAAAACTGGTCTTAGAAACTTATTAGGTTTGTGACCCTGGGCAAGTAACAACCCCATTTGCTTCAGTTTCCTCATATATAAAATGAACTGGAGAAGGAAACAGCAAACCAATTCAGTGTCTTCGCATAAGAAACCTTAGTGGGGTCATGGAGAGTTAGAGATGACTGAAATGACTGGATAGCAACAAAAATTATTAATGATTGAGAATATTCTTTCATGTGAGTATGGAAAGCTTTAATATCATCTTCTGAAAACTGGTCATAAACTGCGACTATTTATTAATTGGAAGATGGCTCTTCTTTTCACAATTTGGCTCAGTTTCATATATAATTATATTACATATTAAAATAATATGTACTTAAAATATCTATTTTACCCCCTGTGAATCTCTCTGCCTCTTGTTTGGTCATGAACACATCCCCTATCCATGAATCTAACAAGTACTTTCTTCTGTGCTTTTCTAATTTGCTTATATCATCCTTTATGTACCCATGTTGTACTTCTCTTGGAATATAATGTGAGATGTTGGTCTAGGCCTAGTTTCTGTCAAACTGCTTTCTCAGTTTTCTTAGCAGTTCTTTTTTTTTCTTTCAGATAGTGAGTTCTTGCTGCAGAAGCTTGAATTTTAGTGTTTACGAAACCCTAGAATGCTATGATAGTTTACTACTATACATTGTATTTCTAATCTAGTCCACTGATCCACCCCTCCTATTTCTTACACAGTAACAGATTATTTTAATGATTACTGCTTTGTAATGTATTTTATTTCCTTTTTGTCTCAATTCCTACAATTGAGAAACTTTTCTAAAATGTCCATTAAAAACTAGGTTATTTTGTATGTTTGAGAGCAAAACCTTCTGGTTAAATTCTTTGCCTAACAGAGACATAATGGCGTAACGGATACTAGAACTTTTTTAACTCCTAATCTAGTATTCTGTCCTCTACACCAGGGATTATACTGTGGAAATCATGTACCATGAAATATTATATTGTTAATTAACCTAATTTTACAGCTGTAGTTCTTTAGTTTTTTTTAATTGCTTTCTTCCCAGTTTGTGGATCATAGGTTCTCTATGCCCATTATATGTATCTTAACAACTAAGATTAGCATAGTTATTCAGAGTGATTTCTCAAACTTATCAAAAGATATATCAGAAAAGCAAGTTTTAAAATACTGATCTTTAGGGGTTTTGTATAACAGAATCTTCTTGTCCTATACCTTTGATTTAAAATTTCATACAAAAGACTAAAGGTTCTGTTTGCCACAGTGCCAGTTAATCAAAATATAATACTGAATAATAAAGTGCCTCATTAAGTATTGCCTAGTGAAAGTATGAATCTTTTGTCAAAGATCTTTTCATTGTTATGAAAAACCAAACTATATTTTAAATGATGTATGTATAGCATATATTAGAAATTGGGTTGAATGTGTATTGGCGAAAGGACATATCACAGAAATTGATATTTTAAAATCAATTATTTTAATGTAAGCAAATACTTCCTAAATTAGAATTTTAAACTATTGACAGCCATGAGACAAAACGCTACATCAAGTAATTTTTAGCCAAACATTTCAAGCCAATCTTTTCAATAAAAAAAACAAACTGAGATTTTCCCTCAAATCCAGCAAACTGTCAAAGATGACAAAAAACAGGATGGGTCAAAGTTGAGATGGGGGAGGCTTTGGAAAGGCAACATAGTGGAGCTGTGAAGTGCTTTAATCATTCTGGAAAGTGTCTTGGAATTTTATTTTATTTTGCTTTGTCCATATCCTTTGCCCCATGAACCTTTGACTGTCAGATATATACTTCAAGGTGGTTATTGTTAAAGACTCCATTATGTGTCAAAATTGTTATAGCAATACTTTTTATGGTAACAAAGTACTAAATAAGGAAGTTGATACTTATTGATTAAGGAATATCCAAACAGTGTATGTTAAGTGAATGGAATGAAATACTGTTTTTCTATAAGAAACAACGAACATGATAGATTCAGTGAAATATTAAAAAACTTACATGAACTGTTACAAAGAAAAGTAAGCAAAGCCAGGAGAACAATATCCATAGTGATTACAATGGATATTTAAAGTAAAAACATGGAAACTGAGTTGTGAAATTATAATAAATGAAGTTGACCTCAAAAAAGAAATATGAGACAATACCTCCCTCTGCTTCTTATAGAGGAGGAAATCCACTGCTGCAGAACATTGCATTTTACATCAGACTTTTATATGTGTCTGGTTTTGCTGATATTTTTATATTCATTTCTAAAATTCTTTGTTGAAAGAGGTGATTCTCTGAGAGGGCATGGGATAGGGACATAAAGGAAATGGAAGTGATAAAAATGTCAATAAAATCTATTTTAAAAATTGCAAGCTATTAACAATATATGGAGTACATTTCCAAATCCCTAAAAATAAAAGATATTCAAATCAAAATACCTCACACACAGCAAAAGACAGAAGTAGTCAATACTGACCCAGAAGAAGCCCTATACTTTACCAGTATATTCATAGCAGTCCTTTTGGGGTAGTAAATAGCTTAAAACAATCAGGTGCCCTTAGACTTGTAGATAGGTAAACAAATTGTGGAATGTTAATGTGTAATAGAATATTATCATTCAGAAATCACAATATATGCATATTATGTATTTTACATTTTCGTTTTAGATTATGAAGAATGTTTGGAAACTCCTAATGCATACAGTCATGACTTATGTGTGGATTTGCAAGGAAGTTATCAATGTGTCTCTCACAGTGGCTTTAAAGCATCACAGGACCAGGCCATGTGCGCAGGTGAGAAATAATTTCAAAATAATAAATATTCAAAATAATTAAAAATAGAGAAAATTTTATATTTAAGTGTGCATTGTGAATCTTCATAGCAAAATTAATGTCTTAAAAGCTAAACAGTTCACGTTATTCTTAGGGTTCCCAGGCACAGGTTTTTGGGTGCTTTTAATAATCTATAAAAAGCAATATAATTTCAGCTGACATTATGGACAAAATGGTTTACGTTAATGTAGTGCTCTAGGGTTTAGAAAACCCTTTTCTTAGAAGAGTCCTCAGTGAGGTGGATAGTATGGGCATTATTTTCCTTGTTATCAGATAAAGAAATAAAGTCTCCAAGGGGTCAAATCACTGACACAAACTCAAAATCTGTGGGCTTGCCTGCATCCTTCCTAGCTCTGACAGCAACCCAGCCTAAATTCCTCTCAGCTCTGCTCTAGCTCTGCCTTTTCCTGTTCCACCTATTCAGCAAACTCCTCCCCCCACAGGCTGAGAGTCAAGTAACCCATTAAGGTCACATGGGCCTATTAATGAATGAGAAAGCTCTCCCCATTTTAAATTATCATTACTGTCCTCAAGTAGCTTAATTATATCCTGAGAAAGTACCAAAATACTTTGATTTTTTTGAATATTATCTAGGGAAATGTATAATTGTTTATGTCCTAGAGAAAGTACATGAAAAATCCACATATGTGGCTTTAAAAAATTATACAGTATAATAAATTTAGTATGAATGCAGTTTTTTTCAACTTTAATATGCTGCCTCATGACGGGTACCTCGATGAGATCAATCACTCATTCAGTAAACATTAAGCATCTCTTATATGCCAGTCATTGTGTTGTGTTAATGATGCAAAAAAAAAGGCAAAAGACAATCCCTGTCTTCAAGGGGCTAACACTCTAATGGGGAAGATTACATGCAAACAAGTACATATAAAACAAACTACATACAGTGTAAATAGGAAGCAATTGGTGGAGGGAAGGCACCAGAATTAAGATGGACTGGAGATTTCCAGCAAAAGATAAGACTTCAGTTGAGAAGGCAGAGTTCAGTAGTCAGCGCAGAGAAAAGGAGAATATTCCAGGCATGCTGGACTACCAGAGAGAATGCCCAGAGCTAAGAGATAGCCACACGAGGTTAGGGGTCAGGTTGTGTAGGACTTGGAGAGCTAAACAGTGGGATTTACATTTTATCCATGTTATTCGTCCTTAATTTTCAGAGGATCAATGACATAAAGTGATGATTTGTGTGTGAATTACACTGAAGTGAGGTAGAGTTGTACACTGTCATCAGCTCTCCACACTTTCTTGCTGAGTCATCAAGACTTGGAAAGTTGAAAGTCAAAAGTCAAGATGACTGGTGATGGCCAGGATGCACTGGATTATCTTAGAATCTTTGATGCCTGACCAAGCTCTAAGTGGTTCATAGTACATGCTTCAGCTGCCTTTATGACTGTTGGAATAAACTGACATTTTATCCTAAAGGATAAAATAGGAAGCCATTGTTAATATAGGGAAGTTGCATGGTCAGATCTGTGCTTTAAGGAAAAGCACTCTGGCAGCAGATAGATTGGAGTAGGGAGAGATGTGAGGTAAGGAGACCAATTAGACTGTTGGAATAAAATGGTAAAAGGTGGTGAGAACCTGAAGTAAATTTTTAGGTATGAGTAGAGAACAAGGGTCAGATGTGAGAGATGTTGTGAAGATTGATATGAAAAGATCTAGCCACTGATTGGATAAGTAAGGTGAATAAAAGTTCAGTCCAAGATTATAAACCAGAATCAGATACATCGCTGCAATTATCTAAATGAAAATAATTCTGAAAGGCAACTAGATATTACTACAATGACCAATCTGATCCCAGTGAATGGATGATCAAAAAAAAATAACATCCTCACCTTGGGAGAGGTTTAATAAGGTTTATACTTCACTTTGACTCACTTGTAGTGTAAAAGATGAACAGTTGACTTGGGTTTTACTTACTCTGTTCCTTTCTTTTTCTCCCCTCTCCTCCCGTCTCCTCCCCTCCCCTCCCCTCCCCTCTCCTCTCCTCCCTTTCTCTGCCCTCTCCCCTCTCCTCCCCTCCCTTTCTCTGCCCTCTCCCCTCGCCTCCCCTCTCCTCTGCCCTCCTCTCCTCTGTCCTTTGCTGTCCTCTCCCAAAACCTTAAACCTACTGCACTCTGAAACTGTGATGCCATTGGGCCCCTGATGAAGGGCTCCTCTGGACTCTCCTGGATTTACAGTGATTATCAATAGTAACTCTTACTGTTTCCCACCCAGTCTGATACCTTTCTTTTGCTTGGCCTCATTAAAGGGGCCATTCCCTGGCTAATTCTTAAACCGGCCTATGCAATGAATGGGTGTTGCCTCACCCTAAGTGAGTGTCTGCAAAGACCGTGTCCTGAAGGGCCCAAGGTCTCCCAGTGCATCTTGGCTCATCTCCACTCATCCTGATGAATATTTGGTCACTGGATTCAGAAGGCTCTGGAGAAGTGAGGCTGGTGGCCTGTATATATTTCCCTCACCCACTAGTTCGTTTAAGTCCAAGCTAATTACACATACTTTCTTCCACTTACTAATTCAGGTCCCCTAAAAGTACATGGTTCTAGCTATTTTACGTTCCAAAAAAAATAATCATATTTCTAAAAATTTCTGCAGTTCAAAGTTTTTAGTGATTCAAACTTGACTTTTTTTCAATTAATCGTGGCCTTAATCTCATTTGTGAGATTTTATTAAACAAAATCAAATTAATATGTATAATTTGTTAATGCTTATACTGTATTTGACATGGAGAAAAATAATTTCTTTATGTAAATGTTTCTTTGTAGATATTAATGAATGTGAGCATCACCTCTGTGGAAATGGAACATACAAAAACACAGTTGGATCTTATAACTGTCTCTGTTATCCAGGGTTTGAACTTACTCATAATAATGATTGTCTGGGTAAGTACTTAAAAATGCCCTTTTTTTCTCTCAAGTTCTTTACATTGTAACACAACATACTAAATAAAAATGAAATTAAGGAAAAATATTATTATAAATGAATATACTTGTGTTTTTACTTTACATCTCTATAATACGTTTAGATCAATCATGACCAATCAATAAACTGTTATAAAAGCCTACACTGTGGTAAATTCTGGGGATACAAGAAGGAACTTGTGATCTAATAGGGAAGACAACATGCAACCAAATATATAGAAAGCAAGCTATATGCAGGGTAAATAGGAAATAATTAAAAGAACTAGAATTACAGTATTAGAATCAATACTATAATTAGAATTACAATTTTGATATAGGCTCTAGATAAATGACCACAAAATTATATCAATCTCTTCTGCATATTGGTAGAATTTTAAGTTGAACTAGTAATTTGATAATTAAAAGTACAGGGTGGATAGACAGACAGATGACACATAGACAGACAGACAGATAAATAGATAGGTAGATAGATAGATAGATAGATAGATAGATAGATAGATAGATAGATAGATAGATAGATAATTGCGAGTATAGAATAGTACAGTCAAGGCTTGAGGCCAACTTATCTCCATTAAAGGAGACAGAAAAAATAAGTTAATTAAAGAATTGTATGGCCAAGTATAAAATTTACTATCTCTATGTGCCTAGAGTATTTAATGCTAATGATTAAAAAGACTTTATCTATGTGCAGTTTCTGTTGCTATCCCTCTGTAGATAGCTTTTTGAAATATGTCATCAGTTTAAACTCTCTGTCTCCCCATCTCTTTCTGTCTCTTTGTCTCTCTCTCTGTGTCTCTCTGTGTGTCTGTCTCTGTCTCTGTGTGTGTGTGTGTGTGTGTGTGTTTCTCTCTCTGTCTCTCTTTCTCTTTCAAGAAACTAATGGATGTGTTACCTTTCTGGGCTCTGCTTCTCCTGGTGCTTGTCAGAACCTGGGAGTATCATTTCAATGCATCTGCCCTCCAGGTTATGAAATAAAAAGTGAAAATTGAATTGGTGAGGCCAACTTTTTTCTGATGCTCACCAATTCTGAGACACCACAAATAGACCTGCTATAAATATTTTTTCATATGTAGTCCTTTTTCCCTTTTTTATAATCTTTTGAGATACAGACCAAGTAATGGTATTGCTGGGTCAAAGGGTATGCACAGTTGAATTGCTCTTTTGGCATAGTTGCAAATTGCTCACCAGAGTGGTTGGATCAATTCTCAACTCCAAAAACAGTGAACCAGTGTCCCAATATTTCCACATTGTCTCTAACGTTTATTCTTTTCCTTTTTTTGTCTTAGCCAATCTGATTTGTGTGAAGTCGTATTTCACATTTGTTTTAATTTTCATTTCTCTAATCAAAAGTAATTTAAGACACTTCATATACCTATAGATTTCTCTGGTTCCTTCATCTGAAAACCTGCCCATTCATGTCCTTTGGCCATTTATCAATTGAAGAATGGCATGTATTCTCATAAATTTGACTCAGTTCTCTACATATCTGAGAAATAAAGCCTTTGTCAAAGACACCTGATATAAAGTTTGTTCCCTAATTTTCTCCTTTCTATCTAACCTTGGTTGGTACAAAAGTTTTTCAATTTAATATGATCAAAATTATCTAGTCTACATTTTGTAATGTTCTCTGCCTCTTGTTTGTACATGGTACATCATGTACCATGTAAACCATCCTGTTTACCTGTTTACAACAGGTAGACTGTTTCTTGCTCTTCTAATTTGATTGCTTCATTGTCTATGGTACGTTTTAGCAAGATGTAATTTCCTTCCTTATCTTTTTAAATTAGTCAATATTTGCTTTTCCTTTTTCTGAGATCAAGATTGCTACTCCTGTTTTTTTTTTTACTTCAACTGAAGTATAATAGATTCTCCTCCAGCTCCTTACCTTTACTCTATGTGTGTCTCTCTCCTTCAAGTATGTTTCTTATAAGCATTGCATTGTAGGATTCTGACTTTTGATCCACTCTGCTATCTGCTTCTGTTTTATGGAAGGGTTCAGCCCATTCACATTCACAATTATGATTACTACCTATATAGTTTTCTTTTTCTTCTTCCTGTCCTCTCTTATTTCACCCTTTCCCACCTCATCACTGGTTTGCTTCTGTCTACTACCTCCTCTGATCTACCCTCCCTTCTGTCAGTCCCCAGTCCCCCTCCTCTACTTACTATCCTCCCCTTCTACTAGATTTCTGTATTCAACTGATTGTGTACATCAGGTGTGGGGAACCTGCAGATGTGAGGTCACATGTGGCCCTCTAGGCCCTCAGGTGTGGCCCTTTGACTGAATCCAAACTTCACAGAACATATCCCCTTAATAAAAGAATTTATTCTGTAAAACTTGGACTCAGTCAAAAAGCCATACCCAAGGACCTAGAAGGCCACAGTTCTCCAACAGTGATCTATATTATTCCCTCTTTGAGTCAATACTGATGAGAGTAAGGTTCAAGTGATGCTCCTTGTCTCCTCTTTCCCGTCTTCCCCTCCACTGCACTCTGCTTGTTAGATAATCTATGCCTTTCTACCTTGCTCTCTCTCCTGTACCCAGTATACTCTTTCTCATCTATGCCGTTCCCCCAAATTTACCTTATATTCATACCCTGTGCCTATCCTTCTATCTACTGTTAGTGATACAATTTTTAAGAGTTCCAAGTATCATCTTCTTGTGTAGGAATGTAAACAGTTTGACTCTACTGAATCCTTTGTTTTCTTTTTTTCTTTTTACCTGCTTATGCCTTCCTTGGATTTTGATATTCAAGGTAAAATTTCTTGGGTTAATTCTGGTCTTCTCCTTGTGAAAACTTGAAATACTTCTATTTCATTGATGTATTATGCTTAATTTTGTCAGGTAAGTGATTCTTGATTACAGCCCTAGCTCTTTTGCCCTCTATATTATCCTGTTCTATGACTTACTATTCTGTAATGTTATAGCTACCAAGTCCTGTATGATCCTGATTGTGGCTCCACAGTATTTATGTTGTTTCTTTCTGATCGCTTGTACTATTTTTTCTTGACCAGAAGTTCTGAAATTTGACTATAATGTTCCTTGGGATTTTTATTATGTGATCTCTTTCCTGAGGTGATAGATGGCTTCTTTTAGTGCTAGTGTTGCCCTCTGATTCCAGGATGTTAGGGCAGTTTTCCTTGGCAATTTCTTAAAACATGCTGTCTGGGTTCTCCTTTTGATTATGGCTTTCAGGTAGTCTATTTTCCAGGTCATTGTTTTTCATATATGTTATTTTACATTTTCTTCCATTTTTTAAATTCTTTTGAATTAGTTTGATTGACTCATGTCTCATAGAATCATTAAGTTCCACTTGCCCAATTCTAACTTTTAAGGAGTTGTTTTCCTCACTTAGCTTTTGAGCTTCCTTTTTCATCTGGCCAGTTGTACTTTTAGGGAGCTGTTTCCTTCAGTGGACTTTTGTGTTGCCTTTTCCATTTGGCCAATTCTACTTTTTAAACAGGTTTCTTTTTCCAAGCTGTTGACTCTTTTTTCATAATTCTCTTGCATCACTCATTTCTTTTCCTAATTTTTCTTCTCCCTCTCTTATATGATTTTAACCTTTTTGAGCTCTTCTATGAGTGTTTTTGGGCTTGAGATCACTTCCTATTTTTCTTTGGGATTTTCCTCATATGTGTTTTGACATTGTTGTCCTCTTCTGGGTTTTTGTCTTAGTCTTCCCTGTCACCATGATAGCTTCCTGTAGTCAGATTACTTTTTTCTGTTATTATTTTTTGCTCATTTTTGCCCTTTTTTCTTTCTTTTAAAATTGATCTCTGCTGAACCTTACTCTCATAGCATTAGTCTTAAGAAAGGAATAACATCAACACTCAATTTGGTATGAAAATCTATCTTACACTACAAGTAGAGGAGAAAGGGATAAGAAGGGGTTTCAGGGAACGATAGAAAGGAGGGCAAATGGGAGGAGTAGTAATTAGAAGTGAACACTTTTGAGGAGAGATAGAGTCAAAAGAGAGAATAGAGTAAATGGGGCCAGGATAGGATGAAGGGAAATATAGTTAGTCTTTCACAATGTGACTGTTATGGAAGTGTTTTGCATAACTATACCTGTATAACCTGTATTGAATTGCTTGCCTTCTCAGTGGGGATATGTGGGGAGGGAGGAAAGGAAAGAAGTTGAAACTCAAAAGTTTTAAAAACAAACGTTAAAAATTGTTTTTACATGCAACTAGAAAATAAGATATACAGGAAATGGTGTATAGAAATCTATCTTGCCCTACAAAAAAAAAAAAAAAAAAAAACAGAGGGCATGGAGTTAGGAGAAGGGAGAGGTATGATAGAAGGGAGGGCAGATTGGGGGAAGAGGTAATCAGATTGCATGCTGTCTTGGGGTAGACAGAGGGAAGAGATGGGGAGAAAATTTGCAGCTCAAAATCTTGTGGAAGTGTCTGTTGAAAACAGAAATAAATACATTAATTAAAAAAATAAAATTGGTCTCTCCTTCGAGGGTGGAAAGGGCTCTGTCTCAGGTTTCTTTTGTTAGTGGCTATGGGCCCTGGCAGTTTGCCTGGTGCTGTGTTGATGTTGCTTTGAGGCCCAGAGGGGATCCTCATATCTGGTGCTTTGTTAAATTGATGGCTGACCCTGTTGGAGGCTGGAGTGGTAGAGCTGCTTACCTGGTGGTGAGCTGAGGCCCCAGTGTTGGTGTTTGGCTTGTGTTGAGGTCTGGTGGGTTTTTTCTGTCTCATCCTGGGGCCACATTGAAGAAGGACGAGGTCTGGCCATTGGAAGGTGCCTGTCTGATCAGGATTATGCTGATGGGTGTGACCACTGAAGGATACCTGTTTACCCCGGACTGTGCTGAAGCACACAGTAGTTCTTGGAACTGGAGTCTACTAGTTCCCCTGGCTATGTAAGGCATATGGGGGAGGCTGGGTTGTGTTGGCATTTGCCTGCTCCACCACATTGGGGCTCAGGATCTCCTGCTGATTCACTGACTTGGGGCTTGCTTCTGGCTGCTGGAATGCTTCCCATCCTGGAATGTAGTCACATTTTATCTGAGTGAGATGGACCTTTCTTGATAATCCTACAAGTCTCCCAGGTTAAAAGACTGCTTCATCCCATCGATCTCTTTTTCTGCTATTCCTGGACTTGGAGGTGAATATGGGAGAACTATGGTGATTAGTAAATTGCCTGTTCTGCCATCTTGGCTCCGAGTAGTCTCCCTTTATCTTCTAATCAGAAAGCCATTGATTTTATCACCTTTCATCATACCTGAAAACTTTTATTTCTCATATTTACTAGCTCTTTGACCCTAGGCAAATCTTACCCTCTCCCTCAATTTCCTCAATTCTAAAATGAGGAGAATCATAGTACCTACCTCACAGAGTTTTTGTGAGGATCAAATTAGATCCCTGTAAGTGCTTTGCACTTTGCATATAGTAAGGATTAATTAAATGCGTGTTCCCTGTTTTGTCCTCTCTAAATGTTTTTTTTTTAAGTTTATTATTTTGCCACCTTTTATAATAAGATCTGTTTTGCAATTTTTATTCAGGTAAATTGCTTCTTGAGATGGATTAGACTTTTTTTTTCTATAAATATACTTGAATAGGTTCCCCAATCTGTGCAGGGACTGGAATTGAATTCCCAACTGAGAAAATTCCCTCTTATCAATTCCCTCTTACCAATCCCTCTTACCTTTACAATTTGGAGGCTTAGAGAGTTTTTTAGAGGATGTAGAGATTAAAGGACCTATCCAAGATCATACAGTATGTGTCAGAGGCTGAATTTGAATGCATATGTTCCTGATTTTGAAATCACTTCTCTCTTCACTAGGCCTCGCCTCCATCCATATGTGTGTGTGTGTAGTTATGAGACATAATTTTTAATTTTGAAGCAAGAATGATAACTTGAAGTAAAAATTGAATATCTCATATTTTAAAATAATAATAGCTAGCATTTATATAGAGCTTTCAGGTCTACAAAACACTTTGCATATCTTAACTAATTTGATCTTCCTAACAAACCAACCCCATGAAGTGGGGCTATAGTTGTCCCCATTTTACAAATGAGGCACAGAGAGATTAAGTGATTTGCCCAGCATCACATAAGTAAGTGTCTGAGTCAGGTTTCAAATCTAGTTCTTCCTGACTCCAAATGCAGTTTTATCCACTGCGCCACCTCTATCTATTTTTTGTCTTGCAGTAGTGTTAGGAATTAGACATATTTTTTTAGAAGACATAGAGCTCATTAACTTAGCATCAGGAAAGGTAATTTTGTATCTTTATTCTTATTATCTTATAGATATAAATGAATTTAATGAAGATCCCAACATCTTTCTTTTTGGCTCTTGCACAAATACGTTAAGGGGTTTCCAGTGTGTCCACCCTACATGTTTTATTTTGTTTGACAATGAATGGAGATGCTTTGGTAAGGTTCCAAATGACAACTTAGTGTCAATATTGGCCTTTTTGTAACTACTTAATTCCATAATGTAATCTTTTTTTCATCAATGCAGATACTCACCTAAACTACACCTTCTACAATCCCTTCACATCTTACTTTATGCAATTCTTGCCTGTGTTTTCAATATATTCTCCACTGAATCAGACCAACAGGGTTTCCTCTAGTTCTTTATAAAACATTAAGAATACTGTCATCTCATTCTTAATGTAAGACCAGTTCTCTTTTTTTGTGATTAGATAGATGATAGATGCGACATATATGCCTGTGCATTGCATATATTCACATATGCATATATGCATAATGTCTTTCATCCCACTATTATTATTAACATACTGTGACCTGCTTATTCCCATAATGAAGCTGTCCTTTTTGTTTACCCATTGGCTATTGAGTTTGTGAAATTTTAATTCTTCTTTGAGCACAGTGTTGCACAGTTCATGGTAATGTCATCAGAGGAATAATTGCATTCAAGCAATAAACTGAAGAAAATAACTTTTTCAAATTTAAGCTTGTCCAAATGGAAGCTGATGACTCCATGTGGTAAGAAAAGAGAATAAAAACAAAGTTAAAAAAAAAATAAAAGATATATGACTTTCTCATAGGAAAAAGCAATTGATCCTTAAAATATATTGGGGAGAGATTATTTAAAACACATCAGTGTACCTAAAAAAATATGCATAAAAAAGAGTTAAATATCATGTTCCAAGAGATTATAAAGGGAAACTTGCCATATATCTTAGAAACAGGCACAGGACAAAGTAGAAATCTAAAGAATCTATTGGTTTACCCCTAGAAAGAAACCCCAAAATGAATCTCCCAGGAATATTACAGCCAATATTCAGAGCTCTCAGGTCAAGGAGAAAACATTTCAAGCAGCCAGAAGGAAAAAAAAATTCAAATACCATGGAGGCATATTCAGTATCACACAAAATTTGGCTATCATCAATCCTTTATATCTGGTTGCCCTCTTATGGGTACATTCTGACTTATCAGTGTCTTTCTTCAAATGATGCCTACAGTCAAACACAGTACTACAGACATGATTTGATAGGGGGCAAAGTAGAACCTATCACTTTTTATTCAAGTAAGTATTACCCATTAGAATTTGGCTGCCATGTCGCACTACTGACTCATGTTGAGTCTCCAGTCTACTAAACGCAGTAAATCTTTTTCAAGTAAATTAATACCTACCATTTTGAACTTTTGAAAGTGATTTAAAAAAAAAAAGTGAAAAAAACTTTCTGACTTAGAAATGAAAACATTAAACCTTTGTTTACTGTACCAGTATGTAACAAAATATTTGTGCAGCACTCCTTATGTTAAGAAAAAAACTTTAAAAGTGCCTACCCATCAGTTTGAGAATAAGCAAAAGCTGGCATATTAATGCAGTGAAATATTAAGTAATGTCTTATATAAATAATTCAGAAGATTATAGGAAGATTTGTATGAATTGATCCAGAGCAAAATAAGCACAAGCAAAAGAACAATATACACAATGATTACAACAATATAAATGAACAGATTACCATAAAGCAGTCAAACTCTGAGTAAATGAAAAAAACAACATTGATAATCCTAGAAGTCAAAATGATGAAGCATGCCTTCTTCCTTACAGCAGACAAGCAAGGGTCTTGAGGGCAAAATATTGTTTATATTGTAAATTGTCATGACTGTATCAGTTTTTATTTGTCTTTTGCTCCAAAGTGAGGGTTCAATCTGGAGGAGAGGAAGAAAGGTTTTATTTCACTTGTTTTCTATAAGTGATTATTATATAAAAACAAAAAGGATCAATAAAATCATTTTATAACAATTTTTACTAGGACCCTGATTTCTTCTGTGTAAGGGGCTCCTGGTGAGGAACAGCATTTAGCAATACAGATACAAGACACTTTCCACGCAAATTACAGCAAGAAACATACGATGTAGGTGATACAAATATCACTAACAGCAACTCATATAAAAGGAGTGGCCTCAATGATATTGTCCAAGAAATCCATTATCAGATGAGGAGGAAGTCTTCCTCTTTATTCTTATGAAGTTTTAAAAAAAGAACAACAGGTAACCCACATGCTATCCCAGTACACAAAGAATGTTAAAAATTTTATAGAAAGGTCTCTGGCATGATGAGTAGATATATGGAGCATTTATAGTAAGACATCAGTGAGAATTGTAGCAAGTAAGAAAAAAAGTTTTCACTAATTCCAAAAATATCCACATCAACAAGATTACACATTTTTTAACTACTATTTTAAAAAATTTGGACTTTTTTGCAGCATAGCTATTATGGAAATATATTTCACATGATTTCATGTACAAAACACATATCATATTCCTTGTTGTCATAGTGGGTGGGGGAGAGGTTAGAGGGAAAAGAGAATTTGGGACTCAATTTTTTTATATGTTGAAAAATAAAAGAAGTAGTATGAGGATAAAACATATTGTATTCATCTTCGATACTGTACTGAAAATAAAATGGCCATTCAAGTCCATTTTTAAAATTTTGTTAGTGGAGTTTACAATTTATTTTCCATATGTTTATGGTGGGGATTAGCTTTCTGTATGATTTACTTCACTGAGTGGTGCATCCTACTTTCTAGATTTATATGATGTTGGGGGAAAACGTGTTTTTTTTGCTAAGATATAATATGATAGTGATAAAAAAGAAGGTACAAAGAGACAGACTACAGATCTTTATGACATGTTAGGAGTTTAGGAGTCCTGTTAGTGATAAATCCATCACTTATGGTAGTCATTGTAGGCAAGATGATGATGAATTTTGCTGAAGATTATACTTGAAATGACAAAATTAGGTCCATGCTTGAGTGTTTCTAGCTTGATGGGATCTGCTAAGACATACGACCCACTGTATTAACCTTCAAGAAACCAAAGTTATTTCCACATGCTGATGAGACATCAGAATAGCCCTTGAATAGATATCAATTGCTTAGTTTTATTTACACAAGTCATATTTTTTTTTGTAAAATTTTACAAGGCAAGAAAATAGAGGTTGCCATTTGTCATAGAGTAAGATATTATTACAAGTAACAAAAAGTACTTTGTTACTTCCAAACAATGTATTGAAACTGCTATACTAAACTGTATCCAACTAAAAGACTTAGTCCTTTTATTCAGAGATACTTGTATTAGAACGTTTTATATTTTCCTAAATAATTGAAGTCTTTTTACGTTTTTTTAAACTGCTTAGATACCTGCCAGAACTTCTGCTTCAAAAATTTTGAGAATGGAATGTGCACAGTAGCAAAAGCTTTCAATACCACAAAGGCAAAAGGTTGTTGCCATAAAATGCCAGGAGAGGGCTGGGGTGACCCTTGTGAACTGTGTCCCAAAGATGATGAAGGTGTGGATTTTAAAAAAACTGAATGATTTTTGAGTGAGAAAGAAACCAATGTAACTGTTAGAATGAAATTATTTCCTAAAGTACCTAGGTAGGTATGTTTCATTTGAATGACTTAATATTAACAAGTTCTTTAGAATAGTTAGCAACTTGTATAAATTTATGTGTAATATACAAGCCAATGATCACTTTGTAAAGATTAGAAAGAAGAATTTGGGAGGCAGTGGAGTAGGGGAGAAGAAATACATCATGTGGCAAATTTCATGAAAGTTTTCATTTTGGTATGCATCACAAATAGCTCATAAAATGAGAAATCTTATATTGAGAAGCTGAATCAATACAAGGATTTTTCAGGAAGATATTACCAATATCATATTGCATTGTAGAGAAACAGCAGAGAAAAAGTTAATTCGAAGCAAATCCAAAACCATCAGCCATACTTTTTTGGATATAAAAAAGCAAAATATAAAGATGAAGAAGTGGAAAGCATTGAGCTGATATATGCTGGAGAAGTATTGGTCTGTCTTTCAAATATATTACTGTTAGGTTTTGCTTTTGAAATACACATACCGAAGAAAGTCCAGGGAGCTTTTCACATACACATTGTTTCAGAATTGTAAATTTTAAGTAAAGCACATTTTTGCTTTTTTTTAAAATGGAAAATAATTATTTAATTGTCAGAATAACTTGGAATTCTTATGTAATATTCCTTTGCAGTTGCTTTGCAGGATTTATGTCTGTTCAGCCACAGAACTGTCCCTAGTCTTCATGATACACGGGAAGGTATTATTTAATTTTATTTTAGCAAGAAATCACAAATTTGCATTTAACAATTGCATATTCCTCTGTTACTCCACAGAATACATCCATTTCCTTAGAAAATTGTGATGCTATTTTGAATAGTAGTACAAATTGCGTATCTTTTAATGTCTGATAACTTGCTTGCACCCATCCAATTTTCCAATTGAAAAAAAAATGTAGAAGGTTGGGAATTCTGTTTTCCAGATGTCGATGAATGTCTCAAAAGTCCAGGCATTTTTTTAAATGGTCAATGTATCAACACTCATGGGTCGTTTGGTTGTGAATGCCCCGTGGATTACAACCTAGATTATGCTCCTATACACTGTGTGGGTAAGTGATAATTCACAGAATCATATAATGTTAGAATGGAAATGAGGCCCTAGAGATTACAGAATTTGGAAGTTAGCAAGAACCTCAGCAACTATTTTATCTAATCCAGAATTGTCCCTTACAATATCCCCAACTTAGTGTAATCTAACCTTTACTTCAAAGACTTCCGATGAGAGGGATAAATCAATTTTATTTATTAGGTATTTGCTATGTGCAAGTTACTTGTGATCAAAAGGGAAAAAAAAGTAGCTTACACTGCCTCCATGCATCTACTCTTTAATCTATATCTATATCTTCACTTGTTATATCATCTGGTCCAGTACCTTTATTTTGTAAATAAAAAAATAGGGACATGGAAAGGTGAAGTAACTTTCTCAAGAACAAATGTCTAGTAAGCCCCTGAGCCAGAAATCGAATTTCCATTTCCAGGAATATGTTTTGTGTTTTTCATTTCATTTTTTTTACAACATGCATGTTTAAAATTCACTTATTTAAGCTTGGGAAGAGGTCTGCCAGGCACTCAAAATTAGAAGTTTTTCTATCTTTTCTCTTATTCTCCTGTTTATAATTCTGCCTTTAAAAATACTAACTATGAGATTTAATTTACATGTCCATTATTCTATATACTGGAGATATAAAGACAGAAACAAAAAGTCCTACCCTCAAGGAACTTATGGAGATATAAGAAGCAAGTAGATACAACATATAAATAGATAAACATAAGATAATTTAAATATCATCTCTCAATCACAAACTCAGGCTTCTAAAAATGGAGATGTGGAGAGGGTTACTTCTCGGGATGATAGAGCTGAAAACTGAAGAAGGAATGAAGAATTCAAGAAATAGCAAGTTGGGGACTTTCACTGGAACATAAAGTACATAAAGAGGAACTGTGTAAAATAAACGTAGCTGGAGTCAGCTTGTGAACGACTTTCAAATACGATAGGAGTTTATATTTTATCTTAGAGACTGAAGAACAAAACTGAAGGTTAATGAGCAGGGTAGTCTTTTAAAAGGATTATTTTGGACTGTATGTCAAAGATGCTTTGGAGAAGAAAGAAACAGGAATCATGGAGGCAAGTTGTTAGAAGACTGTTTAAATAGTCGAGGTGAGAAGTATTGAGGGCCTGAACTAGTATAGAGGATATATAAATAGAAAGAGAAATGTGTACCAGGTGTTAAGGAGGTTCCTTACAAGATGGGGCTTGGATAGAGTAAGCACACACTATGAAACTGGCAGAGGAACATATTTGCCAGCTTTACCCCATTCTATATCTGTTCTTCCAAAGCCATATTCATTTTCATGAATTATAGAGCACAGAATATACATAATATTGAATTCCTTCAAAGAGTTATAGTGCTTGTTCTTTAGAACTGTCTTATATACTATGTGGTGACATATTAAAATGTACCCAGAACCTTCTATTCTCCACCATCTACCATCTATCTCAAAGACTTGGGTGTGAATGTATATATACCTTTTAAAATTTTTCCAAATTTCTTGTCTTCCAGATACACATGACTGTTCAGTTGGTAGCCCATGTGGAAATGGGACATATATTAACGTTATGGAGAGTTTTGAATGCAACTGCAATGATGGATTTGAGCCAGGTACCATGATGAATTGTGAAGGTTAGTGTTTTCTTATTCCATGGTAAAAGTATTTTTGTTTATCATCTAAAATTATTCTGATATT
Source organism: Bettongia penicillata ogilbyi (assembly GCA_023548195.1). Classification (NCBI taxonomy): domain Eukaryota; kingdom Metazoa; phylum Chordata; class Mammalia; order Diprotodontia; family Potoroidae; genus Bettongia; species Bettongia penicillata. Next base: position 1,096,253 of record JAJHZJ010000072.1, on the reverse strand, counting down.
GTTTACTTGTTTGTTTTGAGGTAGGGGAAGAATTTATGATTTCATCAGTACTGTTAATTCTCGATTTGAAAATTCCCTTTCAGTAATGCAAATCAACAATTCTGTAACATAAATTAAGAGATTTGCCTAAGACACAGAGTAATATGAGTTAGAAGCAAGACTTGAATCTAAATCTTCATGATTACAAGAAGTGCCTGTATGCTACATCATGCTACCTCGCAAATTTCATTTACTTTAATTAGATATGTCCTTCATATGTAAAGGTGATATCACCAATGGAGATGGTTCTGTGTATATTATAGATCTGGACAGTCCTCTCAATATCACTATTCAATCGACATGATAGATAATATTATCACCATCGTACAGGTTTAAAGAGGTTAAATGATATACTGAGGGTTACATCATAAGTGATGGACCATGAACTTGAAAAAAGCTATTCTGATTTCTCATTCATTGCTGTTCCCACTCCATTAGTGGAAAAAAAAATACTTCACAGATGTGAGGTTAATTCCTAGCCTCCACTCAAAAAGAGCTACTCTATTGGTGCCACCACCATTACATTTTTAATCTATATATCTTTCATCTCATGTCCTACATATAGTATCACAATGAGGTAGGTCCTCTAAATTGATCACTATTATTATAGATTTGCAGTGTTCACAATTTTATTATTTGAAACTGTTTCAGTGTTTTCTCCCCTTCCTTTGGTTACCAATTTCAAAGGCAAACACAATTTGTCACTCACCTAGGTGCAAGCAAATTTAATTTGACATTTGTTAAACACTTAGTACATAAAGAGCTAGTCACTAAGAAAGATAAAAAACTTGTATAAAGCACAGTTCCTAGCCTTTATGGATCTTACAGTCTAAGTAGAGAATAAGTACACATACAGAGATAATTGTAAAACAATAATATGTGATAACATTGGATAGGTGCGAAACAGTGTTGTGTGACATCTACGAGGAAAAAACTCAACATTATTTGAATAACAGATAGTGTCTAATGATCATCTGTCCTTTAATTAAATAGACAATTTTATTGATAATGTACAAATATATTTGCATTTTTATCACTGTTCAGACATCAAGGAATATGTCCAGAATCCACTGCTGTGTACTTTTCGCTGCATAAATACCTTTGGTTACTATGCATGCACTTGTCCTGCTGGCTATGCCCTAAGGGAAGATCAAAAGATATGTAAAGGTAATGATATTTAATAAGTAATATCTAAGCATGTACTCAATTCTGTAAAAATAATTTTGCCCTGGTAGTACTAACAGTACCCATATTGGAACTACAGCTGTTCCAATTCTTAAATGAATTTGGCCTGAGTGGTATTCATATTTGCTGTGATACTGTATGTCATGGATTAGGTAATTTTGGTCTAAGCATCTGAATATCTGATATTCCCCTAATTACATTGAAGTTAGATCAGAGAGAGATTGTGATGTAGGGTAAGAAGTTATGTTTTATGATTTCTTGACTTCTCAGAAAGTCGTTAGACTCCATCTGTTCCATTCTAATCTTGAGAGAACTATTATCTTCAGTGAGCTTTTGAACCTCTTTTTCCATTTGGCTAATTTTGCTTTTGAAAGCATTCTTCTCTTCATTGGCTTTTTGAACCTCTTTTGCCAATTGAGTGAGCCTATTTTTCAAGGTGTTATTTTCTTCAGCACTTTTTTGGGTCTCCTTTACCAAGGTATTGACCTGTTTTTCATGCTTTTCTTGCATCTCTCTCATTTCTCTTCCCAGTTTTTCCTCCACCTGTCTAAGTTGATTTTCAAAATCCTTTTTGCACTCTTCCATGGCCTGAGTCCACCGGACATCCACCTCGGATGTCTGGGATAGAGAGGCCCTGCCCTCCACATCTTTCCCTGATGGCAAGCATTGTACTACCTCATCAGAAATGAAAGGAGGAAGAAATATCTCTTCCTCAAAAAAGTAGCTCTCTATGGTCTTATTTTGCTTCCTTTTTCTGGGCATTTTCCCAGCCAGTTACTTGACTTCTGAGATTCCTCTCCACCCCCACCTAGATCTGCCCAGCTAGTGCTTGGAGTCTGAGATTCAAATGCTGCTCCCTAGCCTCAGGGTTTTCAGTGGCCAGCGGGGCTGCTATTCAATGTGAGCTTAAGTTCTGGTGCTCAGGTGGGGGCAGAGCCGTCTCCCCGGCTCAGTTCTCTCAGGGGCTTTATGCAGAGATCTTCAGTAATGGCCCTGAGCTCCCGTCTGCTCCGGGAGCCCAGGTCTGCTGCTGTCCCTGTCTTAGTTGCTGCCTTCCAAGGGGGCCCACATCATGGAGACACCCTGCTTCCCTCTCGGCCAGCCCAGAAGTCTTTCTCACTGATCTGTAGCGCCTGTGGGTGGCGGGACCTTCACGGCCACAGGAGATTCTGTCTCTGAAGCCTGCTCAGATCTGCTCCTTTGGGGCCATGTGGCCAGGGCAGCGCAGGGGTGGGCTCTGCTGTCCGGAGTGCAACGGAGCCCTGGAGATGGCTTTCTAGGGCTCTCTGGAATGGAAATCTCTTCCACGGTGTTTCTGCATGGCTTTCAGTGCTCCAGAATTTGTGGGGAGTTCTTTTTACAGGAAATTTATGGGCTGTGGATTTGGAGCTAGCATATGTGAGTCTTTTTACTGTGCCATCTTGGCTCCTCCCCTATTTTATTTTTTTTAGATAACTTCCCTTCCTATTCAACTCACCCTGTGCCCTCTGTCTATATGGATATAATCCCTCCAACTACCCAAATACTGAGAAAAGTCTCAAGTGATACATATTATCTTTTCATGTAGGAATGTAAAGAGTTCAACTTTAGAAAGTCCTTTATGATATCTCTTTCCTATTTACCTTTTCATGATTCTCTTGATTTATGTATTTGAAAGTCAAATTTTCTATTCAGTTCTGGTCTTTTCATAAAGAATGCTTGAAAATCATGTATTTCATTGAATGACCATTTATATTATACTCAGTTTTTTCTGGGTAGATGATTCTTGGTTTTAATCCTAGTTCTTTTGACTTGTAGAATATCATATTCCAAGCTCTTTGATCCCTTAATATAGAAGCCTCTAGATCTTGTGTTATCCCGATTGCATTTCCACAATACTCAAATTGTTTCTTTCTGGCTGCTTGCAATGTTTCCTCCTTAACCTGGGAACTCTGGAATCTGGCTACAATATTCTTAGGAGGGTATACTTTTAACTAAATATTAATTTTTTGTCCCCAGTTCATTGGAAACAACTTTCATGTCTTTATAGGCTAGAATTATGAAAAATTAATGAGAAAAATAAAATTAAGTATACTGAGATGTTAACTACCAGTTTGGTAACAAGTTTATTTAAGAGAATAGATACTCTGGAAGAGAAGAATTTGGGTATAATACCTAGTTTTGAAAGGGTTGGCAACAATGACTTAAAAATGAAATAATTTGTGGAAGGAACCAGAAACCAAAATTAATATTCTAAGAATGCCTAAAGAGTAGAAGGAGTAAAACGTGAGATGCTGTAATTTTGAAGATATACTAAAATATTTATTTAGTAAAAGAGAAAGTGGGCAGGAGGGCAGAGTCAAGATGGTAGAGTACAAGGATGGACCAGCTGTAGTTCTCCCCCCAAAAGCCCGGATTTTGGGACTTTCTATGTGAATCTTCCCAAAATGATGATATAGTTTATTCTGGTACAGTGCCATTAAGAAATTACTTATAGTGTAGCCAAGATGATAGATTAGAGGCAGCAGTTAAGTTGAACTCTTTCAACATTCCTCTCCTAACATTCCTCTCTTAAGTTGTTAAAATAACAACTTAAGATATTTTTCCAGCCTAAGAAAACTTAGTTCATCAGGAGACATCTTTGACCACAGGATGGCAGCCTATATGGAGTGTATGCAAGGACAGCAGTAGCTTCAGAAGCAGTTAGGCCACAGATGGAAAGTGGATCAGGCAACTGGTTAGAAAGAGATTACAAAAGGGGCCCTTTGCTGTCACTGAGTACTGCCGGCACTAGTTGGCAACTCTGTTGCTTATATGTAGTTCTGGGACATTCCAGGGCAGATAAGAACACTGAGGATTAGTCACAAGAGAACAGGGTCCATGATCTTGGTTTTAAAGCAAAGAAGATCTTTAGTGTTTCTGGCTGAAGGGGACTGGGGACCTTCCTGGATAAAAACCAGAGTGCAGACTAGGAGAACAGTAACCTCTCCCAAGATCACACCACCTTGGGAGCACCAAAAACTTGCAGATTCCCCAGAACTAGTTCTGAAAATAGTAGTATGACAAAAAGCTTTAAGCTTGGGACAGTGCTTTCCCATTCCCAGGTGAGTCGAGTCCAACTTAAACATAAATTTCAAAGTCAAGAAGTAGGATGAAAAAAAAATGGACAACCACAACAACAAACTTAGACCACAAAATGCCATTATGGTGTCAAGGAAAGCCAAGATGTAAACTCAGAAGACAACAATGTAAAAACAGCTACAAAAAAATAACTTAAAGAAAAATGCTAATTGGACCCAAGTCCAACGAGAATTCCTGAAAGTGTTAAAGACAGAAAAGCATGGTAGAAGAAAAATTGGAGGAAAAAATGAATGTGATGCAATAAAAATTATGAAAAACGTTGACATATTGGTAAGAAATGCACAAAAATACTGGAAAAAATAGAATTGGCCTGAATTGGCTCAAAAATTGACTGATGACAAGAGCTTCGGTAAAAGCAGCATAAGATAAATGGAAAAAGAAATATAAAAACTCATTGAAGAAATAATTACTTAAAAATCAGAATTGGGCAAATGGAAGCTAATTACTCCATGAGATATCAAGAAAGAGTAAAGTCAAATAAATGAAAAACAGAAGAAAATGTGAAGTTACTCATCAGAAAAACAACAACTGATATACAGACAATAGATTGAGGAAGATGATTTAAGAATTATTCAGCTGCCTATAAGAAAACTCCCCAAAATATTTTAGCCAAATTCCAGAGCTCCAAAGTCAGAGAGAAAATATTTCAACAAATAAAAAACAAACTACAAGTAAAGAAAAAATTTAAATTATTCAAAGAAATAATCCAAATGTTGTGGTTCCCCAGTCAGGATCTCCCAAGATTTAGCAGCTTCCAACTTAGAGGAATGTAGGGCTGAGAATATGATATTTTGAAAAGCAAATGAGCTCAGATCAAGAATCATCTACCTAGAAAAAACTGAGTTTAATCCTTCAAGGGAAAAATAGATTTTTAATGAAATAGAGGACCTTCAAGTATTCCTAATGCAAAAACCAATACTGAATAAAGAAATTTGTCATTCAAAACAAGATTCAAGAGAAGCATAACAAGGTAAACATGAAAAAAAAATCATAAAGAACTTAATAAAGTCATAATTGATTCAATAGCTCTTTATATAATTCCTATATAGAAAAATGAATAATAAAATCCTTATTAGGACTGTTAAAAGGAGTTTATATAGAAAGGGGTCATGGATATGAGCTGATTATATTAAAATAATCTCCCCTGAAGAATGAAACTGTTAGAAAGAGGCCTATACTGGCAGAAGGGGGAAGGGAGAGGTAGAATAGGGAAAGTTTTCTCATATAAATGAGGCATACAAAGAAGAATTTTCATATTGGAGGGGAACATGGAAGTGGCAGGTAATGCTTGAACTTCATATTAGAATGGATACAAAGGGGGAAGAAAAAATTTATATGTGTACATATGTATGTGTATGTGTGTGTATATATGTGTGTGCATGTATATATGCATACATATGCACATATATATGTATGATTTGTATGTGTTTACAAACATACCATTGTGTATAGAAATCTAACTTACCCAATAGGGAAATCGGAAGGAAGGGCATAATAGCAAGAGAAGTGTGATAAAAGGGAGGACAGATTAAGGGAGGTGATGGTTAAAAGCAAAACAGATTTTTGGGGAAGAACAGGAGAAAAAGAAAACAGAAGGAAATGGGATGGAGAGAAATGCTTAGTTAGTGATTGTAACTGTGAATGACTTTGGATGAGCTTACCCATTAAACTAAAGTGGATAGCAGAATGGATTAGAAACCAGGATCCAACAATATGTTGTTGTTTTTTTTCTTACAAGAGATACTCTTTAAACAGAAAGACACATAGTTACAGCAAAATCTAATATATTTCAAAGAAACTAAAAAATGGCATGGTAGCAATCTTGATCTCAGGAAAAACAAAACAGAAATAAACCTAATTTTAAAAAAAGACAATTGGGGAAACTACATTTTGCTAAAAGATACCATAGGCAATGAAATAATTTCAAAAAATTTTAAAGCTAGTTTCTCTGATAAGGGCCTCATTTCTAAATATATGCAGAGTATAGAAATTATTTCTTAAAATTTTTAAAAAGAGCTATTCTCCAATTTGTAAATGGTGAATGGATATGAACAGGCAGTTTACAGAAGAAATCAGAGCTATCCCATGGTAATATTAGAGAAACACAAATTAAAACAACTCATTCCTATCAGAAATTACAAATTCTGGAAGGGGTAAGGGAAAATAAGTACAGAAACTGTTGGTGAGTTGAGAACTAGCACAACCTTTTTGGAGAACAATATACTACTGCACCTAAAGTATTGTAAAACTGTGCATATCCTTTGACCAAGCAATGCCACTACTTTATGTGTACTCCAAAGAGGTCAGAGGGAAAGAAAAAATAACTTATACATACAAAAATACTTATAACAGCTCTTTTTGTAGCAAAGAGTTGGAAATCGAGAGGGTGCTCATAAATTGGAGAATGGCTGAACAAGTTGTGGCATATGGTTGTGATGGAATACATATAAGATATGACAAAGGGGGTGGTTTCAGAGAAAAAGCAAGAAGACCTATATGAAGTGATTCAAAGTGACATGAACAGAACCAGGAAATCAGTATATACAGCAACAGCAACATTGTAATAAAGATCAATTGTGAAAAACTTAGCTACTCTGATCACCATACTAATCAAAGACAATTCTGAAGGACTTGCTATGAAAACTGCAATCTACCTTCAGAGAACTGATGAATTCTGAGTGCAAATTGAAATATAAATCTCTCACTTTATTTTTCTTGCTTTTTTTTGCAACATGGCTAATATGGAAATACATTTTGCATGATTTCACATGTGTAATTGATACACTGGTTACCTTCTCAGTAGGTGGGGGATGGAGTTGGAGGGTGGGTCAGAATTTGCAATTCAAAATTTAAAAAAGATAAAAATGTTAGAAAAAAATAAACTTAAAAAATGAATTATTTATCTGTAATCTGTTGGTAATATATTCTATATTAGCAAAACTGTTAACTAAACACAGGAATGTTGAAACTGTACTCATTTAGTTCATCAATACTTTGCCAGAACTTTTCAATCATTAGAATTGTTATTCCCTATTTTATTTATTGTTTGCATGGTGTTTTCCTAAAGATGAAAATGAATGTTGGACAAAACCAGGAGTCTGTGAAAAGGGCCATTGTATTAACATTGTTGGGAGCTACAGGTGTGAATGTAATGGATTCCAGTCAAGTTCATCAGGGATTGATTGCCTTGGTAAGTTGATATGTGAAGATACACATGTGTGTATATTTCCATATATACTTACACTTACGCATGTGTATATATTTTATGTGTGACATATATGTTTATGTACATGCATATAATTGCATAATGTAAATAATGTTCCTGAATATTTTCTGAAGTTAAGATTGAAGCCTATGGAAAAAAATATTATTAAAATAGTGGGGTACTAACATTATATCAAATAATTTCATTCTAAACTAAAAATATTTGTGAATAATGTCATCTGTGCTAATATTAATTAAAAATAAATGTGATACTTCAAAATTTGATTTTCTCAGCTGGAATAATTTAAGATACTTATGGTATACAATTTAAATCTTGGGGATTTAGTGTTGTTTGTCAGGTCTAGAAAGCATACATTTTAATGAGTTATTTTTATTAACTAACTGAAAAGAAAATATAGTGCTTACTTTTTTAAGAAAATGGGAATTGAGTTCTTAAATTGATTAAATAACATCATCCTACACAAATCTAATTTTTATTCAATATATTGTATTTATCTTCAAACCCTTAGAATAGTGCTAATTCTCTGCCCACTAGACCAACTCTAAATTGTACATGTATGTTTTTAACTGCTGAATTTAAACATTGTGTATTTGATATTTTTTTTATCATTCACATAAATGAGCTATCTCTTTTCAGATTTATACTACTGACACATAGCTCTCCCATCTGGGAAAAGCAGTTATAACCAAAAACATCACATTAGTACATTTAGTACCTCCATGTTAGTACACTTCTCCATGAGCCATGCTTTCTTGTGAAGTTGTATTACTTTGAACAAGCACCGCCACCTAATGTTGTGTGATATTGCCTGTACATGAAAATGTTCATAGAGACAGAAGAGATCTTAGAGACCCCTTGGACCAATCTGCCTTATGTGTGAGAAATCTAGGCTTTAAGAAGTTAAAGAACTTGTCAGGTAGTAAAGAATAACCCCCAGATCACTCTTCTGTTATATTTCCTTAAAACACTTTTACCAAAATCCACTTCCTAGTGCATGAAAGGACCACTCAGTTCTTCTTGAAAACACTGTGGTGATTATTTGAACAAGCTAAATGCTAAACAGACTCCTAACATTAGAAAATTTTGATATTGCCACTTAAAATTCAATCAGCATGTGATTGCTGATTAGAACAGATTACAGATTACAAAAGAACTTTTTCTGCCCATGGAAATTGGTAACTTTCCCTCAATTTATAAGCTCACAAAGGTGTCTGGGCCTTGTACAGGATCTAACAGCCCAGAGGTGGGATTTTGAATCCAAGCCTTCCTGACCCTGTGGAGCTGTGGCTCCACTGTGCTGTGCTAACCTATGCTACCAAATTTCCAATCAGTTCTTCAGGATCCATTTTCCATAGTGGTTTGGTGCCAAGTATAAAGAAAAGACTTCAGTTTGTGTCTTGTTTTGGACCTTCAAAATAAAATGATATATCTCGAAAAGAACTCCACAGTCTATCTAGTATTACTTTCTCCTTTCACAGATAAGAAAGGTGAGGTCCAGGGATGCTATTACTTACCCAAGTTTACACAGGTAGCAGTCATAAGATGCAGAATTTGAACTCATGTCCTCTAACCCCATAATCAAAACTCCATCTCCTATACCACATTCCTCAGCCTCTCCAAGGGTAGTCATACCATAGTCCTCATTAAAAAGCAAAGATGTTCTACCTGAGATCTCAAATTTATAGTGTCCTGCCTTTCTACTTCTTTTTCTCCTCAGTATGTCCTTTATCCTAATCAGGAGCCCTGGTTCCTTGATCACACCTTAGTCTCCTAGTCCATCATCCCATTAAAGCACTGCCTTCCATTTTTAAATCCCTTGCTTTTGTTGCATTTTCTTTCAACTTCTCCCTTTCTGCCATTTCTCAAATAGGGATTACCTCCACTAAACACTCCCCTCTTTTTCATTGCTGGAGAATGTAATCAATCCAAAAACCAATCTTAAGTACCCACTGCCATGTACTATCGTGCTGGAAATAACAAATACAAAAATGGAACTATTTTCAGAGAAGAAAATTTATGTTTAAGATATATAGAGATAGCTATATACATATACACATGTATAAGGAATGAACATATAGAATTAATGGAAAGTTTGTTAAATATGTTGACTATATACATTGAAAATGAAAGCTTTCTGACCTCAATTAGGCCCTCACTGCTGTATGGCAATCCTTTTAATCATCTCTTAATTGATTATCATATACCACACAATGACAGTTCCAAACCCTCTCCTCTCAAGTCTCTGACTATATACTCTTACTGCCTGACTTCTCAGCAAATTAACCTTACTTTCCACTTTACTTAAAAGATTAAACCCGTTTGTCATGAGTGCTTTTATTACCCTAAGCCTGATTCTCACAACGCTATTGCTGGGACTATAACCATTGCTAACAGATTTCATTCTTTCTCATCTAGAGCAGTTGATTTTTCTTTCATTCAAGTCATTTGGGATGTAGACTGACAAGTATCAGAAAATACTGACAGTCAAAATTGACTCATTTGCAGCTGGTTTCTTAAACCGAACCACAAATTGGTTGTTTTTCTCATGTGAGAGGGAGAAATAATGTAGAATCTCAGGTTATGGGCAAGAGACTAATGAAGTGAAATATAAAGCATATACTCTTATTTTCTTTGCTTCCTGATTAATGAAGAAGAGACTATCTAGAAATCCTGCTGGCATTCTGCATGCTCCTCTTCATAAGGTTGGCAAAGGGACTATGTGATACTAGTACACGCCATCTTTAAGAGAAAGGAAAGTCACAGAAGGAAATGTAGAAAGCAAGTATGACTGACTAGTATGCCCCGCAGTGTGGCTGAAGCTGGCCATTCGGATCAAGGTTCTTGGATCATGTCATATTGCTATATAAAATCAATGAGCAGAGTTTCTCCTTCAAATAGTCATTTAAGCATGTAGCCTGCACTTTGAGAGTTTAAAACAAAACAAAATAATCATGGAATACTTCAGGATATAATGAGTTCCCCATAATTGGCAGAGTTCCAGTGGAAACAAGACAGCCCCTTATAAAGGACAGTGTAGAGAACATTCCTTTGCCAACAAAGGTTAAGGCTAGAGGAACTCTGAGATCTCTTCTCTGACATTCTGTGATCTTCTCACCCGAATATATCCAAAACTTGTTTACTTGTTTTAACCTCCCTGGGCCCAAGTTTATTCATCTACAAAATAAGAGAGTTGGATTAGATTGCCTATGGAGTCCCTTCCAGTTTATTTATATTCTATCATCTTAGGATCCTCATTCATCTTCTCATCTCCTCTAATCATAAGTTTTATTTATTAAAGCTATACCCACTCCACCTGTGATCTTTGCTCATTCTTCTCTCTCTCTCTCTCTCTCTCTCTCTCTCTCTCTCTCTCTCTCTCTCTCTCACTTTCTGTGTGTGTGTGTGTCTCTCTCTCTGATTGACAGATTCAATTGAGATGTTCTTTGATCTGATGAAGGTATCAAAGGTATGACATCTTTTTTTTCATTTGAAGTGAGGGTTGATTAAACCAGTCCATTACATGTAAATGAAGTATTCATTGATTTTGTGCTATACTCTCCTGCTTTCATGCACAGTATTTATATAATCTGTCACCCAATGCCTGTAGTTACTTCAAGACCTGGAGTAGGTCTTCTTTCATTGTTTTTCCTTACTTGTCAATAATCGCTCTTTCCATAAATTTTCCATGAGCACTTTGTATCCCTCTTTAAGCCCATGACCTTCTATTCTTTATTATAAACATGTATATACATGTTATAGCCTCTCTATTTCTTTGTAAGTAAGCTTCTTGAATTCAGGGACTTGTGTCTAGTAGCTAGCACAATCCCTTTTGTGTAGCAGACTTTTAATAAATGCTCACTTGAAATGATTTTACTATAATCACTGCTATGTGAAGAACACTGGAAAAAAAATTATCCGGTTCTGAATCATATCATACTTCAATGAAAAAGTAGGTTGTATTCCAAAAAAGATCATATGAGACTAGCTTATTTGGGACTAAGAATACACTTTCCATAAAAACAGTGCAACTAGAAATTGATTTCATTTCTAGGCCAGTTCAGGTAAAGATGTATCTCAAATATAATACTATATGATATTTTCCCATATTTTTGTAGTTCTTGTTAAAATGCTCATCTTTTCTAATTATTTTTTAAAAGAGAAAATAAATTTGTAGTTTAAACTTGGGATACAACTAACGTCATCATTCATGTAGGTTTGTCTCTAAGTGCTTATTCTTGTTAAGTGAAAAGATTTTACTTGACTGTTGAAGGAGGATTTCTACTCCCTCTCCCTTTGTCCCCACCTTTAAAATGGAGCCCTCATTAGCCTTTTCCAGCCACTCCCTTCATTCAATATGACTGTTTCTAGTCATTACCCTCATGGTTAGAGCAGGAAAATGGAGCAGGCCCAAACCGCAATTCCTTCACCAGACAAAAACTACAACTGAGCTCACTCTTTATTTCTAGGAGCAAACTAGATTCATGCTTCTGCCCCTCTTTTTGAATTTAAACATAAATCAATAAGATTCTTTTTTCATTTTACTCCAGAAAAATAGTTCCTAGCAATTTCAGTGAATCTGTTCTCTGTTATTTAATGCCTGTCTTTGTTTCTGTCTCTGACATCTGGTTATCTGCATTGAAATATATAAAAATGAGTAATTGGTTTTGTCTGTTACTCTTGTATCAGTTTTCAATACTAATTGAATAGAAATACAGACAGATTTTAAAGAAAAGATAGACTTTGGACTTAGCACATGCTTTGCTGATCAGGGAAAGAGGATAGAGGGGGGCAAGGCAAAAATGACCATCAATTCTTCTGAAAGCAAAGGTAAACAGTAGCCGATCTGCCCAGACACCTCTCCTTTTAGTTTCTAGCTCTTCCAGGTGTGGAAGGTTGAGGCGGCATCATAGTGGCTTCGCTATTCCCAGCTGCTCTGCCTATCTTCACACTCACTACAAGCTCTCTCAAAACATTTGCACAGAAGATCCCTATCCCACACATACATCCTCCCTCTTGTAAAGATTTTCCTTCAGGGAAATAGAAAATTAACACTGTCTCTTTAAAAGCATAAGTGGTTCAAAACCAAATGGAATAATTTCCATTCCTTCCAGTAGGCTTTGTTTTAGTTTTTCTGAAAGTCTTTATTTTTGGTGGGGATATACGTGCTACACTTGCGTATCTTTTTTTTTTCTGCCAAATAATGAAAGCAAAAATCTTCTGCACATCTACTGAGAAGATCCCATGTCACTAGTAGTGAATGGCTCCCAACAAACTAAGGAAGCATCAGCAGGATAGAGGCCTGGGAGAGTGTAGTGAGAGGGGAGGGAGAAGGAAGAGATCTCTGGAGAAAGGGTAAATGTAGATGAGGAACTGGGATTGTGGAAGAAATTGTGGGACCTATTATCTCAGATTCCAACCCTAACAAATCTTGGACCAAGGTGAGATAAAGGAATGTGACTGAGGGATCAGGAAAATATAACAGGCAACAGCTGGTTTTGGTGGAAGAGACAGAGCAGGAATTATCAAGTCAACCATGAGGACTGAAAGGAAGTTCCTGTGGTCACTGACGCAGTTCCTTTGGAGTAATGAGCTACCTTATCACATTTAGTCAAGTCTAGTAAACTTTTTGTTAAAAGAATGGTTTCCTTTTTTTTTTTTTTTAGCTCTAAGGTGCACTTGATGATCCTTTTGCTTTAACATGAGAACTTCCCATACTAAGTGTCCATGGCAATATCACCCTAAGACTGAAGCAAAGATTATAAATAATCTCTCCTACCTCTAAGAGAAAATTCCTCTAATACCTTAAATAATGTCTTTGAATTACACGACTGTCTTTGGGAAACTTTTTGAAGAAAGGAATAATTATACCTAAAATACTTGATGCAAACCATTTTTTGGAAACAATCATTCACATATATTTAAAGTTTATTTGTAAACATTGATGATAAATAAAAACTATAGGCTTTTAGGGTGATTGCATTTTTCCTCTACTTTATGCAGGCGACAGAAAAGCAATCTGTTTTGCTCAGCTTTTACAATCAGTGTGTCACATGGCTTCCAGTAGCCAGAACCTTGGCACAAAGTCAGAGTGTTGCCGTGATGCAGGATGGGACTGGTGTAAACAATTTGAACTTTGCCCACTTCCTGTCACTACCCAGTACAAAAAGATTTGTCCTTGTGGCCCAGGATATGCCACAGATGGAAGAGGTATGAATCTATATGTTGATTTGAAATAATGACAAGGAAAACTTGATTTTATTATTCAGCATTTCAATAAATTCCCTTGTATTTCCTTGAAAAAGTACTATAAATTCAAACTAAACTACTTGCTAACAAATTATTCTACAAGTTAAAGATCAATGAGGTCTATTTGCATAAAAATAGATGACTTTTTTGTGATAACAGCTTGTTTACATAAAAATAGTGTAATTATTTCAATATGACCAATATCTTCAAATATATTTTCTCCATTAGTTTAAATATGCTTAAATATGTTATGTACATGTTGTGGGGGAGTGGGACATGGAATCCCCATGATCTGGAAAATCTGTGTAAAATTTTGGTCCTTCATACCAGAGAAGTTTATTGTTTTTTAATTTTTCTTTTATAGGGCATTTATGGTAACAGTATAAAATCTGGGTTAAGTATTTGGTTAAAGGCTATATATATAGATGAATGTTAAACAAAAATACTACATGAAAAAGAAATTTTAAAATATGAAATAAATATGAAAACTTTTAAAATGAAACAAACTTGAGCATAATACTGACTGTACTGAGTATATAACTATATCATACAATGCTACATATATATTTTATTCATTTCTGAGTTTCTTTTTTTCATTTTAATTTTTCATTTTTTAACACAGTTTATAATAAAACAATTCAAACTTTTGGTCAGGTGATACTTCTTTTTAAAGCATTTACAATATAGACCACAAAAGAATTTTTTTTTAAAACATTAACCAACTGAGACAAATAATATTTCTGTTCCTAACTTCACAAGCTCTTGACCTAATTGTCTCCATAGTATCACTAAGAATTAAAGTTCCCTAACTTATTGCTGTTGGTCTAAAGTCCTATGCCTAATAGCTTAATTTTAAACTTAACCTCTGATGTTCCCCTACCCATAATTTATAATAGAATAGATCTGGTTTTAAGCTTGCAAACCTTTTGACTATAGGAAATTGCCACCAAGAGTGGGGACATTGCAGGGATACAATATCTCCCTGACTTCATGTCAGTTCCAGGCAGGAGTAGATTATCCATTTTCATTCAATCAGTTTAAGGTCTGCCAGGTGTCAGTGGGAATATTGAGTCAGGAGAATCCTACCTCAGCGCAGGCTGAGCAGCCGCTCTCCAACTCTTCCCATGAGATCACCTTTTGCAGTTCACACCAGCATCTCACCAGCTTACTGACATCATGTTTTGGAGGCTCAGATTGCCTTTCTTGCTACCCATATTTGGAGTTAGACTCAGAAGAACAGTCACTTAATAGTCCCATAGCATCTAAAAAATGGCAAGTTCCAATAACCAGGTTTCAAATATGATTATAATTTCAGTTTGGCTAAGGAACATCTTTTGAGGCAAGACTTAGGTGCCTTACATGCCTTTCTGTACATCTTTTAGTTCCTGATTAAATAGCAGTCATAAAATCAAATTTACCATTAAAACCTTAACATTTTCATCAATGCCAAATTTTGCCCGAGGCTACCTTCCTCTAGGAAATTTAGACTGAAATTCTTTTCCCCAAACTAAAGATGTCATTGATTTATTCTCAGTAATTAATTCAGTCAATTGTTTTAATATTAATTGCCTTTACCTCACTTTGTAACATGTCCAGTTTTTCTCCCCATCACTCCCCTCACCCCACTTCCTAATACTTTGCATTCTGATTACTCCTTCCCTCAATGTACCCTCCCTTTTATCACACCCCACCCTTCCCTTATCCCTATCTTCTCTCTTTTCTTGTAGGGCAAGATAGATTTCTATACCTCATTCCCCGTAGTTCTTATTTCTCAATTATATGCAATAAAAATTCTCAACATGCATTTCTAATACTCTGAATTCCAACTTCTCTCCCTCCTCCCCTCCCTCCTTAGCCCCACTGAGAAGGGAAGCAATTCAATACAGACTAAATATGTGTTCTTTTGCAAAAGACTTCCATAATAATCATGTTGTGTATTACTAATTATATTGCCCTCTGTCCTACTCTATTCTCCCTTATTTTTTCCCCTACAATTGACCTTGTCCCTTCTAGAAAGTTTTTATTTCTAGTGACTCCCTTCTCCCATTTGCCCTCCCTTCTAACAATTCCCTCACCCCACTTGTCACCTCTTCTTCTACTTTCCTGTGGTGTGATATAAGTTTTCATATCAAATTTAGTGAACATGTTATTCCCTCCTTCAGTCACATGTGGAAAGAGTAATTTCATTTTTAGCCCCCTCTCCCCTTCTCCCTTATCTCCTCCATTGAATAAGA
The DNA here is from genome assembly GCA_023548195.1 of Bettongia penicillata ogilbyi. NCBI lineage: Eukaryota > Metazoa > Chordata > Mammalia > Diprotodontia > Potoroidae > Bettongia > Bettongia penicillata. The sequence goes on along the minus strand of JAJHZJ010000072.1, from coordinate 1,080,203 downwards.
TTTTTCTTATCTCTTTTATGAGTTATAGCCTGCCCCATTCCATTTCTGCCTTTCTCTTCCCCGAATTTTCCTCCTTCACCCCTTAATTTTTTATATTATTTTATTTTTGTGTGTGGATATCATCTCTTCTGATATAATACACCCTGTACTCTCTATCTATCTATGTGTATGTGTGTGTGTGTGTGTTTGTGTGTGTGTGTGTGTACAATCTCTCTATCTACCCAAATACTGAGAAAATATTCGAGTCAAAAATATTTTTTTTCCATGTAATAATATAAACAATACATCTTTAGAGAGTCTTTTATGATTTTTCTTTCCTGTTTTCCTTTACATGCCTCTTTTGATTCTTGTCTTGGGAACTCAAATTTTTCTATACAGATCTGGTCTTTTCCTCAGCATGAATGATTGAAAGTCATATATATCATTGAATGACTATTTTTTCCCTCGAAGTATTCTATTCAGATTTACTGGGTAGGTGATTCTTGGTTTCAATCCCAGTTCCTTTGACTTCTGAAATATCTCATTCCAAGCCCTTCGATCCCTTGATGTTGAAGCTGCCAGATCCTGTGTTATCCTGATTGTATTTCCACAGTACTCAAATTCTTTCTTTCTATCTGCTTGTGGTATTTTCTCCTTGATCTGGGAACTCTCAAATTTGACCACAATATTCCTGGGATTTTCTATGTTTGGGTCTTTTTCAGGAGGTGATCGGTGAATTCATTCAATATTTATTTTGCCCTCTGATTTTAGAACAATAGGGGAGTTTTCCTTGATAATTTAATGGAAGATAATGTCTAGGCTCGAGTTTTGATCATGGCTTTCAGGTAGCCCTATAATTTTTAAATTATTTCTCCTGGATCTATTTTCCAGGTCAGTTGTTGTTCCAGTGAGTTGTTTCACATTATCTTCTATTTTTTCAAATTTTTGGTTTTGTTTACTAACTACTTGGTTTAACTCAAAGTCATTCATTTCCCTGAACTCAATTGTCTGTTTCAATGAATTATTTTGTTCAGTGAGCTTTTGAACCTTCTCCTCCATTTGGCTAATTCTGCTTTTTAAAACCTCCTTCTCCTCATTGACTTTTTGTACCTCTTTTTCCAATTGAGTGAGCCTCTTTTTAAAGCTGCTATTTTCCTCAGCATTTTTTCTTTTTGGTTCTCCTTTAGTAAGCTGCTAACTTGTTTTTTAAGGTCTTCTATTTCCTAAGCCAATTTTAAGTTCCCTTTGGAGACAGAGGCCTTGACTTCCTCTGACAGTATGCTTTGTTCTTCCTCATCCGAAAGGATGGAGGGAGATACCTGTTCCCCAAGAAAATAACCTTCTATGATCTTATTTTTTCCCCCTTTTTGGGCATTTTCCCAGCCACTTACTTGACTTCTGAGTTTCCTCTCCACAACCACCTGGTCTCTAGTTCCACCAAGTCTGCAGTATATTGTAATTTTTTGGAATTAGAAAAGAAACAATTATGTTTACAGTGTTTTGCTAAATATCAACATACTCTGGAGTTCTACTGATCGCACGTGAAAAAAGATTTTTCTGAGCTCTAGTTTTCTCAGATGTTTCTCCCTTTCACCAGGTCTTTACTATATTTTCTTTCTTTTTTTTTGATGAATATTAGTTTGTTTATTTAACTTTTAATATTCATTTAAAAAAAATTTTGGGTTCCAAATTTTCTCCCCATTTGTCCTCTTCACCCACCCCAATACACCGAGCATTCTAATTTCCCCTATCACCAATCTACCCTCTCTTCTACCCTCCCTCCCTTCTCTTGTCCCCATCTTCTCTTTTGTCCTGTAGGGCCAGATGACTTTCTATTCCCCATTAACTGTATTTCTTATTTCCTAGTAGCAAGAACAATACTCAACAGTTGTTCCTAAAACTTTGAGTTCCAAATTCTCCCCATCCCTCCCTCCCTACCAATTCCCTTTGGGAAGGCAGGCAATTCAATATAGGCCATATCTGTGTAGTTTTGCAAATGACTTCCATAATAGTTGTGATGTGTAAGACAAACTGTACATCCTATCCTGCCCCCCATTGTTTCTATTCTGTCTTTTGATCCTGTCCCTCCCTGAGTGTTGACTTCAAATTGCTCCCTCCTCCCATTGCCCTCCCTTCCATCATCCCCCCACCCTGCTTATCTCCTTCTCCCCCACTTTCTTGAATTGTGAGGTATGTTTTCATACCAAAATGAGTGTGCATTTTATTCCTTCCTTTAGTCAAATGTGATGAGGGTAAGCTTCATGTCTTTTTCTCAGCTCTCCTCTTTTTCCCTTCACTAAAAGTCTCCTTCTTGCCTCTTGAATGAGAGATAATTTACCCCATTCCATTTCACCCTCTCTCCTCCCACTACATTTCTCTCTCACCATTTACCTTAATTTCTTTTAAGATATGGTCCCATCCTATTCAATTCACTCTGTGCTTTCTGTCTCTGTGTGTGCATGCATGTTTGTACATGTGTGTGCATGTACGTGTGTGCATGTATGTGTGTGTATGTGTGTGTGTATGTGTGTGGTCCCACCAACTACCCAGACACTGAAAAGTTTTAAGAGTTACAAATATTGTCTTTCCATGTAGGAATGTAAACAGTTCACCTTTGGTAAATCCCTTATAACTTCTCTTTGCTGTTTACTTTTTCATGCTTCTTCTCATTCTTGTGTTTGAAAATCAAATTTCATTTTCAGATCTGGTCTTTTCATCAAGAATGCTTGAAAGTCCTCTATTTCACTGAAAGACCATTTTTCCCCTGAAGTATTATACTCAGTTTTGGTGGGTAGGTGATTCTTGGTTTGAGTCCTAGTTCCTTTGACTTCTGGAATATCCTATTCCATGCCCTTTGATCCCTTAATGTAGAAGCTGCTAGATCTTGTGTTATCCTGATTGTATTTCCACAATACTGGAATTGTTTCTTTCTAGCTGCTTGCAAGATTTTCTCCTTGACCTGGGAATTCTGGAATTTGGCCACAATGTTCCTAGGAGTTGCTCTTTTTGGATCTCTTTCAGGAAGTGATCGATGGATTCCTTCAATATTTATTTTTCTGTCTGGTTCTAGAATCTCAGGGCAGTTTTCCTTGATAATTTCATGAAAGATGATGTCTAGGCTCTTTTTTTGATCATGGCTTTCAGGTAGTCCTATAATTTTTAAATTGTCTCTCCTGGATCTATTTTCCAGGTCAGTTGTTTTTCCAATGAGATATTTCACATTATCTTCTATTTTTTCATTCTTTTGGTTTTGTTTTGTGATTTCTTGGTTTCTCATAAAGTCATTAGATTCCATCTGTTCCATTCTAATTTTGAGAGAACTTTTTTCTTCAGTGAGCTTTTGAACCTCTTTTTCCATTTGGCTAATTCTGCTTTTGAAAGCATTCTTCTCCTCATTGGCTTTTTGAACCTCTTTTGCCAATTGAGTGAGCTTATTTTTCAAGGTGTTATTTTCTTCAGCATTTTTTTGGGTCTCCTTTACCAAGGTATTGACCTGTTTTTCATGCTTTTCTTGCATCTCTCTCATTTCTCTTCACAGTTTTTCCTCCACCTGTCTAACTTGATTTTCAAAATCCTTTTTGAGCTCTTCCATGGCCTGAGCCCACCTGACATCCACCTCGGATGTCTGGGATACAGAGGCCCCTACCTCCCCTTCTTTCCCTGATGGAAAGCATTGGACTTCCTTATCAGAAATGAAAGGAGGAAGAAACATCTGTTCCCCAAGGAAGTAGCTTTCTATGGTCTTATTTTTCTTCCCTTTTCTGGGCATTTTCCCAGCCAGTTACTTGACTTCTGAGATTCCTCTCCACCCCTGCCCAGATCTGCCCAGGTAGTGCTTGGGGTCTGGGATTCAAATGCTGCTCCCCAGCCTCAGGGCTTTCCATGGTGGGCATGGCTGCTATTCAGTGTGAGCTTAAGTTCTGGTGCTCAGGTGGGGTCAGAGCTGCCTCCTAGACTCAATTCCCTCAGGGGTTTTATGCAGAGGCCTTTGGTAATGGCCCTGAGCTTCTTCCTGCTCCGGAGCCTGACTCTGCTGCTGTTCCTGTCTCAGTCGCTGCCTCCCGAGGGGGCCCGAGTCACAGAGACACCCTGCTCCCCTCTCGGCCAGCCCAAAAATCTCTCTCACTGACCTGTAGTGCCTGTGGGTGGAGGGACCTTTGCAGACACCGGAGGTTCGTCCCTGAAGCTTCCTCGGATCTGCTCCTCTCAGGCCACGTGGCCAGGGCAGCGCAGGGGTGGGTTCCGCTCTCCTGTGCATGACAGACCTTTGGTGCCGGTTTTTCAGGGCTCTCTGGAACAGAAATCTCCTCCACTGCATTCCTGCCTGGCTTGCAGTGCTCCAGAATTTGTCGGAGTCCTTTTTACAGGAAATTTATGGGCTGTGGGTTCTGGAGCTAGCATACCGTGAGTCTTTCTACTGTGCCATCTTGGCTCCTCCCCCCTACATTTTCAAATTAACTGTGTATCAGATTGGCAAAAATGAAAGAATAAGGATATATCCTGGCTTTCACCCACAACTACTCCCAAGAATGTAGAGGAAGAACACTAGACTGAGGCATACTTGAAAATCTAGGGAGAATCCACAGTGATTAATTTTTGCAGCCCACATCAGCAAAGGAAAATGAAAGACTAGAGAGAGAGCAGAACCAGTAATGCCCAATACAAAAACTTCCAGGAGGGGAACTCGGCTGGTCTTACAGCTATGTACAGACAGATAACACCAGGTAACAGTCAGTAGCAAGGTTGCTCTGACGCTGAATAGGTAGTTAGATCCAGTATGGACTGATGAGTACCTAAGCAAGGAGGACAGATCAGTCACCCTACAGCTTGGCCCTTGGAGTATGATCTTGCGTTCATCCAACAGACCTGTGCTGGGGTCTGGAACTGAGCAATGAGAGTACAGATTAGAAGAATGCCTGTATTTCTTTCAGTCTAAAATACAGTACCTGCTGGCTACATTTTTAAACATTAGGAGCCTGTGCACCTCAAGTCAGGAAGGCTAAGACCAGACCACTTCATAAATTAGACAAGTTAGATATATTGAAAGTTTATATCTCCCTGCTCTGAAGCCTATTTGAGATCCTTGAAGAAAACAGTTCTCAATAACCATAGAAAACCATTACAGGACACTAGATGACAAAAATCAGACCCACACAAAGCCACCACATTTCATCTAAAACTGCAAAGGCCAGATTTTAATTAGTTTAAGAAAATTCTCTGCTTGATGAGAACCCTCTTAGTTTCACATTCTTTACACCTACAGAAAGGATTTGCCATAAATAGTTTTGTTTACATTTCATTTTTAATCTCTCTCAGGCATAGGCCTAGTAAGTGGTATCACTAAGTCAAAGAACATGCACACCTTGGTGACTTTGGAGGCTTAGTTCCAAACGTTTTTCAGAATGCTGAGACTAATTCACAGTTCCACCAGCATGCAACAATGTGCCTATTTTTCTACAATACCTCCGTTTGTCATTTTACTTTTTCATCATCTTACCCAATTTAATAGATGAGAATGTTATCCTAAGAGTTAATTTGCATTTCTCTAATTACTAATAATGTGAAATATTTTTATTGTTTTATCGATAGCTTGAATTTCTTCCTGTGCAAGCATCCTATTCACATCTCCTACCATTTATCTACTAGGAAATGGATTTTGTTCTTATAAATTTAAATTAGCTCCTTGAAACCTTTTTCAGAGAATGGTGTTGGCCTCTATGACACTCCATTGATTTAGAAATAAACAAATGATAAAGATGGATTAAATTAAAATCATTTTGTATGCAGCTTCAGAGTTCTGTCTTCACAGATCAGAAGATGCGTTTGTTTCATTTACTTCCAGTTTTTTCCTTCCCTACAGATATAGATGACTATAAAGTCATGTGCAACTTGTATAATGATGGTCAATGTATTAATACTGTGAATTAATAGGTAATACCTCAGTGCCAGCAAATAGCTACAGTATTACATATATAATTTAATGAATAAATCTTGAAACAAAACAAGTAGAAAACAATAATGTTTTAATATACTAAAATGATGACATTACACACATTACTTACAGTATACTAATATTCTCATTTCATTCATGTACTGAATTTGATTAGCCATTCCCCTATTGATGGGCATCTATTGTAATTCTTGTTTTTGACCATCACAAAAATTATTGCTATGAATACATGGAAGCATCTGAGAACTTTCTTCCTGTCAATAAGTTCCTTGGGGTATGAACCCAGTAAAAAAATGTGAACAAGTATCTTGTTCAAAGGGTATAGACTTGTTAGCCACTTGATTTATATAATTCTAAATTGCTTTCTAACTACAAGCTAGTAATGCTCTATAGTTCTGTAATTCTTCAAGTAAAAGTTGAATAGATTTGCAGTGAGAGATGTCATTTGTACCTTTTAACTAGTAATTAGTATTTATGCAACTTCATTCATTCATTCTTTAGATCTTGATGAGTGTTGCCCATCTCTTAAACCTTGCAACTTCATCTGCAAAAGCACTGATGGAAGTTATAAGTTTTCTTGTCCTTCAGGATATATTCTGCAAGAAGATGGAAAATCTTGTAGAGGTAAATAGAAAGCTTTGCTTTATTTTCAATTTTTTTTCAATCTACAAAAGAACTTCAGGATGGGATGGTCCTAGGGATTTTCTAACTTCAGAAAGCAGTCCGATGGAATCATTCCTAATGAGTTAGCTGTAGAGCCCAGGTATCAAACACTCAAGCAGACTCAACACTCCTGAGTGCAGCACAGACTACATTAAAATGTAATTGGGAAATATTTAACAGAATAAGTTATAGTGCAATAAAATGTAAATGATGTTATGTGGTTTTCTAATTCACTATGTGGTGCAGGCATCCCTATATACAATTTAGTAGCCTTCTATTTTATTTTCTTATTTATTTTTTATTTTTTAATTTTATTTTATTTTTACTTGAGTTTGACATCACTGATGTATTTTGACATGAAATAACTACATTGACAGCCTTGAAGTTGTTATTAAAATGTTGAAGAAGGTTTAATCAATAGTCATTTTTAAGTATTTGCTGAGTCCTAGGAACACAATGTAAGCCCTTGGTCTTAAGGAGCTTATATTCTACTACAAGAGAAAATATAAAAATATTTAGGTAGGTAGAAAATATATCCAGAAGAGATGGAAGGTGCTCTAATAGGGGAAGCAGCTGTGGGTGGATGGGTGAGGGAAGAAAGGACTTCCTATAGCAGGTGGAATTGGAGTGGAGACTTTAAGAGGATCAAGTTCAACTTGAAACTGAGAGGTTAAGGTGAAAATGATACAGCATTCAGACAAGAAAATGAAAGACGCAGTGTTATGTTCAAGGAATTGTAAGTGTTGCTGAAATAAAGAGTGGGAGGAGAGTGGAGTGTAAAAAGACTAGAAAGATAGGAAAGAACCAGGCTATGAAAAGCTGTAAGTACCAAACTAAAGATATTAGTTTTTGATATTAGAGGTAATAGAGAGTCTCTAGAGTTCATTAAACAGGGAGGCTGACATGGTTAGACCTTCTCCTTAGAAAAATCACTTTGGCGGCAAAGTGGAGGATGGATTGGGAATGACAAAAGACGTAAAGCAGGGAAGCTGGTTAAAAGCATATTTCCATATTTTAGACAAGACATTCAAGCTACCAAGTCATGTGTGATCCTGATTGTGGCTCCACATATTTGAATTGTTTCTTTATAGAATTTTTAACTTGTCCTGATAGTTCTAAAATTTGGAAATAATGTTCCTTGGATAGGGATGACATCCAGCATCTGCAGGTAGAGGGTACTAAGCCAAATCTATCAAACAAGTTTAATAGATGAAAAGCCAAAAAAGAAACAAGGAATCAATCAGAAGCAGGGGAGATACAGTCAGCTGTGGTTCTGGGACCCACTATCATAGCCTCATTCATGGTAGAATATATTGGTTAAGGGTTCAATTTAGTAATCATCCTCTCCTGAATAAACAAAAGTTCCAGTATTATCTTTCCCATGTGCTGTGATTTCCATAACCTTTGGAACATCATCTGGCTTCTGTTTTACCTGTAACTTAGCTCCCAATTTTATTCCACCAGTAGAACCCAATCCCTCACTTCTTCTGCTACTTATTTAAGAAGGGGGATTAGTTTTCACAAGTGGTCTTGTATCACAAGGTATAATAATTATTTGAACTATTCTATCATTTTTACAAAAATGTATGGGCTCTTTGCCTAAATTTTGGAATGTTACAATAATTTCTCCTTGATAATTAGAATCTATCACTCTCGCCAATACATGCATTTCTCAAGCTCCTAATCCCAATTTAGGTAATACTCATCCAAAATGATTCTTACGGATTCTCGTACATATACCAGTGGAAATGGTTCTTATTTCTTTCCCATCCAACCAAAAATCCTCTAAGCCATGTGGATGTTATCTTGCTGAAGCAGGTGTCCCTGAATACAGTGCTGGACCCTCTGGCCTCATAGCCCAGTACTCAATATTTGGGCTCTTATGTGTTTGTTGTTTTCTAATTTGGAGATTTGAGGTCATCATTCTGGCTAGAGGTGAACTTCCTCCCAATGGTCTATTATTCAAATTACATAAAGCAATGAGCAGATTATAAGAGTTATTAGAACTTAACTTCCTTAACTGTCCTTTCATTAATCCATTCATTCTTTCAATTCCTGGGTCATCTCCAGTCATCCTGATAAATATCTGGTCACTGGATTCAGATGGTTCAGAAGGAGAAGTGAGGCCGGTGACCTGTACAGCCCTCCCTCACTCAAAACACAGTCAAGTGCAACTCATGTCATTATTTCTCTGATGGCATGGTCTTCTTTGGCAATGAAGGATGAACACAACAACAACATTCTTTCAATTAACCAGGACACTTGTGGATAATAAGGAATATGATATATCCATTCTATGATGTTTAATACACAGTATCTCTTCATTTCATTACCTTTGAAATATGACCCATTGTCATTTTGAATCTGCACTGGGATTGCATAGAATAGACATGATATCTAAATTTTTACAGGTATTTTTCTGGGTCAAATTCTTATAGGGACAAGCCACTAGTATACCTGAATAGGTGTCAACCCAAGCACATATAAAGTTGCATCCTTTATCTTGAGGTAGGGGTCCAATATAATCTATTTGCCAAAACTGAGCTGATACTTTTCCCCTTGCTATCTCTCCAGTTACTACATAAGGAAGAGTTCATTCTTTTTCCAACTGACATATATAACATTCTTCAGTTACTTGTTTTGACAATGAATGAGAGATACCTCAGGCTTGTGCCCACTGGTATGTGCCCTGGACCCCTAAATGACTGGCCACTTGAAACTACTTAGAAAAACTAGCATTTTGCAAGTACCAGATCATCAGTTGGTGTCAGAGTAGGGAACAGTATGTTGAGTCGCAATCTTTGTTAGTCGATCAGCATGTGTATTGTACTCACGTTCTGGTGTGGTGAGGGCCACATGAGCATCTACATGAAGAACTGACAAATTAGTAACCAAAGACATGTCCCATATATATTTCCATAAGTCTTTACCCCAGACTTATTTGCCATGAATTTCCCAATTTTGATTTTTCCACATAGGCATCCATGTAGCTACCCATTGACTACTGCCCATGAATCAGTGAATATATGACACTGTGTATATACTGCCATAAGTTCAGCATATTGACTAATTCCACATATCCCAGTACTTTCCAAAGTCCACTTAGTACATGGGTTATAGGTTACCACTTTCCATTGTCTTTTGTGGCCCAGATATTTTTCTGTCCCACCATGAATGTGTCTTTTGTTCTTTAGTTAATCTGTCATATCCCTCATTCCCTTTTATCAAGGACTGTAACAACTGTTGCTTTGCTTCAGAAGATGTACCATTTCTCTCAGAATCTATGTTTGCTGCACATTCATGTAAAGCGGAAACTCCACTTTTGCCTGTTTTAGAGCTATTCTGGATATACCATTTCCATTTAATCATGCTAGCTTCCTGTGCATGTCTAATTCTGTGAGAAGTTGGGGTGCTCATTACCCAGGTAATAATTGGAATTTCAGATGTTAGTATTACCTCACAGTCTAAAGCCAGCTGTTCAGTCTCTACCAAGCCCAATATGTAGTTAAGAACTGCTTTTCAAAAAAAATTTTCAAAATTGAATTTCAGAAGGAGTTTCCTAGACCAAAATCCTAAGTGTACATTTCATCTTCATGGTATTTGCTATAAACTCCAGTTTGTATATTTATCCTGTACAATCACTTATAATTCCACCAGGCCACATTGCCTTGGTCATAAATTAAGGGCCAACTATATAGTGGTCTGTGTTTCTGCAAAAGCTTTACTTTCCTGTAGTCCCCAGTCAAATTCATATTTTTTCCTAGTAATTTTATCTAAGGGTTTCAAAATTTGTCCAAGGTGTGGTATGTGATGTCACCAATATCCAAATAATTCTAGAAACTTTTAGGCCTTTTTCTTATTGATGGGAATAGGAAAATCCTGAACCTTTTCTTGGACTTGTGAGAGAATCTTCCATATCCCCTGATTCCATTGTATACACAAAAACTTTACGGTCTGAGCTTGCCCTTGAATCTTTGCAAGGTTAATCTCCCACCCTTTGGTTTTCATATGCTCAATTAAAAGTGTCACTCTTCTCCACTTCTGCAGTTTTTCCCTTTATCATAATATCATCTATGTAGTATGTAAGCTGTACACCAGGTAGCTCTAACTCATCCAAAAGTTCAGCCACGATCCTATGACAAATAGTGGGACTATGCAAATATCCTTGTGGCAAGGGTATAAAAGTATATTGTTGGCCCTGCCAAGTGAAAGCAAGCTGGATCCACAGTTTCAAATCTATTGAGATAGTAAAGAAAACATTGGATAAATCAATAACTGTATACCAAGTCCCATCATATTTCTGGATCTTTTCTATTAAGGTAATGGTATCTACAACAGCAGCATATAAGGGAAGAGTAATTTTATTCAGTTTTCTATAATCCACTGTCATCCTCTATGTCTCATCTGACTTTCCTACTGACCAGACAGGATTATTCCATGGAGTGGTTGTAAGGACTAACATTCCTGCCTCAATGTATTCCTTGATAGTATTGGTAATCTCATCTTGTACACCTGACACATGATACTGCTTTAAAGTAATCACTTCAGAAGGTTCATGTAAAGTGATAGGGTCCATGTTTATTTTGCCCACTGTATTAATTCCAATCTTCCTTACTGCAAACTTGTATTTCCCCTCAGGCAAATTTAAAGTCATACCTCTCAATATACCTATTCCAACAATATACTCAGGAATGGGTAAAATTACCCCAGTATAGTCTTTCTTAGGTAATTGTCCAATTTTCATCATTAGATTAACTTGTGTGACTGATATTTCAGGCCCTCCCAATCCTGTGATAGTAATAGGAGTTCCATGTTTAAACTTCTCAGGGTTTTCTTATATAAGGGAGGCCTCCACCCCAGTGCTGATTAATGCCCTGGTTACAGTATTTGATCCATTTTTCCAATATATGGTCAAATTGATATGGGGTCTGTAATCTGAGTGTGTATTTCTTTAATATGAGCTGGAGTCCGGCCAACTTCCTATTCTCCCTGAAGGTGTGACAAACTTGGATACAAAGTTTCAGCAGCATCTATGGAGAAATTCTTCTCTATTTTGTTTACTTTTGTTTCAAATTACTTTTCTTGGTACATTCTGTATAGTTCATTAGTTGAAACACCACCTATGCTTCCAAAATCTACCCCTGACCTCTATAGAGCAGTATACAATTCTCTCCTTGTCAATTTATTCTGATTTTGAATCCACTGGCTATTTACTCTCCTCTCTACAGGAATTTTGTCTTTTCCCCAGTCCCCTAAGTCACTTAACTGTGAAATCTGATTCAACACCTCTGAAAAAGGGTGTCCTATTTCCCCAATTATTAGAGTTAAAATCCAGTGCTTGTAAGTAGGAGGAGCTGTCTTCACTTACTTGTGTAGTAAACTGCAAAGGGAGTATCATAATATGTATTTGCATTTCCATTCATTGTGATAGTCTTCATTACCTCCTTCTTTAACTTTCTTATACAGTCCCCAAGTGAATACCAAGGTCTGTCTCCACTAGGTCACAGTATCTCAGTAGGATACAGCCTGCTGCAGCCTTTTGCAGTCAAAGCTAACAGATTAGTTCTATTGTTGCCTCTTTGCATATTATAATCTCTAAAAGCTTGCTGTACAAAAAGATTCTAATATTTATAAATTTTACACAGTCCATTCAGTCTATGGCTATTCCTCCAGCTCCTTCTTCCCTGATTCTCACCCTCCAAGATATTAATGACTCTCCCAAACTTTGAGTGAACTGACTCAAAATTTCTGTGACTTTCTGCTGAGTAAAATTCTTAATTATTTCCCCAAACACTGAGGCACCTCTTTGGGTCTCCTGTTTCCACCTCACTATTGGGCGTGCTTCTATCTGAGAAACTTCTCCCTCTAATTTTTTTTTTTTTTACTTCCTTGGTCACTGGCTACTAGGCTGGGTCTGTACAAAGGTCACATGCACATTTCTTTTGTCAGCCTTCAGCCTCTCTGAGTTAAATGAACAGACCTCCCTTCTGCCTGGGGGTCTTGTAATGGAGAGCCAGAAGACTGAGAAGTCCCTGGCAAACTAGCCATCTGAATTTTTTCCTTAAGCAGCTCCTCCCTGCTTTTACACACAATAAGGTAACTTGTTAATAAAACCCAGCCTCTCCTATTTACCCCTGCCAAGTCCTTCCCTGTTCTCATTGGTATTTCTTGTAAACACCTTTCCATATTTCCAGGTTCCCCTTCTTGTAACCTTGCTTCCCAGTTTTCACAGGGTCCCATGCTCTTGGACCATTCTCTGACTAGCGATGAAGAAGTTAAATCGTCCCAACTTGGAATACTAGTTTCTTCCTCTAAATGCTTTCTGCCTCCAAATAGAGATCCTGATCATGATGCCAGATGTATTGCCAAGGCAATATTCACAGGGCTGGTGCTGACTAGGAATATGCCAGCCTAGTTCTTAATAGCAAAATACAAAAGGCTCTCCATATAGCAAGCAGAAGAAAAGCATGTCTTTAGACACCAGAAAGTCAAATCCCAGAACCAGAAAGCAAAATCTGTCATGGTGACAAGGAAATTTATAAATGATCACCACAGGGAGTAAAACCATTCTACATCTCCTTGCCTACCCCCCCCCCCCAGGGCCTTCTCACAAGCAAACACTCACAAGCCTGAGCCCTGCCACACACCTGCCTTCCTCCTCTCCCCTCTAACCCAGCCCCACTCACTCACTTCCTGCTTCACCCTTTCAACAAACTCCTCCCAACACAGGCTCCATGTGACTTAATATATCTATTAATGAATAGGAAATATTTTCCATTTAAATTACCATTACATTTCTTCATAGTGTTTCTAAGTTAAAAAATACATTCATAAATTTGGCATCTAATTGTTGTAGAATTTTGTCCCACAAGTCTGTGGTCCACTGGTGTTTATGTTTTCTCATAAGTAAGATTCACCTGTTAATTATTTTAAAAATTGATAAAATATGTAATGAAGACATTTAAGTAACAAAATACAGTGTAAAATAATTGACATAGAATTCTGTTACCACAGATGATTTTCCTAAAACTAATGCTTTATTTAGAAGTTTGTAGACTGTACAGGAAAGGAATGGTTTATATAGATGGGTATCATTCTCAATGTTACCACAGTGTAGATTTAAAAAAAAATCAGAGTGCCTCAGTTTCTTCACAAAATAATGGTAAGTGTATTTGTGTCAGATAGTTTGCAAATAATGTAAGGACAATGAAAGGGCAGACACTCATATTATTTGGATTGTTATTGCAGATGTGGATGAATATGATGCAAACCATAAGTGCCAACATGACTGCCAAAACATTTTTGGAGGTTACAGATGTGCTTGTCCACAAGGGTATACTCAACATTGTCAATGGAATCAATGTGTTGGTAAGAGCATAATTTCTCTAGAGAAACTGAACTTCCTTGCTTCAAATACTTCTGAGTAAGGAAAAAAAAAGAACAAGATAAAGTGTTCTCCTTAGGGGTTCTCTTTTTGTATCAGGGACCCCTTGGAAAGTTTATAAATGCCTATCAGCCCCCTTCTCAGAATATTTTAAATGAATAAAATAAAATAAAATAGGACTACAAAGGAAAGAATTTATACCAAAATACCGTTATTCAAATATTTTTGTAGGCTCATAACACCTAGGTTCAGAACCCATGCACTATATAGTTTTTGGTCATTAGAAACAATAAACAGGACATTGAAGTTTAAAAATAATAGAATTTTCATTATTCTTTGTTAAGTATATTGATCATCTTATGCCATAATATTATATCATCATTGAATTTGTGCTACAAATACTTATTACCTCTCTGCATTAAAAATTTGAAGGTAATTTAGACTGACAATGAGAATTATTCAGCCCCTTTCATACACAAACAACTTTACATTTTCTTTAGAATAATAAAGTGCAAAATATTTAAGTAGAAGCAAACAAGACAACTGGCATACTTAGTTCTAGTAAATGTTGTTGGTGACTAGAAAAAATGGAAATCTTTCTAACATTGATAACTTCTCTATGGAGCTTTGTGTCCTAAATTGATAAATTGATAAATTGATAATAAATTTATATAACTTCTGTAAAGTTGTCTTTTAAAAAATATGGTAAGACATATAAAAATGCTTCTGTGATATAAAAATAAATTCTTATTTAGAGAATTTATAATTGTATTATGGGTCATCCAGAAGACAACTCATAACCAATTTTTTTTAACATGAAATATCAGAAAATTATGTGCTTAAACAAAAAAGGGGGAAGATAGCAATGTAGAGATTAAACAACTGAAAATTTCCATGTCTTAGCAACCAAATTGAATATAGTCCACATTCCTAGTTAATACTCAGCAAAATAAATGGGTTTTATTTCTTTTCATGTGTTGGTGGACTTCTCAAATCTCTGTCAGCCAATTCAGTAATTATTAAATACCTTCTATGTGTCAAGAATTATACTAATATCTCAGGATTTAAAAAAACACAGATCTTTGTGGTAGCAGCAGTTCATCAACTGAGAAGATAATTCAATATTAACTCTTTGTCTTATGAAAGTCAAAATTATGTATTTGTTATTATTTCAAGGCTAACTATTTGGGAATAACTTGTCCTATATATTATTCTACTGCCAAGAATAGAAGAGTTGAAAACCAAATTTTTTAAGCGGTCTCATCCTCACTCTCTAAACAAAGACGCAATGTGGTTTTGTAAAAAATACACCAGAGTCAGGAGATATCCGTGGTTGTGATTGGGGAGGTTACTTTATCTCTCTAAGTCACAATATCCCTGATTTGATGAAAACAAAAGTTTAAAGACCTAATTTTTAAAGAATTATTGAATTATATATTTGGGTGCTAATTTATTAATTCATTTAATAATCATGGTTAAACACCTGATATATAGACAAGATACTGTGTTGTGCCCAGCGAAATAAAAAAAAAAATGAGAAACAGCTCCACCTATAGGAAGTTATATACAAATAGCAGTATAAATATGTATATGTATGTGTGTATGTATATATATTTATGCATATACGTAGCTTCATATACAGTGGTACAATTCAAATGCCATAATTTTAGTCTGACATTATTTTATAAAGTAGCTAAAAATCAGGGTCCTTCACTTGATGAATCATATCAACTTAAATTTAATCCTACACAATTGTTTGAGATTAAAAGGTGTTCGCTGTTTCTTTTACCAAGGTGACAAAGAGGGATATAAGTATGAATTGTAGAAGCTAATGGTAGTTTTTTTTTAATCTTTGCTATGAAGTCATCATGAAAATTTGAGGAGTTTTTAGTCTTGGGCTCTTATTACTATGAGAATCTCATGTCACTTAAAAGCAGGCAAAAAAGCATAAAGGAGATGAGGTCCTACATCATATAAAAGTAAAATTTAAAGAAATTGCAAATCATTACTTAGTTTGTGAATGGTATTCTCACTTGGACCAAAAGTGTTGACTTTTTACAAATTTGTAATATTCTTCATAATAAATCAAATCATTATTGACTTATTAAATGCCTATTATGTGTCACATACTTTGCTAAGTACTGGTGATGCAAAGACATGAATGCAATGTTCCTTCCTGTCAGGAAAATGGCATTCTGTTAGCCAAGATAATTCTTTATGCAAAAATAAATGTAGAACACAATAACTGAGAAAATATAGACTAGTAGCTAAAGTATTGGAAAAATTTTGGGAAGAAGGTGGAATTTGAACTCTCTTAGGAGGGAGAGGGACAGTGAGTGCAAAGGCAAAGATATTCCTTAACAAATAGGAAGACCAATCAAACAATCATAGATTGTAGGAAATGTAGTAACGTATAATAAGGTTGAAAAGGTAGGGTGAGGCCGGGTGATGATGGGTGTTAAAAGCTAAATATAGTTATGTAGTATTGATTCTTAATGCAATAGGGAAATCACAGGAGCTTATTGAATAGGTCATAATCAGACCTGAGCTTTAGAAAAATTACTTTAGTAGTTGTGTAGAAAGGTTCTTGAAGTGTGGAGACCATTTAAAGAACTTTTGCAACAGTCCACAAGGGAGAGCATGAAGGCCTGATTTAGAGCGGTACCTCTGTGATTTAAATGAGGGGAACAAGTAAAAGATATGTGGAAGTAGAAACAGTCATATTTGATAACTGATATGGAGTGAAAGTGAAGAATGTAGGAAAATGCCAAATGTGAATCTGGACGACTAGAAGAAAGATGATGTCCTTGAAAGAAGTAGGGAAGTTCAAAAGAGGAGTAGGTTTTCAGAAAAAGACAATGAATTCTCTTTGGGACATGTTGAATTAGATAGCTATGGAACATCTGGTTGGAATTGTCCAGTAGATATTTAGAAGCACATAACTGGAGGTCATGGCAATGCTAGTCTATATTCTATAGTTACCTACAGAAAGATAATAACTAAATGCATAGATGAGCCAAAAAGGCCATAACAAAAGAGAATTTAGGAATGAAAGAGGCCCATGACAGAGCCACAGGTGCTCCAACAGCAAAGGAGACTGAGGTGTAGTGGTCAGACAGCTAGGAGTACTCTTCCTACCTCCAACTCCCCACCCCACCAAAAAAAATTCTTGAAAGGAAAGATTCTCATCCTTAGTTCTCATGTCAAATACTGAAGAAGGGTAGAAAAAATGAGACTTAAGAAAAAGGTGACAAAGTCTGTTCTTTAAATAAAACGTGAAGAGTATTAGAAAAAACTCATCAAATAATGAAAATAGAATTGAATTCCAGATCTAGAGTGGTATTTTATCCTGCCATAATATTGCAACAAATGAATGATGTCTTTGGGTTTTGACATCAAGAAACATTTATGATTTAAAGTAGAAAAAAAAACATTTACACACGAAAAGAACCTTATAATTTCCCTTAACTTGCAGAATTTGCATACATTTTAAATTAAAAATAGTGACTATTCGTGCATCTCATTCACTTTAACATAAACACAAAAGGAAGAGGTACCTTAATTTATGTGATGTTTTTGCTACTTTTGATTAGCAACTTCTACTTGATTTTGTGTCTTATCAAATGCCAGTAGAGTTTGATGGATTTGACTTGGCAATGACCATATGTCAAACAAAAGCATGTGAAAGGTAGAGGGGATATGACTCTACCCCCTTATATATGTTTAAAAATTCTGTTTCTATTTTACCTTATGTCATGATGATGTTGAATAATATACAACTAAATACTTCATGACACTGCTTTTAAAACATTATTTTAATAACCATACTTAAAATGTTTCCTTATAAAATTTACAAAGTACTTTCTGAAAGTGTTGTTTAAATCTAATTAACATGATCCATTTATTGATATGATAATTTAACCTCCTACTTCAATATTTCTGAAATAATCTCTGCCTTTGTTTTAAAACAGCATTTTCATCATAGTTCATTTTTGTTAAATTTTATGTGATAAAAAGTCAAAATTAGAAAAGATATTTTGCATTCAGGTATAAGATCTAATTATAGTCCAGGCTACTTACACACACACAAAAAAAAGCTACCTTGACTATAGTGAGATAGTATTCCGTAGTCTGTAGGGATTTCTTTTATTTTCTGTAAAACCCTATTCAAAATAGAATTGCTGACCAAATAATATTTATTCTGTTATTAACTATATCTATGCTTATAGGAACTTTATTGCCTGTTTCAATCCATATTCTAAGACACATCTTCAAATGGCTATTCAGTTCCAATGGAAATATTCCAAAATGTCTTTTTGTACTTCACCAATCATTATCAGCCCTCCCAATGCCTAGCTGCAAATAGGTCAATTGTAGTATATGAAAAATAATTTTTATAAACAATATATTAAATAAACATTTAACATACAACATAGACACTTGGAAAGTACAAAGAATTCCATGAAGTTAAATGTGAATTTTTTCCAGGATGAAACTTTGATTATAATACTTGCCAGAAGCATGCAAGATGCATTGTTTCTTTTTGATAAGGTATGTTCTGTATCATCTGCATAATTAAGTACAGAATCATAGTGGTCAAAGTCAAAAGTAGTCAAACGAAAATCCTATAGACATGTTAATAAAATATAAAATGACTCCCTTTCCATCTAATGTGTTATCATTATAATGTCAGCAGTCCTGAAAATAATTGCACATTATTTTTTTTATTAGCCTAGCTGAGAAAGATGTGCTTGATATGAGATTGATCTTTAAGCAGGTAAAACAATACTAGGAAAATGGTTATAAATGATTTATCTTCATTCAGTTTCTTTAAATCATTTACATTATTTCTCCCCACAGAATGAAGGTTACAGTGACAGAGAAAATAGTTGAAGTAGTTGTATTTTAATAGGAATTATTGAATAGGTAGATCTTGAATTCTTTCATAGGAATATTAATGTTAGTATAGTTTGCAAATAAGAAACCAAACATAAAGGATATTCAGGTCAGAATCACACAGGAACAGTTTTTCAACTTCTAAGGTCCTCAAGGATCTGGAAACACACAAAATAAAATTTTCCTATTCTTTTAAAATTTAAATCTTTCGGGGGGTTGTTAGGTCAAGTTAATGTTCCTGAATGATAGTCCTCTGTTTTTCAAATAGATGAAAATGAATGCAACAATCCAAATGCTTGTGGCTCTGCCTCCTTCTACAATACCCTTGGAAGTGACAGGTGTACTCGTCCATCTGGATTCTCTTTCGACCAAACTTCCAGTGAGTGCCATGATGTGAATGGATACACATCAACAAACAACCCATGCAATTATGATTGTTCCAACATGGAAGGTGGTTATCTCCGTGGTTGCCCACCTGGGTATTACAGAATCAGACAAGGGTGAGATAATCCCATCAACATCATTAAGAGTTTTGTATTCTATCTCATATGTGACGTTAAAAAAAGGGATACTACCTATTAAATGAAAAAGTTATTCTAATAATGATGGTGATATGAAACCTAGAATACATATTACGGGTAAGTCAGGGTGTGAGGAATGTCAGAGTAAGAGAATATCCACAAGGGACACAGAGCAGGGACTAAGATTTCTATGATAGCTACAATAACCTGGAAAAATCCTTGAAATGCCAGGTAATTAGACTCTGGTAATACTACTGCCTCTGCTATGAAATGCCTTCTGTGAACTGAAGAAATAAATGGGACAGCATATGGGTTCAAGCTGGGCTTACTTGAAACTGTCATGCTGATCATTTGATAAAAGGACTATGAAGTCTTTTCTATTCTAGTACTCCAAGAAAGCAATCTCCATTGGGACAAATCAAATATACTAATACCTCACGTGATAGATATACTTCAGTGCAGAAGAGACTATCCACAAAAGCATACAAACCAGAAGTGTGCATGAAATACTTAAATTATGGTCTACTACCATATCATAACAAAAATGGCAAAAGAACTCACCAATGATAGACAAAGGCTTCATGCTGCTATTTTCATCAGAGACATCAAAGTTCTAATTCACAGAATCATATATGCCGACCAATGCAGGGAAATTGTAGAAAGTAATTTCATCCCTAAGCCTAGATAAGATGATACAAAAGATAAAATTAAGAAAATGCTAAAATTTAAAAGAGAGAAAAGTTGAAGACCCTGTCATTAAAGCAAAACTCTTACCTAATAACAAAATAGGTAACAAAAATAGCAATAGTTTAGGTTATTTTGAAAATATTTGGGCATGCTTAGACAGGAATTCTGAAAATCCCTTTTTAAATTTGAAACCATGAATCCAACTGGTAGATCAATTATTCCAAAATAGTAATTTTTTCTAAAAAAAATCTGATACCTACTACATGAATTCCTAAATAATAAACACATTTTATTATAGTATTTCATAGAAAGTACAAAAATCTCCCAGAGTCTGCATACTTCAGTATATGTTACATATTTGCCAAGATAAGAGGGAAAGAAAAGAAAAAGGAAAGATGCAACTAACAAGGAATGCCTTTAAGAAGAAGCATTATGAGACAAGTTATTGAATATCTATGGAAAGGAATTGGAAGATTACAGCAATACCCAGCAGGCACATGCAAAAGAAAACCTGAAAGCCTTATCGCCCATTGAAAGGCAACAGAATCAATGCCTTGGAAAACAAATCCAGAAAATAGAAGCGTTTCAGAAATTCTAAATTTTATTAGCAACCAAAGCAAAAATCTAAATGTTAAGGTTATATGAGGAGGCAGAGCAGCACAGGGAACAGCCTAATGCAATCTAAATTAAGAACTTTGCTACAGAGGCTTGAGAAATATAGACAAGAGAAAATACCTGAAGAAAGATGTTGACAGTTCTGCTACATGTGGTCACAGTAAGTTTAACACAATATACAGGGAAACTGAACTGTAAAAAATAGAAAGTTTGTGTTTTGTTATTATAATGAACAGTAATAATATCAAGGGAATTGAAGCCCCAGCTTCTTTAGAATACTGTAAAAATGGGTATGTCAGATAAGATGGCTAATTTTTGATTAAGAAGTTTCAAAGTGGTTCATAAATTGCTGGTAAAGCACTTTATCAGCTTAGACACAAGCCTTTCTTAAGAGAAGATATCTCATTTTATTAACCAAAGATGAATACATTAGCAATTTCTCTTAAACATGGGATGATTATATTTTTACATACAAAGCATTCACAACTTTTACCACAAAAAATGAATTATGAACACTTGGAAAGAAAATAATGTTTCACCCAAGGAGCAAAAAGGTTGTGCCAAAAATGTCCCAGGGTTATAAAGAGTGATATATTGGTTTGGTAATTGTTGAAAGAGCTGTCCAAAAGAATTATAACATTCATGTTGCCTTTATGGGGTAACACAAAGTTTTGACTCAGTTTCACACTAACATCTTATATGTGCACTGTAAATATATAAAATAGATACAAATAAAGTGCAAATATTAGATTGTTTGATGTCCCCCTGGAAATTTTTCTATTTAAAATGTGCCATCAACACAAAAATATTAAGAATAATTGATGTAAAATACAACCTTTCTCAGGCAGACAATTTAAATAATTATGATTTTGCCTAGGCTAAAATCAATTATCTTCTCTTATAAATAGAATTAAGTATGGCTTTCACATTAGAGGGTCAAATCAAAGCACCTTATGAACCACTTGGTTTACATTGGTAGTATCAAGCTGTGTGGCTCCACCAAAAATGAAACACTTCCTTCATCTTCTGAAATCTTTATGATCAAAATGTAATTTCAACTTGGTAAGTGTTAAATTCTTAATGAACACTTAGGAAAGATAGAGACTGAAGGATATAAACTTAAATCAGATAATATTGAACCAAAAGATGAAAGATTAAAGTGATATCTTAAGGTATCCCGAACTTTCTAGGGAAAACACATTTGGAAGACATGTCAAAGAGAAGTTTGCACTGAATATGTTTATACTGACATCTTAAAATCAAAGCTGAATGGGAAGAACATGTTTAAAGTAATTAACACCTCAATATCAATCTTAATGTACACTTTCAGAGGTATAAAATAAATCATAACAGATTTGGAAAGCATAGTAAAAAAACCCATATAATAATGAATGAGATCTATCACTAGGCAACTATAGAAAGAATAATACTTTTTTATCAGACCAAAGAAAGAGGATCAATTGATATTCGTAGAGTAAACATTAGTATTTGCTAATAGGTTAGAAATCTATAGAAATAACTTTTGGAACAAACAAACATCACTTCACCAAGAAATAGTAAAGGTTGATAAAACTTACATAGCACTGTGTTTGTTGAATGTGACCAAATATTATTTACCTGTAGATGAAGCCCATTGGCTAGGATCCAAGAGTAAAATCAATATGTCAACAAAACAAGCAGATCAAACAACCAAGTCATGCAGAGTTGTACATGGAAATAGAAGAGTTTACACTGGCAATTCAGGACCAGGTCTTTGCCACCAAAATTACAAAATGTTAGGCAGCCGGAATTTAGTGATCAATATAGATTATGCAAGGAAATGGTAGAAACTGCAAAACATTACTGCAGGCTATAAAAATTTAGCACCTTCCTAATAACTAGCAAAAAAGACCTGAGAAGTAGAATTATACATCAGAAGGATGCTATCTTTCATTAACTGGCAGAAGACAAATCCCCATACTACAAATACAGATTCCAAAACACCCTGGCAAATTCAACAAAGTAAATTAATAATGTAGAATGATCACAGACTGAAATCTCAGTCTTCCAGACATAACTTTAATTCATAAAAACTTGAAAACAATGTTTTTAATAGATGCAGCCATAACAGCTACTCATAATTTCCAAAGTACATAGAAAGAAAAGATCTCTGGGTTTCACTGAGTAGAATAGCATCACCTACCACAAGTTGTATTTCAAAGGATAACCTCTAGAGTCTAATATCCCCCAGAGGACTCTCCCCACTCATCTCTCTCTGCCTAGGTTAATGTGCTCCATTCTTCTTTCCCAGATACCAGTGATTCTGATCCTCCTGCTGCCTATGTAAAACATCATTTCCATCCCTAGTTCTGCTCTCCCTCAGCCCTACCTCTTTAATCCTATTTCCCCATGAACAATTTCTTTTCATCTCAATCTTTCATCTTTGACCTTCACTGAAACTTGGTTTACTCCTGATGACACCTTTATATAGTAATAGCTATTTTTGGAAGACACTGTTATGATCCATTTCATAGTTGCAGCTAAGTGTCACAACATATAGAGTACTGGACCTAGAGTCAAGAAGATTCATCTTCTGAGTTCAAATTCAGGTTGAGACAAAATGGCTGTGTGATCTTGGTGAAGTCATGTAACCCTGTTTGCCTCAGTATCCTTATCTGTAAAATGATCTGGAAAACCAGTACCGTTTCTTTGCCAAAAAAACCCAAATGGGGTCATGAAAAATCAGAAATGATTGAAAGGCTGAACAACAAAAATCCATTTTATATTTCTGACTCTCTCATACCTGCATTCCCAAATTATTAGTTGGCATGGTAGGAGTCAGTATATCCCTAACTTCTATTTTTACTTTCATATTCTCCCTAAGGAAAGTAGGAAGTCCTCTGAGGTTCCCACCATCCAGATTTATCACCCAATCCAAATCCTTGGAGTTTTTATCAGTGAATTCTTGTCCTCTACAATATTCTCCTAAGTCAATAAGTTAATTTCCTGATTCAGTCTTTCTTCCTTAACTCTCGCCTTTATAGTAAAGGATTTTAAATACCCTTACTTCTCAGTTCCTCACTCTTGATCTGCTCTTTCACTTTACTTCAGTTATACACAGAGATAATTGATAATTGTATCCTTTATCTTAATATCACTCAAGAGTGTTTCACTTTATGTTCCTAAACAATGAAATTCCTTTAACTGAGAAGAATTTAATATTTTTCTACCTTTCTCCTTATTGTGTGTTTTTCATCCACACCATGACCTTCATTTGGCTGCCTTTAGTTTGTTCTCAGACTATGACAATGAGCTGGCAATGCTCTTCCCTTCTTTAACCTCTTGGTGTGCCAGCAAAACTCTACACTAAACTGACTCGAATCAGTTGCCTTCTCATCCTGTCATTGATCATAACTATTCTGGAGTCCTCTAATCATCCTCCTTCCCTCCTACTCACATGATATGGATGGACTTGGAGGAAACCATGAAACCATGCTGATGGGGTCCTCCCTACCTTTCCTCCCTGTTATGGTGAAACTTCTTGAGAAAGCCACAATTGATGTCTCTCATTTCTAAACTCTCTACAATCTGATTTCTGACCCTATAATTTGACTGAAAATGTCCTCTCTAAAGTAACCAATGATTTATTAATTACCAAACCCAATTGCTTTTTCTTTAACCTTCCCCCTTCTTTACCTCTCTGCCCCATTAGATGCAGTGATGACTTTTTCTTCCTGAATACTCTCCTCTGTAGGTTTTCATGGGACAATTCTCTCCTGGTACTTCTTTCTGTCTGCTTCTTTTCATTTTCCATTCTTTGTTCCCTATTCTTGTCATGTCCACCTACTGTAGGTAATTCTTGAAGGCTACATCCTAAGAACTCTTCTTTTTTAAATGTATATTATTTGGTTTAATAATCTTATCTTTCATAGATTCAGTTACATCTATGCAGATGATTCCCAAATTTATAATTCTAGACTTAATCTTTCTTGGGTTCCAGTTTCATAGAACCAACTGCTTCTTATTATAATAGGTTTCTAACTGTCTCAAGTTTTTCTCATCACAATCCATCCTTTACTCAGCTCTTAAGGTATTTTTTCTTTGTTTTTCTATTTTTTATATTTAAGCTATTTTATTTTCACTATTAAGTTCTCTCTCTACCTCTACTCCTAGCCCCACCCACTGAGAAGGCTAGAAAAACAAATCCCATGAAACATATGTACACACACATATATACATACACACACACACACACACATATACACATACGCAAAACAAAATTCCACATTAGCTATACTGAAAAGAAAGGGAAAAAAGAAAGGAAAATAAGCATCAATATTCTCTCTGGAGGTGGATAGCATGTTGAATCATAATCTTTGGAATTATGGCTGAATATTTATGTGGTTCAAAGTTCAAAGTTGATTTTCTTTATAATATTGTTGTTATGGCATGAATTGTACTGGTTCTGCTCACTTTGCCTCAGTCCACACCAGGTTTTTTGGGCTGTTGCCTATTTTTTTGGAAAACACCCCATTCATAATTTTCTACAACATAGTAGTATTCCATTACAGTCATATACCATAACTTACTCATCTAGCTATTCTCCAATTGATGGGGGTTCCTCAGTTCCCTGTATATCTTAGAAATGAGGCCTTTATCTGAGGAACTTGCTGAAAAGATCTTCCTGAATTTCATGTTTGTTTTATAGTTTTAGCTTCAATGGCTCTGTTTGTGCGAAAACTTTTTAAATGAATCTGACCATAATTGTCCATATTACCCATTGAATTCTTCCTCTATTCATAGATCCGATGGGTAATTTCTTCCCTGCTACTCTAATTTGCTTTTGATGTCACCCCTTATGTTTAAATTATGTATCTATTTAGAGTTCATTTTGGTATTCCTGGTTTTCTTCTAAAATGAAGAACAAACACAACCTATAAATAGACTGAGCTGCCTGAATGGGGACCCAGCTAGCTGGGTAACCCAGCTCTTACTCTCCCTTCTGTCACTCTCTTCCCTTCCTTCCTTCCTTCCTTCCTTCCTTCCTTCCTTCCTTCCTTCCTTCCTTCCTTCCTTCCTTCCTTCTTTCCTTCCATCTGTGTGTGGTCTTCTCTATTAAAACGTAAGCTCCCTGAGGGCAGGCATAGGAAAAATAGTATGCTTCTATCTGCATTTAGACTCCACAGTTGTTTGTCTGGGTGTGGATAGCATTTTCCTTCACGAGTCTTTTGGAGTTGCCTTAAATCCTTGAATCGCTGAGAAGAGCTAGATCTATCAAAGTGAGTTATCACATACTGTTACTATGTACAATGTTCTCCTGATTCTGCTCACTTGAATCAGCATTAGCTTGTGTTAAGTCTTTCCAGGTTTTTCTGAGGTCTGCCAACTTAACATTCCTTGTGGAACAATAGTTGAATTGATTTAAGTTTTGACTAATTTGATCTCCTTGCTGTCTAAAGGGCTCTCAAAAACCTTCTCAACCACCACAATTCAAAAGTGTCAATTTTGCACCACTTTAACAGCAAGCACCCTGATACATCCTGACACTGCTGGCACAAGTTCTTAGATATGCTTTTCTAAAAGAAAAGCAACTTTTGAGGCATCAACAATCTTTTTTAATTACATTCAGCAGCAGAGAAAAATGTAAGCAGAGAAATAAAGACCAACAGACAGGGCTTCTGACTGTCTGACCATACATACATACATAGTTACAAGAGAGAGAGACGTACCAACATCTTGGTTTTCAAAGCCAGGGCAGTGGGGCTCCTTAATGGCTACCCAGAGTCTCATCTGGCACATGAACCTTCTTCCAAGCTCCCATACTTAACTTTTAGAAAAGCAGATCTAAGAACCTGTACTATCAGGTCATCCTAGATGTATCAGGGTGCTTGCTCCTCTAGCCACTCAGCTTTCCTTATAGTTCAACTCTCACAGCTGTACATGCTACTGGAAAAAACATAGTTTGGACTATACAGACCTTTGCGGGCAAGGTGCTATCTGTGCCTTTTATTATGCTGTTTATTTACCATAGATTTGCCATAGCTTTTCTCTTAAGGAGCAAGTGTCTTAATTTCATCACTATGGTCACCATTTACAGTGATCTTTGAGGCCTAGACTATAAAATCTGATACTGCTTCCATTTCTTATTCTTTTGCCAGGAAGTGATAGTGGCCAAAATCTTAGTTTTTTTGATGTTAAAACATCAAGACTCCTTTTTTATACTGTCCTCTTTCACCCTGATCAAGAGGCTTCTTAATTTGTTTCCAGTTTCTGCCACCAGAGTGATATCATCTGCATGAGGCTGTTGATATTTATCCCAGTAATTTTAATTCCAACATTTGATTCATCCAGCCTGGAATTTTGCATGATGTATCATAGCTTTGTAGTATAGTTTGAAATCAGTTATTTTTTGGCTTTGGCTACTTCCCATCTTTATTCTTTCATTCTCTTGGTATTCTTGACATTTCATTCCTCCAGACAAATTTTGATATTTAAAAAAACTTATATAGTAATCTTTTGGTCATTTGATTTGTATGTCACTGAATAATAAACTAATTTACATGGTATTGTTGTTTCTGTTATATTGCTTCAACCTACTCGTGAGCAATTAATATTTTTACCTAATATTTTATCTAAAACTGCCTTTATTTGTATAAAGAGTGTTTTGTATGACTAGTGTGAAAATGTGTTTAATAAGAATGTATGTATAGAATCCATATAAGATTCCATGCCATCATTGGTAGGGAGGTGGAAGAGAGGGGAAGAAAAAATTTAAAACTCACGAAAGTGATTGTTAAAAACTGAAAACAAATAAATTAATTATAAAAATAAGTGTTTTGTAATTATGTTCATATAGTTCCTTAACAATATTTTTTGCTGTCTGTAATTTCTTTAAAATAGAATTTTTTTTTCCTTTCTCTTCTTACTGGATTTTGTTGGTTAGTATATAGAAATGCTGATGATATATTGGGTTTATAGCCTGACATTTTGCTGAAATTCATTGTTTCTATTAGCTTTTTTAAAAATTGATTCTGTAGGATTCTTTAAGTAAATTATTTTATCATTTGCAAAAATTGATATTTTTGTTTCCTCTTTGTCTATACCAATTCCTTCAATTTCTTGTTCTTTTTTTATTGCAGTAGCTAATATTTCTAGTACAACACTGAATAGTAACATGATACTGAACATCTTTGCTTTGCCTTTGATCTTATTGGAAAAGCTTCTAGCCTATTTTCACTCTAATGAATAACATTGGCTCTTGCTTTTAGATAGATACTACCAAATCATTTGAAGGAAAGCTACATTTCTTGCTATACTTTCTAGTATTTTTAAACAAAAATGGGTGTTGTACTTGGTTAAAATCTTTTCTCCATCTATTGAAATAATTGTATGACTTTTGTTTTTGTTATTAATATGGTTAGTCCTTGTGTATCTTTTTCTACTATTGAACTTACCCTTTATTCCTGACAAAATTCCAGCCTGGCCATATTCTCTGCACTCTATTGTTGTAGTCTTCTTGCTAATATTTGATTTACAAATATTCATCAGTCTTCATTAAAGAAGTTGGTCTTTCTCTGTTTGAACTCTCCTTGGTTTAGAAAATAATATCATATTTTTGTTATAAAAAGAATTTGATAATATTACTTCTTTACCTCTCTTTCAAACAATATATATATATATATATATATATATATATATATATATATATATATATATATATATATAGTGTTAGAATTCATTATTATTCAAATTCTTTCATAAGTACATCTATGCTGGGTTTTTTGTTTCCTTTATGAGTTCATTTATGACTTACTAAATTATTTTTTTCTACTGTACAATTATTTAGGTATTCTCATTCTTATTCACTTAATTTGGATCATTTACATATTTTTAAATATTCATTTTATTTAGATTGATTTTCTTGGCATATATTTGGGCAAAATAACTTTAATAATTGCTTGCATTTCTTCTTCATTGCTTGTGAATTCACTGGTTTTAGTTTTACTAGTGGTAAATTCTATTTTCTTTTTACTTAAATCAAATAAACTAATGGCTCATCTGTTTTATTGGGTTATTTTTTTAATTTTCAAAAATCCAGCTCTTATTTCATTTATTAATTCAATGGTTTTAAAAATCTTTATTTTGATAATGTACTCTTTGCTTTTCAGAATTGAGAGATTTTATTTTGTTGATTTTCCAGGGTTTTTTAGTTGTATATTAAATTCATTGATGTTCTTCATCTCTCTTTTATTTTTGAAAGAATTTAGAAAAGTAAATTTTGCCCAAAGTATTGTTTGGTCACATCCCGTAAAATTTGGTTTGTTATTTTATTGTTGACATTACCTTTAATAAAATTATTCTTCCTATAATTTGTTTTTATACTGACCCATTTTTAGTATTATTTCATTTCCAAATAGTTTTTAATCTTTGCTTCAACTTCTCTTTATGTAATATAGTTTTTATAGCAGAGCAGTTGATAAAAGATGGATTTATCTTATCTCTTTTTCTGTATTTTTGAAGTTTTTGTGCTCTAATACATGACCAGCTTTTGTACAGGTATCCTCTCTTTCCTATTCAGTATTTCTAGAGTTTTTAATCATATGCATTTCTTTTTTAAATTCTACTCATGTCTTTAATTTCTTTATTTATTTTCATTAGCATGTGTATACATATGTTTATTAGTGGCATTAAAAATTGTCTATAGTACCTTTTAGAAAAATGCAATTTTCCTGTTTATTTCTTTTAATTAAATTCATTTTTCCTGTCTTTGTCTGAGATCATAGTTGCTTCTCCTGACTTTTTACTTCAATTGAAACACAACAAACTTAGACTCTCTCTTGTCATTTTAAATGTTTTTTCTTGTAAACAATATAGTGTTGGATTCTGATTTCTAAAAGTCTTCTGTTTTATGAGTAAATTTATACCATTCACATTTATAATTATGATTGCTGTGCGTTTCATTACATCCCATCTTTTAAGAATCCTTTTTTTCTTCTGATTAATTCTTCCCTTGATCTCCTCTCCCTCTTATTCCTACCTTTCTCTGCTTCCCTTGCTCTCCTGTTTCCTAGGTTGGGTAAGGTGTATTTCTGTACTCAGTTTTGTGTGTACATGTATTTTTCCCTCATTTAACCAGTTCAGATAAAAGGTACACTCTCTGCCTCCATTGTCCTTGTCTAAATTCCTGTTCACAAACCTCATTTAATATAAAATAATATCCTTTATTTTTTCCCTTTCCTTTTCCCTTCTCTGAAGTGGGGTAGGATTCTGGGAAGATGGTGCAGTAGATCAGAAAGTTCCAAACTCTCCAGATTTCCCCCACAAGCTAGATAAATACTACTGCAGGGCAAACATAGAGCAGTAACAATAAAATAAGAGTAGGGGCCGAACAGTGATCTTCCTGGGACAGAGAAAATCTGAAAAATTTCCAGGAGGAGGTTTGGTCCCTGCTTCACAACAAATCACAAGCACTGGGGTTACTGAATTGGGAGGCTACCTGGCCCCAGCCAAAAGAGCTTTTGCCTCCTGGACAGTAAGGGGAGTTGGGCATCTGAGCTGGGGAAGATTGAGGGAACCTCTCCTGACAAGGAACACCAGGCTTACCTGTGCTGTGGAGATGTGGCCCTGGGTGAGAAGGAACCAGCGCATGCCTGGTGAGTGCAGGAGCAGTAGGGTGGGGACATTGCTGGCTCTGTGCACTCACAGGAGGCTTCAGGTCCTGGTACTGGTTCCAGGGCAGAGGAGAGAACTGAAGGAGGAGCTGAGGCCAGAGGCACCATCCCCCATACGCAGACTTAAGATGATTAAAAAAAAATAAACTGCTACAAATGAAAACAATGAGCAGGCAAAGGAGAAAGAATTCAATTACAGAAAGTTACTATGGGAATAAAGAAGACCAGGGTTTATCTTTAGAGGAGGGCACTGAAGCAAAGAAACCATCTCCTACCCCAAAGAATAATGTCAAATGGTTACCTGCCAAAAAATGAATTCATAGAAGAATTGAAAATAAAAAGACTTTAAAAATCAAATAAGACAGATTGAGGAAAAACTAAAAATAAGAACAATACAAGAAAAACAAGAAGTTCATGAAAAGAAAGTCAACCAATTAGAAAAGGACATCTAGAGGTTTAAGGAAGAAAATGACTCCTTGAAAACCAGAATTGGGCAAGTGGAAGTCAGTGAAGTTATAAGAGTCCAAGAAATAATGAAACAAAATATAAAGAATGAAAAAAAAATAGAAAAGAATGTGAAATATCTCATAAGAAAAAGAACTGAGAACAGATCAAGAAGAGAAAACATAAGAACAGACTACCTGAAAGCTATGATAAAAAAAATCTTGATGCAATAAATAAAGAAAATTGTCCCAAAGTGTTACAACAAGAAGAGAAAGTAGAAATAGAAAAACTCCATTGATCAGCACCTAAAAGAGATCCTATGAGGAAAACCCCCAGGAATATCATAGTCAAATTCTGAAATCCCCACTCAAGGATAAAATATTGTAAGAAATAAGAAAAAAAATATATATGTGTATATATATATATATATATGCATATATATACATATATACATATACATATACACTTACACATATACATACACATACACATACAGATATACATATACATACACATACACACACACACACACACACACACACATATATATGACAGTGTCACAATTAGAATCACACAAAACCTAGCAGTGGCAACACTAAAAGACCACAGGTCTTGGAAAACTATATATCAAAAAGCAAAAGAATGGGGGTCCTAACTGAAAATATACTCAGGAAAGCTATGCATAATCCTGAATGAAAAAAATAGACATTGAATAAATTGTCAGACTTTCAGGATTTTGCTTAAAAAAACCCTGAACTTAATAGATTTGATATATAAGATCCAAGAGACATACAAGGTATGTAAATATAAGGACTAATTGCAATGTTGTCAATAAGGACAGTCTGTTTACCTTTTATTTGAGTAAATGTAAAACATGTGTCTTAGATTGTTATTAATAATTGGGTGCTTCATAAGAAAGATGGGAGTAGACTTGAGTGGGATGTGACTTTAAAAAGTAAAACCATTTAGGAACAGCTAAAAAAGAGTAATTATAGAAGTGAGGCATGAGAGGAAAAACTGACATGGAGGAATTAGATGGTGGAGGAGTACTGGGAGTTCTGGAAACCTACTTTCTTTGGAAATTGGGTTCAAGAGGGAACATATATATCTAGAAGGGTATAAAAAATCTTCTAAATTCAGAAATAAAACACTAAGGGGATAGGGAGAGGGGAGAGGATAAGAGAGGGATCTTCAGAATTGAGGGTGAGAGGATAGGATAAAGGGGGTATAGAAGGATATTTAGGTGAATGGGAGGGCAAGGGCAGGAGGAATCCTTGGAAGGGGCATTAGATTCAGTTACAAGAGCTCAAGGAAGCAGAAGTAAAGTAGACGGGTCAGGAGGGATAGGAAATTAGAGATATGCACAAACATAAAGATCGAGAGTAGAATTTGTTAGGAAAAAGGGAGTAGGGGTGGTAATCATGGTCTTGGACAAAGTTAAGGCTAAAATAAATTTAATCAAAAGAGAAAATCAGGGAAACTATATTTCAGTCCTAATCACTAATGTTGTTTTGGACTATTTAAAATAATGGACACTGTATGACTGGAATATTGCTGTGATGTAGTAAATGACATGTTAGTGGATCTGGAAAAATATAGAAAGACTTGAATTTATTAAGGAAGAGTTCTATCCACCCTCAGGAAAAACAGAAGACAGGTAAGTATAGCATAGTCTTATGTAGATGCACATGAAAACATATGTTTATATATGAGTATGATTATAGATATCTAAATATGTGTATGAGTAAGTGTATGTATATATGTATATATATGTGTATGTGTATGTTTGTATATGTGTAGTTGTGTGTAGATGCACATGTATGTGTGTGTGTGCATGTGTTGTATATAAATATATCCATGCTTAATTGTAGCTTTGGGATGCGGGGCAGGAAGCGGAGAAAAATAACAAAGTAGAAAGCACACAGCAGAGAACAAAAGTAAAGTTACAAGGAAACAAATAAAAGATGGTTAAATCTCAACACAATGTGTAGTATTTATTATATGGAAATGGAAATGTATTACTACCTATTTTGAATTCTCATGTTCTTCTGTGTATATGGCAATGCCTTTTTTCTTGTTTTTTCCAGTATTTGTTTATAATGTTGCTTTTTATTTTCGTATTGTTTATTTAAGTTTTAGCTTTTTTTCTTATTGCATATTTAAGTTTAAAATAAATTAATAAAAAGGAAAGATACAAGTGTCTCCAACTCTCTGTCCCCATTGTCCCTTCCTTGTCTGAATTCCTGTTTACAAACCTCATTTAATATAAATTTTCTTCCATTTTTTCTTTCCTTCCTCTTCCCACTCTTTCCATTCATCAAGCTTGTCGAAAAACATATCAGTCACTTTCAGGTCTTTTGTCTAATTGAACTACCTTTGTGACCCTAAAGATGATAGAGTTCTGAGGGACTTACTCTTCATTTAAGAATTTAAATTAACCTTTTTTTGCTTTCTTAGGATTACTTGATCATGTTCTCCTTTTTATGATTCTCTTGGGATTACATTTCTTTGTTTCTTTTTAATTTATTTCCAGTTTATTTAGCATTTCCTCTCACTCCACTATTTTTACTCAAGTTAGTTTTTCTAAAGAGTTGTTCTGATGAGGTCAGAGCAGCCCCCTGCTCAATGAGCTTCATTGGCTCCCCGTTCCTTCCAAGATTAAATATAAACATGTTTGGCAGTCAGACTCTTCATACATTGGTTCCTCCTTACCTTTCCAGTCTTCTCACACTTTACCTTTTTCTGTGTACTCTTCATTCTAGCAACACTGGCCTACTTGCATTTCTTCATAAATGGCACTTCATATCCTTCCTTTCTTCCTCTTGGCTTACCTGACAGCCTTCAAATTGTAGAATGCCCAACTGTTCATTCTGTGTCTTCTCCAATTTTGTGGTTGTTCAGTTGTGCAGTAAAGTGGACTCTTCGTGACTTCATGGAGCACAACATGCTAGGCCCTTCTATGCTCTACTATCTCTCAAAGTCTTTTGAAGCTCATAGTCATTGCTTCCAGCACACTATCCATCTTATCCGCTGTTGTCTCCTTCCTTTCCCGGGAGTCTCTCCCCAAATCAACATCTTTTCCAGTAAGTCCAGTCTTCTTATTATGTAGCCAAACTCTCTAAACTTCAGCTTTAGTAGTTTACTTCCAGTGAATATTTTGAATTAATTTTTTAAAGCATTGATTGATTTGATCTCCTTGCTGTCCAAAGGATTCTAAAAGATCTTCACCAACACCACAAGTACAAATCATTGATTCTATAGCACTCAGCTTTCCTTATAATCCTACTCTCATAGACCTACACTGCCACTGGAAAAATCACAGCTTTGACTATATGGACCTTTGTTGGCAAAGTGATATCTCTGTTTCTTTCTAAGGAGCAAGTGTCTTAATTTCCTGGCTGCAGTTGCCATCTGCAGTGATCTTTGAGCTTAAGAACATAAAATCTGACACTGCTTCCATTTCTTCCCCATCTCTTTGCCAGGAAGTGATGGCAAAGATCTCCTCTCTCCCTGTCTCTCTCTCTCTCTCTCTCTCTCTCTCTCTCTCTCTCTCTCTCTCTCTCTCTCTCTCTCTCTCTCTCATACAGACACATTCACATATATGCATGCACATATATGCAATCATGTATATACATATGTGTGTCTACATATATATTTGTTTGCCTGTTGTCTTACATTAGAACACAAGTTCCTTGAAGGCAGAATTATAACAACCATGTTTTCAATAGATTCTCTTCATAATACTGTTATTCATCTATAAAAGCAATGTTTTTTCTACCTAAGCAATAAATAGTCTGCAGAGGATTAAATATAAAATAAAATAACACTTCAGTGAATATATCTATTTGAACACATCAAGAAAGACGAGAGAACTGAAATGGTGGTGAGGATGATGATGATGATAATGACATTAACAACAGTTGACATAAGATTGGCAAAGGACTTTCCATGTATTATCTGAATTTTAGCCAACCATAGAGCATCAAGGAATTCCCTTTTTCTCTTTGTTTTTCTATTAATCTTAGTAGTTCAGTAATGGTAATTTTTAAAAGCACAATGATAAAAGCAGTTGACATAGCTTTTAGAATATTGGAATCAATGATGAAGCAGGAGTTCAGAGTTGTTCCACTTATATTAAACATTATCAATTTAACTATTAACTAAAGTAAAAGTATAATAATAAAAGTCTTTTCTACAATTTGATAACATCATGGCCTTGTCCCTCAAAGAGTAATTCATTAATTCTTCATATAATAGTCAAGATATCACTTTACATTAAAGACTATTTATACTGTCATCATAAAGATTCATTACGTTGATTCTCTTTTGTTACTGAAGTGCTAAAATTCAATGATTTTTCCTAAAACTAGGATAAATAAAAAGCTGGAAATAAATGCAAAATTATGATGTGACATTTTTAAGCACTGTCATGGATAGGTGATTCTCTATCCTTAGTTTCCACATGAGCATATATTTCATACCATATCTATTTTAGGAAAAGAAAGCATAAGAAAAGTTTAAGATGCAACATCACACACTGTATTTATTTATCTACTTACTTTATTTTTTTAATATAAATTTATTTATTTTAATTTTTACATTCATTTTCACAAAATTTTGGGTTCCAAATTTTCTCCCCATTTATCCCCTACCCCCACCCCAATACACTGAGCATTCTAATTTTCCCTATCACCAATCTGTCCTCTCTTCTGTCATCCCTCCCTTCTCTTGTCACCATCTTCTCTTTTGTTCTGTAGGGCCAGATGACTTTCTATTCCCCATTAACTGTATTTCTTATTTCCTAGTAGCAAGAACAAGACTAAACAGTTGTTCCTAAAACTTTGAGTTCCAAATTCTCCCCATCCCTCCCTCCCCACAATTCCCCTTGGGAAGGCAGGCAATTCAATATAGGCCATATCTGTGTAGTTTTGCAAATGACTTCGATAATAGTCGTATTGTGTAAGACTAACTGTATTTCCCTCCATCCTATCCTGCCCCCCATTGTTTCTATTCTGTCTTTTGATCCTGTCCCTCCCTATGTGTTGACTTCAGATTGCTCCCTCCTCCCATTGCCCTCCCTTCCATCATCCCTCCCTCCCTGCTTATCTCCTTCTTCCCCACTTTCCTGTATTGTAAGATAGGTTTTCATACCAAAATGAGTGTGCATTTTATTCCTTCCTTTAGTCGAATGTGATGAGAGTAAACTTCTTGTTTTTTCTCAGCTCTCCTCTTTTTCCCTCCACTAAAAAGTCTCCTGCTTGCCTCTTGAATGAAAGATAATTTACCACATTCCATTTCACCCTCTTTCCTCCCACTAAATTTCTCTCTCACCATTTGCCTTAATTTCTTTTAAGACATGGTCCCATCCTATTCAATTCACTCTGTGCTCTCTGTCTCTGTATGTGTGTCCATGTGTGTATGTGTGTGCATGTGCACATGTGTACATATGTGTATGTGTGTGTGCACGTGTGTATGTGTGTGTGTGTGGTCCAACCAACTACCCAGATACTGAAAAATTTTAAGAGTTACAAATATTGTTTTTCCATGTAGGAATATAAACAGTTCACCTTTGGTAAGTCCCTTATGACTTCTCTTTGCTATTTACTTTTTCATGCTTCTTCTCGTTCTTGTGTTTGAAAGTCATATTTTCTTTTCAGCTCTGGTCTTTTCATCAAGAATGTTTGAAAGTCCTCTGTTTCATTGAAAGACCATATTTTCCCCTGAAGTATTATACTCAGTTTTGCTGGGTAGGTGATTCTTGGTTTGAGTCCTAGTTCCTTTGACTTCTGGAATCTCCTATTCCACGCCCTTCGATCCCTTAATGTAGAAACTGCTAGATCTTGTGTTATCCTGATTGTATTTCCACAATACTGAAATTGTTTCTTTCTAGCTGCTTGCAAGATTTTCTCCTTGACCTGGGAATTCTGGAATTTGGCCACAGTGTTCCTAGGAGTTTCTCTTTTGGGATCTCTTTCAGGTGGTGATCGATGGATTCTTTCAATACTTATTTTGCCCTCTGGTTCTAGAGGCTAGGCTCTTTTTTTGATCATGGCTTTCTGGTAGTCCCATAATTTTTAAATTGTCTCTCCTGGATCTATTTTCCAGGTCAGTTGTTTTTTGAGATATTTCACACTATTTTCCATTTTTTCATTCTTTTGGTTTTGTTTGGTGATTTCTTGGTTTCTCAAAAAGTCATTAGACTCTATCTGTTCCATTCTAATTTTGAGAGAACTATTTACTTCAGTGGGCTTTTGAACCTCTTTTTCCATTTGGCTAATTCTGTTTTTGAATGCATTCTTCTCCTCATTGTCTTTTTGAACCCCTTTTGCCAATTGAGTGAGCCTATTTTTCAAGGTGTTATTTTCTTCAGCATTTTTTTGGGTCTCCTTTACCAAGATATTGACCCATTTTTCATGCTTTTCTTGCATGTCTCTCATTTCTCTTCCCAGTTTTTCCTCCACCTGTCTTTCTTGATTTTCAAAAGCCTTTTTGAGCTCTTCCATGGTCTGAGCCCACTGGACATCCCTCTGGGATGTCTGGGATACAGTGGCCCTGACCTCCCCATCTTTCCCTGAGGGTAAGAATTGTTCCTCATCATCAGAAATGAAAGGCGGGAACATCTGTCCCCCAAGAAAGTAGTTTTCTATGGTCTTATTTTTCTTCCCTTTTCTTGGCATTTTCACAGCCACTTACTTGACTTCTGAGATTCCTCTCCACCCCAACCTAGATTTACCCAGCTAGTGTTTGGGGTCTGAGATTCAAATGCTGCTTCCCAGCCTCAGGGCTTTCCGTGGTGGGTGGGGCTGCTATTCAATGTGAGGTTAAGTTCTGGTGCTCAGGTGGGGGCAGGGCTATCTCCGAGGCTCAGTTCCCTCAGGGGGTTTATGCAGAGACCTTCAGCAATGGCCCTCAGCTCCTGTCTGCTCTGAGAGCGCCTGGCCCCTGCTGCCTCTGCTGCTGCCTCTGCCGTTGCCTCCCAAGGGGGCCCGAGTCTTGGAGACACCCCACTCCCCTCTCGGCCAGCCCAGAAGTCTCTCTCACTGACCTGTAGCACCTGTGGGTGGAGGGACCTTCATGGCTGCTGGATGTTCCATCCCTGAAGCCTGCTCAGATCTGCTCTTCTGGGGCCTCGTGGCCAGGGCAGCGCAGGGGTGGGCTCTGCTGTCCAGAGAGTGACGGACCCCTGGGGACGGCTTTCCAGGGCTCTCTGGAAGGGAAATCTCTTCCACTGTGTTTCTGCATGGCTTGCAGTGCTCCTGAATTTGTGGGGAGTTCTTTTTACAGGAAATTTATGGGCTTTAGATTCAGAGCTGGCATACATGAGTCTTTCTACTCTGCCATCTTGGCTCCTGTCCCCCATCACACACTATATTACCTTTAGTCAGTCCAAATAAATTTTTCTCCCAAAAGGGTAAAAAGTCTATTTGTCATTGGGTAGTAAAAGCAAAACTGAGAACATTAGTTTTATTGGAGAAATTATTTGTTCCTTTTCAGAAGATCCTTTAGGAGAAAACTAGGAAGAAAGACTGGGCAAACACTAGATTATGTGTTTAAAAAATGTGTCATTCATGTGTTCATTTTTGCCAACAGTGGTTGTGTCTCAGGAACAGGATTTAACAAAGGCGAGTATCTATCAATGGATAACAGAGTAGATGAAGAAAATACTTTGTCTCCTCAAGCAGGCAAAATAAATGGCTATCATAAGAAAGAAAGCAGACAAAAAGAAAATATTAATGGAACTGAACCTATTGTGGTAAGTAAATTTACTACTTAGAGTTTCACTTTATTTAGCTTCAAGTTTCATATATTTGAAATAATGACGCAAATAAATATTTGTGTTTTATCTTCCGTAGAACTCAATATATTATAAATCATCGTAGTTGAAGCAATAGGTAAATTACAGTGCTAAAAAATGAATTGCTAAATAAAAGTTCAAGGGTCGAAGGGAAAAAGCATGAAAACGATTTGCTTTAAGATTATCCACTGGAGTATTTGAGTATTAAAAATGGTGCTAAAAAGGATCATAAATTTCCTGCTAAGTTGCAATGCTGCTTTTATTGACTGAAGTTAGAACAGTCGAGTGCTGGAAATTTTTTTCCCCCCAGACCTGTGATTTCCCCATTAATCTGGGGAATTACTAGTGTGGAAACTAAACTAAACTCTAACTTGTAGTCTAGAGTTCCCCATGTGAATTTTAAAACATACATATCCTCTTCCGTCAAGGAGCTTGTAATCTTGAAGTAAGCATGATATTATAAAATCGAAGAAATTGTGGATTTAGAAATTAAAGTTGCTGGAAGATTCACGTTGTTGAGCCCTCCTTCTTATCTGTTTCATAGTATTACATAGATATTTCTTGGGAAAACTAGAATTGACATTTCATGAACATCATGTAAAGAAGTTATCATATCATGTTAAGGATCATATTGGCCCTAGTCATTTGGAATTCATTATTCATGAAAGTGGGGCACATCATACTCCATCCAGTTATTTTTGACCATACAGTTCTCAATACCTCAGATCACAGAATTAGTAATTGAATGAAAGAATGAATGAAAAAGCATTTAATTAGCATTTACTATGTATCAAGCACTGTTCAAATAGAAAAGGTGAAGTAATCCCTGCTTTGAAATCTAGTATAAGAGTTCAAAAGACAGTACAAATGAATGTTCTATAGAGCAAATTGAAATATTTAATTGAATAATTAATTCTGAAATATTTGTCCTTAAACCAAGAAGAGTCACCCACTCAGGGGATTTAAAGGGAGTGACCTAACCTCTAAATCTTTCTAACTTGCAGCTAAATGGGACAAGGCCTTTCCAATGGGGGAATTTTGATGCACACATTCTGAGTTACCTGTTAGACTACAAATAACAAAAACTTTTGTCAGAGGAAAGAAAATGACACCAAAGAAGGAGTGAGACCTATCTTCTTTCTTTGAAACAAACATCCAAAAATTTTCTCTCAGTGTCACATTTCTCATTACAAATCCCTTCACTAGAAAAAAATTCTGAAATAGATTTTGTGACAGCAAGCACTAACGTAATACTACACAACCTACTCCTGGCCCCATGGAGCTGGGATGCTCACCTTAGCTTCTTATTATGAGGCTCCCCTCAGCATCAGGCAGAAGGACATAGGTGGGGTTCAGTCTTGGAGAGGGTAGGACTTTTTTTCACAATACTCTATAACTGAGAGCTATTGAAGAATTACTTTTAAAACTTAGATGTGGCTGATGTATGGGACTGTCTCAAAAGATACTTTACATACTACCTTTGGGGGCAAGACATTTTCTTTCTACACATTTTCTAAGGGTATTGACCTAAAGAAAAAATATTAAATAGCAGCAGAAACTTATATAACAACTATTAAAATATGAGAAATTTAGTAAGATTGCTTTATTGGAATTTTACCTCTCCTACATGCTCTGCATTATTGGAACAACTCTTATAAGGTCCATATCTTCAGACAAGCCAGGCAAAGATTTGGAGCTTTTCCTTCTATCTATGGGCATCTTCTGTGACAAAGATATAGTTACAGAACACTCCCCTAGTTTCCAGGAAGCTGTCACCAAAGAACACAAGAACTCCTGACCCTTTAACAACAAGGTTACCTCTAAACCTGAAAATACCTTAGAGCCACTATTTAGTCACCCTGCTTAGGAAAAAACACATCAGAAGAGGCGACTAAGACCAGATCTAGTTTCTCACTTTGCGTGTGTGCTGGTTATCATTTATCTAGGAGTAGTTACCCTTTTCTGCAAGGATTGGGGAATACATTCAAAACTTTCTGACTTACAGATCAAAGAATCCAGTCATTTCCCTTCCACCTCCTAAAGACAAGGAGAAAGAAAGGTCTAACAGGCAGAGTCCCTCCTATTAATATTAGCTGAGTTTTCAACTTTTCCTTTTTCTAGGACAAATACTCTGAAGCAGCCTTTTTCTCTTTGCTCTGTCCACTAGGGAACCAACCAGGGTTTGTTGTATTATCCTAAAAAAAAACCCAAAGCATATCTTTCAGCACTGAGCCAGCATACCTGGCCCACTGAAAAGAATAAGAGCAAATGTGTCACTGAAAGGAGCCCAGTTCCAGGCATTCTTCATTTGAATACACTCTGTCCAGAACTAATGGAAAGTAGAGACGGTAGTGTCCCTGGTTGCCCTCATTACACATGAATGAACAATATTCAAAGGCAGGACCTTCACCTTTCCAGCCAAAGAGTAAACATATAAAACAATTATAATAGAAGTAGTGAGAGTTGCAGAAGAGTGGGGGTTGCCTCAGTAAGAAGGAGCACTGTATTAATTTTAGACTCATGAAAGCTCACAGTTTTTAGTGATGAAAAAAATCTCTGAAAACAATGACATTATAATATTATCCCTCTTAAAGATTTTACTTTCAAAATTCCCATTCAGAGCATTCTATCTTTTCTTGTTTTGCAGTACAGCTTTCTTATATCTTCCATTGTTGTCCCTGAACTATATTCTGTGTATCTGCATGGTGACACAGATTTTTTTTTTTTAACAAGATATGCTCCACTTAGCAGCTCTGGAGACTATTAGTAATTTGTCCTGATGTAGCATTTATGGTCGTCTTTGAGTCAAGACCTCTAAGTAGTCCTAAGAATAAGAATTAGAATTCTTAAACTATCTAGGAAAAGTAAATGTAATTTAGTTTTCATCAACAGTACATTTTACTAAATAAATATACTATTTGCATTGCAAGCAGATTATATAATAACCTACAATTACCTACTAAACTCAGTTTTCTCTCAGCTTCCAAGGATTTCTTCAAAATGCATTCAGAAACCAGGAGTAAGAAGGTCTGATTGATTAAGCTGATGTTGCCATCAGAGTCTCTCTTTCTTTTGATT
The DNA here is from genome assembly GCA_023548195.1 of Bettongia penicillata ogilbyi. Classification (NCBI taxonomy): domain Eukaryota; kingdom Metazoa; phylum Chordata; class Mammalia; order Diprotodontia; family Potoroidae; genus Bettongia; species Bettongia penicillata. Next base: position 1,038,541 of record JAJHZJ010000072.1, on the reverse strand, counting down.
TTAATGATTTGTAGCCCTTATTCCTGAAGATTATCTCCTTTTTCTCAGGTTGAAATGATGGACTTAGAAAGTATAGATATGGACATAAATGAAATGAAAATGAAATTCAACCTTTCCAGCCTTGGTAATAAGTTACATATTCTAGAATTCATGCCTGCCATTGAGTCACTCAACAACCACATTCAATACATCATCTCCCAGGAGAATGACAATGGCATCTTCCGAATTGACCAACAAGATGGGCTAAGCTACTTGCACATGGCCAAGAAAACATCTGTGCCTGGAACTTACACGCTGGAAATCACTAACATTCCTTTGTATAAGCAGAAAGAACTTAAGAAACTGGAAGACAGCAATGAAGTCAACTACATTCTAGGGGAGCTTGGTGAAACTCTCAAAATGAGACTGCATATTCAACTCTACTAACCCTTTTGTAGACTTGGTTCAGTACTCAGATCATTAAATAACTACTAAATGGTTCACCAATTTAATCCACTTGAGCATATCTGATCTTTTTAAGGAGTCAGTGACTTTTTTCTAAGAGGAAAAACAAGACCTTTATTACTTTTTCCCTCCCTTCCCATTCACCTCTCTCCACAGATGTACTTTAAACTCTTCTGTGGCCAAAGATTTGGGTACAAAGGAACCATAGTTACTGTTTTTTTAAAATATAACTTCACTTTAAAATACATTTAAAAACTTGAAAGGTTCAAGAGATGGCACTAAATGTACAAAAATGTGAGCTTTTTTTTCTTGTTAGCTGTGTAACAAGTTAGGTATTTTTCTATAGTTCATAATTTTAAAAAATATAGATTCTTATTTTTAATGCAATAACATATGGAGAAATGAGCAGACTAAACAAGAAGGGAAACTCATTTGTTTTTCTTTAGATGTATAAATTGGAACTATTTCATTTTAGAGGTGATTTTAAAAAGATATCGAGTAGATTCAAGAGTCTTATGTAATTTTCATTTTTAAAAATTATTATAATTTTCATTCAGCTCTGCAAGACTCTCTTTAAGACCCTGTAAAGGAGGATCTAAGCCAGAACAGTTCACTGTGTTTGTGTTCTATATCACCAGACATATTAATAGAAATTGAGCACAACCCCTGTAGCAAAATACCTCAACTATTTGTAATGCCATTAGCATTGCAGACCAAATTGTACTCTTTCCTTCTCCTAACCTAAAGGGACTACATGTGCTACGCATAACACCTCATTCTTAAAAAGGGTTTATTTGGGTCTACATATTTGTGTTACTGTAGGCAGCTGAAATGTCACTCTTTCAAAAGGAACTCCTGAAGTTTTCCAGGGTTTGTTGCTGGCTTAGATTAATGGTGCATTTACTATGATTAAGCTATTTCAGGATTGCCCTATGTGCAAACTAATCATGCAGTGCAGCCAAGGAAATGTGTGTTTTTTGAATTGTTTTAGAACTTTCATTAATGCTGTAGTTATATACTGTATGCTTCATTTTATCATAGTCTATTGTGTATGAAAGGTACTTGTACAATTAATTGATCTTTAGTTTGCTTTACCTTTTTTTTAAAGCTATATTATTATGTGCTAATAAAGCTTATGTCCCAACAGTGCTTTTTTGATTGCTATTATCTATAAGGACACATAAACAAATCTCATATGTAAAACAGTCAAAGCATATATATACTCCAGATTTCTTTCTGTCCTATACCTGTGCTGTCTGAAGATTAGTAACAAATTATATTCAGTGTTGTGTTTTGTTTTGTTTTCTTTTGTGGGAAAAGAAACATTATAAATTTGTGATCAAGTGTTGGTGAAGAAAGATTTTTGGTTTTTGCTTTTTTATAGATGTGTCAAATATGAGTTCTTGCATTAAAAACTTATTTTGGAGTAGATTTTCTGGAATTACCAGTATTTAAGAATATTGGAACCCTTGTTATATAGAAGTATTCTCACAAGGGACGTTTGGAATTTGTAAAACATATAGTTTACTCTCATTCATCTTCAATGGAGCATTGTCATCAAGATGCAACTTTCAATGAGGAAGCAGCCACAATGTGTAGTGTGCTCATAGTTAGAAAGATTTGGGTTCAAATACTCTGACACATACATACTGGCTATGTGACCCTAGGCTAGAAACTTTCTAGTTATCTTAGGCAACTTTCTTTCAAGGCTCTTAAGTTTCAAAGTTGGTAGGGGAAGTTTCCTTACGAGAAATTCCTTTTGCCAAAGAAATCATAATTTAAATCCATTTAACAAATTCAGAGATAGTCATTTCCCAGCAGCTTGATACTTATTTAAATGTATATTTTTGCAAGAATTTTAAAATTTATACAATTTGACTAAATCACTAGTGTGTACTTTATACTAAAACTTTATGTGTACATCATGTTAAAACTATATCATAAGATCATAGGTTTAGTAATAACAAGGACTTTAGAAGCTATTGAGTTTAATCCTCTCATTTTACAAATGAGGAAACTAAGGCATTGCCTAGGGTCATACAGGTTTTGAAAAAGAATTTAAAGGACAGTCTTCCTTCAAGTCTCTTTCCATCTGTACTGTGCCATGTTGCTCATCCATCAGTGAATTGGAGATAGAATCCCTTTGGGAAAGTTTGTCTACTATGGTCACCCCCAGAGAATCTTTGGGACATTATTTAGAGATGGCAATTCCCCTCAATCTTGCTGTGCTTTTCCTAAATCAGTGATAATAATGAAGAAATTCCCAAGGCAAAATGCTACCTGTACATGTCTTCTCTCCAGCAAAACTATTTTCCTCCTAATATAAAAAAGTATGTGTGCACACATACATAAAAAGTATAATGTATACATATATACAACAATATATATGTATATGTTTGTATGTGATATATATAATATAGACTGTTTTATATAACATTTATGGAGTTTTACAAGTTACATATTAAATTTATACTTGTAAATTAAGCTTTATTTACTGGAGACTCACAGTGTCATGTACAATCCCCTTGTACTTTACAGTGTCTGTGGAAATGCTCATTTTATTTAGGGTTTATTAAATTTGGAATAAAAATAAAATTTAAAATGCCTGTCTAAGATGCTCTGATATGCATCTTAGATTTAGGAAATTATATGCTTAAATAAGAAACTTGGAAAACAGAAATATTATGATTGATCTCTACTAATCTTTGCCAACTAGAAATTGACTTCAGTGAAAAAAAGCATTTGCATCTGGGTATTCTTTCAAACTTTACTGTGTATTTAATTTAATTTCATCTGGCACTCTTTCATTTTGAATATTGTAATATGGAATTATCAGAAGCCAAATTTGCCTTTAGCTTTGAAATTTTAACAAGTGAAAACTTCTAGTAAGTCTTGCTTTGAAGAAGTCTGAGAATTCATAACATTGAGTACAAAAGCTTTATATATTCTATATCACAATGAAAAATATTCATTTTGAAACATGTTTTTCAATAGAATTTGGGCTCTGTTCTGGAAGTGAGTAGTGCTGTCAGATCTTATGGTCTCTAGCATAGCCAGGATAAATTGATGTCCAATAAAATTGTTGCTAATGAGGTTTTCCTTCCTGTTTTATCATTCCTCTTAACAGCTTCTAAGATGAAATGTGATTTTAGATGTGTTCAATCCAGTGATTAGTGTCTAATCCCTTTAGAGGTAATTCTTTTTAACACCCAGATAGTTTAGTCTTTGTATTCCACTACTCAAGCACAGCAGTTAGAAAGCAGTTAAAATTTAGTTGGGCATGCACACATCAAGATTTCAATAAGGCATGAAAGTGAGCTCTCTCTTTTTTCTTTCTGTTGCCAGGATGATGACCTAGTTTGAAGGTTCCATGAATCTCAAAAGTCATGAGATGCCATAAAAACTTGCTTACTAGGAACAATAATCCAAGGAAATATTTTTGTTGTTAGTATATAGGTAGGCATTCAAAAGATGGTTTAAAATGGCCATTCTTGGACTTTTGAGTCCACAAAGATATCAGCTTCCATTTTTCCCATATTTGATGTTTGTGTACAAAATGAAACCAATTATTCCAGCCATCCACCAATAAAAGTCAGCATAGTGTTGGGTTTAAGAAGATTGGAAAAAACTCACATGGTCATCTTTGTTCATTTTTCAAATTTACAGTAATTTAATATAAATACAATTGTTAGAGCTGGAAGGAAACTTAAGACTCGTATCCAATCCACTCACATTGTAAGTAAAGAAATTGAGATGCGAACAGAAAATTAAGGAGATAGAAACTAAATCAGGGTTGTAATCAGAATTCTGACTCCCTTCTTACAAATTGTTTAGTTAAATACTTTCATTTTGTGGATGAGAAAACTTAGACCCAGGGAATTTAAATGAATTGCTGAATTGTGCAAGGTCACGCAGTATTTGAATTCAGGTCTTCTACCCAGTGCTCTTTCAATATGTTGTCTCCAGTGATTTCCATTTCCTACTTTAACATTCTATGCTTGTGAAGACTCAATACATGTTAACTAAAAAACACACTTGCTTGTTGCTTAAGATCATGTGAGTCACTCATGCTCTGGTCACCTGCTGACCAGAAATGTTTACAAGTGGAGCCAGGGTGGGCTTTTCCAGAGAAACTAACTGCTATTGTATGATTTCATATTCTTTCTCTTAGGAAAAACTAAAATTGTTAAATGTTTAAGTCTGTGCCTTTAGGGTAAGAGGAGAAATTCTCATCAGGCCTACTGTCTGCTTTCCTGCCTCCTTCCGGAAGAGGAGAAACACCATTCCACTACCTACTCACAGTCTAATGGAAGAGATCACATGTAAACCACTGTGTGCAAAAGAGCTAGCCACCGGATTAAAGGAAAATAACAGAGGGAAGGCACTAAAATGAAGAGGAGTTAGGAAAAGCTTCCTGTACACAGTGGGATTTTAACTGGGAAGGCAAGAGACAGAGATGAAAAGGGAGAACATTCTGTTCATGGGGAATAGCCAGTGAAAGTACCCCAGAGTTGAGAGTAGCTCATTGTTTGAGGAATGGCAAGGATGCCAGTATCACTAAATTTAAGAGGGGATGGGGAGTGGTGGGAAGTGTTAAGTATGAAATGAGTAAGACTAGAATGGGACAGGAAAGAAGCTAGGTTATGGAGGGCTTTGAATACCAGACGATTTTATATATGATCCTGAGGGTGAAAGAGAGTCAACTGAGTTTAAAGAGTAAAGGGGGTAGAAGTTATCATGTGATCAGACCTATACTTTAGGAAAATCACTTTTGATAGCTAAGGGAGTGGGGAGAAGGACTGGAGTATAGAGAGACTTGAGGCTGGCCAATGAAGCAGCTGCTATTGCTATTGCTATAGTCCAGTTGTGATGAGATGAGAACCTAAACTAGGGTAGTGGCAGGGAAATAGTATAGAGGAATGAATTGGTAATTTAAATAGAAAAATCTTTCCCATTCATTATTAAGCCCATATGAAGGGAGGAGCTTACTGAACAGGTGGAACAGGAAGGATGGAGCAAAGCTGGGAGGAAAATGATCAGGGTAGTCAGAGCTGGGAAGAACACAGGCAAGCTGATACAACTAGGCTCATCTTTGTTTGTGGCAAACAAAGGCTCCAGCAGAGTGGAGGGGTGGGTGACATGGGATTTGGGGAGGGTTGGAGATGTCTTTGTCCCCTGCAGTGCTAATGTGTATTGACTTGTTGGTTACTATGACTGATTTGGCTTTCTGGTTTGGGGATTTGGCTTTCTGGTGTCTGAATAAATATTTCTTCTACCTTCTATATGGAAAGTCTGTTATACTTTGTGATTGAGAACTATGTTGGCATATTCATAGTCACCACCAGTGCTGTTGTAAGAAGAGAAAAAGACCCAGGTGAGCAACCTCTGGGACCCCAAGGTGTGGATAAGGATCCAACAAAGGAGACTGAAAAGCAGCAGCCAGATAAATAGGAGAAAAGCTAAGAGAGAATCATGTCCCCAAAACTCAAAGAGAACAGCAAGAATAAGGTGATCAAGTGTCAAAGGCTTCAGAGAGGATGAAGATTGAGAAAAAAGACCACTAGATTTGGTAATTAAGAGATCCCTGTAAAGTTTGGAATAAGTAGTTTCAGGTCAATGATGAGAACAAAAGTCAGACTGTTGAGAGTGAAAAAAGTGGAGGCACCTATAGCTGAAAGCCTATCAAGGACTTGAGGGCCAAAAGGTAAAATAGATGTGAAATGACAGAAAAGATGCATGGTACATGTGAAGATTTGTTGAGGATGGGCAATTTTGTAGGCAGAATAGAATAGATTTCCTCCAGGGATAAGGAAAAAAGACCATTCCCTCAAGCCTTGAGGCAAAGTGAGTAATTTTATCTCTTAGCTCTTGTCCTCTGGTCACTACTGATCTTAAGATCCTAAGAATTAGACTTGCCCTTGAGGCAAAATCCCTACATACAGTGAAAACCTACCTCAATTCATTCCACTAATTAATATACTCATCACTGATCTTAACCTCTCCATCTCCATGATTCTGAATTCCCAGCTGCTTCTATTCAAATCCATTGTCTTTTCTTCACTACCAAATCCTTTAGTCCCATTCTCCTCAACTTAAACCAGCTTCCTCAACTTTACAATAACATTACTCACCCCTTCCACTGGGCTCTCCGAAATAATTACTGCTTGGGTAACAAACTTGCTTTCATCTTAATTTTTTTTCCTTTATCACTCCTTTTGTTAGGACCTGATGCTCTCCTGATGACACAGTTTTCCTAGCCTTCCTTGGCATCACTAGATTTATTTTTGTCAACTTCTCCCTCTACCACTATCACTTGGTAATCTCTCCTTCCTTGAAATTCATTCAAATGATGATGATAGCTAGTATTTATATAACACTATTTATATAGTATTTTATATTGTGCTAATAAGCACTTTACAAATATCATATTTGATCCTCACCACCACCCAACGATGTTGGTACTATTATTATCCTCATTTTTGAACACTGGAAACTGAGGCAGCTGAGTTCTAAAGTGAAAAATTGCACAATTAGTAAATGTCTGAGACCAGACTTGAACTCAGGTCTTACTGACATCAGGTCCAGTGCTCTATCTGCTGCTTCACATACCTGTCCATATTTACTAACTCAAATCAAAATTCTAGTACCTCTTGTCTATTCACTTCCAGGACAGTCCCTTTTCCCCCAATGAGTTTAGAGCTTGATTTGCATTCTCTCTTTCCTCCTCATCTTTTGTGCTCATATTATGACACTTCAAAAAACATTGACACTTGTTTAATCATCTTAAACCTCACAGTTCCCTAACTTACTCATTTTACATGACCTACTTCTCCAAACCACCTCAGCTATTCACAAAATTGATTATAGTCGTGATCTCATCATCACTCAAATCCATGTTACTTAGATCTTGTTATCTCTGAAATGCCCTTCTCTGATCACAGTTTGTTGTCCCAGACCTTCTATATTTGCCCTGTGATTTCCAGTCCCTTGACTCTTAAATTCTTTCCTAGGCTATTGCCTCTATAGCAGCTACACTCTTCTCCCTCCCCTATCTTGACCCTTTGACAAACTATTTTGGTTCTACAATGTTCTCTTCTTTAGAGTCTCAGGATCCTTTATTGCACATTTCCAAGACTCAACCCTGTATTACTCCTATCATCCATTGTCTTTGCTCCAATATACATGTTTGGTTTAAATCATGAAATTATGCTTTGGGATTTAGGGAAGCCAGCATGGCAGAGTAAACATTAAATAGACAGAACTCTCCCATATTCACCTCCAAAAACCTATGAAATAGTACTACCAAAATTATTCTCGAAAGGCAGAACCATCAAGTAGATGTGGCAAAACAGTCTTATAGCCCATGAAACTTGTAAGGTAGTCAGGAAAGATCTGTTTCACTTCAGTAAAAGAGGAGAACAGGAAGGAAGCATCCTGGCCAATCAGCAGTGAGCCCTGCCTCTGCAAACAAGTAGGAGGCCCTGGGCTGCAGCAATAGGCAAGTGCCAACACCAAGGTCCTCCATGTGCCTCCGCATAACACTAGACTAACAGGCAGACACCAGTACACCAAAACCTCAGTGCAGCCCTGGGGTGAACAAGCATACACAAGCACAGTAATCTGCCACATACCTCAGTAAAACCCTGGGCAAATAGGCACATCCAAGCTCTGAGACTCCTGCCACCATGACCATCAGCACCATCACCACACACACACACACACACACACGCACACACACACACACAAATGCTTCAACAAAACAACAGGTAAGTTTATAGACCCCAAGTACCTCCAGCAGCAATAATTGCACCGTATCCTCTCAGTATAGCACCAGGCACAAGGGTTCACGTTGGGCCTCAGGGAAGTAGCAGTGAAGTTCCAGACAGACAGCCAAGGACTGTGACCCCCCAGAACAAGTAGCTTGGGGCAGTGCCTTGCCACCCCAGGAGCAGAACTCAAACTTAAAAATGAGGAGAAAGATTGGGATAGATGAGGGGGATAAAAGGATCTGACCATAGAAAATTATCATGATTACAGAGAAGATCAAGACACAAACTCAGAGGAGGAACACAACGTCAAAATACCTATGGGCAAAGGCCCAAAGGAAAATGGGAATTGGAATTAAACCCAGAAAAAGCTCATGGAAGAGCTCAAAGAAAGCTTAAAAATCAAATAAGAGAAGTAGAAGAAAGATTAGCAAAATAAATGAGGGTGATGGAAGAGAATCAGGAGAAAAGAGTCAACAGCTTAGAAAAAAGAAAACAACTCTCTAAAAAGTAGAATTAGCCAAATAGAAAAGAGACACAAAAAGTAACTAAAGAAAATAATTTCTTAAAAATAAGAATTGGGCAAGTGGACTCTATGTGACACCAAAATTCATCAAACAGAGTCAAAAGCACAAGAAAATAGAAGAATGTGTAAAATGTGTCATTGAAAAGACAAATGACCTGGGTTCAGGAGAGATAATTTAAGAATCATTGGACTACCTAAACCATAATCAAAAGAAAACCTGCCTGATCTGGCTGCTTGTCTGATGCTGAGCTGGGGTCCTAGTGGTGGAGTCTGACTTGTGCTGAGGGCATGTTTCTTCATTTCCCCTGGAGCTACATGTGGAAATCTGGCCACTATTTGCCTAGGACTGTGCGAAGCAGCTGGAGGATTTGGTCACTGGAGGATGTCTGTTTACCTGGTGCTGCAACAGTGGTTCTTGCAACTAGAGTCTGCTGGATTACCTGACTATGCTAAGGCATGTGGTGGTTCCTGGTATTAGCATTTGTCTGCTCCACCCACTAGGGCTCAGGATCTCCTGCTAGTTTGCTGAGGGTTTGATGCCGACTTGCTGGGACTCTTCCTGTCCTGCCCTGCAAGTCCCTTTTACCTGAGTGAGCCAACTTTTCTTGCAGATCTTCCAAGTTTCTTGGGCTAAAATATAATTTTACCCTATCTTTGTGCTGGTTCTGCTTTTCCAGGATTTGTTTGGGTGTGCTAGTTTATGATTGTTTGGAGGGGAACATGGGAGAGTTACAGCAATTTACTACTTACTCTGCCACCTTGGCTCCCAGATGTATCGTTTCCCATTCTTAATCAGTTGTTCCATGCTGAGTTCTAACAGTTACTTCTTGGCCCACAAAAAGGTTCCTCAGCAGACAAGATGAACTTGTACTGCCATCTCCTTGAGGACTTGTCACATTTTAGTTTAATGCACATAATTATAAGCATTAGTGTAGTTAATGAGGCAGAAGTAGATGTAGAAAACAAAGCAATTATTAGGAAATATTTTGCTTAATAATATGGCAATAAATAAGACAACCAAAGTGAAATAGGTGAAAATTTAAAAAACTCTAAATCACCCAGATTAATAGAAAAGGAAATAAAATACTTAAATAACCCAATCTTACACAAAGGTATTGGACACGTCATCAGTGAGCTACATAAGAAAAAGATCCCAGGACCAGGCTCATTCAGAAGTAAATTCAGCCAAACATTTAAAAATTGCTGTACAATACTGTTATATAATACTGTATAAACCATTTGCAAAAATAGAGCAAGAAGGAGTTCTACCAAATTTTTTTATGATACAAATATATCTATCTGAAATCATCCACAAACATTATCTTTAATAGAGATGATAGATTACTTTTCCAAAGAATCAGGGGTGACTCATGAATGCCTATTTTCAAAACTATTATTCAAAATCACTATAAATTATTACTAGAAATGCTAGCTTTAGCAATAAGACAAGACAAAAGAAATTGATGCTGTTAGAATAGGCAATAAAGAAACAAAACCATGACTCTTTGCAGACAATATGATGATATACTGAGAAAATTCTAGAAAATTAACTAAGATTAGAGAAAATATTTAGCAACTTCAGAAAAATTTCAGTGTAAAATAAACCCACATAAATAATCAGCATTTTTATATTACCAACAAATTCTAGCAGAAAGAGAAAGAGAAATCCCATTTAAAATTACTACAGACAATATGAAATATTTGGGTGTCTACCTGCCAAGACAAACTCTAGAATGAAGAAGGATAGAAAATATTTTTCAACACAAATAAAGTTGAATGTAAACAGTTGGAAAAATATTTCTTGCTTATTGGTAGGCCAAGCAAATATAATAAAAATGCCAATTTTCCCTAAATTAAATTATATATTCAGTGTTATGCCTATAAAATCAACCAAAAAGTATTTTGTAGAGCTAGAAATTAAAAAAAAAATTCATCTGGAAGACAAGAGGTCAGTCAAGAATATCAAAGGAACTGATAGAAAAACTGTGAAGAAAGGTGGTCTAGCTACACCAGATATCAAACTTTATTACAAGGTATAATCATCAAAAAAAATTTGGGACTGGCTACGAAAAAGGTACACAATATATGCATAGTAGTAAATTTTCTATGATTCACTTATTCTATTGGTTTGAGGGTTTTTTAATTCACCTTGTCAACATATCATTTCAGAATTTAAAACCCGAAGCAGAGGGGTAAATCAGCAGCATGTCTTATAGAACAGTGCTTGGTTTATACTTGGCGATGGACTCTGTGTTAAATGCTTTTGTGGAAGAGCAGCATTTATACAGTGCCCTAATTTTCATCCTTAATTGTCTAACTGACTTGGTTCTTAACAAAGAAGAGACCGAAGAACCAGTGTATCCTACTGTTATTAATTGTAGACATATTTTAAAGAGCAAATTCAGAAAAACACTTCAGAGTTATTCTTGAATATTGTGCATGGATTCTCATAATGAACATGCTGGAAGACACCAAAAAGGAAAACTCTTTAGTCATTAGGGAAATTAATTTATTCAAATGGTATGGAGAGATGGAAGTGGAGCTAGGTGTCACAATGAACGAAGCAAGGAGTCTGGAGTGAAGAGGATAGGAGTTCAAATTAGGCCTCAAGTTCTTAACTCTGTGATCCTGGGCAAATTGCTTAACTCTGATTGCCTCAGTTCCTCATTTTAGCTGAAGAAGGAAACATAAAAGCATTCTAGGATCTTTATCAAGAAAATCTCAAGTAGGGTGACAGAGTTAGACATAACTGAAATAATTTCACAACAATGAAAACAAAAATACAGTAGTAAATGATGATATGAATTTAGTGCTTGACAAACCCAAATACTCAAGCATTTGGACACTGTCTGATAAAAATTTCTGGACGTACTAGTAAGGACTTTGACAGAAACTAGGTAAAAACCAACATCTCACACATCTTAAAATGTGTTTATGATTTAAACACAATGGTTAATAACTTAAACAAATTAGGAGAGCATGGAAGAGTTTACTTCTCAGATTGATGGTTAAGGAAAGATAGTTAAAGAAAACTCTGTTTGCCTTCATCCACTGAAGAAGGAAATGGATAACCACCTGAGTACCTTTGCCAAGGAAAGCCCTTGAGTAGCATAGTGTCTCCAAAGGACCATTATACAAAGATTGTGCCATGATTAACTATGATAGACTTAGCTCTTCTCAGCAATACAAAGATCCAAGACAATTCCAAAACACTCATGATGGAAAATGTTAACCACATATAGAGAAAGAACTATGGAACCTGAATGCAAATTGAAAAATACCATTTTCCTTTTTTTTTCTTTCTCATGGTTTTTCCCTTTTGTTCTGATTCTTCCTTCGCAACATGACGATTGTGGAAATATGCTTAATATGATTTTGCATATATAACCTATATTAGATTGTTTGCTTTCTTGGGGAGAATGGTGGAAAGAGGAAAATGAAGAAAAATGTGGAACTCAAAAAAATGAATGTTGAAAATTATTTTTACATGTAATTGAATATTAAGGGAAAAATGGTCTGATACAACTGAGCAGCAACAATGTGGGATTTAAAATAAAAAAAAAATTGATTATGTTTAATTTAAAAGGGTTTCCACAGAGAAAAAGAGCACAGCCAAGATTAGAAGGAAAACAGGAAATGGGTATTTTTTTTCTCTGACAAAGATCTCATTTCTCAAATATACACAGAACTGAGTCAAATATATAAATATGTGAGTCATTCTCCAATTGATAGTCAAAGGATATGAAAAGCTGTTTTCAGAAGAAGAAAACAAAGCAATATATAGCCAATATAAATGCTTTAATTCACTACTGATTGGAGAAATGCAAATTAAAACAACTCTAAGGTACCATCTCATACCCGTCAGATTGAAAAGTATGACAGAAAAGGCAAATGGCAGATGGTAGAAGGAGATATAGAAGAATTAGGACACTAATGCACTGTTGGTGGAGTGGTGAACTGATTCATCTACTATGGAAAGCAATTTGGAACTATGTCCAAAGGACTATAAAACCATGCATACCCCTTAGACCAGCTATACCAATCCTAGGTCTGTACCCTAAAGAGACTGAAGGAAAAGGAAAAGCATTGATACGTGCAGAAACATCTATAGCAGCTCTTTTTATGGTAGCAAAGAACTGGAAATTGAGGACACCCACAAATTGAGGAATGGTTGAACAAATGCTGATATATGATTGCAACAGAATACTATATATGCTATATATGCTAATATATGCTATATTACACTATAATACTATATATGCTATAAGAAATAATGAACCTGATGCTTTGAGAAAAATTTGAGAAGGTTTACATTAACTGATACAAATGAAGCGAGCGGAACCAGGAGAACATTGTACATAGTAAAAACAATATTATTGTACACTGATCAACTGTGAATAACTTACCTATTCTTGGCAATACAATGATCCAAGATAATTCAAAAGGATTTGTGATGAATAATGTTATCCTCCTCCTGTGAAGGAATTGATGGATTTTGAATGTAAGTTTTAAAACTTTTATCTAACTTTATTTTTAAGTGTTCTTGTTTTGGTATGCATTTTCCTTTGGCAATATGACTAATATGGAAATATTTTGTATGAAAGCACATGTATAATCCATACCAAATTGCTTGCCTTTTCAAGGAGGAGAGAGGAGAACTAGAAGGAGTGAGAATTTGGAATTCAAAATTTTTAAAAATGTTGAATTTTTCACATGTAATTGAGAAAAAAAACAAAATAAAGACAGCAAAAATATCTTTCTTGTATCTTGGCTAGTATGGAAGCAGAGCTGCTAATGCTGGGACTCCTGGGCTTAGGATACTAGACATATCTTCATCATGGTAGGAGGAAAAAGTAGAAATATTAAAAATATCCTTTGCTGACCACAATGCAGTAAGCATTACAATGAGTAAATGCCTTTTTTAAGTGCAAAGATTAAAGTGGAATCTAAATAACCTAAATAATTCATGGTAAAAAAAAATCCAAGGTCACAAATCACATAAACAATAGAAAATTTCATTAAAAAAAGACAATCATAAAGAAAACCAAAACTTTCAATATTCAGACAAAGCATACCTATGGGGAAATTTTATATCTCTAGATACTTTCATCAACAAAAAAGAAAGAATAGATCAATTATTATCGATGTTGTCCTTCATAATGAAGAAAACCCAAATGCCATCACAATGTCAGGGTTAATGTACAGTGGTTGCAACTGTGGCCAATCAGACCAATAAAAACTTCAAAGCTTGGGCAAATAGTCCACATGAATATTTGGGATGGAGACATCTCTAATTGTGTTTATCTTGAATTTCTTTTCAGCTACTGAAATTCTGGTTTATAGAAGGTAGACATCTTTAATTCAGGCATGTCATGTTGGAGATTCCCATGGCCAGTGTATCTTCTGTTTCACAATTGATAACAAAGTTCTTCAAAGAGACATTGAGAGTATCCTTGTGTTGCTTCTTTTGACCTCCATGTTAGCACTTTCTTTCTGTAAGTTCTCCATAAAATAGCTTTTATTTAAATAAAAATTAGCTTTTACAAATTTTTTTTTAATTTACAAATTTATTTAAATAAAAATTAGCTTTTAGAAATTTTTATTAAACAAAATAGCTTTTTAGACAAACATGTTTGGTATATGAACAATATGGCTAGCCCGTTGCAATTGTGCTCTCTGTGGTAAAAAGTTTGAATGCTTGGCAGTTCAGTTTAAGAAAGTTGTCCAATAACTTATCTTGCCATTGTCCGGTAACTTTTCTTGCCAGGTGATCTTCAGTATATTCCTAAGACAATTTAAATGGAAGTGGTTCACTTTTCTATCAAGACACTGGTAGACTGTCAGTGTTTCAAGACATACAATAATCAACTCATCATAATGGCCCAATAGACCTTCATTTTGCTTGGCAGCCTAATACCTTTTCCCTCCCATAATTCTTTTGGAGACTCCCAAACACTGAACAAACTCTGGCAATGCATTCATCAACCTCATCATCTATGCGTACATGCCTGGAAAATATACAGCCAAGGTAAGTGAACTTATCCACAGTATTCAAAATTTCTCCCTTTGTTTTCATCAATGGTTCCATGTATGGATAATACAGTGCTGGCTGGTAGAGAACCTCTGAGTTCTTTTATTTTCTTTTTTTATTCTTTTTTAAAGTTCTTATTGAAATTATTTCATAGTGAGTTATTTCTTTCCTCCAAGATTTTAACCCGTTGTGTTTTTAAGTGTAAAGATTTTTTTTCTTTGTTCATGTCTATAGCTTCATTTCTTGAATTAGAACTTTGTTCTGGTGTCAGAATCATCACATTATCGGATACATTATTGGATATTATAGCTAGACTCAGGTGCTATTGCACACTGCAGGTCCATGATGGGATGCTGCTGGGATGGTGTTATGCCAGGCTAGGTCTGACCTCTGCTACCATCTGTAAATCACTTCCACATAGTCTTTTGTTGAGAGGCTGCTTGGGACTAATTTCTGGCTTCTAAAGTCCTTTCCTGAAATCTAAGTCCTGGCTTGTGGTCAAAAGCTCAACATAATGTTAGTACCAAGCCCCTCCAAATCTCCATTGCCATCTTTCTGGAATCTTAGTCCTGACTTGTGACCAAGAACTGGGCCTAGAGTTGGTACCAAGCTCCTCCCATAGTCTACAGATTTGCCTTTCCTCTGGGTCTTCCCATAAGCCTTATTAGCTTCCTTGTGCAATCACTACTAGTAGCTTGAGACCTCAGTTTCTGGAGCAATTTGGTTGCTCAGGCTTACTTATTCTAGTTGCTTACTTGCGGTTCCCCAAAACCTATGTAGGTATCAGAGGTTGCAGCTTCAGGCCTTAACCTCTAGGGCAGCACCATACTAGAATCTTCGCTGGTTTTAGGATGAACTTCCAGATTGTTTCCAAATCCTATGAGCATTGAATTCAGTTTTTTGGCTTGGTTTGTTCTGTTTTGTTTTGTTTTGCTTTTTTTGCTGAGCTCTCTCTATAAGGAGTCCTCAAGCCCAGAGCATACCTTGTTTCAGGTTCTATACTGTCCTTTATGGAGAAAAAATCTCAGTGTTTTGTTTTATTTTCATTTTGGAATTTCTTTTGATGCTTTCCATTATTAACAGATGTTCTTCAGGGAACTAGATCTGCCTAGAATTTTTCATATGACCATTCTTACTGTAAGTTTTTGTATCATGTTATTGAAAGCATATATGAAGGACATTGTGTTTATTGACACAGGTATTTTCTGGGTTTGTGGCAAATGATTTACATTAGTTAAATTTTTGTAAACAATTATTATAATCATTGTTGATGCCATTTCTCTTGTTAAATGCCTATTTTGCTTTTGTACGTTATTTGTTTCAGAATTGAATTATTTTGAACAGCATGTATCATTTGAGAAAAGACAATGATGGAGAGGTCAAACTTGTCTTTTAAAGTATTTAAGCAAAGGCTAGAACTCAGATTTTCTGCCCTCAGAAATGTTCCAATATGCCATGTTTACTCTCCTGTTTTCCATGTAGATTATTTGAATCTATATAACATCTTCACAAAGATGTTTTTTTTCTTCTCTCACTAAGACAAATTTTCTCACTTTCCCACAATAACCTACTAAGGTATATGAAGTTATAAAATAAGCTTATTCTTCTCAGCCACTATTGCAAATGACTTATCATGGAGCAGGAGGCCAAAAGCTTCCTGAAAGTCTTTATTCTGAAAGGCTAGTTTGGTAGAAATTTGTTTTCAAAGAATATGCTAATTCAGGGAACACTCCATCACTTTTCTTCTGGCAAAGACTGGTTTTATGTGATCTATACTTCTAAACATCCCATGTACAACAGCTTTTTGGGATGAGTTATTTAACCTCTCTGTGCTTCAATTTTTCTAGCTATAAAACACACACAGCTACAATACTCAGGCCACTGGGAAATGACAAAATCCAATATCACCATATTTATGAACATTACACATTTCCCAGAGAAAGGAGCAATGCATTTCCTTTTTCTTTTGTCATTTTTACAACAATAATCACCGTTAACTATCACATAATGCCTGAAATCATAAATAAACAAGTTTAAAAAAATTTTAAACACAAAACAGTGGGTTTCAGTAGTTTCTTAGATGTATCTTCTTCTTGTCCATAATTTAGCTCAGACTATGTCCATGCTGACAACACCTTTACCAAAAAGCAAATCACAACTATTGATGAAAACTACATGGAAACAAATCAGGGTTCTAGTGCAACAGAATATTCATTTCAATTTATGTGCTGTTGAGCTACCTGCTCACTGCTGGAAAGCGTGTTAACATTTCTTTAGCTAGCTAAAGTGCGAACAATTTTGGCCCAATGTAAAAATTGAAAGTTGACTAGATTGTGGCCATAAATTCATATGGGCCTCTAGATGGCATGTAACTCTTAGAATTCAAAGACAAACCTGCTTCTAAGTGTGTACAATATATCCCCCCTCAAGTTTGGCATCATTTTGTTGTGGCTCACGATTTTAATGAAAACACACAAAAGAAAAGGGAGTAGAGACTTGCCCATATGGTCCCTGGTGCACTGATGGCTAGTGGTTTACTTTGACAAATCATTTTTCAGCCTTCTAGGTACAAACCTAGAAAATATAAGAAGCTCCCAATTCCTTTTCCATTTGCAAACAAATCATTTTATAAAGTGTGGCCCCAACTATTCTCCTCTTAGCATTTATGTTTGTGAAAAGATCTGCTCAAATTTCTGGTACAGGAGCAGCTGTTGCTTAGGCGAGACCACTACTGGGGCCCTCTTTTCACTTAGCTCCTGTCATTCCCCTCCCCTTTGCTCTGTCTCTCTCTATCATGTGTTCTTTTGTCTCTGTCAAAGCAAACTCCCCTTTGACCTCTTGGCTAGCTGCAGTCTACCTCTTTTGTCAGCTTCCACGTACAAGTTCCACCCTAAATCAAGCATTGTCTGAGTCTGCAGAAGCCAGCACGTGCCCACATCCCCCTAATCTTTTAATTTCCCTCTAGGAAAAGGCAGCTGTTAGGGATACACGCAATACACAGCTGTCACTGTGGCCTTCTGCCTGCTCCTGAATAACAATGATGAAGTGGAACTGAGAGGCTAGAAGTAATGTATCTCTCTCTCTACTTTCTTTTTCTCTCTCTTTCTCCCTGCAACAGTTGGACACATATGCTATGAAATGTTGCATGGTCAAAAAATACCCCTTTCCCTCCCTGCTTCTCTGTAACTAGCCCCAAGCCAGATCACAGCACACCCCACACAGACATCTATATTCTCTAGGCTGTAACCTGTACTCCTTTAAGAAACATATGTTTCAGCTTCAGAATGCAGAGCTCCTTGCTGTGGATTAATATTACCCCTTAGCTGCAAAATTGATTACTGAATTATAGATTATGAAGGAGACGGGCACAGTTGGCACATGCCCTTTTAGATGCTGCAGCTTCTTTTCAGCTTTTAGTTTGGAGTAGACAGCATAAAATACAGACTAACTATTTATAAGTAAATAATGATCACTGGACTAATTTTGATGTAAATTTCACTGTTTAACATAAGTAGAATGAGATAGCAACACTTCACATCCCCCTAATCTCTAAATTATTTTCTCCCTCAAAGCCAGGCATTGGATATTTCTTTCCAAAAGGTAGTAAAGTAAGCGCATATATATTTTAAATACATTTAGCATAATAAATATAAATATAAATTCAGGTTTGCCTTGAACAAGAATTAAGAAAAGTCTTTAAGGATTTGTCAACCTCTCCAAATTTCTGGAACGGACACAAGAATAAAACTATCACTTTCCTTTTCTAAGACTCAGTTTCTTCACCTGTAAAATTAGGCATCTGAACTATATGATATTTAAAGTCATTTTCTGTGCAAAATCTTATCTATGGTACTATTTCTTGCTGCCGAATATGAAAGAGGAAAAGGAAAGTCCCAAATTGTATACAACTCGATTAGTCCTACCAAAGAGATGAGATGCCTCAAAACAATTCTCTGCGATGATTTTTTGGAAAATATACAACTATAAGAGTCCCTTTTGAAAATATTAGTTTCAGAAGCAATTACTAAGTGCTACATCGATTGCTTATGTGTCAGGCTCTGTACTTTTACTTTCTTTCCTCTCAGAGACTTCACATAGCAATCCAGATCTCTGGAAGTACAACCCTGAAAACTCTAATACCAGGAGATGTCTTATGCAGGTCAAAGATGCTGGGGGTGGGGGTTTGGGTGGGGAAGGCTGGTTCAGAGGAGTACTTGTCACTGACTTTATCTCACTCAATTGATAATTTTAAAGTCATTTAAAGAAATATGACCCTAAGCAGAGCATATGGTAGATTGTGCACCTGCCTTGTGCCTTGCACCTGCTTAGCAATCTTTGGCTGTCAGGCAGCCTATCCTTGTGTTAGGGGCCACAGGGCAAAAGCATTCCAGCTCATTTGCATACTGGACTGCAGCCACGTGCCTGGACTGATTTGACATAACATATCATTGCTTTTAAGATCAGCAAATCTGGAGAAAGCTATCAGTATTGGTAACAAAACAGATGCCTCATCACAGACGAATGCTCAGGCATAATCACACAGACAGGCATGGATACGTACACACTAACACACCATAATTATTCTATAAAATTGCATTTTTATATAATACACAAATACAATTATATTTACGAGTTAAATTTGGTAAAAAAAAAATAGCTTACTTAAAGCAGGGGACAACAATGCAAATCATCTAAGTTTAGGCAAATATATACTGAACTCTCCAGCTGTCTCACAAATCAGCCTTTAAATGTGTAATTGCAAAATCATAGTTGAGGCTTTTTGTAAAAAAAAATCAAAACTGATTTCCTCTATTTTGTCAGTTTTTGTTCTGTTTCTGTTTTGCAGAAAAATAATCCTAGAAATATTTCAGTGTGATATTCACAGCTAGTTTTCTAGCATTTTAAAAATAAAGTTCCATTTGAGCAGCATGGTTTGATAGACTGCCAGACTTGGGGAGTCAGAAGTCCATGCTTCAGCATTTATTCTACGTGTTCTTGGACAAGTCATTTTACCTTTCTAAGCCTCAATTTCCTTAGCTGTAAAATAAGCCACAAGACTTGCATTATTTATTTCACAGGATTATTTTGAGGACCCTTTATTAACTGTAAAGCACTACATAAACATATGAAACTGTTACATAATAACCATACAGAATATTATGGATAGTTCCAAAAGAGGGGAAATGTCAATAATAATCACTCGCCCTTGGGATCAAAAATAAAAATCTATCTATTTCAGTAAAAATAAAGGAAATCACTTGAAACACTGGGCTTTTTCTGTCTTTTTTCAACTCTCACTTCTCAGAGACAGATTTGTTAAGGTTCAAAAACTGGATCTCTGGGTATACGTGTCAACTAATTAAGGTTCAAACTTCTAAGTCGTTAGGGAAACACAACAGAGTGACTCAGTTATAGGAGAATTTCATCCATACTATCATAAATGTTAACTTTAAACACAGCCAGGAATTACTCAAGCTAAGTGCAGATCTGACTCCTAGAATCTACAGTGAACTGATCTATTGGTGTGTGCCTGAGGGATTGAGCCTAGCATTAAGCTAACTGACTCCCCATCTGTCATAGTATCTAGGGCATTTTTGCTGCTTGATTGGTACAGGACTTGAAAAGACAGTACAAGATAGGCCATGTGGCAAACTGGACTCTTTATGGGGGGGAGGGGAAAATTTAAATAAAATATTGTGACATGACTGGTTAATCACAGCAGCTGATGGCACTAGAGTTCTATACATCCCCTTGAATCAAGACTCTACATTCCTGGCAGTTCACTCCTTGCATTATTAATTCGAAGACATCCCCTTTAATTTGGAACCCAGATTAAGATTTTACTCCATGCAGAACAAAGGTGGAAAAGGCAGGCTCACATTAAGGCCATTAACAAGAACAACGGGAACTTTAAAGGATAATTTGAGTGAATAGAAGGATGAAATTTGGCTTAAACCAGAGATCCTGGTTTAGCTCATTATACCAGACAGCAGATGGAGAGTAGCCGTTGCTGGGCAGAATTCTGGAGATCTAAAGGGATGGAGAAGAGGGGAAGTGAAGTTTTTTCCAAGTTCCTCTTTTGGTAGTCGTCAGAATTAGAAAAAAAAATTTAACAAATTGATTATTAGAGTGCTACGTACTACTGTCGAGGGGAAAATACTCTTAAAATTTTTTTAATGTATGTAGTTTCACCAAGTGCCACTCACTATGTGTGTGTGTGTGTGTGTGTGTATTTACATCACATTTTTCCAGATATTAACTGCTCACACACACACATACTCAGAGAGTCATCCCATCCAACAAAGAAAAAAGGGAAAACAAGCAATTCACCAAAACTAGCCACCAAATTGACTTTGTCTGACAATGTATACTACATTCCACTTCCATCCTATTGTATCCCCACAATGAAAGAAGAGAAATTCATTTTTTCAACTCTTGTTCTAGGTCAGACTTGCTCAATATGGTTGTACAATATCAATTTCAAGGATTTTGGGGCATGTTTGTTTTTTAAATTTATAGATAATATGTCTTCCTATACTCTTTTGACTTCTTTACTTTTATTATTTCTTGTGCTGCAACAATATTCCATTACATTCCTGTATAACAATTTGTTTCCCAATTTATAGGTACCTATTTCTTTCTCTTTCTCTGCTAAAACAAAAAGTGCTGCTATGAAAATTTATATATATATGCATATATATACACATGTAAGTATATATGTGAATATATGTATATATGCACATATGCTTATATGTATATATATCTTCTATCTTGAACTTTTTGAGACATCCATGTGCTAGTATGATCCATAGATGTTGGAATAGACATTTTAGTCACTTTCTTAGACTAATTCCACATTACTTTACAGAATTTTTGGACTCCTTCATACTCTACCAGCCATCTGTTAGTGCAGTAGTCTCACCACATACCTTCCAAAGTCAACTTTCAAATGCAGCCTCCCCCACAGCAAGTGTTGTCATACAGGTATTTGATTCTAAAAATGGCTATTCAAAGTCAATCATACCTTTGTTTTTCAGAATTCATCAGTCTTGGTGATGCCTTGGAATTCGTCAAAGGAAAGACCTCTGAGAAGGATATCTACTTTTTGGAGTCACTCAGAGGAAGAGTAGGCTAGGTATACATGATACCTAGAGTCTTTCTTTCCAGGCTACTTATTTTGGGATGATCCCATTTTTGGTTACAATATGATGATACAAAGTCATGAAGCAAAACTTATCTAACATGGTGGATAAGATTGCTGCATGACAGATAAGTGTTTTGTTCATCCATTCCCTTCCAACCCACCTTGCCTTGTAAAGTAGAACTCCACTGAAATCTTATATCCCTATCTGAGTGTTAAGAGATTTTTTCAAGTTCTTCTTCGTGTTCAGTGTGAGGAAAAGGAGACAGAAGGAAAGACCAATAAACCACTTTCTAGCTTTCCACAAAGCATACTTTTATTATCTTGATTTTATATAGCATTTTAAATTTTGATGATATTTCCATTTTTTAATATGAATTAGAAAAGTTGCCAACAGTCCTGCCAGTGAAGTTACTGATAGAAAGCTAAACCTGTAGAAATCAGAAGTCATTTTGCCTTTAAATAAACATAGAATTATACTTTTCAGTGTGAAGTGGTGTGGGAAGATGGGTAGAAACACTTGCGCCGAGATAAAGAAAGGAAATTTTCTGTTCCCCCCAAATCATCCTTTAGGAATTAGAAAAATGGAATATTAGATGTTTTCCCAAGTCCTCATGAGTTTACAATGGTCTCCAAAATAGGGATTATGCCCAAATGAAAGGCATTCTAACAAGGTAACAAACTGATAAATCAGTAACAGAGAAGTATAAATCCTAATATGTTTAATCAATACCCTTCCCTCACAAGTTTCCATGCTCTGATAGGGAAGAAAAACCATCCCAATGGCTCCATTTAGCAATTTCTTTTTCTGCTGCTGCTACTGGTGCTATTATCGTTCTTGCCGGGAAATCCTGCTCCAGTGCTCACCCTCCCATTCTGTGACAATGAGCAGTAGATCTTAAATCCTCCCAGGCTTACAGAGGAAGGAGAAATAAAGGAAAACAGAAGCAGGGCGTGTTCAGTGACAGAACTAAAAAACAGAGGGAAGAGGATAAGATGTCAGTATGAGGTGGAGGGGGGAATATCTGCACCAAGCCTAAAGATGAGCAGATTGGCATACAGATGGGGCCACTTCTGTTTTCCCAAAAGTCACTTGGGGCAGGGACTTAGGCCAATGAAAAATGAATTCCCCAACTTGAGAAAAAATTGAAACAGTTTTGAGGTCCAAGCCCCAAGGAAGCCACTGTCTAAGAGGATGAATTAAATAGTAAGCAATAGGGGAATATCAGGCAAAAAAAGACTAAAATTAGCCAAGAAGAAAACTCAGTTAAAAAACCTGCACTTAAATATGTAAATCAACAGAGGCAAACACCTTTAAATGAGTCTAGACATCCATAAATAACTATTATAAGAAAAAAAAATACTTCAAAAAGCAGAGAACTCTGCAGTTTCCCAAGGAGCATAATATTATATTACAACACGCAAACAATTATATACAAATAAGACATATCCAGGATAAATTGGGGAGATAATTCAGATAGAAGCCACTAACATTAAGAACACAGAAAGGTTGGGTTGTTTTTTTTGTTTTTTTTTTTTTTGCAGAAGGTGGGATTTTTTGCTGAGACTTGAAAAACTTCAGGGAAATCATAAGGCAGAGGTGAGGAAGGAGCGAAGTCTAGGTATGGGGCATCAAAGCCAGCGAAAAATGCCTAGAGTCAGGAGAAATAGCAAGGAGATTTGTCATTGGATTGTAAAATATGTGGAGGGGAGAAGGCATAAGAAGACTGGAATAATAGGAAAGGGGAAGATTATAAAGGGCTTTAAAACTAAACAGGATTTTATATTTGATCTGAAAGTAATAAAGAGCTAGTGGAATTTACTAAATATGGGAGTGACATACACTTTAAGATCATTTTCATAGTGGATTAGAGGGTGAGTTGGAGTTCAGAGAGAGACTTGGTAAAGAGCCACAACCAGAATACTATTTTAATAGTGAAGATTTTCTCTTTATCCCAAGAAGCTTCTTGGCTCTACAATTCATTTCTGTTTACTCAAGAAATACCTCAAAGTAGATAGATAGATCGATAGATGGATAAATCGATCAATTGATAGAAAGATAGATAGATTGATAGATCAATCGATCAATGGAAAGATAGATAGATAGATAGATAGATAGATAGATAGATAGATAGATAGATAGATAGATAGATATTAGGTCATGTGGTAAAACTCAATTCAAACTTGTGTTTCTAATTCTATTTACAAGGCTGTAAGATTGACATCACTTTAAGAACCCATAGTTCACTTGAAACCACAAAATTTCAGTTATCATATACCACTTGCTATTTCTATCTCTTATCTTTATAATTACTAGCACAAGAACATGTCTTTAGTAGTATCAGAACTGGTCCTCCAGGCCCAAGCCTCAGGGAATAGAATGACTTCAACACAAGTATACTAGGATAAAGCATCCTTAGCTCTATTTGAGTTCAGGTAGGAGTGAATTTTTGGTTTTTTTTTTTTTTTTTTTTTTTTTTTTTTTTTTTTTTTTTTTTTTTATTTTTTTTTTTTTTTTTTTTTTTTTTTTTTTTTTTTTTTTTTTTTTTTTTTTTTTTTTTTTTTTTTTTTTTTTTTTTTTTTTTTTTTTTTTTTTTTTTTTTTTTTTTTTTTTTTTTTTTTTTTTTTTTTTTTATTTTTTTTTTTTTTTTTTTTTTTTTTTTTTTTTTTTTTTTTTTTTTTTTTTTTTTTTTTTTTTTTTTTTTATTGTTTTTTTTTTTTTTTTTTTTTTTTTTTTTATTTTTGTTTTTTTTTTTTTTTTTTTTTACTTCAAAAGCAAGTTTCAGTAAATACAGTTTAGGGCTATGTATAAACAATAGAGTTTACCAGGCCTTGACAAATTTACTCAATATCTTTTTCTTTCATTTCTTTTTCTTCTTCTTTGAGAGTCTAACTCATCCTACCATAAAATCTATCACTAGAAATAAAAGAAAGGTTTGAAAATTTCACCCCCATTTTGCTCAAGGAGTATTTATGCATAATACAATAAGCTCTTGCACAAGGCTGATATGAGTTTTTGAATATATGGTCCCAAGAAAACTTGTAAGTTTACAAAAAGGAAGATTTTACAAGGTCTTTTCTTCATGCCATTTCCTACCCGGTAATCAATTATCAATTTTTCCTTTTTGACTGTAACCATGGACATTCTTAAAAGGTTTTAACATTGTGATCATATCCCCTAATAGGTTATTTAATAATTTCGTAATTTTCATAAATGGTAGCCAAAAAATTTTAAGTGAAACTTCCTCTTAACTGGGCAAGCCTAGAAGTTTTCAGGTTCTTAAATTACAGTACTTCAGAATAGTACATGTGCTCAGCAGAGCTGATGAAACAGTTCCCAAAGAATTTTTCCACCTTCTTTTAACATTTCAATTTGTAATAAAAAAACCTCCAGATTACAAGAGGTGCTGCTTTTCTAAGAACGTACATATCTAACAGCTATATAATGTCATAAAAAATGTTATGGTTTGAAACTTCTCTTTTTTTTAAACTCTTTTCTTTTTTATCTGTGTTTTCTTTCACAATATAACTAATACAGAAATATGTTTTTGTATGACTATACATGTACAGTCCTATATCAATTTGCTTGCCTTTACAAAGAGGGGGTAGGAAAGAGGGAAAGGATTTGAAACTCAAACTATTTTTTAAGTGGTAAAAAATTATTATTCCATGTAGTTGGATATATATACATATATATGTAAATATTTCACACATAAAAAAGCCCTAAGAAAACTTGTATGAACTGATACAAAGTAAAGAGAGAAGAACCAGAATATTACACATAATAAAAGCAATATTGTAAGATGATTGACTGTGAATGACAGCTATCTTTTTATAAATATATTTACTTATTTATTTTTAGATTCTGACATTCATTTCCACAAAATTTTGAGTTCCAATTTTTCTCCCCAGCTCTCCCCTCTCTCCTCCCCATTATACTTTTATACATTATACATTCCATTTATGTTTTCCCTTAATGTGCCCTCCCTTCTATCACTCCTCACTCTTCCCTTATCCCTATCTTCTCTCTTTTCTTATGGGGAAAGATAAATTTTCATACCCCATTACCTGTGTTTTTTATTTTCCAGTTATATGCAATAATAATTCACAATATCCCAATTTCTCTCCCTCCCTCCCTGTCCCTACTGAGAAGGCAAGCAATTCAATACCAGCTATATATGTGTCATTTTGCAAATGACTTCCATAATAATCATGGTGTGTAATACTAACTATATTGCCCTCTATCCTTCCCTCTTTGCCCCTTTTTTATTTTATCATTTGACCTTGTCCCTTCCCAAAAGTGTTTACTTCTAGCTGCTCCCTTCTCCCATTTGCCTTCCCTTCTGTCATCCGCCTCACCCCACTTGTCCCTCCTCCTTTACTTTTCTGTAGTGTAAGACAAATCTTCATACCAAGTTTAGTGAGCATGTTATTCCCTCCTTAAGGCATATGTGAAGAGAATAACCTTCACTTTTCTTTTCTCATCTCCCTTTTCTCCTCCATTGAACAGGATTTTTCTTATCTCTTTTATTATTTATAGCCTGCCCCATTTCATTTCTCTTTTTCTCCTCCCAGTATTTTCCTCCCTTACTTCTTAATTTTTATTATTTTTATGGATATCATCTTTTCTGATTCAATTCAATCTGTACTTTCTGTCTATGTATATGTGTGTGTATGTGTGTGTGTGTGTCTGTGTGTGTGTGTTTATAATCCCTCCATCTACCCAAATATTGAGAAAAGTCTCAAGAGTTACAAATATTATCTTTCCATGTAGGAATGTAAAAAGTTCAGCTTTAGAAAGTCTTTTATGATTTCACTTTCCTGTTTACCTTTTCATGCTTGCCTTGGTTCTTGTATTTGAAAATTAAATTTTCTATTCAGTTCTCTTCTTTTCTTCATGAATGCTTGAAAGTCCTCTATGTCATTGAATGACCATTTATTCCCTTGAAGTATTATACTCAGTTTTGCTGTGTAGGTGATTATTGGTTTTGATCCCACTTCCTTTGACTTCTGGAATATCCTATTCTAAGCCCTTTGATCCCTTAATGTAGAGGCTGCCAGATCCTGTGTTATCCTGATTGTATTTCTACCATACTTGAATTCTTTCTTTCTAGCTGCTTGTATTATTTTCTCTTTGACCTGGGAACTCTGAAATTGGGCCACAATATTCCTAAGAGTTTCTCTTTTTGGGTCTCTTTCAGTAGGTGATTGGTGGATTCTTTCAATATTTATTTTGCCCTCTGATTCTAGAATATTAGAGCAGTTTTCCTTGATAATTTCATGGAAGATAATGTCTAGGCTCTTTTTTTGATCCTGACTTTCAGGTAGTCCCATAATTTTTAAACTGTCTCTCCTGTATATAGTTTCCAGATCAGTTGTTTTTTCCTATGAGATGTTTCACATTAGCTGCTATTTTTTCAAACTTTGGGTTTTGTTTTGTAACTGCTTGGTTTATCTCATAGTCATTAGCTTCTCTGAACTCGATTCTGTCTTTTAAAAAAGCTATTTTGTTCAGTGAGGTTTTGAACCTTGTTTTCTACTTGGATAATTCTGTTTTTTAAAGCCTCCTTCTCCTCATTAGCTTTTTGGAGCTCTTTTTCCAATTGAGTTAGCCTCTTTTTAAAGGTGTTATTTTCCTCAGCATTTTTTTGGTTCTCCTTTAGCAGGCTGCTGTCATGCTTTTAAAGCTCTTCTATGGCCTGAGCCCATTTCATATTCATTTTAGAGGTACTGGAGGCAGAAGCCTTGACTTCCTCTGGCATTATGAGTTGTTCTTCCTCATCTGAAAGGATGGAAGGAGATACCTGTTCACCAAGAAAGTAACCCTCTATGGTCTTATTTTTTCCCCATTTTTTTTGGCATTTTCCCAGCTAGTTACTTGATTTTTGAATCCTTTGTCAAGAGGGACCTAGTGTACCTCCTCCCCTGTGCTCAGGGCAAAGATTCAGATCAGCTGCTCAATTCCCCCAGGGGCTTTATGTGGGGGTGAGACCACCACTGCGGGCTGTGGTTCAGACATGCTGCTCAATTCCCCCAGAAGCTTTAAGCTGAACTGCCTGGACAATGGACCCATGCTGCTTCCCCAACCACCTTAGCACACTGCTGCTACCACCTCTTCTGCCGCCTGGGGCCAGTGCCAGAGGGACTCCATTCCCCTCTTGCCCAGCTGGGAAAACTCTCCCACATTGACCTTTGAACCTTTCTTTGTCCTTTTTGGTTTGAGGGTTCTGGGACCCTCCCTGCTGGGGATTCTGCCCAGAGGCCTGTTCAGATCCTGTTCCTTCCCATGCTACATGGCCAGGGCTGGGTTCTTCTCTGATCAGCATCGTGTGAGATAGACCTTTCCTATCAGCCTCTCAGGTTACCCTTAGCTGCAAACCTCTTTCAGTCTGTTGTTCTGTGGCTTCTGCTACTCTAGAATTTGTTGAGAGTCATTTTTTACAGGTATTTTGTGCTCTGTTGGAGAAATGCTAGAGTATATATATATAGATATAGATATAGATATAGATATAGATATAGATAGATAGATAGATAGATATCTATATATATCTATCTATATTATATATATAAAGATATATATATATATATAAAGATATATATGTGTATATATATACATATACATATACATATATATATATACATATACATATACATATATATATATATATATATATATATATATATATATATATATATATATCTTTCTACTCTGCCATCTTAGCTCCACCCCTGGATTTGAAACTTTTCCAGTGACCTCATTTCAGTTGGATGCACTTTCAAATTACCTTACACAGAAAAGCATTCATCTTATCATTACTGCCATTACACTCTGATCACATCTAAAACCCCAGTATAGTAATCTGGTATAGAGCAACTACTTTCAATTAAAGACAACAGGTATAGTTAACATGTATATAGTGCTTGTTGTCCCCTATGCACTGCAGTAAACACTTTACAATCCTGTGATCTTCACAGTAGCTCTGGGAAGTACGTGTTGCTAATTCATTTTTTCCCTCTGTAAACAGAGGTGAAGTCACACAGCTAATAAAGTACTCAGAGTGAATTTTAACTCTGGTTTCTCTGATTCATGCATTTCTCAGCAGTTTTTCTTGCTTTGATGTCAAATAGCAAATGTATCATTTCCACATTTAGTTGTGCTTTACCACAATTATCCTAATAGGAGGACACAATTAGATCACATTGTGATTTCCTTTCAGGACAGATTTCAACCTAATTAAATCAAATAGAAATTTATATGCTAATGGTAATATTTAAATATCAGTTCATCTAAGGATCATTAATCAGTAACACTTCAAAAAAGGAATTCATTCTTATCAATAAATTCATTTTTAAAGACAAGTATTGGCAATTCCCAGATCCCTACAACATTCCCCTTATTTTCTCAAAGAGCTGGATCAATTCTTAGTCCTTTCCTTGAATCTTTCCATAGAAGAATAAGCAACTGCTTCCCATTCCCATCCCTCAACTTTGGAGTCCAGAAATTAAAAGCTGTATGTCACAAAGAATAACCACAGACAGTTTCTCATAACCTTATCTGAATGAGATCAAAAACCTTTCACACTACTCTCTTTCTAAATTTCCAAATCCCTTTATTCAGATTATACAACTTTCTTTAATTTTCTACTGATTTCCTCTTCTCTCAACTCCCTTAAATATCTTGAGTATTCTTTTAATCTTAGCTTTAAAAACAAACAAATAAATTGCACTCTTCTTGTTTCTTTTACATTTCTTTTACCAGTCATAACCCAGACTGCACCTTACTCTACTGAATTTCTTCCAGTTCTTCCTTACCTCCCTTAACCCTCATTATCAATATCTTATTCCCATTACTCACAACTAGTCTGGACCTAGGCTATGATGGGGGTGAGGTAGGCTGTCTCATGTGGTTCAGATTGGATTGGTCAGCCTGGAATTTTTCTACACCTCCCTTTCATTCCTTGAACCTTTCCCCTCTTTCTGTTACTCTTCAGGTCTTTGACTTAAGAAAATAACTGCTATAGCGGTTTCAAAACCTCTCTCGACCTCACTAAAAAGGTCCCATTTCTTATCTGACCAATTTTTTTTTCTTTTTCCAACAATTTTTTCCAGTCCTTACCCTGCCTCATCTCTCAATTGTAGACTTAACTAGCAGATTCTTTTTTTTACAAAACCAATGCAATTTGATTCCCCAGGAGTCCTGTTTTCTCAGGGAAAACCTGTATTTCCCATGCAAATACATGCAAGGCCTTTACTTTTCTGTTCAGTGGAAGCAAGCACATTTTCTTTTGGCTAAGTAAAAGAAAATCAAAATTTCAGTTTTGAGACTTAATTCTCCTTCCCCTTCTGAGTTCTGGGGAGTTAAATTTTACACCACTTCACTACTTATCTAACCTGCTGTGGCATCCACTCCAGCCTGTTTTGAGGCAAGGCCTGAAAGACAATTTGATGAGTGGAGCAGGCCTTCTCACAGTTACAGTCAGAAGCAAAAGCCTTCAAAACTTCTAGCTTTCCTTCACCATTGTTGAAAGGAAAATTCTTCATTTGGCCTTTCACCCTAATCAAGAAGGCAAACTCAGGACAAAGAGAATTAAAGTTTATTATACATATGTGAAGTTAGCGTTCAGTCATTTTTCAGTTGTGTCTAACTCCTCCTGGCCCAATTTGGTGTTTTCTTGGTAAAGATACTGGAGTGGCTTGCCATTTGCTTCTCCAGCCCTTTTTACAGATGAGGAGACTGAGGCACACAGGGTTAAGTGACTTGCCCAGGGTCACACAGCTAGATTTATACTCAGGAAAAAGAATCTTCCTGGCTCTAGACCCAGCACTCTAACTACTCCAACTATCCTTGTACCCCTGAGTTGCCATTTATAATAATAGCTAGCATCAAGTTATTCAGTCATATCTGACTCTCAATGACCTCACGGACCACACTGTCAAGGTAGCAACACAGGGAAAGGCAGATCACTGAGGATCAGTGTTGCTTCAAAGTGGGACCAGTTTTATTGGGAACTTTTGTAATAAGATAACAATCCAGACAGGTCAACATTAGCAAAGGAGGTTAGGCTTTTGCATCTCCATTCATCCCCAAGGTAGGAAGGAGTATATGACAATTTCCAGGTAGGGAGTGACTTGACTGAAAAATATCAAGAGACTGGGTGACACCTCCCTTGAACACTGATTGCCAAGCAGATCTGGGAACAATGGGTCATTGAGTCAGAATAATATTTTACTATCCCAGTACCAGTCTCTCCTCCAATAATTACAGTGATGCATAGATATAAAACTGGACCACAATATACCATAATGCTCTCCAGTTGTGTGGCTGTCTTCGTCCCTATATCGTCTCCTTACAGTTATTCATATCTTTCTCTCTCTTACCCTGTCTTTCTCCACTTATGTTGTCATCCTGTTGAATATACCATGAATTGATAGTTTAAAACATTGTGGATAGACTATTTTTAATCCAGAGTACATTGTGGGTCTAAGAGATTTAAACTTCATCTATTGGGACTCTCTATGCCACATACAGGCTTGAGAAAATTTGTCTTTTCCTACTCCTACAAGTAGCCCATATGTTTAGCATCTGAAGTCACAACCAGTTGGGCTATTTTTAGCTTTGGATGTGAGAGGCAGATTAATATAGCTAAAGTTTTTACTTCATCATAATCAGTTTGAGAAATATAGTTTGGTTTGTATATGTATAGAGAACCAGCTTCCCTCCTCCAAGTCAAAAAGCCCTGAGTTCAAATCTCATGTCCAGCATGGGCTAACCCTTTGATCCTAGACAAGCTCATCAAGTTTTCAGTGCATCAAGAAACTCTTTGAAACTCTAAGTTGATAAATAATTATGAGTCTCCATAGTTTCCCCTTTTTAGCATTTAAAACATTTCACACTGTTCCTCTAAAAAATCTCTTCAGCCATTTCACAGTGTGGTTTTAACTCACCTTTCTGTATAGATAGAAAGTGTTTCCTCATTAGTTCTTCATACTATTGAAATCACATGTCCAAATGCACCAAAACCATAATAATTTTAGGCATATTGGAAACGTACATACAGTAAGATATAAAATAATGAAAATGTTAAAAATCTTTGTTTTGTGCAAAGTAGTCAACTAAATAACAAACATTTATTAAGAATCTAATTACATCATAGGCATTTCACTTCATGCTGGGGATACAAAGACAAAAATAAAATAATCCCTACCATTAAAGAGTTTACCTCCTCCAAGGGGCATTACATTCCCACATGTCACGTTGGTGTAGCATAAAGATTGGATCTGTGATTTTACTGCTGTAGGGAGCTCCCAGGGAGAAATCTCTACCAAAGCAGCTTGGCACAGTCTCTGGAATTTATAGCCTTCGAGAGTTTGTCTAGAACATGAGTATTAAATAGAAACAGAGCTAGGGGTATGGTTGGGGATGGGGACTGTTGGAAGAGGAAAAAGAGAAGTTGGCACTAAACCATTATAAGGATCCCTATGGGCAACATATTGACTTAGAAAATCACAAGTTAACATTTTGTTGAATAATTTTCTATTATATTTTAATCTAGTTCTGGCCCCATCCAGAAGTATTGCAGGTTACAATGCTGCTGGTCCCAAGTTTGCCACCTCTCACCTAAAGTACTGAGAGATTAAGATATTTACCCAAGGTCATACAGTATAAAGAAGAATTAGTAACTGATTGCCATCATTTCAGGCCTAATGTCAGCTCTTGATTCACCGTGCCATGCTGCCTTTTATATGCACTTAAGTATATGGATAATAACAATAACGGTATTGACCACTAACATTTATGTAATGTCTTAAGGATGGAAAAATAATTCACATATAGTATTTCATTTGATTTTCACAACAACCTTGTGAGGTAGGTGCTCTTATTATTTTCATTTTTCAGATGAGGAAACTGGAGCTCAGAGGTTGTGAATTGTACAGAATAACACAGCTGGTAAATGTCTGAGACAGTATTTGCACTCAGATCTTCCTGACTCTGTCTGTCACTTTATAGAATAAAAGGCAATTTAATTTGGGAGGGGAGTGAAGACAGCTTAGGGAGCTCAGTAAAGGTCTCATGTAGGAGACAATGCATGAAACCAAATATTGTAAGAATGGGAGATGAGAAGAAGGGAATTTTAGGCATTAGTCTGCACAAAGGTGTGGAAATAGGTAACATGAGGATTTATGATAATTTTTCATCTTTGATTTCCTTTTATTAATTTTCATTATTTTTGGTGAGGCCACAGCTGTTTCTCCTAGTTAGGATGTTATTGAGATGGTTGAAACCTGTCCCATGGGATGGGAAAATTTACTTAAATGTCAAGCATTCCTCAGATAGGAAGCCAAAAAGAGAGTCAAGGCTTCCCAACCAACTTGACTTCAGGAAGGATTCATCTGACACCAACTCTGTAGACCTGAAAATCTGACCCTCTCAATCAATGGGTTCATTATGAAAACTCTAAATGTAGTTTAATCTGTAACCTGACTTAGTTTACTTATAGAGTCTGTTTAACTAGGGTTGTTCCTTAGTGGATGTATGAGATTATGGTTCTGTTAGCTAAGTTTGTCCAACTTTTATGACATCAAAGAAAGTATGGGATAACGATTGTCTTCTTTTCAATTTTTATGGAATAAAAGAATGTATAAAATTGTTATATGTAACATATATATGTATGTGTATATATACATATACAGACACACACATATATAATTATATATATACATGTGTGTGTATATATATATATATATATATATATGTATATATATGTAATGTAACTTTGTCTTTAAGAAGCCTCATTGGAATTCTGATTATTGTTCAGAGATTTTTCTCTACCCTCCCCATAACTGTTCTTAAGCATAACAAAAACCTAAGATTGTAACTCTATATTTTCTATGTTGTGGTTGATCTATTTTGACACAACATGAACTTAAAAGGAGACATTTATCTAATAACAAATTTGGCAAACCATGAAGGCACAGGCACTAAGGTTGAAAGGACTCGGGCTTCCACTTCAGAAGCTCTCCTTCATGCAGAAGTTTTCATGTACCTTGGAGATTTTGAAGGAGAAAACTCATCTGGGTTATAAAAGCCACTCTCCAAAATCATAGAAAGGGAAGCAAGTATGTCTTGTATGTGTGTCCTGTGTATTTCTATATATTATTATTATACTTCTGTTTTGATTTTTGTTTTTTATTTCTTACACTTGAATAATCAGTCTATCGAAATTTGAGGGGTACTTAGTCTGGGAGATACTCAAATATTCTGATGAGCAAGGCACTGTGATTCAGGTGTTTAAAGAAAGGGCTGGACAGAGGAAACTCTGGGTCTTAACAGACAAGATAAGTCATTTTCCCCTCAAATCTGCCTTTTAGCCTCAGTCACATAAGAAAGAAATTAGTTTGTGTATTGTGACCATTATCTCTGAGTCCCAAATGGATCACTAGATGGTTAACTTTGATGGAAAATGTCAGTCAAAATGACATAATTTGGAATGGTCTAACTGGCCACTTGGAATAGGTGAGACATTTTGGAAATATCTCAGTAGCTCTAGTCTAATTAAAAATCCTGCAGTGGCTTAATCAGAGATCATCTTTCTGGTCTGGTTAAAATTGATCACTGAGTGGCTCTGTTTGTAAAAAAAATAAATACACATCTAGCATAGAAATCATTTGGGCATCTCATTCTTTTTATTTTCGACCTTAATTGTCTATTTTGCAATATAGCTGCCATCTCCAACAAAGCTTTGGACACTCATGAAATATTACTTTAAAGCGTTCAGTGAAATGGTTTTAGTGATTCTGATTTGGCAGAAAAAAAGTTTCCAAAATCATTCTTTATTTGGGTCCCTTAAATTCTGATTCAAATAATCCTGGCAATTTTTAAAATTATTACTCTAAAGCAATAAGTCTGTTTCTTCTAAAGACACTTCTACAGGTTGTATCCTGGTTAATTTGGAAAATGTTGCTTTCAAGATATCCAAATTATTTAAAAATGAGTTTTAAAAACCTTTCTTTTACAGGATTAACTTCAGGAAATAGATATACTTGTCTTAGAAAAGGATCCTTTGATTTTAATACTCTGCATGGGCTTAGATTGGCTATAGAAAAAACAATATCTTTGTAAAATAATTTATTGGTACATTTTGGCAGACTCTGAGAATCAAAGTAATGTCTTAAAATTTAAAAACAAGTGGTCCAACAATTGACCTGACACTTATCTTTACAGGTGTGTCAATGATCTTTGATAAGCAGGGAAAAAATTACCTCCTTTACACATACATTTACATGCAGCAGGTCTCATATCTTACTCTCTTTGAGTAGCATGTGCCTAGACTGAGAAGACCACTTTGAAAAGGTAATGTCATGAGCTTTTTGACTCAATTTCCCTACTGTGCTATTTCCTTTCTGAACAACAAATTCTCCCCCTTAATAAATTCTGAGCTTGGCTATTATACTTTGTGAATAATCTGGAACCTTGTTGTATGATTTTCTGTTTCAAAAAAAGTTAAATATGACTCAACTGCAATCAAAGGTAAAGAAACTTTATCCTTTAAATTTTGTCAGATTAGTCTGTGCTCTCAAAAAGACAGGCTTGATTTTGCTATAATGTAATCCCTCCTTTTTGCTTTCATAGAAAAAAAATTTTATAACCAGGGCAGGTAAGTTGCAACTACTCTTTTTTATTTTAAGATGATGAATCCTGTTGTTGCAATACTCAAATGTCTCTGAATTATTAAATTAAAATTTAAATATGAAAGACTATAATGAATCTGTGGTCACAATATGCTTTAATTTCCTAATCTAACGAAGTAGGTAAATAAATCCTTAGCCTTGCCTCCATTCTCTTGTTAATAAATATGCATTCATGTGTAGCAACAGCTTTGCACTATATATATATATGTGCATATATACATGCATGTGTGTATGCATATATATGTGTGTGTGTTACACTTACCTGTCTTTAAAGGTGTTCTAGGACAAAAATGTGATGTTACAAAGATGCAAAAGTTTTAAGTTTCAAATTTTATGTAAGAATTTTAAAAATCTTATTAGCAAACTTTACTTTGAGAAAAGTAATAAAACTAGATTGCTTTCATTAAGACCATATGTATGTATGCATGCATGCATGTATCTACTATCTATCAATTGTGGATAGATAGATACACACATATATATGATCAGCTTGCAAATATTTTTACTAAGAACAATGACAAAAAATAGAAAAACAATCTTGGATATACATGTTTGTGTGTGCATGTCTATGCACACACATACATATATACATAATTTTTATTTTTATTCTGAAGGTTTAGAACAAGATAAAAAAAGAACAAAGGATTGAAACTTCTTCAGATTCAAATGAATATACATAGATTATTATTTTTGCCAAAAGGTTTTCATCTTTTTTCTTGGGGTATTGCTTTATGTTTTAGTAAGAAGTTCTCAAAATGGAATATGGATTTTACATATAAAATTGAATTAATAATTGTAAATTATTTTTAAATAATATTTTGTCATGTTTCAAATTCTCTATATGATGACATTAAGAGGCAAACGGGCTCATTTTACAAGTCAGGCACTTATGCATCTTTTTTTTGTTTTTAAGATTTTTACCTCAACCTGTAGATAGCTATATCTGTATCAGATGCAGAGTTTAGGTAAAAGTAGAAAACTTAAATGTTATGTAAAACCTGAAGTTCTGTGAACTTTCAAGTAAATTACGGGTTCCAATGTTCTTCATATAACTCTGTTGTTACAAATGTTGGTTCCATGAAATCTGAAGTAGTTTTCACCACATGAACTTGCACCGAAAGACCAAATTTAAGAGGCTGTTTTAAATTTTATATTGTCTTATCTCCAGGAGGTTTTAGCAGTGTTACCTAGGGAATCTCTCCAAGCGACTAGGAGGAACACTCTTCAGGACTGCCCTAGGAATAAGAACTATTCCAGAGTTTCCATGGGAAACTGTTCCCCCAGATTAGATGGTCCTATGGGACATCTAAGATCCAAAACAGAAAATCCTTATTAAATGGACATTTGGAGTGGGTTACCAGGAACAAGCTAGATGAAAGAAAACTCATACTATTTAATATTAATGATCATTATTATATCACTCGTTCTTTAAAAAGTCTCCTGGTACTTACACGTTTGCGGAAACGTATGCCTAAATTCTAATATGAATGCAATAATTTGTAAGTGTGGGATCAAAGACTGGTACTGCAGACCTCTCTATGATCAAAACGAAGAATCATGACAATATTTTTTCATCTTTGATATCCTTTTATTAATATTTATTATTTGGGGGAAGTCAGGGTCATTTTTCCTAATCTGAAGGTGGATGAGCTAGTTGAAACCTATCCTAATGGAGGTAAAAATTTATTCAAGGTCTCAAACTTCCCTAAGGAGCCAAAAAGGGAGTCAAGTAGTTAGAATTGACAAAGGATTCATCTGATGGTTGATGATTCATTGATTCATTTTCTGACTTTCAGAAGTTCAATTTCTTTTTAAAAATTATCTTTTCTTCTAACATCATATTTGTTTTCAAACATGTCCTCATGCTTTAACCTATGTAACATAGAATAAGAAATAAGGAAAAAAAAAGTTCGGTAAAATCCAGTCAACAAATGACATTCTAATAAAATGTGCAATTTTCGCACTCAAAGTACCTAAGCTAAACCCAAAGTAGGGAAGTAGGTGCATGTGTATATTAACTTTAACAAGCTTAGTAACATAGCTATCATGTTTTATTCTGTCTCATTTTGAACTTTTTGCTTTTTTTCATATACTTTTATGTTGTATTGAAGTTCTTTTCTTTGTATTTTGCTTATATGTCATTCTGTATTATCTCATGACCATCAAGTTCTTTTCCATAACAAATAAATATAGTCAAATGGAACAAAACAAGACATTGGCCACATCTGAAAATGTCTAATGTCTAATCTTCCACCTCTGGTACTATAATTCCAAGATCCAGGAAGAAAATTACAACATCAATCTTCTGAAGTCATGATTGGTCATTATATTGGTGAGAGATCTGAAGCCTCTCAAAGTCTTCAAAAACAACATTATTATGTAAATCATTCTTCAGATTGAATTTATTTCATTCTTCAAGAATTCATACAAGTATGACAACTCATCTGGGCTACTCTTTAACTCCCACACACTGGTTTGTAGGGATGATGGGCAATTTACAAAGAACTTTAGGGATAACTTTATGAGTGTGTACGCCTAACACAATAATTCATCCTCCTTTCCCAGAGTACTTTCTGGTAGCAGTCATTTTATAGGCACAATTAGCAAGGACAACCCACAACTACTGCAGAACCTGGAAGTACTTTGTAGATGCTTTTACAACCTTTTGGTTGAAGCAACTTTGTTAGATTGGTTTCTCAGATTGGTATCCAAGGTCTGTACCTTTCCATAGCCCAACTTTCTTTACTGGTGCCTTTGGGTCTCTCTGGATCTGTGTTGGTCTAGGGTGCATGTCTCTGCTTCTTGTTGGAAATACTATTTCCTAGATGACTGGTAGTAGGAGTGGGAGTGTAGAGGGAGAAACTCTCACCTTTCCTCTTCCTTTTCAGCCCTCCATCTTCCCTAAGCAAAGGTGACTTGGAAAAATGTCCATTTCTTAAACTCTGAAATTCATCCACAGTTTAAAAGCCCCAGAGGTATGACTAAGTTGTCTTGTCGCCAACCATATCATTCCCTTCCTTAGACAGTTAGAGAGGTATTAATATCTCATTAAGGATCAGGACATAGCTATATCTCTGTAGTCATTTTTACAATTCATGAACACCTTATACCTTTAATGTAGTTTCTTTTTATTTCTTTTCATCATCACTGTTCTTTATTGCTGATTTGTCTGATACTGCTGTCCTCTATGAAGCTCACTGCCACCAGGCCTGAGCTCTTTCATTCTCTAATAAGGCTCATGTCAGGGCCACTTTCTGCCTGAGGCTACTGGAACTTCTGTAGCTGCCTACACCACTACCACCGATGATCAGTGTTCGGTAACACTGCAGCCCATGCCACTGCCTGCTTTCTTTCTCTGCTCATTCTCCCCGTGTTGGAGTCTGGTGATGCCTTTGTATGTCAGGCCACACAACCACAGTCTCCCAGTCCTGGGTGAGTGCTAGGAACAGGACTTTGTGCCCTTATACCTTTCTAACTACTGCCACTAACGCTGCCACTATTACTTTTCATACGGCCACTAGCCTGTTTATTACTGCTATTTCAGGGGCCTAACCTCTGCCTTCTATACTGGGACAAGATCTGCTGGAGGCTCGGCCACTATGTCCTTGTTCTGGTACAGTGATTGTTGTGGCTGAACTTTTCCCCACTTCCTGCCTGCCCATACTGAACTGAATACTTCCAATACTACTTTCCAGGCCTAAGCACTGCCTTACAGTATCAGATCTATAATAATGCTATGGACACTTGTAGAGTGCTAGTGACTTTGCCTGATGCACTATGTGGATGAAATAAGGGATGGCTACTTTGGATAGCTCAGGAAACCACAAAGGGTTCTGACAAGACAAGACAGGGCTGGAATTCATCTTCCTATCAGTAAACATCTTCTCGGTAAAGGGAATCCCTCATGTTGCTGATCAGATGTGGCTAGGAATATCTAGCTCAGAACTGCTCATCTATTTTTTTTTTAAAGAAACAGAAAGAAAAATGGAAACCATAGATTGTTTTTTAAAGAAAATATATTTTATTTATTTTAAACAACCAAGATTTACCTCAATTTTTTAACCCAAACTCCTCATCTCCAACATACATACATACATTGAAAAATATGACAAACATATGAAAATAAATCTCCATATTGTCCAAGTTAAAAAAAAAAAAAAAACCAACAACAAAAAACAGTTCTCATTCTGCCTTCCAAATCCTGGTTTTGTCATTAGGTCTTTCGAATCCTGGTCACATTTATATTATATAACTTATTTAACAATTCCCCAATTTATGAGAATGCCTGCAAATTCCCTTCTTTTAACACTTAATAATGAGCTATAAATATTTTTGTACACTTTTTTATTCCTAGAGTTTGTTTTGCTTAGGACTAATTCCTCTTTTAATTCTCTCTCTCCGATTTTTCTTCCCTTCTCTCCTTTCCCTCATATTTCCTTGTTGAATAAAATATATTTTGGTAACCCAACTCTGTGTATGTTTGTGTATTCTTCCTCCTTTTGACCAGTTCAGATGAGAGTGAGGCTCAAGTGTCAGCCAATCCTCTCACTCCTTCCTCCTTGTTTGTTTAGATGTTTCCTTGGACAGCCTGATTATACTAAATAATTTTCTCTTAACTTCCCC
Source organism: Bettongia penicillata ogilbyi (assembly GCA_023548195.1). Classification (NCBI taxonomy): domain Eukaryota; kingdom Metazoa; phylum Chordata; class Mammalia; order Diprotodontia; family Potoroidae; genus Bettongia; species Bettongia penicillata. The sequence goes on along the minus strand of JAJHZJ010000072.1, from coordinate 998,321 downwards.
ACTTTTCCCCCAATGGTATTTTCCCCATTCTCTCTTTATACTTTTCTTAAGATTATGATGATATAAAAGAACCACTCCCAGACCTTATCTAATTAGGTTCCTCTGTGAACTCTCATGATAATAAGGCTCAGAGGAGACATATGTATCATATTCTGATATTTGAATATAAGTTTACCCTTCTTTGGTCTTTACTATTTTTATATGTGTATTTTTATATTCTTCTTCACTCCTGTTTTCGAACTTCAAAATTTTCCACAGGTCTAGTGTTTGCATTAGGAATGTCCTAAATTTAATTAAGGATTTATTTCTCTCCTGTAACATTATATTTTTTTCCAGATAATGTAATTATTGGCTTTAAGCATTCATCCTTTACCTTCCAGAATATCATATTCAAGCTTTCTTACCCTTTCTTTGGATTGAATTTTCTATTTTTCTTTTTTCTTAATATTTTATTTTTCCACCAGTTACATATCAAGAAAATTTTTAGCATTTTTTTAACAATATTTTGAGTTCCAAATTTTTCTCCCTCTCCTTCCCCTGTCCTCTTTTGAAAGTAGTAGGCCGTTTGATATAGTTTATATGTGTACTCTCATGTGAAAAAGACTTTCCTCTTAGCCACAGTTGTGAAAGAAAAAACATTAAAAAATGAGAAAAATAAAGTGAAAAATATGCTTCAATCTGTATTCAGAGTTATGAGTTCTTTATCTGGATATGGATAGCACTTTCCTTTATGTGTCCTTTGTAGTTGTCTTGGATCATTGTGTTGCTGAGAGGAGCAGAGTTATTCATAGTTGACCATCACACAATGTTGCAGATACTGTGTGCAAAGTTTTTCTAATTCTGTTCATTTCACTTTGTATCAGTTTGCACAAGTCTTTCCAGGATTTTCTAAACATTACCTATTCATCATTTCTTATCGCACAATAGTATTCCATTACATTCTTATACCACAACTTGTATAAGGAATGATGAACTTGATGATCTTAGAAAAAAATGGGTAGACTTGCATGAAATGAATGACAAAATGAGCAGTACCAAATGAATGTTATACACAATAACAACAACATTGTTTTGAGAATAACTTTGAGTGAATAAATAATTTTGACTTATTTGGGTATAAATACCCAAATTAACTACAGAGGACATATGAAGGAAGATGCCATATGCATCCAGAGAAAGAACTGATAAATAAAAGTATTTATGGAATAGTTTTATATACATATATCAAACATATATAACATAGACATATATGTATATGTGTGTATGCATGCATACTTATTTGTGCCTAATGGCAGTCATGTCTAAGGTGGAGAGGATGAAGGGGAAGAAAAAGGAAAAAATTTACATAATAACTTTATTATATATTTAAAAGAAAGAGCTAGTTGTATATAACAGATTTTCAGTTCATGTACAATTATCTTTTCTTCTATTGTACTGTTACAGAAATTGCTTTATTTCTTACGTTCAGAATAAAATACGTATTTTTTTTTAAAAAAAGAACATTAATAAGACAGAGAAAGAATCTCATCTGTTCCTGTCTCCTTGGCAACATGTAAATCTTCCCCCTCAACTAGCCTATTTGGAAATCCTACAAATATAGTATCATCTCTAACATGACAGCTTACCTACAGAGTTTGTTTGATAAAGATTGGTCCCTTAAAGGATGTTTGAGATTGTAACTCTGGTTAACCAAGTTTATTAAACTTTTCTGACATTGAAGGAAACATGGGATTATGGATATATCTTTAAGTTTTATGTCCTACGAAGAACGTACAAGATTGCCTTATGCTGTCACTTTGACATAATTTTGTCTATAAAAAGCCTTATTAGACTCAATAATTGTTTAGGTTTTCTCTGAGGCCTGAATCTATGTTTGATCATAATGATAAAACTTGGGTTTCTGCCTCCATAATTTGTGTGTTTTGGCAAATAAATATTTGGCAACACTTACTACCACATGAACTCAAAGAGGACAATTCTCACATAGCACCTAGAACTTTAGCTGCTACATTTTCTCATTTTAGGGATCAACTAGAGAAAAAAAGCAATTTTATCTCTTTCTGTTGTTTTGGGCTATAATTCTACAATTTTCCAACATGTTTTCCTTACAAGTTAAATTAGTCCCTTCCAGGATGAATTGTTAAAGATTTTGTTGGGGTTGTTGATAGAGTGCTGGACTCAGGAATTGGAAGATCTGAGTTCAGTTCTAAACTCAGACAGTTGCCACTTTCTAGCTGTGATACTGTGGGCAAGTCATAACCTCTTCCTGTCTCAGTTTTCTCATCTGTACAAGAGAGATAACAATATGTGCTTTCAATGACTATTTTAGAGATAATAATAACTGCACAGAACTTTGAAGACCTTAAAAATATTACTATGGTTATTGTTATTAATAGTAAAATATTTTGGATAGGAAATGCCTGAACATACTTTGAATCAAAGAGCAGTGCTGTTCTGTCACAACACCACACACATTTCTGGAATCTGCCTCCCTAGATTCTTCCACATGGGTTGATAGTAAGCAAAGAATGCTTATCAGATACTGGGGAAAGGACTTCCTTTGAAAAGGTTATCTCATTGTATCTTTATAACAAATTTGTGAGGAAGTTATTATGGATTATTTTTTCCATTTTCTACATGAGAAAATAAGTTAAGAGAAATCAAGTGACTTAACTGATGGTCACACAGCTAGCAAATACATATCTATATGCGTGTATACATATATGTGCATGTAGACATACATGTGTGTGCCTAATGGATAAATGTGTATACATATATGAATAAAAATAGATATACATATATGTATATGTGTATACAAAGATTTATACACTTTGTCTTCACTAATAAATAGGTGTATAATTAACAAAATGCAAAACACCTATACTCTGATTAGTTATCATATTTGAAGTATTATGCTCAATTCAAAGCACCATATTTTAGGAAGGGCATTAAAAACCTGGAGTGTGTACAAGATGGCAAAAGGATTTGAAACTAAATCATACACTAATTAGTTTAAGCCACTGTTGAAGTCTTCTTGATGGTTGCCTCTCTGCCCTCCCCTAACTCAAGTAATCAATAAGTGCTTAAATGAAGACCTATAACATGAGTTGTTATTGTGTGTCCTTCATACTCAAAGAGAAGCAATGACATCATGATGTTGGGGTCAAGGTAGAGTGTGTTCAGCTGTGGTTGATCAGTCCAACATCTGCTCAGAAGGATCTACCACAGGGTGGGCATGAATTTGAACACTTGGGATGGAGATGTCTCTAAATCTGTACATATCACATTACTTTTGTGCTATTGTGATTCTGCTTTGCTCATAGAATAAAGCACCTTTTTGAGGCAAGCACAACATGGTTAGCTGTCCTGTGCCAGCATCTCTCATGTCTCACAGTGGATACTGAAATTTTTCAAAGACATCTTTAGAGTGTGCTGGTAGCACTTCTTCTGACCTTTGTGTGAGCTCACACCTTATGCAAGTTCTCAGTAGTCTTTTAGGTAAACATATATTTGGCATTTGGTTATGTGGCCAGTTATATTGTGAGTAATCAGATTTCTTTAACATGATCCTTGGGAATCCTGTGTGTGTGTGTGTGTGTGTGTGTGTGTGTGTGTGTGTGTATGTCTGTGTGTGTATTCATCCTTCATTGCTGAAGAAGACTATGTCATTAGAGAAATAATGATATGACTTACACTTGACTTTGAGTGAGGGAGAGCTGTGAAGGTCAGCAACCTCACTTCTCTTCCGGAGCCATCTGAATCCAGTGACCAGATATTCATCAGGATGACTGAGTATGACCCAGGATAAGGCAATTGGGATTAAGTGACATGTCCAAGGTCACAGAGCTAATGAGTGCCAAGTGTCCGAAGTGAGATTTGAACTCACGTCCTCTTGACTTCCACGTTCGTGCTTTATCCACTGCACACAAAACTGACCCTTGGGAATAGAAGTAGGAGAAATAGGTGGAAGTTGCATTTTTAATGTAAGGAAAAATGTCCTAGGAATTAGTGTTTCAAGGTGGAATGGTGTTCCTCAAAAGATAGTAAATTTTCTGAAGTTTTTACCAAGGCTAGATGACTAATTCACTTTGGGGAATGTTACATTATATTCCTCTTCAAGTATAAGTTGGACTAGCGGGACTGAAGTTGTCTCTTGCGAGTATAAATTTTTATTATTCTATAAATCTTTAACTTGTCAAAGACAACAAAGTTGGCCACAGGAGCAGAGCAAGATGCCAAGCCTCTGGTTTCCTAACCTACTACTTCTTCCATTGCCACAGAAATGGATAAAAAAGTCGCTGAGAAAATGCAATTGAATAAAAAAAATCAAAAAAATGGTCATTTTAATTTTTAGTTTTAAACACAATTCAAAGTAAAATCTGATAAAAAAACAAATCAAAAGATAGATCATAGAACATTTATTTATTAATCTTACTATGTCAGGCATTATGCTAAATATTAGGGATACAACTACAAGGAAGCTTATAATCCTTATATTCTAAAAAGAGGAAGACAGACAAAGGGGAGATGAAAAGCAGGCATAGGGAGTGGAAAGGATACTCCAAGGAGAGCTCATGGTGATTCTTAAGACAGTGTCCAAAATAGGGGACACAGAGAGAGGTGGGAAGGATGGCCACAGTTGAGACAGCATGGTGTGAAGAAAGGCAGAGATTTGGATTCAGCAAAACACTGAAAAAACTAAGAGTGAACAACGTCAGTAGTATTCATTATACTCAATGACTCAAACTTGTGTCATTTAGATAAGAAGAGGTATAAATATCCTACCAATCAACAAGCATTTATTAAGGGGCTATTGAGTGCCAAGTGCTATATGCTAGATTGAACTGCAACCTGGAAGTACCAGCTCTACAGAACTCTAAAGGGAAAGAGTCAAAGAACTGAGAAACATAGGGAATAGTACTGGTCACCAAGAAGGGACACAGTACAGTTTGGGGTGCTGGGAAGAACTTCACCAAGCCTGAGAAAAAGCACATAGCATCCAACTGGGGCAAGTTCAAGTCTCCCAGAAATCAGTTGGGGCAGAGTCATAAACTGGTAATTGTGAATTACCCAGTGGGGGAGAAGGCTGAGACACTTGGAGATGCAGACCCTAAGGAAACTACGATTGGAAGGGAGGCTTTGCTGGGAAGTGAATATTATTTAGAAAAATAAGGGTAGATTTGAATCTCAGACCTCAAGCACTAGCTGGGTGGATCTAGGCAGGGGTGGACAGGAATCTCAGAAGTCAAGTAACTGGGTGGGAAAATGCCCAGAAAAGGGAAGAAAAATAAGACTATAGAGAGCTTCTTTGAGCAGGTGCAAATGTTCCTGCCTTTCAATTCTGATGGTGAGGAAATATTCTTACCATCAGGGAAAGACGTGGAGGGTAGGGCCTCTGTATCCCAGACATCCGAGGTGAATGTCCGGTGAGCTCAGGCCTTGGAAGAGCTCAAAAAGGATTTTGAAAAGAAAGTTAGACAGGTGGAGGAAAAACTGGGAAGAGAAATGAGAGAGATACAAGAAAAGTATGAAAAACAGGTCAATACCTTGGTAAAAGAGACCCAAAAAAATGCTGAAGAAAATAACACCTTGAAAAATAGGCTCACTCAATTGACAAAAGAGGTTCAAAAAGCCAATGAGGAGAAGAATGCTTTCAAAAGCAGAATTAGCCAAATGGAAAAAGAGGTGCAAAATCTCACTGAAGGAAATAGTTCTCTCAAGGTGAGAATGGAACAGATGGAGTCTAACGACTTTCTGAGAAACCAAGAAATCATAAAGCAAAACCAAAAGAATGAAAAAATGGAAGAGAATGTTAAATATCTCATGGGAAAAACAACTGACCTGGAAAATAGATCCAGGAGAGACAATTCAAAAATTATGGGACTACCTGAAAGTCATGATCAAAAAAAGAGCCTAGACATCATCTTCCATGAAATTATCGAGGAAAACTGCCCTGAGATTCTAGAACCAGAGGGCAAAATAAGTATTGAAAGAATCCATCAATCACCACCTGAAAGAGATCCAAAAAGAGAAACTCCTAGGAACATTGTGGCCAAATTCCAGAACTCCCAGGTCAAGGAGAAAATCTTGCAAGCAGCTAGAAAAAAACAATTCCAGTATTGTGGAAATAAAATCAGGATAACTCTAGATATAGCAGCTTCTACATTAAGGGATCGAAGGGTGTGGAATAGGATATTCCAGAAGGCAAAGGAACTAGGACTCAAACCAAGAATCACCTACCCACCAAAACTGAGTATAATACTTCAGGGGAAAATATGGTCTTTCAATGAAACAGAGGACTTTCAAGCATTCTTGATGAAAAGACCAGAGCTGAAAAGAAAATTTGACTTTCAAACACAAGAATGAGAAGAAGCATGAAAAAGTAAACAGCAAAGAAAAGTCATAAGGGACTTACCAAAGGTGAACTGTTTACATTCCTACATGGAAAGACAATATTTGTAACTCTTAAAACTTTTCAGTATCTGTGTAATTGGTGGGATCACACACACACATGTACATGTATGCATGCACACACACATACACACATGCACGCACACAGAGAGAGAGAGAGAGAGAGAGCACAGAGTGAATTGAATAGGATGGGACCATATCTTAAAAGAAATTAAGGTAAATGGTGAGAGAGAAAGGCAGGGGGAGGAAAGAGGGTGAAATGGAATGGGGTAAATTATATCTCATTCAAGAGGAAAGCAGGAGCCTTTTTAGTGGAGGGAATAAGAGGAGAGCTGAGAAAAAAAAAACAAGAAGTTTACCCTCATCACATTCGACTAAAGGAAGGAATAAAATGCACACTCATTTTGGTATGAAAACCTGTCTTACAATACAGGAAAGTGGGGGAGAAGGAGATAAGCAAGGGGGGGGGCATGATGGAAGGGAGGGCAATGGGAGGAGGGAGCAATTTGACATCAACACTCGGGGAGGGACAGGATCAAAAGACAGAATAGACACAATGAGGGGCAGGATAGGATGGAGGGTAATTCAGTTAGTCTTACACAACACGACTATTATGGAAGTCATTTGCAAAACTACACAGATAGGGCCTATATTGAATTGCCTGCCTTCCCAAAGGGAATGGTTGGGGAGGGAGGGATGGGGAGAATTTGGAACTCAAAGTTTTAGGAACAATTGTTTAGTATTGTTGTTGCTACTAGGAAATAAGAAATACAGTTAATGGGGAATAGAAAATCATCTGACCCTATAGGACAAAAGAAAAGATTGAGAGAAGAGAAGGGAGGGATGATAGAAGAGAGGGCAGATTGTTGATAGGGAAAATTAGATTGCTCGGTGTATTGGGGTGGGGGGAGGGGACAAAAGGGGAGAAAATTTGGAACCCAAAATTTTGTGAAAATGAATGTAAAAAGTTAAATAAATAAATTTTTATTTCAAATTTCAAAAAAAAAATAAGGGTAGAGTGGAAGTACTAAAGATTTCAGGAGGAATAAAACTCCAAGACTTTAAACATAAACAGTTAAATCAATAGAAAAAAACAGTAGCAACAGAAGGAAATATGGCCTCCAAATCTAGTAACAAATTAAGGCATCTAAGGAAACAATGCTTGATGAAGCAGGGGACCCTGTAGAATTTGAAGAGAATGAAAAACAACAGTGTGGAATCTCTGAGTGTTTTAAAAGAGAAATGAGAATGATGGGAATTGAACTTATATTTACACAGCAAAAACTAGAATCTGAAATGACAAGTTTCACCGAAGGAAAAAAATGGGAATACAATCACACAGAAGTGAAGAACAAACTAGAAGCAGAGAAACAAAAAACAGCAAGGTTTTTTAAAAAAATATTCTCACTTATACAAGCAAAATATACGGAACAGACAACCTGAGGATCATAGGTCTTCTAGGACATTACGGTGGGACAAGCAATCTTAACACCATAATGAAGGAAATAATAAAAAATAATTTTCCAGTACTTCTAAATATAGAAAATGAGATTCCAATGGAAAGAATTCAGAGACCCCCTACAGAGAAATAAGACAAAGAAAAACAAAAATCCAAGACAGCAAAATACAAGACAGAGAATGGTTATAGTTAACCGTTGAACTCAGAAGCAAGTTTTACAACACATTACATCAGAAAGTCTTTTAAATACGAAGGACATTCTAATTCCCCACCTACTAGAAAAAGGAGGAAATGGAATAACATATTACAAAAAGCAAAGGAGTTCAGGATACAATCCAGGGTGACCTATCCTACAAATCTGAGCTTAATTATACAGGATGAAAGATGGACTTCAATAATGAAGAATATTTTGAAGCATTTATGGAAATGAAACCAAAACTGAAGAGACTATATGCCTCTTAAACACCCCCAAACAACAGAAATGCAGGAGTGAATAAATACAGCAAACATGTACAGTAACAGCAACAGAATGACAGCAGAAAGACCATAAGAAACTTCTTTCTAAATGTACTCAAGGAGACAGTGAAAACAAAAACCTGGTAGAGAAAAGAGTGAAGAGATAGATGGGGCACTATGAAAAGAACCTATGACACTGCCTACAGGTGAATCAGAGCCTTTTTTGTAATACATTGCAAGATGAAAAGATATATAAAAGAAGTGTAGGGAAGAGGAGGATAGAGATGAGTGAGTATTTCTCTGGAGTCAGATCAAGAAGTGGCAATGAAAGGAAGGTGACCTCTGCAGTCTGAGAAAAACACCTACAGAGGTGATGAGGAGGAGGAGAAAGGGGAAGAAAATGGGAGTGGGGGAAGAAAAGTGACCTCACTTTGAAAGTGGAAGGAGGCTCATATGGGTGAAAGTTCATATGGGTGAAGGGAGAGTGGATCTTACACTGGATGAGGCCAGGGGCATTTGGTGCTTGAAAAGTCTACTTATCCTGGGAGAGTGGGAGTTAGAAGCCCTGGGGACAACTGGCACCTTGAGGAGTGGGAAGGCATGGACATATAGTGGAGTTTTCTTGAGAAATGTAGAAAAGTGGTCAACAAGAAAGGGTATATAGATCAATGGTAGACTTTTTATATAAGAGAGGTAGTGGAGGAGACTTACCTTGGAATAGTGTATTTTCTGACACATGAAACAATTGATACTGTTATGGAAGTGGAATACGATGAAAAGAGCCCTACAAGGCAGTGGCAGAAAGCATTCAGAGGGCAGAGCCTAAAATGTATACTTTAAAAACTTTGATTGTGAGAAAGAGAAACAGAGAGAGAGAAAGAGAGAGAGAGAGACAGAGACAGAGAGAGAAAAAGACAAAGAGACAGACAGAGACAGAGACAGACGGAGACAGAGAGACAGAGTGAAGAGAAGAAAATGAAGAGAATGAGAGAAATAGTTTTTTTTTGGAAAAAAGGAAGTATCTACTTATCCTCTAAATTATAATGATGGGGATCCACAAGTGTCATCAGGTGAGAGATCACCCAGCAACTGTCAGAGGAATAAGAGATTAGCAATGACAGTTGATAACACTGATAAAAGATCAGACTATCTGATAAAGTCAACTTCTTAGCTCATTTAAATTCATCCTGCAAAGAACCTTATTACTCATCTAGTTCAAAATTATCTTTCTATGAATGAGAAAAACAAAACCCACCGAGGTTAGGTGATTGCCCATGGTCATATAGGAAGAAAATGGAAGAGCTAAGTTTTAAAAACAGGTCCTCTTACTCCAAAAGAGTCCCGACATCATGCCGTCTGAGTTGTTAAAGAAATAAGGAATGTTTAGTTTGGACAGAAGATTTTAGGGGAACATGGTGGTTATTTTCTAATATTTGAAAGACAATCACATGGAAGAGTCATAGACTTATTCTGATTGTCCCCAGAAAACAGAACTAGAAGTAGTGGGTGGAATTTCAAAGAAAAAATTTTAGGCTTGATAAAAGGTTCCTATGTCTGAGGAACACAAGGAAAAGACTGTTTTCATCTGTCCAGCTGAATTTTCCCAATTTAAGCATATGTCCCAAGGCATGGGAATATGAACTACTCGGAAATGTTAGCGGATCTTGATGTCACTATATTGGATTAGACATTGGAAGAACATGAGGAGAAACTTATGGTTAATCAGCTGGAGAAGCTGTAGACTTCCTTAAAAAGATTGTATAAACTATGCCCTATCCTCAGTCTTAAAAATAATAATTTGATGGTCTCATCATCTGGGTATCAGGGACTTTATTGCTCTTGTCAAGGAGAAAAGGTGAAGAGCGAAGGTAAAGTGACCTTTGGGAAGACACTAATTGAACTGTAATCACTTATTAAAACAAGCAAATGAATCAGAAACAATTAAACCCAATTCAGTGTTCCATATCTTGAGAATATAAATTAACTGAGGAAGAATTTCCTATTTGACAAAAAATAATGGGAAAATTTGAAGTCAGTTTTGCAGAAAATGAATTGAAATTAACTTTACACAATAGACTGAAAATGCAAATGAAATTTGCATTTTAAAGATCTGACCATAAAAATTAGAACCATGATAGGTATCTTTCTTTTCTAATTTAATATTAATTTTTTTTAAATTCGACAGAAAAACAATTTTAACTTCCATTTTTAAAAATAGTTGAGTTTCAAATTCTCTCCCTTGCCCAGTTCCCCTGTCCCACTCACACTACACCACAGAACGCAAGTAATGTAGGTTATGCATTTGCAGTCATGTAAAACATATTTCTGTATTAGTTATGTTGTGAAAGAAAAAACAGACAAAAGAAAAGAAAAATAAAGTTAAAAAGTATGCTTTGATCTGCATTCAGACTCCATCAGCTCTTTCTCTGAAGATAGATAGCATTTTTTCATTATATGTTCTTCAAGATTATCTTTGATCATTGTATTGTAGAGAATAGCTAAATTATTCACAGTTGATCATCATATAATATTTTGCTACTCTATACAATGTTCTCCTAACTCTGCATCAGTTCACATACGGCTTTCCACATTTTCCTGAGAGTGTTCTATTTGTCATTTCTTATACCACAATAGTATTCAATCACAACCATATACAACAACCTGTTCAGCAGTTCCTCAATTGATGAACATCCCCTTGATTTCCAATTCTTTGTCACCACTAAAAGAAGAGCTATAAATATTTGGGTACATATAGATCCTTTTCCTATTTGGTTATTTTTATCTCTTTGGGATGGAGACTTAGTAGCGGTATTGCTGGGTCAAAATGTGTGCATGGTTTTATAGACTTGGGCATAGTTCCACCCTGCTCTACCGCTTCACCTACATTGCAATAGTGTCTCAATTTTCTCACTTCCCCTCCAACATTTGTCATTTTCCTTTTCTGTCATATTACTTAATCTGATACATATGGGATGGTACCTCAGAGTTATTTTAATTTGCGTTTTTCTAATCAATAGTGACTTAGAATATTTATTCATATGAATATAGATAACTTTCATTACTTTGTCTGAAAAATGTATGTCCATATCCTTTGATCATTTATCAATTGAGGTTCCTATTTCTATAAATTTGACTCAGTTCTACATATATTTGAGAAATAAGAAATTTGCTGTAAATTTTTTCTATATATTTCCATCCATTCTATTTTCCTTCCATTTAGCCTACCCTCTCTCTTTTCACCCTGTCCATTCTCAAGAGTTTTGCTTCTGACTTTTACCTCTCTCAATCCACCATCCATTTTATCACCCCAGCCCAACCCTTCTTTTTTGCCTTTCCCCTCCTAATTTCCTGTATCATGAGATAGGTCTCTATATCTGAGTTATTTGTAATTCCCTCTTTGTGTCTCTTTCACCATTTGGCCTATTTAGTTTTTTAAAGTGCTATTTTCTTCAGTATTTTTTGTGCTTTCCTTTACCAACTATTGACTGTTTTTTCATGGTTTTTTTTTTTTTTTGCATCACTGTCATTTATTTTCCCAATTTTTCCTCAGTCTTCCCTATTTGATTTTTAGGATCCTTTTTGAACTCTTCCAGGGCATCAGATCAATTCACATTTTTCTTTGAGGCTTTGGATGTAAGAGTTTTGACATTGTTGTCTTCTTCTGACTTTGTTGTCTTCTTCTGACTTTGTCCTTTTATCTTCAATATTACCATAATGACTTCCTGTAGTCAGGATCTTTTATACTTTTTGCTCATTTTTTTCACCCTCTTTCTTGACTTTTAACTCAATGCTCAAGTGGGGCTTTGCTTCAGGAATGGAGGGGTCACTGTCCTAAGATTCAGATTTTTTGTGTAGCGGTTTTCAGATGTAATTCTAGGGACCACAAACATTCTTTTCTCCCTTGGAACTGTAACAGAGTCCCAGCTCCCCTGCAGCTGCAAGCTATGTTGTGCTAGTGCTCCTCCTTGCCCTGGGACTGAGACTCAGGCCTGTGACCAGATCTAAGTATGGACAATATAACAAAGTCCTGCCCCTAATCTCAGCCCCTTGTAATTTCCTACTGACCAGTTTTTTGACAAGTGTGCTGAGAAGCTCAGAAACCACCATTGCTTCCACTTATTCAGTCATCCCCAAATCCTACTACTGGGCCCCTGCGGGGGCTGAGTCTCTGCTAGCATAGCTGTAGTGTACTCTACTCTCACTCTGGTGTAAAAGATCTTTCCTACCAACATTTTAAGTTGTCTTCAGCTAAAAAATTGTCACATCCTATCCCTTTGTGTGTTCTGCTGCTCTAGAATTTGTTTTGAGGCATTATTTAAAGTTGTTTGGAGAAGCTTCAGGGAGAGCTCAGGTGAGTCTTTGCCTTTTCTCCACCATCTTGATTCTTCCCCCTTCATAATAGGTATCTTTCAAAGAAGCTGTGGTTTGAAAAGATTTCTTAACCATAAAAAGTATAGAAGCAATATGTATAAAATAATTTTGTTCATGTGGAATTGTAAAGCTCTTACATGTATAAGATGGAAAAGCATGGAATCTGTCATTGAGAAGAAATCTTTACAAATGGAAATTACACAAATTACTAAGATCAAGAATTATAACCAAAATTTCTCAAAAGAGTTGTGAACCAAATCATTTGAAATTCTCCTAATTACTAATAAGACACTATACTTCATACACAGCAAATTTACAGTTACCAAAAGATGGCACTAGTCAATGTTGGAAGGGATATGGGAAGAAAGACACTAATACATTATTGGTGGAGCTGTTGTCTATTTGAATGATTCTGGGAAACAATTTGGAATTACACCAAAGAAAAAGTGACTAAAATATCCATATTTTTTATTTAGAATCTACCAGACATAGAAGAGGAGGTCAAAGACATAAAAAGATTAAATATACCCCAAAATATTCAAAGCAACAAAGAACTAGAAATAAAGAAGATGTTCCTCATTTGGGAAATGACTAAACAAATAATGTGTGAAGGTAATGAAATATTATTCATCATTAAATAATAATGAATAAGAAGAATTTGGAAATCATGATAAGACATGAATTAATGCAAAATGAAGTTAACATATCCAGGAAAATAATATAAACTGACCACAAGATAAATGCAAAGTACAACAAAAGATCAGACCTGACCTTAGAAAAGATATAAGGAGAGGAATCTTTGAAGAAGAAAGAAAAAAGAAAAGATGTAGCTAGTATTGTGGAGCAATTAAACAATCTCATTCATCCACATATAATTGAAGGGATCCAGAATCAAAATATCAAGATGAGTAAAATTATTTTTAAACTTTCAAAGTCTTTTGGAAATAAATAAAGAAAAATGTCAAAAAAAATTTAAGGACTTAACTGACTTACCCATGCACTGCTATTGATTTATGAAGACACAATAAGGCTTTTGTCCTCCACACAGAAGCCACCCTGGTAGGTTTGGGAGCTTTTCTGTACCAAGAGAGTGATAGTCTCCAAATGTCAATTAAATTCTCCAGCAGAGACTTGAATGATGGTGAGCATCTCCACAAGCTTGAGAACTTTGCTCTGAAATGGGCTATCAGTGAGAGAATCAAAATTTGTGTATATGGAACAAAACTTTAACTATGGACTGATAATAATTCACTGACTTATATTTTGACCAATGCTAAGTTGCTTGCCAGAGATGAGTATCTGCAATGATCACTTATGATGACTAGAGACAAAGTATGATTATGTATATGAGACAGTATTTCCAGAATGCTACTGAACCCAAGAGAGTATAATTAGAATAATACTGACATGAAAGGAGCCATATTACAAATTTAAAGAAAATATAGTTGAAAACTTGAGACGTCTACCAGACAGCATGCCAACATGTACATAAAGAATGCTTTTTTAATCATTTTTTCCTGCTGTAGTTGTATGTGATTGGCAACATAAAACAGATGGCTAATGAAGGACTGAAGAATGACACAGGCCAAAAACCAAGGTAGTGAGTCTAAAGATATTAATTTTCAGTCAGCAGAAGGCTTCTTACTACTGAGGCAATGGCAGAATTTAGAATTGTGTAACAGAGTATTGCATTGCACTGTGACTAATCCCTTATGTGGAACTAGGAGACAGCTGGTGCTACCCAGAGCATACCATCTAGTAGCCACAAATGCCTTATATGATGATTTTGAATATATGGTTCAAGAAAAAATAATTGAAGTCTTCTGGCTCAAATGACCAGTAAGATGGAGGACTAGACATTTTATTTGGCCATCATGGCTTCTCCAAACTCTCCAAAACAAAAATTATGCTTCATAGACAAAGCAATTTCAGCTATGTCCTTGGTCTAGGACACCAAAAATGGCAAAAACTTCATGAACTAACACCTTACTTAATTTCACTAAATTTCCCCTCCCCCAATGCCCATCATGCTCTGCTAGTATGGCTGAACTAGCTGACTCAACTCATGGACCTGCAACAGAAAGCAAATCTACAATCTGTCCCCTCCTTTCCTTCTTTCCAGTGCTGTCAAGATGCAAATTCTAAATTGCAGACCTTCTCTGAGGCCCTGATAACTAACACCACAACCGCAATAACAGAACTCTGCAGAAGGATGGAGAAACAAAGAACAGGATAGGATGCATCAAAGTTTAAAATACAGCTCAAACCCATCCTCTAAAACCCATTTTTCCTCCTTTCAGTTCCGGGGACATTCAAAAGGCAAATGAAAGACATTTACCCAAGATACAACAGCAGCAGTGTGGCAACACTCTGCAGTACTGGATCAGAGAACTGAAGAGCATAGAGAACAGAATACCATGTATGGGGGACTTTGTGATGCTCCACATGATAATCCTGACAGAAAGATCCCAGTGCCCAGTTTTGTTCCAGTTTTGTCTGCCCTCCCTGCCCCCTCTCCCACTCATCCAAGTCACTTGTAGCAGGAATCCAAGCTAGTGAACAGTGAATTTCCTAGTATGGGAGGAGGCTGAGATTCTTTAAGAGGCAGCCCCCAACAAAACCATAAACACCAGGGAAGGAGTTAAAAAAAAGAGCAACAGGAGAAAATAAGGGGATGAGCAGCGTAAGAAACTGAAATTGCTGAAGGTTTCAGGAGGAAGGAAAATCAAACACCTTGAGTATTTAAATCAATAAGGGAGACATTAAGAACAGAAGTAAATATGGATTCTAGATTTTGTAAACAAGTTAAAGCATCATTGAACAGAGCATGGATCCACAGTATGCTCCTCCTGAGTGGTTTAAAAGAGAAAAGATAAATTATGAGAGCAGAATTTTTGGCCTGAACAACTAAAGTAATTAGCAGAACAGAAAACTTCAATCTGTAGTGACAAAGACCTTAAAAGCAACAGAGTGACCACAGGGAGATGACTGAGAATCTTTTTTCTTAATGTAGCCAAGGAGATGAGAGACAGTCATAGTCAGGTAGAGGTAATGGTAGGGAGGTGGATCTAGGGCACTATGGATTAAACTTTGCAATGTATGCTTACAGCTGAATGTATTTTTGCGATATTAAAATTACAGAGGCCGTATGGAAAGTAGTAGAGGGGCAGAACACAGGAGAGTGAAGGATGTGTTCTGAACAAGTCAAGGTCTAACAATGAGGGAAAAGTGGCTCCTGTGGTCTCTGAAAAAGAAGGTAGCCCATGGGGCTGTTGGAGAAGTAAGGGGAGGGATTCGAAAGGAAATCTTGTTTTGGAGATATAAAGGATGCCACTGGTGAACGTTCCCTTGGGAAAAGAGATGTTCATGAAGCTAAATGGGGAATTTCTGCCAGGCGTACATGGTGGGGTTCGGCACCTGAAGAAGTCGTTCACCCTGCTAAGGGGGGATGGTACCCAGAGCTTTTGAGGACAATTGTAATCAATTAAATTTCTGTTCTTTCTAATATTTCCTTTTTTGCACTGGTAATTTGGTTTTCCTTTTTCTTATTTTTAGTCAGATTAGCTCATAGTATATGTACTTTATCCCCCCACCCCATAGCTCCTGTATTTATTCATTATTTTGATGTTTTATTGCTTTCAATTTTCTTAATTTTTTCTTTAATTTTTGGGATTTCTATTTTGATATTGAATACAAATTTAAAATGCTGTCTTCCAGTATTTTTAACTACACTTCAAACTCAGTGATCTGTTCTTTCTCCTTCTTGTTAATAAGAAAAAGTGTTCAAAGGTATTTTACCCCAAGGATTTCTTTGGTTCTGTGCTCTAAATTTTAGAATGTTGTCTCCTCATCATTATCTTTAATGATATTTATTGTTTTTATTATTTTGACTCACCCATTTTTCTGGGTTGTTATTTATTCTCTGGTTGATTTTTTAATACTTTTAATGGTCTACTATTTTATATAATTTTTATTGCATTTGTATGGGCAAAAGATATGTATAATATTTCCATGTTCTGCATTTGTTTGTGAGAGTTTTATGTCCCCAAAATATGATCTTTTACCCCTTAAAGGTGACATTCACAACTGAGAAATATGTATAACTCTTTTTTTATTTCCATTCAATAAGAGCCAGAGGCATATCATGTCTTACTTTTCTAGAATTCTATTTAGCTTCTCAACTTCTTTCTAGTTTATTTTTGTTAGATTTGTTTATATGTTAAAGAGAGAACATGAAGGTTGTCCTCCACTATTATAGTTTTATTGTCTATTCCTCCTTATAATTAATTTAATTTTTCTTTTAAGTATTTAGAAATTGGAAGCATCTATATTAAATATTGACATCAATTCATTGTGTTATCTTTCAGAAAGAATTTAATTTCCCTCTTTACTTATTTTAAGTAAACTTATTTTTGTTGTTTCCCAGTCTGAAATCATAATTGCTCTCCTTTCCTTTTTGGTGTTCAGCTGAAGTATATCACTTTTTTTCCAACCCTTTATTTTAAGTGTTCTTGTTTATGTTTCAAGTATGTTTTTGCAAAAGCATATTTTTGTATTTTGCTTTCTAATCCCTTCTTTTTTATATGAGTTCTTTTTACATTCTAGTTATGACGATTAATTGTATAAAATTTTCCTCTATTCTATTCTCCTATGGTTTTTCTTTGCTATACTTCTCTCTTCTTATTTATTTCACATTATAGCCTTTTTTATTTTAATTTTTATTCATTATTTCTCTCTCCAATCTTAAGATTGATTTTGCTTATGAATATTTCTCCCTGAATCCTTCTTCTTATATTCCCTTTTCCTTATTTTATATTCCTGTCCTACGTGTGTCCTTATCGATTTTAATATATTTCTATACCAAATTCTTCATGTTCATATATTTATATTCTGTCCTCTTTTGAATCATAGATAGTAGTGAAGTTCCAGTGATGCCTCCTTGCCTACTTCCCTATTTTTGTATATAGTTCTATAAAATTCAATTATGTCTAAGAAGTCCCTCATCTTTTCTACCATTTTCCCTTAATATAAAATTTCCATGTTGTTTTTTTTTCTTTTTTCTTGTCCATATATTTAAAACATAACATAATAAAACTCTATAGGTCTTTTATTCATTTGGCTATTCTTATGATCCCTTGTGACAATAGGATTTTAAAAGAATCTTTTCAAATTCCCTCCATTCATTGGAATGTAAATAGTTAATTTTTATAAAATCCTTTCTTAATATTCTTTTTCTATTGATTTTTATTTTTATATTTCAAAGATTCTTTTTAGGGGAGCAGAGTCAAGATGATGGAGTAAAAGTAGGGACTTGCTAGAGTCGTCCCCCCAAACCCAGTCAAATACCTGTAAAAATGACTCTAAACAAATTCTGGAGCTGCAGATCCCCCAGAATGATGAAGTAAAGCAAATCTCCAGCATGAGAGAGTCCGGAAGGTTGATGGGAAGTGTCTATCATGCCAGGCTGAGAGCAAAGTGCAGGTCATCATGGGCCACACCAGCCCACGTCTTGGGGATAATGAATCACTGGCAGCTTTTGCAGTTTCCAGACTCCATGACCCCAAAATGCTGAGGACAAATTGGAAGGACAGTGGAAAAAAAAAACCTGTTGGAAAGAGTAGTTCCCTCTGGCCTCAACCCAGGGTGGTGAAGGGGGCAGCAGAGCCCACAACAGCCACAGCTATGGTAGGGCCAGTGACTGTGGCTGCTTCTGGATTTCTATGTTCACAGATTGTGGGGGGCGGGGTTTCAAGCAACTGAGAATATGCCTCCCTATCCCCACTGAGGGAACTACCTTGACAAAGAGCTCAAAGGTCAAGTAAATTGCTGGGGAAATGAGCAAAATAAGAAAAAAAAAATCAGACTATAGAATCTTACTTTGGTGATACAGAGGATCAAAACATACAACTGGAAGGAGACAACGAAGTCAAATTTCCACACCCAAAGCCTCCAAGAAAAGTATGAATTGGTCTCAGGCCATGGGAGAGCTCAAGAAGGATTTTGAAAATCAAGTAAAAGATATGGAGGAAAAAATGGGAAGAGAAATGAGAGTAATGCATGAAAATCATGAAAAATGAGACAATTTCTTGCTAAAGGGGATCCAAAAATGCTAAAGAAAATAACACCTTAAAAAATAGACTAATCCTAATAGCAAAAGAGATCCAAAAAGCCAATGAGGAGTATAAAAATCAGAATTGATGAAACCAAAAAGGAAGTTCAAAAGCTCACTGAAGAAAACAATTCCTTTAAAATTAGAATGGAGCAGATGGAAGCTAATGACTTTATGAAAAATGAAGAAATTATAAAACAAAACCAAAAACTGAAAAATAACAAAAAAATGTATGATATCTCATTGGAAAAACAACTGAACCTGGAAAATACATCTAGGAGAAACAATTGAAAAAATATTGGAATACTTGAAAAACATATTTAAAAAAGAGACTACACATTATCTTTCAAGAAATTATCAAGGAAAACTGCCTTGATACTCTAGAAGAAGAGGGTAAAATAGATGTTGAAAGAATCTACTAATTGCCTCCTTAAAGAGATCCCAAAAGAAAAACTTCTAGGAATATTGTGGACAAATTCCAGAGCTCCCAGGTCAAGGAGAAAATATTGCAAGCCGCCAGAAACAATTCAAGTATTGTGAAAGTACAATCAGGATAACCCAAGATCTAGCAGGTTTTATACTGAGGGATCAGAGGGCTTGGATATTCTAGAGGTCAGAGGAACTAGGGTTAAAACCAAGAATCACCTACCCAGCAAAACAGTATAATCCTTAAAGGGAAAATGTTCATTCAGTGAAACAGAGGACTTTCATGAACTCTTGATGGAAAGACCAGAGCTGAATAGAAAATTTGATTTTCAGAAATAAGAATCAAGAGAAACATGAAAAGGGAAACAGGAAGGAGAAATCATAAGAAACATCTTAAAGACAATCAGAAAGTTGAACTGTTTACATTCCTACATAGAAAGATAATATTTGTAACTCGAGAGTTTTTTCAGTATTTGGGAAGTTGGAAGGATTTTATATTTAAATATGTATGTATAAATATAAATATATGCATATATATATATATATATACATGGAGGGCACAGGGTGAATTCAATATGAAGGGTTATCTAAAAAATAAAATTAAAGGGTGAGAGAGGAATATATTGGGAGGAGAAAGATAAAAATAGAATGAGGTAAATTATCTCTTACATAAAAGAGGCAAGAAAAAGCTTTTTCAATGGAGGGGAACATGGGGAATGTGAGAGGGAAAGAGTGAACCTTACTTTCATCAGATTTGGCTTAAGGAGGGAACAACATGCACACTCTATTGGGTATGAAAATCTATCTTACACTAAAGAAGAATGGGGGAAAGGGGATAAGGGGGTGGGGGATGATAGAAGGGAGGACAATGGAAGGAAGGGGTAATTAGAAGTAAACACTTTTGAGGAGGGACTGGGTCAAAAGAGAGAACAGAATAAATGGAGGGAAGATAGTGTGGAGGGAAATATATTTAGTCTTTCACTACATGACTGTTATAGAAGTGTTTTGGATGACTATACATGTATAACTTATATCAAATTGCTTGCCTTCTCAATAGGAGTGAGAAGGAAGGGAGGAAAGGAGAGAAATTGGAACTCAAAGTTTTAAAAATAAATGTAAAAAATTATTTTTACATGCAACTGGGAAATAAGACATACAAGTAATGAGGTGGAGAAATCTATCTTCCCCTTTTAGAAAAGAGAGGATGGGGATAAGAGAAGGGAAGGATGTGATAGAAGAGAAGGTAGATTGGGGGAAGGGGTAATCAGAATGCACACTGTCTTTGGCTGAGTGGAGGGGAGAGATGGAGAGAAAATTTGGAACTCGAAGTCTTGTAGAAGTTGAAAACTAAAACTAAATAAATAAATTCATTAAAAAAAAGATACTTTTCAGCTCCAGTTGTTTTATCAGTAATATTTTAAAAACTTCTCTTTCATCGGAGGTCCATTTTTTCTTTTCTCGTATAGGATGATACTGAATTTTGCTGGATAAACTATTCTTGAATGTATATCTTTGTCATTTGACTTCTGGAATATTTCATGGCAAGTGATTTAATCCTTTAAAGTGATAGCTTCTAAATCTTAGGGGATCCTTATGTGTTTCCTTGATGTTTGAATTCTTGCTGGCTTCCTGTAGTATTTCTCTTTTGTTTGGAACCTCTGGATTTTGGCAATCCTATTCCTGGAAGTTTGCATTTTGGAGTTTTCCTCAGGAAGCAAGTGGTAGACTCTTTTTATTTTTAAATTGTCTTCCTGTTTTAATATATTTGGTAATTTTCTTTAACATTTTCTTAAACTATGATCTCCAGGTTTGTTTTTTTTTTCATGAATTTCAGGTATGATTCTTAATCCTATGATTCTTAAGTTCTCTCCTTGATCTTTTTTCCAGGTCATTTGTTTTCTCAAATACTTTTCCCCTTGAGTCATCAATTTCCATTTAGTTCCTTCTGATTTTTAAGGAACTTGTTGCTTGGCTAAGGTTTTGTACCTCTTCCTTCAAGCGATTGATTTTTTTCTCCAATTCTCTCCCCTGCAGCTTTCATTTCTTTCTTTTTTTTTTTATCATTTGCAGTTAATTAACCATTAAAACATCTACATACACATGGAAAAATAGTAATACAAATATACTTTCATTTATTACAATGTCTTTGGTGAAACAACAGCTGAGCCTGCTTTAAGCTAACCAACACTTCTTTCATGGTTTTTGGTGCATCTTACAGCCAAAGCTTTCTGGTTGCTTCTCTATAATGTCTAGCTCTCCCTTTCTATACCTCATAGCTCATGATGTCACCATTTTGGAGAATCAAGTCAATCTGGGCCACCGTAGGGAATCACTCACGAAGGAGAAAACAGTCATTTGGGGAGGTCTGTCTGGGAGGTTTCACTGGGGTCTTGCAGCCAAAAATGGTCAAGCCTAGAGAGCTGAGGTTTCTACATTCCTCATTCAGGATCATCCAACTGCAAAATCTCTTCTAGGGCAAGCTTGACTGCATTGGATTGAGACTGTTATATTTTGTCCCAGGCCAGTTTTATATTGAATACCATCCACCACAGCACAGAAAGCAAAAGAAGGACCCATAACATTACCTGTTGCTACAGACTCCTTAAAGTGAAGCTGCACATGCTGCAATTGTGCACATTGATAGAGGAGTGACACTAGATTGATCTCTCCACATTTGTACTTCATGAGGAATTTCTTGGGACTATTCTTTGGACTAAGGACAGTATTTGGATGAGGCCAGATTATTCTGGAAAGCAGTGATTCTTTGGCTTGTCTAATCTTAGAAGCTGCATTCATCACAATGTTATCCAATTCTAATAAATATTCTGGAGGAGGATCCACTGTTGTTGAAGAAGGCTGAACTGGCACTTTCTTTTTCAACTTCTGAGCAGAGTGAGGAGCCCCAGACCTCTGGAGACCATCCTTGTTATCAGACATTTTCTTGGACCTCAGAAAGTTCTTCTCCACTGCTGCCACCACAGCCCCCGAGACCACTATGGAAGGTGGTAGGAAGGACTCATTTCTTTTATATACATTTAAAACTCATATAATTTCTTTGAAAAAATCTAATTCTTGTGACCAATCTGTTTTCTCTAGATTTTGAATTATTAGGGGTATTTTTGAAATTATTTTTCTCTTGTGAATTTATGCTTCACATATCCTTAGCATTATAAAAGTCCTAAAAACAACAACTTATTTTTGTTACTAAGGTCTTGGAAGTTGAGCTCTTGGTCTCCTCTATACTGGGGTTCAAATCAAAATGGAAGTGTTTTCTTTTGCCCCTTTGGTCTTTCTTTAGGGATTGTTCCTTCACTATAGACAACAAAGTTGTCCTCTGGTGATCTACCTTAGATGAAGCACTTTCCTTTGAATGAGAAAAGAGAAGGCTGTTTTACTAATCCCTGGTTAAATCCAAGGAGGTACTCTGATGGAAGAGATCTAATTGAAGGGAGGAGGAGAGAGATTAAAGCCCTCTTTTCCTCCATAATCTTTTTTTTTAAAAAGTAAACTGTCAATTTAAATAAAGACTTCATTTTTCTTCCCATTCCCCCAATCTACCCCATCCCCACCTCAACTTTAATTCCTAGTTTGCCCTTTCTTTTTTAACCTTAGCTCCAAGATACATCAGTTTCACTTTAGTCTTTCAGGGACTTCCTGTGGAGGATCATTTCTTTTAAATCAGCTGTCAGGTGGAGTACAGTTTTTTTTCCCCTCTTCCTTTACATTAAGGTGTCCTCTGCTTCCAACCCTTACCCCCCTTTTAGTGCTCAGGTTTTCATAAGCCAGTTTGTGTTTCCCTAAGGGGAAAATTCTGTCAGTTTCACCTTAGTCCCTGAGGGGATTTCTTCAAGCTGAGGCATTTGAGTTTTGCTTTTCTGACACTAGGGATTTCTTACCATCGAACTCTTAAACTTTCCATTTTCATCCCTAAGGGGATCTGAATTACATATGGGATTTGCCTAAGGTGTGAGTTATTTAATGGTGGGATATACCTGAGCTATATTGTTGCCTTAAACCTGGGTTTATTTCTTGTTTTTGTAATTTACTAGCTATGTGAACCTGGAAAAGTAATTTGATCTTTATCTCATGTAATTTTCTAATACGTTTCTACTAACATAAATAAGTTGCAGTCTGTGTTAGTGGAAGTTGTTCTCAAACCTGTAGTTCATATGCTGACCAAATTTCAGATATTTCATGTATTGTTGTACAAAATGTCAAAATAAGCCCAAAGTCTGAGTAGACAATAAACTCAAGGTTTTATAGACTTCAGGTCAAGTAAATTAGATCCCAATAAAATTCTAGTATTTATACAACTGAGTACCTTATATTCATCCTTATCTAATGAAAACTTTTTTTAAAAAAAAAGGTGCAAAAAAAGTGATAAAATACCAACATCAGGTGACAGCATTTTAGCTTATTCAGTTCTGTTTTTCCCCTCACACTTTGAAATTTGGTATATTAAACACTGTATGGGTGTATCACCCATCCAATTTAAGATTAATCTAGATTCCCAGTTGTAACAATGTGAGCAGTTATACCATCTTCATTGAAAGATAGTTCAGAGTGTCTCTCTTGCATTTTGTCCACTTGTCTTTTGTGAATAAACATTCCTTTTGACTTTTGCATGCAACTAATTGACAAGGTAAGCAAAACCTGTTGAAAACATCCTCCACTGGAGAAAATGTAAGAAAATTGATGCACTGTTGGTGGAGTTGTGAACTGATCCAACTCATCTAGTCATTCTGCAGAGCAATTTGGAACTATGCCCAAAGGGCTATAAAACTGTGCATATTGATCCAGCAATATCACTTTCAGGTCTGTATCCCAAAGAGAGTTTTAAAAAAGGGGAAAGGACCTATATGTACAAACATTTATAGCACCTCTTTTTGTGGTGGCAAAAAATTAGAAATTGAGGGAATGCTCATCAGTTGGGGAATGGATGAATAAGTTGTGGTATAGGAATGGAATGGAATACTATTATGCTATAGGAAATGATGAGCAGGCAGATTTCAGAAAAACCTAGAAAGACTTACATGAACTGATGTTGAGTGAAGTGAGCAGAACCAGAATAATATTGTAAACAGTGATAGCAACATTGTGTGATGATCAACTATGACTGACTTAGATCTTCTCAGAAATACAATGATCGAAGACAATTTCAAAAGATTTATGATAAAAAATGGTATCCACATCCGGAGAAAGAACTATGCAGTCTGAATGTAGACTGAAGCATAATATTTTATCTGTGTGTGTGTGTGGTTTTTCCATTTCATTTTTTCTTTCATAACATGACTAATGTGGAAATACACTTATATGATTGCACATGCATAACCTATATCAGACTGCTTGTCAGCTTGGGAAGAGGGGGATGGGAGGGAGGGAGAAAAATTTAAAACTCAAAACCTTATAAAAAATGAATGTTGAAAACTATCTTTACATAACTAAAAAAAATACTATTTACTAAAAAAAAAAAATGAATTGAGATCTTCCTCATAAAAACAAAACAAAACAAGAAACATCCCCCCAACAAAGGTCATGAGACAGAGGTATGAAATTAGCACTAATTGTTACACAAAGCCTAACATAAAAGTTTAATTTTAGTCAAATTCTTCCTTAATCATGTTTTTTTTTTCAAATCTTCTAAGAAACCAGTGAATAGAGGGTCAATTCTGGAGTAAGGGGGGGATCTGTGGTCAAAGACTTAATATATGCTGGCTGTGTGACCATGGACAAGTCACCCTCTCAATAACTCTACAAAATTCTCTGAAGACCATAAATTACAGATGTTCCCAATTTGCATTCCTGTAGCAGATTTTCCACACCAGAAATTGCCATACCAGTGCAGAGACTAAAGCAAATCCCATATTGCTTTTAAAAAGTAACTTGGAAAAAAACCCAACAACTAATCCTGTAAGACTGCAAATAGATTTGTGAATAATGGTCTCTTTGTGTAAGGAAGAGGAAAACTCAAAATAGTTATAGCAGATGTAAGTGGTATGCCTAATTAATCATGTCTATGTAATGTCTTGACTTTTTTGCTCAAATCTTTGTTCAGTTACCATGACAAAACGATATTGAGCAATCCATGCTCCATTAGAGTTATTTAGCATTATAAAGGCAACTTTGAGAAGACTTAAAATCCTTGATCAAAATGACGATGAATTATAACTCCAGAAGACTAAAGATAAAGCATGCTACCCACCTTCTGAAAATGATGGATTTGGGATGCAGAATTAAGTATGTATTTTGGGCACATGGACAACATGGGGATTGGTTTTGCTTCACTACTCAGATCTGTTACATTTTTTTTTCTTTTTTAATGGGGAGAGGTGGGAGGGAG
Organism: Bettongia penicillata ogilbyi; assembly: GCA_023548195.1. NCBI lineage: Eukaryota > Metazoa > Chordata > Mammalia > Diprotodontia > Potoroidae > Bettongia > Bettongia penicillata. The sequence goes on along the minus strand of JAJHZJ010000072.1, from coordinate 972,749 downwards.
AAAAATACTTTTGTTAATTGAAAAAATATTTTAAAACAAAATTGAAAAAATGAAAGGCAACATCAAATATAGATATCAATTATAATATTTAAGATATTGCCTTTGCGATTATTGCTGGATGTGCTTAATACGTCAATTGTTGCTTTATGATACAAATATTTGCTTAGGGAATAGTCTGCCAGATCACTGAGGAGAATACAAAGGCCACCTACCACAAAAGCAGAGCTTATTAAGTATGCAGTGCCAGACATCGTGAAAACCAGTTGTAGCAAAGAACAGCCGAGAAGAGAGAAGGCAAAAGGTCAGATTATGAAATTGAATAGAAAACATTTATTTGCCTTATTTTTAGTTAGCTACTGCCTTATAATATTTGTATCTCTTAAAGGGAAAAGTATGAAATGAACCTGTTCCCCTCTGGAACAGTTTGCTTGAGTTGCCATACTAAGCCATAAAATGGAAAGATTCAAACAAGCATGCTGCCTTGTTAGAACTGAAATCTCTTAGTGGCTTATGTTGAGTAATGTTGTTGGAATTATTTTACCTCCCCAAAGCAAAACAAGCAAATAGGATACTTCATTTTCAATAAGTTTATTATTGTAAACTTCCATCATTGCTTCATCAAGAGCACCACTTCTTTTAGGATTGCTGCAATAATCAATTTTAGAAAAATATGCAGAAGTCGCTGGTAAATAAGATTGCTCACTTGCATTTTTTAGTAAAGTCCAAGGGTCCATGACCCATTTAGAATTTCCCTTCTTTTGCTGAACAGCTCAGTTTCGACTTCTAGTAATTACTTTTTTCCCTTTCCTCAACCTGTTCTCCTTATCAAGACGGCTTTATCTGATTTATAAACTTCCAATATTCTTTCCAGCTCCAAGGTAAGCCTTCCTCTCCAGGGCTGAAGCACCACAAAGGCTTACTGGCGGGCACTAACCAATCACGTACACAGTACGTTCACTCTCCTCTCTTCTGTAGGCAACAGCCCACTGAACACCATTCCAAGCAGCTCAATTCTGGATTTCTCCTCCTAATCTACAGAATCAGCCATGGGTGGGTTGGTTAGCCCAGGTGTGTAGCACCAAGTTGATAAGACAACAAAGGTTTTAAGGCTCCTCCCAGTACCTTGGGCTATCATACTCATTCAGGCAGAGTGATAGTGGGTACCCAGTCATTTACATTTCGGCTCTCCTCACAGAACAAGTTTAGTTTTTCCAAAGCTGGATCTTTCCAGGAATTCTCATTGGGATTCTGCAATGAAGAGGAAAGGGAAAATATTCAAGCACTTTACAATAGAGAAAACATCAACACATGTATTTCTGATGTTAGATAAGGAAGAAGTGATCAGGATCAAAAGATACTTACTGTGATTAAGATGCAGTGCAAGTCTTGGGGTTCCCCAGAATCCTCATTAGCACCTACAATTTCTGCCAGCTTCTGGATATTGTTGACTCGAACAATATCGATGTCATTTTCACAACAGAAAGCCTGGATAAGAGTGAAGTGAATTTGCAGAGCAATGTCCCCTTCGTCTTCCTCATCTGCACCCAGGACACAAAAAGTCACGTTATCTGGATCGCTGTATGAAGGGAGAAAGTAAAGTTACATGAGAAAGAAAGTTAGATCCTGGATGTCAAAACAAGGAATACAACATTACTTTGAAATTACAATTTAGGATGTGTTTTGGGGGGCTGTCCTCTGCCTCTATGTCTGCATGTTCCTTGGGTGGTCCAGCAATGATCACCACTTCCCATTTTAGTCAAAAAACAAGCTGTTCCTGAGGCCATTTGATAGGATACTCACACATTCATGACTTTAGCAGACTCATATACGCCTGCAGTAAGGCAGCCTTGGCGTTGGGCAGACAGCAGTAGTTCGTTCAATGCTTTCCCGGCATTCTGCATCCTACAAGGACAGAACAAGAGGGCATGTAGGTGAGAGAAAGACCTTAAGGGGGAGGGAGGGGAGAAATGTCGTTACGGGCTCTCGGGTAGGTGCTGTGAACATAGGTAAGAGAAGTACACGTTCTCGAATACCTTCCCAGCCACTACAAAGGATACTTCCTACAGCCTTTCCACAGGAGGGGACCCCAACTGCCCCACAGCCTCCACAAACCCAACCTGCCCCCCTTCTCTTTTCTCCTACATAGCAGTAGCTACAAACCCCACCAAAAACTCAATTTGCTAAAAAGGCGAAATAATCAAACAGCTAAGTTTCTGGCGTCCCTGCGGAGACAGTGAAAGGAAGGCACTTTGAAAGGTCAGGCGGAATAGGGAGCTGTCCTGCCCTGCAGAGGTTCGCGTGCTCCAGCTCTGACTCTCCAAAAGTGCTCCCGGGCTCTCCTGGAGCTTGCTTTGGCTGCAGCCTACTTCAAGGACTTCCTTTCCCTCTGCTGATTGATAATTACCTATTGGTGCTTTCGGTAACCATCTCCTGGCTGTGGATTTCTTCCAGAGTCATGATTCAGGGAGAAGGAAAGAAAAAGTTATCTACAAAGAAGACAAGACGCTTCTGACTGCTAACTCAATGGAGAAGATCCTAGCAGACACAGCAACCTTTGGTAACCAAGTAAAATGCTAGAGGAGGCTCCTCTGGAGCCTCTTTATGTTCTTTCTGACTGCTGAGAAGACAGCTGGTGGAGTTCCTTCCGCTGATTGGCTGAGGCAGGGGAGCATTATGATGGTAATAAGGCTGTAGGCTGGCCGACTCGTGCCAGAAGGCCACGTGTGGGGGGTGGGGGGGGGGCGGTGTTTGGGAGTGGAGGGGGGTGAGGGATTACAATGCCTCAAATCTGCCGCTTTTGTTATGCTGTTACCAGGCAGACTGGAGTCTGTAAATTTAATCTCTCTCTCTTACATTCTAAAAAGGAAAGAAAAGTTGGTTTGGCTAATGAAATTGTTGATTATAAAAAAAAAAATAATTAGATCCTTGCAAAAATTCTTCGACAGATCTTAACCTTTCAAGAGTTTTTCACTTCATAGGGAAACAATAGTAAAATAAAACTTGAAATGCTGCTTCTAGTTGGCAGAAATTGAACAAAATCTATTTGCTAACACCCAATTCTTAAAGGATTGAAATTGGCATTTGCGATGCATGTTTAGAAGTATAAATAGGGATCGAGGCTGAAATGAAAACTTGACCAAAATCCGCACAAGCCCTGAATAAATAATGAGTCTTAGTGGAGCAGATTGTGGATGGCACACGCTGCTCGTTTGCATTTCTATTGAAAGCACACAATAGTGGAGGTCTGGCGTGTGGCAGTTTGGAGTTTAGACAATTGATTCTTTTTCTTCATAGCAACACTGTCCACCTGCCACTAGGGTGGGGATTTGCTGATGGGTTGTGGGGTGGGGGTGGCGCAGGATGGGACAATTGAATTTCTCTTTTCTTTCATCCAATCTGTTATTGCAGTTGAATGTCTGCACTTGCACACGTTTCCAAAGTGCAATTGGATTGGGGTGCCCTAGGCGCAGACGACGGTCTCCTAGGTTAAAGACTGTGTGTTCTTTGTTTTAACTTTCATACACGCTTTCAACAATAGGGTTCGCAAGCAATTTGGGCAAAAGTCCAACTCCTGCTCGCAAACTAGAATGATAAACTACGTTTGATTGGCTTTAGGGTTTTAGAGCATTCATTTCATTCATGCAGTTAAACACCATACGTTAAAGGGGAAACGATAAAATTAGCTAAAGGATCTGAATTCTCTTTTAGCTGATCTACACTCAAGACATACATTTGAAAAGGGAAACTTCTGCTTCAGACCCTAAACCTGGTAGTTTGTGAAGTTGAGGGCCCTGTGGGAAGCCCTTTAGGGTGCACAACGACATAAAGGCTGTAAACTATCTAGATTCAGGATTTTCTATATTTCTCCTATTGAGAAACCTTAATCATTCTGGTAGATGAATTTTAAGGAAGGCAGGTGTTTGCTGAGCCCCAGATGCCCTCTTAGAAGGTAGATAAATCCCAGAAGTTAAAAGGTGTTTTCTAATTTCGCACAGCTACATATTCTATCCATTTTTTTTTCAGTAATAGCATCGAAAGACTGAAGTTGGAATAAACTTTTGCAATAGTATTGTAATATACTTTTTTGTATGTTAAAGAACATACTAGTGCATGTTATAACCTTTTTTTCAGAAGAGGTGGTTGCAGGTTTGTGAGTAATTAACTATGCCCTGCTGAAATGAGTATTGACAGTGAATTTAAAAGGACTGAAAATTTGATTTGATGACTACTCCCTGGGAACTCTTTAAAAAGTCACTTCCTTTCTCAACTACCTGTAAAATGGGGGAAATAATATTTGCTGGGAGGTTCAAAAGCTATGCAGAAGCTGGAAAATACTAGACAACTTGCATTACAATAATGCTATTAAGCCATGGTGTTTGTTAAATGCCCAAAACATCAAATGGAATATCTGTTAAACATTGACTGCATAGGAACGATTTAAATCAGAAAAAAAAATAACTCTGGTCAAGGTAGGTATCTACTGGATCCATGGGTAGGAATTATTAAGGTGAAGAAAATAAATATTAGAGACAGAGGTTTCTACACATTTGTCAGCTTTCACAATAAGGAAATTTATGGATTCCATCTATTAATTTGATAATATATGTCAAGTATTCAATTTGTAAAATATTGAACTTTTTGTGGTTCATGAATTTCAGATCACAAAGAAAATTAATTTTAATCTACAACAGAAGTCTCTTTTAATTTTATGCAAAAAAAATTAAAATGAAAGCACTTACCTTAATTATAGAGGAATAAATTACTTTAAATCATTTTATCTGCAGACAAGAATCACTTTTTTGCACAGGCCAATAAGTTAAATTCTAATTGTAAGTAATTATGACTCCCTTTTCTTCCCTCTTCCTCTTTAGTTCTAGCCCTTTCCAGGAAATGCAGCAGCCATTCATGGGCCTGATCTCAGTGCTGGTTGACCCAGAAGCTTTGACTTGTTCTTTTTCCCACCTGGACCAATTCACACCTCTTTAGGCTGCCTTGTGGTTCCCTGTACCACCTTTTTCCAGCCCCAGCTACTCATCATATTTAGGTACCAGATTTAGAACAGACATCCAATCTACTTTTTAGCCCCACAGCAATTCAGAACTCCTACCTCAGGTGAGCAATCTCAGTCTCTCCTCAGTAGTAGGAACCCTGACTGTGTACCACTTCACCTAAGCAATTCTGAAACTTTTATAATTTTTTTTTCCTGGTCACATAAGGGATATTAAACTGTTCAGTTTATTTCCTACATATGTTATTTTTGCTGCGACCAGCAGTAATTAACACTAGACAGATTAAAGTAGTAGGAACTGAAAGATTCTGTAATCTAATAAATGAAAATTAAAATTGGGAAAAAGATAAAGCCCCATTCACATTGCCTCCACTGTGATTGTTAATATATAAGTTGCCCTGGTTCTGCCCCATTCATTCTTCATTATGTCATACAAGTCTTGGCAAGTTTCTCTGTAACAATCCTTTATTTTGTCATTTCTTGTGGCATAACAATATTCCATCATATCCACATATACTATGATTTGTTTAATCATTCCTCAGTTGGTGAGTGCTCCTTTGTTTCCAGCCCTTTGCTGCAAATAAAAGAGCTGCTATAAATATTTTTGGTTCTTCTCCCTTTTTGTAATATCTTTGGGATATATGCCTAGTAGAGGCATCACTGAGTCATTGACTTTTAGGTCATAGTTCCAAATTGCTTTGCAGAACTCACAGCAACACTAAAAGTGCCTTCTCAACAATTTCATTTTCCTTTTAATATCATCTTTGCCAATCTTATGGGCAAAAATTTTGAGTTGTTCTAATATGCATTTCTCCTGTCATTAATGATTTGGAGCATTTTTTTCACAAGATTGTTGATGGCTTGGATTTCTTTCTTTTAGAACTGCTGTTTATATCCTTTAGCCATTTCTCTATTGAGGAATAGCTCTTCTTATATATCTTGGATACAAGACCTTCATTAGAGAAGGCAGCTGCAAAGATTATTTTTCCCTAGTTAACTATTTCCCTTAAAATTTTAGCTACTGTATTTATATTGTTTGTGTAAAAATATTTCAATTTGTTTTGCATTAGTTATTGTCCTGGGGTGATCTCTTGTTTGGTAATGAAATCTTTGCAAAATTGCAAAAGATATGTCCTTCCTTGCTCCTCTAATCTGTTTCTTATGTCACTATATATACATATATATATATATATATATATACACACACACACACACACACAGACACACACACATGTATATGTACATAAGTTTATCTTCTTAAAGTTTATTGTATATTTATTATGAAATGTTGATATGTCTCATTTTTGACAAGCTGTTTTCTAGTTTTCAGAGGACTTTTTACTGAATAATGAGTCTTTACATCAGTCATTGTCAAATATTGTGCTACTATGTACATTTGCTTGTGCACCTAGTCTGAAGGGAAAGGAAAAACACTTTACAAATATCTCCCTTAATCCTCACAGCAGCTCTGTGTTCTAAGTCTTATTATTAATTCTACCTTGCAGTTGAGGAAACTGAAGCAAACCTATCCATATGATTTGTCCAGGGTCACACAGCTAGTAAATGTTTGAGGTCAGATTTGAATTCAGGTCTTCTTTATTTTAAAAGGCCTAGGGCTTTATCCACTGTGACTCACTGCTCTGTTTTTTCTACTTTTTAACTAGTACATCATAGTTCTGATGATTTCTACTTTGTAATGTAGTTTGAGATCTAATACTGGTAGGATTCCTTCCCACTTTTAAAAATGAGTTTCCTTGAGATTTTGATCATTATTTTTCCTTCAGATGAACTTTATTACATTTTTTCTAGTTCCATAAAACAAGCCTTTGGAAGTTTGATTGTCAAGACTTTGAATAGATAAATTAATTTATGTAGTTTTTATTATATAGACATGGCTCAATCATCAGTAATTAATATCCCTCCATTTATTTAGGTTCATCTTTATTTCAGCAAAGTATTTACTTAGTTTTTGTGTGTATTTCAGTTGGTAATAATTTTGAACATTATTTAATTATTTTGAAAGGAATTTTTATTTCCTTTTCTTTGGACCTAGTTTCTTGAAAATCTCTAAAAGTAGTGATGCCTTGTGTTGATTCATTCTATATCTTGTTACTTTGCTAAAGTATTGCTTCAAATAATTTCTTCTTTAAAATTCTCTATGGAGACTATCATATAATAGGCAAAAAAGGATAATGTTTTTCTTCTCCTTCTACACTTGTTCTTTTAATTATTTTATTGCTAACAATATTAAATAATAGTTGTGTTAATAGACATCCTTGCTTTGTTTCTAATTTAAAGTCCTCTAGTGTATCTCCACTATGTATCATGTTGATGAAGTTTGGGGTGCTGGGAACCTCAAGAATGCCAACGTGATGATGCCTGGAATGAATTCACATGATAAAATTGTCTCTTAGCCAAATGGCAAAGTTTAATCTAATGTGTAACAAAGCAGACACTCCATCCATGTGGTTTTTGATTTTAGATAGATAATATTTGTCATCATTAAAAAAATTTTATGCTTCTATTGTTTTTAATAGAAATGTGTATTGTGTTTTGTCAGAAGCTTTTTTTCTACATCTATTAATATAATCAAATTAGTTTGGTTATTTTTTTTACTTGTAAAACCTAATGTTTATAGTTATCTTTATATTGTATAGAAAATGTGTTCTTTACTAATAATGCAGCCTAGTCATAAGGTTCAATTTTTTGATGTATTGGTTTCACTGTTCCATAGTATTTTACTTAAATTTTTTTCTGTATCAACATACGTTAGTGATAATGGTTTACAGATTTTTTTCCTCTGATTTGTTTCTTCTTGGTTTAGTCATGAGGACCATGTTTGTATATAGTAAAAATTTGATAGGATCCCTTCTGTTCCGGAGGATGCTTTTCCTCAATGAGTACTTGACTCAGTCTCTCTATTGAAGTCCTGCCTTCATAGTCAAGCACCTCAATATATGTATTTACACTCCCTTAAATACTCTTATGTGAAATTTACTTAATTTCACATGACCTACTCTTCCATTTCATGTCAGTTATTACACAAAGATTGTCATACTATTGATCTTGTTATTATCCACAAATGTACTATTTCTATGTACATTAACTCTGAAATTTCCTTATCTGATCACAATTTATTTTCATTTCATCTTTCCCTGTGACTTGCAACCCCAAATCCTGTTCTTCAGATGCATTGTGACCTTGAATCTTTCAATCCCTCAGTTCTCAAGGCCATAACCCCTGTCCTAGCCACATTCCTTTTCCTTCCCCTTCTTATCCCTTGGTGGATCAGTTCAACTCTACATTGTCCTCGAGACTTTTCCTCCCTATTATTTTGCTTATCCTACCGTGACAAGCCTCAGTCTTGGATTACTCCCACCATCTGTTGCTTTCATTCCTTCTCATATGTGGATGAACAAAGCTGGAAAAAAAACCATGAAACTGTGCTAACTGGGTACAATACAAATTTATGTTAACCTCAGCTAGGACCTCAATTTGGCAAAGCAGTCTTTTTATACAAACCTAATTAACTCAGTATCTCACTTATCACCTTGTCTATTTCATACCTTTTTATCCCTCCTCAAAACTCCCATAGTTCCTCCCTCTCCCACACCTGTCATCTAAGAACCTTGCCTCATATTTTGCTGAAAAAATTGAAACCATTTGCCAAGTTAAGGTAAAAATCCACCCATTACAGCCCAAGTTGGATACATGGACAGAGTTCAAGATTTGGTTGGAGAAAGAAATGATAGGATGAGGAAAATGATTGGAGTTCAAGGAGCTTAGTTTGGAAATGGTACCTACATAATAATGTGAAGGTCTAGTGGTAGGCAAGATATGGTAAAAGCTCACCATTTACCCAAGGTAAATCCAGTGTTCAAATTTCTGGTGGAAAGGGGATGAGGAGAATCAGGACAATAGCTGGGTTGCTTTATTGAGTTATTATGAAGGGGCCTCCAAAGATTACACTCAATTGATTTGAGTTCAGTGTTGAGTTTGTCAACCATAGTTTTTTTAAAGATAAATTTTATTTTAATATTTAAATCATAGCAAAATGAACAGAATCATAGTTTGTTTTTTTAAGACTGAGAGGCATTCCATTGTATTTCAATGTAGATGTTCCATGATAAGATTAAGAGAGTTAAATTTTATTAAAGGTGTTAAGTTATAAACCTTATAAAGCATATTATGGTCTGACTTTTTAAGAAAATGAGTTTTTAATAGCATCTTCTGTTTCTTATGCTGTCACAGTTGATCCATCTCCCCCACCCATGATTTCCCTCTCAGAGAGCAAACCTAAGAAATAGTATTTTTTAAAAACAACAAAAAAATCAGCACAAAAATTTATATAATGAAAAAGTCCAAAACTGTATGAAGTAGGCTACAACTAAGAATGTCCCATCTTCAAGCAGGTAGGAATTGAGAGTTTCTACCTGTCTCTTAGTCATCATGCCTAATTTTTATTATTTTGTTACCGTCACTTTCGAATTTTTGGTATGTGGTTTTTTCCCCAATTTTTATTGTAGTTAAGTATGTGGTTTCTTGACTCTGCATCAGTTCATGTACATCTTTTTATGCTTTTCTATATTAATCACATTCATCATGTCCTATAGCACAGTAATATTCCATCATATTTGTCTATCACATTTTGTTTCACCATTCCCCAATTGATGGGTATCTATTTTGTTTCCAATTCTTTTTGATCAAAGTAAAGGTACTACTATAAATATTTTTGTAAATATAAGGACTTTCTTCTTATGAAAAGCTTCCTTAGGGTATAAACCTAGTAAAGGAGTGTCTGGACCAAAGGTTTGCTTTCCAAAATAATTGTACAATGTCATCACTCTATCAACAATGTATTAATTTGCCTATCATTCTACAATCTCACCAATATTGTGTATTGTCATGTTTTTAGTCATTTTTTTTTTTGGCAAATTGCAGGTTGTAAAGTAAAACTTCAGTTATTTAATGATATGTATTTCTCTTTTTGCTCATGATTTTAAGTTTTCTTTCATGTGATTGTGAATACCTTACAAATCTTTTGAAAATACCATATACTTTGACTACTTATCTACCGGGGATATGGTATGTGTTTAAAAGATAAAATATTGTTACTATTATTTATACATTTACTTCAAGAAATTTCATTCTAAAAGGCACACTACATCACAAGCATTACAAGACAGGTGAGATATGGTAGAAGCCTTCAAGTATTTATTTATTTATTTATCTATCCATCTATTTATTTATTTATCCATTTATCTATCCATCTATCCATCTATTTATTTATTTATTCATTCATCCATTTATTTATTTGTTTGTTTGTTTTTTGATAAAAATTTATTTATTTAACTTTTTACATTCACTTTCACAAAATTTTGGGTTCCAAATTTTCTCCTCTTTTATCCCCTCCCTCCACCCCAATACACCGAGCAATCTAATTTTCCCTATCACCAATCTGCCCTCTCTTCTGTCATCCCTCCCTTCTCTTGTCCTCATCTTTTCTTTTGTCCTGTAGGGCCACATGACTTTCTATTCCCCATTAACTGTATGTCTTATTTCCTAGTAGCAACAACAATACTAAACAGTTGTTCCTAAAACTTTGAGTTCCAAATTCTTCCCATCCCTCCCTCCCCACCCATTCCCTTTGGGAAGGCAGGCAATTCAATATAGGCCCTATCTGTGTAGTTTTGCAAATGACCTCCATAATAGTCCTGTTGTGTAAGGCTAACTTAGTTACCCTCCATCCTATCCTGCCCCTCATTCTTTCTATTCTGTCTTTTGATCCTGTCCCTCCCCAAGTGTTGACTTCAAATTGCTCCCTCCTCCCATTGCCCTCCCTTCCATCATCCCCGCCCCCCTTGCTTGTCTCCTTCTCCCCCACTTTCCTGTACTGTAAGATAGGTTTTCATACCAAAATGAGTGTGCATTTTATTGCTTCCTTCAAATGTGCTGAGGGTAAACTTCCTGTTTTTTTTCTCAGCTCTCCTCTTTTTCCCTCCACTAAAAAGTCTCCTGCTTGCCTCTTATGAGATGTAATTTACCCCATTCCATTTCACCCTCTTTCCTCCCCTACCTTTCTCTCTCTCACCATTTACCTTAATTTCTTTTAAGATATGGTCCCATCCTATTCAATTCACTCTGAGCTCTCTGTCTCTGTATGTGCATGCATGTGTGTATGTGTGTGTGCACACGTGTACATGTGTGTGTGTGTCTGTGTGTGTGTGATCCCACCAACTACCCAGATACTGAAAAGTTTTAAGAGTTACAAATATTGTCTTTCCATGTAGGAATGTAAACAGTTCACTTTTGGTAAGTCCCTTATGACTTCTCTTTGCTGTTTACTTTTTCATGCTTCTTCTCATTCTTGTGTTTAAAAGTCAAATTTTCTTTTCAGCTCTGGTCTTTTCATCAAGAATGCTTGAAAGTTCTCTATTTCATTGAAAGACAATATTTTCCCCTGAAGTATTATACAGTTTTGCTGGGTAGGTGATTCTTGGTTTGAGTCCTAGTTCCTTTGACTTCTGGAATATTCTATTCCTCGCCCTTCAATCCCTTAATGTAGAGGCTGCTAGATCTTGTGTTATCCTGATTGTATTTCTACAATACTGGAACTGTTTCTTTCTAGCTGTTTGCAATATTTGCTCCTTGAGCTGGGAGTTCTGGAATTTGGCCACAATGTTCCTAGGAGTTTCTCTTTTTGGATCTCTTTCAGGTGGTGATCGATGGATTCTTTCAATGTTTATTTTGCCCTCTGGTTGTAGAATGTCAGGGCAGTTTTCCTTGATAATTTCATGGAAGATGATGTCTAGGCTCTTTTTTTGATCATGACTTTCAGGTAGTCCCATAATTTTTAAATTGTCTCTCCTGGATCTATTTTCCAGGTTAGTTGTTTTTCCCATGAGATATTTCACATTCTCTTCCATTTTTTCATTGTTTTGGTTTTGTTTTGTGATTTCTTGGTTTCTCATAAAGTCATTAGCCTCCATCTGTTCCATTCTAATTTTGAGAGAACTATTCTCTTCAGTGAGCTTTTGAACCTCTTTTTCCATTTGGCTAATTCTGCTTTTGAAAGCATTCTTCTCCTCATTGGCTTTTGGAACCTCTTTTGCCAGTTGAGTGAGCCTATTTTTCAAGGTGTTATTTTCTTAAGCATTTTCTTGGGTCTCCTTTACCAAGGTATTGACCCGTTTTTCATACTTTTCTTGCATCTCTCTCATTTCTCTTCCGAGTTTTTCCTCCACCTGTCTAACTTGCTTTTCAAAATCCTTTTTGAGCTCTTCCATGGCCTGAGCCCACCCGACATCCCCCTGGGATGTCTGGGATATAGAGGCCCCGCCCTCCACATCTTTCCCTGATGGTAAGAATAGTTCCTCATCATCAGAATTGAAAGGTGGAAACATTGGCACCTGCTCAGAGAAGCTCTCTATAGTCTTATTTTTCTTCCCTTTTCTAGGCATTTTCCTAGCCAATTACTTGACTTCTGAAATTCCTGTCCACCCCTGCCTAGATCCGCCCAGCTAGTGCTTGGGGTCTGAGATTCAAATGAGCTTTCCGCAGCAGCTGTGGCTGCTATTCAATGTGAACTTAAGTTCTGGTGTTCAGATGGGGGCAGGGCCACCTCCCAGGCTCAGCTCCCTCAGGGTCTTTATGCAGAGACCTGAACTTCTTCTTGCTGGTCAGGGAGTCCCAGGCCACCGCTGCTGCCTCTGCTGCTTCCTGCCCCTGCCTCTGCCTCCACCACTTCCTCCCAAGGGGGCCCGAGTCATGGAGACACCCTGCTCCCCTGTTGGCCAGCCTAGACGTCTCTCTCACTAACCTGTAGTGTCTGTGGGCAGAGGGACCTTTCCGGCCGCCGGAGGTTCCATCCCTGAAGCCTGCTCAGATCAGCTTCTCTGGGGCCACGGACAGGGCAGCGCTGGGGTGGGGTCCGCTTTCTGGGACGCGACGGACCCTGGGGACGGCTCTCCAGGGCTCTCTGGAATAGAAATCTCTTTCACTGTGTTTCTACAAGGCCTGCAGTGATCCAGAACTTGTGGGGAGCTCTTCTTACATTTAATCCATGGGCTGTGGATTAGGAGCTAGCGTACGTGAGTCTTTCTACTCCGCCATTGACTCCACCCGCCTTCAAGTATTTAAAAAGCTGTCATGAAAGAGGGATCATACTTTCTCTGCACAGCCCCAGAGGTTAGAACTGGTAGCAATGATTATATGTCGCAGAAAGATTTCTTCTTGTTGTTAAGTAAAACCTTCATGAAGATTGTTACTATCCAAAAATGGAATAAGTACTAAATCAAGAGTTAGTAAAATTCATTTCACTACAAAACTTAAGGAAAAACTGGATGGCAATTTTTTTTAATGTTTATTTATGTACTTTTAGGTTTCAGCATTCTTTTCCACAAAATTTTGAATTCCAAATTTTCTCCCCATCTCTCCCCTCCCTCACCCCAAAACACCATGCATTCTGATTACCCCTTCCCCAAATCTTCCCTCCCTTCTATCACACACTTCCCTTCCCTTCTCTTATCCCCATCTTATCTCTTTCCTTGTAGGGCAACATAGAATTCTATACCCCATTACCTGTATTTCTTATTTCCTCGTTGGATACAAGAACAATCCTCAACATTGGTTCCGAAAACTTTGAGTTCCAACTCCACAAAGGGTTAGTGTCCCAATTTTTCCATGTACTTTCCAGCATTTGTAATTTTCCTTTTCTATGTTATCCAATTTGATAGGCTTGAAGTGGTACCTCAGAGCTGTTTTCATTTGCATTTCTATAATGAGTACTGATTTAGAGCATTTTTAATGTAACTATTGATAGCTTTGATTTCTTTCTCTGAAAACCACATATTCATATCCTCTCCTAAAAATACTTGTTTCAAAGGACAGAGCCAAAATGGGGGAGAAAAGCAGAGATGTGCTTAAGCTGACCTCCAAACCCCACCAAATTCCTATAAAAATGACTCTAAACAAATTCTGTTGCTGCAAAACTCACAGAATGATGATATGAAGCAAATCTCCAGCCAAAGCAACCCAAAGGGTCTATGGGAAGCACATGTCATGCCAGGTTTGGAGCAGAGCAGTCCAGCATAGGCCACACCAGCATAGACTGAGCCTGAGAAGAGTTTTGGGAGACTGAATCACTAGCAGTTGTGGTGATTTCCAGACTTCTTGATCCCCAAACTCTGAGGATAACTTGGAAGGTCAATGAAAAAAAAAAAAAACTTGTTACACCTACATGAGAGAGTAGCACCTGCGGGCCCCAGCTCCAAGGCAGCAGAAGGGGCAGCAAAGCCTAGGCCAGTCACAGTGAAGCAGTGTCAGCAGCTGTTTCTGTATTGTGTGTGTGTGTGTGTATGTGTGAGAGGGGAGATTGAGTGACTATCAGTATGCCCCCATCCCCAATTGAAGCAGAGAATTACCTTGACAAAGATCTCAAAAGTCAAATAATAGGTCAAGACTACAGAATCTTATATGGTGACAAGGAAAATCAAAATATACAACCAGAAGAAGACAACAAAGCCAAAGCTTCTATCTACAAAACCTTCAAGAAAAATATGAATTGGTTTCAGGTCATGGAAGAGCTCAAACAAGATCTTGAAAATCAAGTAATAGAAGCAGAGCAAAAGTTGATAAAAGAAATGGGAATGATGCAAGAAAATCATGAAAAATGACTCAACTGGTTGCTAAAGGGGATGAAAAAAATGCTGAAGAAAATAATACTTTAAACATAGTGGGAAAAGATACCCCCCCCCAAAAAAAAAAACAATGAAAAGAAGAATGCCATAAAAGGAGAATTGGTCAAATGGAAAAGGAAGTCCAAAAGCTTACTGATGAAAATAATTCCTATTTGAAAGGAGTAGATGAAAAAATCTAGATATTATAAAACAGAACCAAAGGAACGAAAAAGTAGAAGACAATGTGATATATCTTAGTGGAAAACAACAGACCTAGAAAATAGATCCAGGAGAGGCAATTTAAAAATAATTGGTCTACTTAAAAGCCATGATAGAAAAAGGAGCCTAGACATCATCTTTCAAAAATTATAAAGGAAAATTGCCCTGATATTCTAGAAGCAGAGGACAAACTATTGGAAGAATTCACCAATTGCCTCCTGAAAGAGATCTCAAAAGGAAAACTTCTAGGAATATTGTAGCCAAATTTCAGAGTTCCCAGGTCAAGGAAGAAAATATTGCAAGCACTAAGAAAGAAACAATTTGAGTACTGTGGAAACACAATCAGGATAACACAAGAACTAACAGCTTCTACATTAAGGTATTGGAGGGCTTAGAATACATTATTCCAGAAATGAGAGGAGCTAGGATTAAAACCAAGAATCACATATCCACCAAAAATGAGTATGATCTTTCAGGGGAAAAAAAAAATCATCATTCAATGACATAGAGGACTTTTAATATTCTTGATGAAAAGGCCAGAACTGAATAAAAAAAAAATGACTTTCAAATATAAGAATCAAGAGAAGCATGAAAAGATAAACAGGAAATAGAAATCACAAGAGACTTACTAAAGTTGAACTGTTTACTTTCCTACAATATTTGTAACCCTTGAGAATTTTCTCAATATTAGGGTAGTTGTCTGTATATGTAGATAGACGGCACGGGATAAGTTGAATATGAAAGGGTATCTAAACAAATAAAATTTAGGGATAAGATATATTGGGAGAAGAACAAAAGGAGAAATAGCTTGCAGCAAATTATCTCTCACATAAAAATGGCAAGGAAAAGCTTTTACAATATAGGAGAAGAGGCGGGGAGATGGAAAGAGTGAACTTTACTCTCTTCATATTTGAATTAAGGAGGGAATAACATGCACATTCAATTCGATACGGAAATCTATCTTATCCGACAGGAAAGCAGGGAGGAAGGGGCTAATTGGGGTCGGGGTTGGGGGTGGATGATAGAAGAGAAGGCAAATGGGAGGAGGATATAATTAGAAATAAACACTTTTGAGAGAATAGAGTAAATGAGGGGCAGGATAGGATGGAGGGAAATATAGTTAGTCTTTCATAACATGACTGTTACGAAAGTGTTTCGCATAACTACATACATATAAACTATATATATTTGCTTGCCTTCTCAGTGGGGGTGGGTAGGATGGGAGGAAGGGGGAGAAGTTGGAACTCAAAGTTACAAAAATAAATGTTAAAAATTGTTTTTATATGCCACTGGGAAATAAGAAATACAGGTAATGGGGTATAGAAATCTATCTTGCCCAACAAGAAAATAAAGCAAGGGGATAATAGAAGGGGAGTGTATGATAAAAGCGAGGGCAGATTACAGGAAGGAGTAATCAGAATGCATGCTGTCTTTGGGGGAGAGGAGGGGAGAGATGGGGAGAAAATTAATAGAAGACAAAATAAAATTTAAGAAAAGAATTCTCGCTTAAGACATCACTTTCCCACATGCCAGGAAATGAATTTGCAAAACCATTTATCGTTTCTCTTTCTAGGAGCAATTTATCTGAATAAATTGAATTATAATCATCTGAATTATATTTTTGGTTGTGTTAATCATAATTATTTCATTTATATGCTTTGTTCTGCAATGAAGTGTCTGAAATGTAAAATAAAATGAACACTCAGATGTACCTCCTTTTAATGTGTGTGTTAACTCAAGTATATATTATGGTATAAGGATAAAAGAGAACAAAAATATATTCTTTTTGGAAAGAATGAAATAATGAAATATTTCATTAGACATTTCTAAATTACATGTAATATTGATATCCTAGGACCATTTATCAACCTGGAAATGACTCATTTTTATATATTTGTCTTACTTTCCTATAAATTTGAGAAATGAAGCCTTTATCAGAGAAACTTGCTACAACCCCACCCCCCCCCTGTAGTTTCCTCTTTTCCTTCTAATTATGGCTACATTACTTTTGTTTGGGCAAAAGCTTTTTAATTTCATGTCATCAAAATCATCCATTTCACTCCCTGCAATCTCTATCTTATTTGGAAAATAAACTCTTTCATTGTCTGAAAATCTACTCCCCTAATTTACTTATGACATCATCTTTTATGTCTAAATCATTTATCCATTTATATATTATCTTGGTATATTATGTGAGATGTTGATCTATGCCTAGTTTCTACTAAACTGCTTTCCAGTTTTCCTAGCAATTTTTGTCAAATATTTAGTTTTTACCCCAAAAGCTTGAATCTATGGATTTATGAAACACTGAATTATTACAGTTATTTAATACTATTTTTGCCTAGCTCATTTATTCTTCTGATCCACTACTTTTTTTTTTTTTTTTAGCTTGTATTAGGTTGTTTTGAAGATTAGTGTTCTATGATATAATTTGAAATCTGGAACTCCTAGACTGCTTTACTTAACTCCTCCTCATTCCTTTTATATTCTTAACCTTTTTTTCTTCCAGATGAATTTTGTTGCTATTTTTTCTAATTCCGTAAAATCATTCCCTGGTAGTTTGATTGGGAGAACACTGAATAGTGAATTAACTTAGGTAAAACTGCCATTTTTAGTATATTAGCTCAGTCTACCCATGAGCAATTAATATTTCTTCAATTATTTATACTTTGTGTGAAAATTGCCTTGAATTGTATTCATCTAGTTCCTGGATTTGTCTTGGCAGGTGGGCTACTAAGTATTTTATATTGTCTGCAATCTCACTTTTATTTCTTCCTGCTAGGTATTCTTGGTTATATATAGAAATGCTTATGATTTATGTGGGCTTTTTATATGCTGCAAATTTATTGAAACTCTTGTTTCAAATAGTTTTTTTAGCAGATTCTCTAGAATTTTCTATGTATATCATCATTTCATCAACAAACAGTGATTGTTTTGCTTCTTTATTGCCTATTTTTTTCCTTCAATTTCTTTTTCTTGTCTTATTCCTATAGCTAGCATTTTCAATGTGAAGCATAGTGATAATAACGAATATCCTTGCTTTACTTCTGATATTATCATTAAGACTTCTTTTTATCCTCAGTACAATAATGCTTGCTCTTGATTTGAGACAGATACTCATTATTTTAAGAAAAGTTCCATTTAATTCCTTTACTTTCTACTTTTTTTAATAGAAATAAATATTGGAGTTTGTCAAAAGTTTTTTCTCTATCTATTAATAGAATCTGATTTTTGTTGTTATTGCTATGATCAATTATGGTGGTAGTTTTCCTGGTATTGAAGCAACCCTGCATTTCTGGTATAAATTTCATCTTATTATTATGTATGTTTTTGTAATATATTGCTAGTATTTTATTTTAAATGTTTGCATCAATATTCATTAAGGAAATTGGTCTGTAGTTTTCTGTTTTTTCTCTCTCTGGTTTAGATTTAAAAAAAAATATCAGTGTCATAAAAGGAATTTGGTGAGACTCATTTACCTATCTTTTAAAAAAAATTAATGTTGTATTGGAATTAATTGTTTCTTAAATGTTTGGTAAGATTCACTTGTGAATCTATGTGGTTCTTATGGTGATTTTTGCTGAGGGATTTCATTGATGATTTCTTCAATTACTTTTTCTAAGATAAGATTAAGTATTCTATTTCCTCTTCCAACAATTTTGTCAGTTTATATTTCTGTAAATATTTATCCATTTCACTTAGATTATCAGCTTTAATAAATGTAATTGGGCAAAATAATTCATAATAACTGCTTTAATTTCACCTTCACTGATGGTACATTTACCCTTTTTCATTTTTGATACTAATAATTTGGTTTTCTTTCTTACTTAAAAAATAAAACCAGGTTCTAGCTTTTTTTTATTTCAATGAACTTTTCACTTTCAATTTTACTGATCCCTCCTTTGCTTTTCAGGAGTTACATTTTGGCATTTAATTAAGGATTTTTAATTTGTTCTTATCCAAATTTTTTATTTGCATGCCCAATGCATTGATCTGTCCTTTCTTACTTTTATTGATGTATACATTTATAGAGACAGATTGTCTTCTAAGTGCTGCCTTGGCTGCATTCCACACATTCTGGAATGTTGTTATATTGTTGTCATTCTCTTTAATGAAATTATTGCTTCTTTGATTTTTTTCTTTGACCCACTCATTCTTTAGGATTAGATTATTTATTTTCCAATTTGATTTTTTCTATGCTTCCATGGCCCTATATTAAATGTCACTTCAATTATAGTATAGCCAAAAAAGGGTACATTTAATATTGCTGCTTTTCTGCACGTGGTTTTGAGGTTTTTATGCTCTAACACATAGTAACTTTTTTTTGTAATTGTGCCATATACAGCTGAGAAATAGTTGTATTTATATCTATTCTCATTCACTTTTCCTCAAAGGTCTATCATATAGAAATTTTGTAGATTCTATTCATCTCTTTGACTAATTTTATGGTTAGATTTATATAGCTCTGAGAAGGCAAAGTTGAGGACCCCCATCAGTATAGTTTATTGTTTATTTCCAACTATAATTTAACTTTTCCTCAAAGAATTTGGATCTATATCATTTTGGGGTGTGTGTGTGTGTATTATATATGTATATATATTATATAATTAATTATATATTAATATATAATTATATATTATATAATATTATTATATATAATCATATATAATATATAATTATATACTAATGTATAATTAATTATATATACATATAACATATGTATATATAATACACACACATATATATGATATTGATATTAGTTCATTATATATTGTTCCTTTTAGCAAGATGTGATTTCCCTGTTATGCCTTTCAATTAAGTCTATTTTTGCTTTTGCTTTACCTGAGTTCAAAATTGCTACCCCTGTCATTTTTACTTCATCTGAAGCATAACAGATCCTTTTCTAGCCCCTTATCTTTACTTGCTGTGCTGTGTGACTCTCTGCTTTATTACTTTTGACACAGCAATACCACTTCAAGATCTGTATCCCAAAGAGATCATAAAAATGGGGAAAGGACCCACATTTGCAAAAATAGTTGTGGTAGCTCTTTTTCTAGTGGCCAAGAATTGGAAATTGAGGGGATGCCCATCAACTGGGGAATGTCTGAACAAGTTATGGTATATGAACTTAATGGAATAGTATTGTACTATAAGAAATGATGAGCAGGGAGACTTCAGAAAAACCTGGAAAGACTTATATGAACTGATGCTGAGTGAAGTGAGCAGAACCAGGATAACACTGTATACAATAACAGTCACATTGTGTGATGACTTATTTTCACGAACTTGGCTCTTCTCAGTAATTCAAAGATCTAAAAAAACTCCAGGACTCATGATGGAAAATGCTGTCCACATCCAGAGAAAGAACCATGGAGTCTGAATGCAGATTAAAGTATAATATTTGCTCTCTCTATCTTTCTTTTTGTTTTGTTTCTTCTTCCTTGTAATTCCTCCTATTTTGTTCTAATTCTTTATAACATGACTATTGTGAAAATATGTTTAATATGAATGTATAGCAGAGCATATATCAGATTACATGCCATCTTGGAGAGAGGGGAGGGGAGTTTATGGAAATGAATGTTGAAAACTAAAAATAAATACATTTAATTTTAAAAAAAGGAAAAATTAAACAACGTATTACTGAATTTTGGTTTCTAATCCATTTTACAATCAGCTTCTGTTTTATGGTGAATTGATCTCATTCACATTCATAGTTGTGATTACTAATGGTACATTTCCATCTCTCCTATTTTCTTCTACTTATCCTCTCTCTTTATTCTGTGCCTCCTTTAAAATCTATTTGATTTCTAACCATTGCCATCTTTTATCTGTTCTGCCTTTTACTACTCCACTCTTTCTCTTATCATTCCCTTTCTACTATCCTGTTGGATACGATAGAGTTCTATTACTAATTCTTCCCCCCCTCCCCCTCTTCCCTTTTTGAACCAATTAAGATGTGAATATTAAGCACTGACAACTCTCACCATTTCTCCCTCCACTCTAAAAGTTCTTCCTTTTGTGCCTCTTTTAAGTGAGAAAAATTTCCCCATTTTTCCTCTCCCTTTCCCCTTCTCCCAGGGCATCCTTTTTCTTTCCTGTCCATTTTTTTTACAATAATTCCAACAAAATTCCTCTTTTCTATGTAGAAAGTTCCTAATTTCCCTAATAATGATAAAATTCTTAGAATATTCATGTATCATCTTCCAATATATAAAGGTAAACAATTTAACTTGAGTATCTTATGATTTTTCTTTCATGTTTACCTTTTTCTGTTTCTCTTGAGTCATATTTTAAAATAAAATTTTCTATTCATCTCTGGATGTTTCATGTGAAATGCTTGAAAGTCCTTTATTTGATTAAATAGCTATTATTTCCCATGAAGAATTATATTGTTTTGCTGGCTAGATTCTTTTTGGTGGTAATCACACCTCTTTTCCCTTCCTGAAATATCACATTCCAAGTATTTTACTCTCTTGACATGGTACCTGCTAAATCTTGTATTGGCCTGACTCTGGCTCCAAGGTATCTGAATAGCTTCTTTCATCCTGCTTGAAGTATTTTCTCTTTGACATGTCAACTCTGCAATTTGGCTACAATATTCATGGGAGTTTTCATTTTGTGATCTGTTTCAGATAATGTTGGTGGAGTCTTTCAATTTTACCCTCTGATTTTAGGATATTGTTATAGTTTCCATTGATAATTTCTTAAAATATGATGTCTAGATGCCTTATTTTTCATGGGTGTCAGGTAATCCAATAATTCCTCAATTATTTCTACACAATCTGTTTCCCAGGTCAGTTGTTTTTCCAGTGAGATATTTCACATTTTCTTCTATTTCTTTTTCATTATTTTGACTTTGCTTCATTATGTCTTGATGTCTCATGGAGTCATTAGCTTTGACTTGCCCAATTCTACTCTTTAAGGAATTCTTTTCTTCTGTGACATTTTGCACCTTCTTTCCCATTTGGTCAACTCTGCTTTTTAAGAAGTTGTTCTTATCAGTGAATTTTTATGTGTCTTTTTTTCATTGGGTAAATTTTCCTCTTTACAGTGTTATATTTATGCATTTTTAAAATGATTCATCTATCTACCAAGCTGCTAATTGTCTTTTCAAAATTTTCTTCCTTTGCTTTCATTTCTTTACCTGAGATTTCCTCTCATATGATTTAGAAAAGAATTTTTTAACATTCTTCCAGAAATTCTTGTTGGGCCTATGTCCAGTTAACATTTTTTTGACACTTCTTTTAATATGGTAAATTTTGTTTTAATGTTTATTTATTTATTTTTAGTTTTCAGCATTCATTTCCACAAAATCTTGAGTTTCAAATTTTCCCTCAATCTTTCCCTTCCCCCCACCACAAAACACCATGCATACTGATCACCTTTTCCCCTAATCTGCCTTTCCTTCTCCCACACCCCCCCCTTCCCTTATCCCCATCTTCTCTCTTTTCTTATAGGGCAAGATATATTTCCATACCCCATTACCTGTATTTCTTATTTCCTAGTTGCATACAAAAACAATTCTTAACATTATTTCCTAAAACTTTGAGATCCAACTTCTCTCCCTTCCTCCCTCCCCACCCACCCCCACTGCAAAGGCAAGCAATTAAATACAGGCTATATATGTGTAGTTTTGCAAAAGACTTCCATAATAATCATGTTGTATAAGATTAACTATATTTCCCTCCATCATGTCCTGCCCCCATTTATTCACTCTCTCTTTTGACCCTCTCTATTCCCAAAAGTGTTTACTTCTAATTACTCCTTCATCCCATTTACCCTCCCTTCTATCATCCCCCACCCCATTTATAACCTTCTCTCCTACTTTCCTGTAGTGTAAAATGGATTTTCATACCAAATTGAGTGTACATGTTATTCCCTCCTTAAGTCAAATATGAGAGTAAGCTTCCTTTTTTCCACTCTCATAGCCTCCCTTTCCCCATCCATTGAAAAAAGCTTTTCCTTGTCTCTTCTATGAGAAATAATTTGACCCATTCCTTTTCTCCCTTTCTCATCCCAATATATTCCTCTCTTACCCCTTAATTTTATTTTTTTAGATATCACCCCTTCCTCTTCAACTCACATTGTGCTCTCTATGAATACATATGTGTATAATCCCTCCAACTATCCAAATACTGATAAAAGTGTCGAAAGTTAAAAAAAATTATCTTTTCATGTAGGAATGTAAACAGTTCAACTTTAATAAGTCCCTTATAATTTCTCTTTCCTGTTTACTTTTTCATGGTTCTCTTGATTCTTGTGTTTCAAAGTCAGATTTTCTATTCAGCTCCAGTCCTTTCATCAAGAATACTTGGAAGTCCTCTATTTCATTGAATGACAATTTTTCCCCCTGAAATATTACACTCAGTTTTGCTGGGTAGGTGATTCTTGGTTTTAATCCTAGTTCCTTTGACTTGTGGGATATCATTTTCCAAGCCCTTTAGTCCCTTAATGTAAAAACTGCTAGATCTTGTATTATCCTAATTGTATTTCTGCAACACTGGAACTGATTCTTTCTAGCTGTTTGCAATATTTTCTCCTTGACCTGGGAACTTTGGAATTTGGCTACAATATTCCTAGGAGCTTCTCTTTTTGGATCTCTTTCAGGAGGTGATTGGTGGATTCTTTCACTATTTATTTTACCTTCTGTTTCTAGAATATCAGGGCAGTTTTCCTTGGTAAGTTCATGAAAGATGATATGTAGGCTCTTTTTTTGACCATGACTTTCAGGTAGTCCCATAATTTTTAAACTGTCTCTCCTGGATCTATTTTCCAGGTCAGTTGTTTTTCCAATGAGATATTTCACATTGTCTTCTACTTTTTCATTCTTTTGCTTTTGTTATGTAATTTCTTGGTTTCTCATAAAAAAAATTAGCTTCCATCTGCTCCATTCTAATTTTTAAAGAACTATTTTCTTCAGTGTGCTTTTGAACCTCCTTTTCCATTTGACTGATCCTGCTTTTTAAGGCATTCTTCTCCTCACTGAGTTTTTGAATCTCTTTTATCAATTGAGTTAGCCTATTTTAAAAGTGTTATTGTCTTCCACATTTTTGGGGGGTCTCCTTTAGCAAACTGTTGACTCACTTTTCAAGATTTTCTTGCATCACTCATTTCTCTTCCCAATTTTTCCTCCACCTCTCTTATTTCTATTTTGAAAATCCTTTTTGATAGCTTTCATGATCTGAGACCATTGCACATTTATTTTGGAGGTTTTGGATGCAAAAGCCTTGAATTTTTGGTCTTCCTCTGATGGTATGCAATATTCTTCCTCATCCAAAAGAATGGAAGAAAATACCTGTTGATCAAGAAAGTAGCATTCTATAGTCTTATTTTTTTTTTTTTTTACCTTTTTTGGGCATTTTACCAGTGAGTTACTTGACTTTTGAGTCCTTTATTAAGAGGAGGGTACACCCTGTGGATCTGTAAATTCTCAATTCCTCCACAGTGGTACAATCAAGGGACAGGAGTTTACTCTTCTCCTGGCCTGTGTTCTTGTCTGTGAGCAGCCACAAGTAATCTGCTCTGCCTGGCATCTGCCAATAGGGTTCCCTCTCCAGAGCCTCCACCAGGCCAGCCAGCATTCCTCCTCACCCCAGGGCACCATTCAAGCCTGAGATCCAGATCAGTTATGAGATTCCCCCAGGGGCTTTAGGTTGAGGGCTCCTAAAATGGACACTGTGCTGAAGCAACTGCTGCCACCCTGGGACCACTGGAGCCAGACCACATTCACTTCTCATGCACCAGCGTTTTCTCACTGACCTTTGAAGCTGCCTTTGGCATTTGTGGGTTGAGGGATCTGGGAACTACAGCTGCTGCCAGAGATTCCACATGCCCTGAGGCCTGCTCCAGTCTTGTCCCTGACTGTGGCCAAGGATAGGCTACACTCTGCTCTGTGCCCCATGTGATAGACCTTTCCTATCAGCCTTCCAGGCTACCTTGGACTGGAAATCTCTTTCCCTCTGTCATTTTGTGGCTTCTGCTGCTCTAGAATTTGTTTAGTGTCATTTTTTACAGGTAATTTATGGGCTATGGTGGGGAGTTTCTACAGGCCCATCTTTCTACTCCACCATCTTGACTCCACTCCTCTGGACATTTTTCATATAGTTGTTTTCCTATTGTTGTTTTCTTATATGTTTGGGTCTTGCTCTTCCATGTCATCATAGAAGATTTTTATGGTCAAATTATTTTTTGTTGTTTATTAATTTTCCATCCTACTTCTTGTTTGGTAACTTTATGCTAATGTTGGCCTTTGTTCCTAGGCTGAGGGCAGAGGAGCTATGATTGAAATTTCAGACTTTCGCACACTCTGTTTTCAGAGCTAGTCCTGAGAGTTTGGAAGTTTTTGATGCTTTCAATGTGGTGTGATCTGGGGAGAATTGTTATCAGTGTTTCCTTGGTTGGTCCTCTGGTGCTTGTGCAAGAAGGGCACTTGATCCTTGCTATTGCATTTGATACTGCTCCTCAGTGGTCCTCATCCTTTGGGATTGGAAATTATACATTTCTTTAGGGTCTTTATTCTCTTAGAGCTGGAGGTACCCCTCTCAGGGTTTCTACTCACTCCTTTGACCAACCAATAATGCTCCTTTCTGTCTTTGAACTATGACCCAGAAATAAGCATAAACAATGGAGCTGCCCAACAGTAGCCCCTCAGTACTCCCTTTACTTCTTGATTGAAAGAGCCCTTCTTTGCCCAGAATGACCCAGAAGTGGGTATATAGGCACTGCAGTTCCCAAACAGCACCTGATCCTGCCTTCATTGCTAGCATGGGAATGCCCTGTAATCTTTTTTTGACCAGTTCTCAGGTGCCCTTGCTGTTTCTGAATTGAGAGCTCCCCAGCTTCTCTGCCAACTAGTTCCACCATTGGTGTTTCATCCACATGAGCTCTGGGTTAGCTTTTCCCCCTCTGTCACTGATCTCTCTTTCAACCCTTACGTTGACTCAACCTGGAAGGGTGTCTTATGCTGACCTTTTATTGGCACTGCCACCCCAGAATTTGAATTGGGGCTTCATTGTAAGGTTATTTAGAGGGGAATATTGAGAGAGCTTGGCTGAGTGCTTCTCTACTCCAACATGAAACTTGAAAACTTGAAACTTTCTGTTGAGTTTATTTAAACACAGGAATGTTACCTATTCTTTTCCTTTTATTCCTGTTTCTCCTGAGATATCTTTTGTAGCACATAACTCTGCCTACCATAGCAGTGTAGCCCTAGAAAGCTTTCACAGCCTGGAGTGTTTCTTCAGTCTCTAGAAGATTTTCACATCCTAGACCCAGGAACTCCATGGCACTGGAAGAGGGAGGGGGAACCAGGATGTGCAGTTGGCTTTTGTTGCCAGAACATGTACTGATGTTCCCTCAGAAACTCACAGCCTTCACTGCATAAACCCACCCAGGGTTCTTATCACAGCCTGCTCTTCATCCCTTTAATTAGACTCAGCTCTCAGCTAGAGTAAGACTGGGGCCTTAGTGAAAAGGCTAGACAAGGGAGAAACAGAGACGATGGAATTCAAAACTCAGTGTTGATAAAGAGGAAAACAAATTATTTAGGAAAGAATATGCTATTTGATAAAAACTAGTAGGCAAACTAGAGAATGGTCTGGCAGAAATTAGCCTGAGACCAACAACTTTTTCCATATTTTACAACATATTCTAAATGTATACTTGACCTTAATATTCAATATTCAAATAATCTACCATAAAATAATTAGAAGAGAAGCAGATCATATACCTCTCACTCCTAGGAGCAGGAGATATGTTTGTTTTTTAGCAAAATAAGGCATAGATGCAATTAAAAAATGTAAAATAGATAATGATTACAGAAAATTTAAAAGCTTTTGTTCAGACAAAATTAATGCATTTAAATCAGAAAAACAATTATATCAAATTCTACTGATAAGCCATTTCCCAATAGATAATTCATCAAAGGGCATGAACAATTACTCCTCAAAAGAACTGTGAAATATTAACAATATAAAAGAATGATTTAAATCATTAATAACAATATCAAAACATCCATAAGTTTTACCTTATACTCTGCAAAATAGCAAAGATCACCAAAAATGGCAATCATCAGTTTTGGAGTTGTGAGAAGGATGCACTGGTGCATTGTTGATGCAATTGTGAATCAGTAAAATATTTTGGAAAGCAATTGGGAATTATGCAAATAAAGTGATTAAAAGATCCACACCCCTTGACTCAGAGTCTATTATTAGGCTCACGCCCAATTGACTTTCAGCTAATCCATAATTTGAAGAATGACTAAATAACTAGCAAGTTAATGTAATGAAATATTATTATGTAGTAAGAAACGATTCATGAGGAATTCTGAGAATGAGATTTGCACAAATCAATGAATAATGAAGTAAAACCAATCAAAAAATATAAATAATGCCTACAAAAATGCAAATTAAAAACAAAAGATAAGCTGAACTCTGAATAACAGAAAATCCAGTGAAGGTCCCAGAAAAGAGAAAATGAAGCATACTGCGTTCTTGATATCAGAGAGGTAGGGCATGACTAGGATACATATTCTATATATTGTCAGACAAGTTTCCCCCCTTCCCCAGATATTTTTGCTTGACTTCTTTTGCTTTGTCAGAAGGAAGCACTCAGTCTGGACAGGGGGCGATGGGAAATGACTTTTGTAAAACCAAAAGGCATCAATTAAACATTTTATTAAAATAAATGCATGAAGAATTTTTGTGGCATAAAATGCAATGGAATGTTATTGTGATGTAAGAAATGACAAATTAGAGAAATTCGGAGAAACTTGGCAAATTTTGTACAAAACGATGCAGTAACGTAAGCGGAATCAGAAAAAATATAGTGACCAATGTACATATTGAACAGTGTATATAATGATTAAAATATACACAGAGATGAAAACAAAGCTCACAAAAAGGAAGCTGAGCTCCAGACAAATTAAAAACCAATAATAGCTCCAAGGAACAGATAATATTACAGCCTGTGGTCACTGTATTTTTAATTGCTTTTGTGGGTTATCCTTGTATAATTTACGGGTGGTGGTGGTTGGTATATTCAGTTTGGGAGATGGAAGATTTAGATCCCCTCCTCCTCAGTAGAAGTCAGAATGTCATCACATATGGTGTCATTTTATATATATATATATATATATATATATATATATATATATATATATATATATATACACACACACACACACGCACATACACACATATGTGTATATACATATATATGTATATACGATGATATATATATATATATGATACATATATATGTATGATATGTCTAGGATCTGATATCTTTATGACTGAGCAAAAAAGAGTACAATATGATTGGCTGACAAAACAAGTTAGTTATTAAGATAAGGACTTTAAATAGTCAAACCCTGAAGAGTTCCGGGGAGTCAGGGCTTTGAGCAGTTGTGGAGGAAGACTCTTGCTAGAAAGAAGCTGGGAATTTTTTTCCCTTCTCTATTTTCTTCTCTCCCTACTTGAAGTAACATTAAAATTATAGAGACCCAATCTTTAAGTGTAAGTAAAAGTTAGAGGAGACTTATGCCAGAAATAGCTGTGATTGCACAATAAATATTTTTTTAAAGAAAAAAAGTCATGGACAAAAACGGAATATGACAAATTAATTTTTCCACCAGTATCACAGTTCCCAATGTTCTCTATGAAGAAGAAGAAATGGTGCTAAGGAGAAAAATGATAAAAGCAGCTAGACCAGGCAAAGTATACACAGAGAAATCTGTGTTTGACTTGTCACTTTTGAAAGTATTGAGGGACGGCTTAGCTTATCATCTCCACTCTCCTCTCCAACCTCCCCCCACGCATGCCCATAAAGTTCCTCTGCTCCAACCCCTTCTGAACTTCGCTATTTCTCTTGATAGCTGTACCATCCATTCAATCATCCAGGTTTTTGACATGAGAATCATTTTCAAGTCTCTCTTCCCTCTAGCCCATCCTCCACAGAGCCGCAAAAGTGATTTTCCTAAAGCACAAGTCTAGCCATGCCACTTTAGAACCCAATACATTCTAGAGGCTCCCTATTTATTAAGATCAAATTAAAATTCTGGCCTTCACAATCTGCCTCCAATCCACTTACTTCACAAACACAACATTCTTTCTAAACTGGCCTGCTTGCTCTTCCTCATTTATGGCCCCATCTTCTAATTTCATCCCTGAAAAATCTATCCTTCCTGCTGGAAATAAACTCCCACTTTGACACCACCACCTCTTATAATCACTAGCTTCTTTTGAATTTGGATTCAAGCTCTGCTTTCTACATAAGGTCTTCTCAGTTCTCCCCAACTTCTAAGTTTCCTGCCCCAGTTATCTGGAATTTATATATTTATTTTGCATATATTTTCTATATGCTTATATTGAAGATCTATATAAAGGACCTTGAAAAGTCTAATTACCTGCTTCCCTCAATGGACCTCTCTCTAGCCAGTGATACTGTTCTGACTGGACTCTGGCTCAATGATTTTTATTTTTATTCCAATCATACTTTTCCTGTTTCAGAGATTCTGAACTCCTGTTCCTCATTCCACTCTCCCTTACTCTCATTCTCCTCAACTTTTCTCTCACCATATGGCGACTCTATGTCCCATTCCAGATCTACTTACACCTTTCAATGTGCTCTCTAAAATGCCTGCCCCATAATTATTAAATTCACTTTCATCTTAAATTTTTTCCTTTCCCAGTCCCTCCATCTTTTGGCTCTCACTGAAAGCCAGTGATTTATTGACACTGCATCCTTGGCCCCACTTTCTGGTACCAGTTACTTTTTCATTCATATCCCTGAATCCACTGATTGTGGTGGTGGTAAAGGTAATGTTCTCACTCCCCCTGCCGATTCCAGATTCTCTATCTACCACCATCATTCAGTAACCTCTCCTATATCACCCAATAGATAACAATGGCCATTGTCCTTTGACTCTCAGGATATTCTACATTTTTCCCCACTGCTTGGTTCCCAGTCTTTCACTTCAGTACAATTTCTGTCTTCATAGTAGGAAACATCAAAATTCATATTGATACGCATTCAAGTGACCTAATATCCCAGTTTCTCAATGTATTTAATTCCCTAAATCTACTCACTTATTCCTCTACTCTACATTAGGTACACACAGATAGTCATATGCTTTATCTTGCTATCAGAAATGTTCCGGTCCCATTTTTAAGAATTCCAAATATTTTATCTGATCATAATTTTTTTTTTTTAATTTCATCACTCTCTCTGACTGATGACTTCTAACTCAATTCTTTGTCCTCACCATAACTTCCAAACCCTCTACCAGGAAGCTCTTTTCCAGGCTACCATTCTTACATTGACTTCACTCTCCTCTTTGTCCTTATCCTTGGTGGAACAGTTCAGTGTTTTACTATTCTCTATACTTGAATTTCTTGCCAAACTCCAACATTGTATGGCTTCTGACTTCCACTTGAAGGCTATGCATATGATCTGGAGTGGAACTGGAGGAAAAAAATGAAATTGTTTTGATTTCATCCACCACAAAAAACTGGAACCTCATTGCACTAAACAAATAATCATTTTTATATCTACTTCCTTGATTTTCTCCCTTACTCACCACAGAGGATATTCCCCCTCAATCCCTTACCAATCCTCCCTTCTTTCAAACCTCCTTGGTCCAGGCTCTATCATGCTCCAAGCCACCCACTGTCTCAAGCTCAGTTTCATTCTCAGCTCTTCACTGGTACTCACCCTACATAGCCAATCTATTGTTCAGTCTTCTTTACTTCTACCTTTATGACATCATTTGTAAAGAAACCATTTCTTTTCAAGATATTAGGAGACACCCTGTTTTCTAGAGGTAAGGCCTAGCAAGCAAGCTGTGCCCAAAGTGTGTCATACCAACAATCCTTTGTGCTCAACTCTCTCAGCTACAGCAAAAATCCCCTAATTGTTTCTGGTCATGAAACCTTGCTATGAATCAAAGTTGTCACACTGTGGTTGTTACTGCCCATTGTCAGGGCTACAGCTCACCCTTATAGCCAATCGTGTAAGTCAATGGGCAGTCTTCCCATACTGCCTCATCCCACCCACTCAAGGTAGGGCTCCAACGCTGTCTTTCCTTGCGAGCCCTTTCCCTCTCTTTCAAAGTAACCTTCTGTTTGATCCCTGGATCTCCTGTCTCTCTCCTATTGTGTTAGGCTCAGATCACTTACAGGTTAGAGGGCCATTCCTGTCTGGATGACATTGCCCACCTCTCTACTCACACAGCTGAGAC
This sequence comes from Bettongia penicillata ogilbyi, assembly GCA_023548195.1. Classification (NCBI taxonomy): domain Eukaryota; kingdom Metazoa; phylum Chordata; class Mammalia; order Diprotodontia; family Potoroidae; genus Bettongia; species Bettongia penicillata. Next base: position 941,608 of record JAJHZJ010000072.1, on the reverse strand, counting down.
CTTGATAATGACCTTCATCACTTCACACCTGGATTATCGCATTCTTTTCTGTCTCAAGGTTCTTCCAACTCTAAGTCATTCTCCATTGAGATGCCAATGACTTTCAGGACAGGGAGTAATTAAAGCTCTCACTTGGGATCACTAATGTAATAAGCCAGGGGCTTTCTTATCATGAGTGGGAGTTCCCTAGCCTTTGCCTTTGCCCCCACTCTGTATTCTCCAGTATCCTGGCCCTGTGGCTCCTCTCAAACTTCTCAGACCAAATCACCCGTTCTCTAGCCATCATATGTTGGCTAGAGTATAAGTTACCTTTTTTGATTAGAGGGTAAGTTACTTGGGGATGGAAAGTGACTTTCTTTTTGTATTTATATCCCCAATCTTAGCACAGTGCCTGGCATACAGTAAAGGCTTCTTCCTTTATTCCGGCAGTGGTACCCACAGTGTGTGCGTGTTTGTGTGTGTGTGTGTGTGTGTTCATCCTTCATTACCGAAGAAGACCATGCCATCAGAGAAATGGTGACATGACTTGCACTTGACTCTGTTTTGAGTAGGGAGGATTGTGCAGGTCACCAACCTCACTTCTCCGGAGCCATCTGAATCCAGTGACCAGATATTCATCAGGATGACTGGAGATGACCCAGGATGAAGCAATTGGGGTTAAGTGACTTGCCCAAGGTCACACAGCTACTGAGTGTCAAGTGTCCGAGTGAAATTTGAACTCTGGTCCTCCTGACTCCTGCACTGTTGCCCCATACATACCCACCTGTGTACCTGCAATTTGGCAGAACTTTTCTACCTCTTCGCTGACTCTTCTTTCCTTTCACAGCATCCGTGTTCTTTTCCTCTCCTTCATCTCCCCAGTTTGGCCTTTCTGCATTTTTATCAGCATCCACATTAATTTTCCTTTTATGATCCCGGCCAGCCAATAACTGTGCTCATTTTCTTTCGGAAGGCAAACTGACCAATCCCAACACATCAGGAAGATGTGTCTCCTAGGCCTTGTTCGCTGTCACAGTCTTCTAAAATATTGTTTCTTTTGCTTTCAAAGGTGTTTTCTTCCCCTCCCCTCCTTTCACTTTTTTTTAAACTTCCGGGTTCATCTGCAATTCCGGATATTTGAGGTGAGAGGCTAAATCAAATCTGCGGATAACCGAGGCCCCCCTGTACATTCATTTCCAGGTGCACCTGCTGAAAAGCCCCTGGTGTAGTAGCCCCATGGCCAGAAGCGGCGGTGCGAGGCTCGCGCGGAGTAGAGGGCTTCTCTCCCTCCGTCTCTCCCTTTAGCGCTCCCTCTCTTTCCGTCTGTTCTGTCTCTCGCCCTCTTCCATCACCTGTCTCCCGGACGCAGCCTGAGGTGGAAGGTGCTTCGGCTGCCCCAGCCCTCCCGCCTGCCCCTCGGACCCTGCCGCCTCCACAGGCGAGCCCCCTTCCCGGCGCCGGGTGGTCGGTGGCAGCGCGGAGGTAAAGCTCGCTCCTTTGGACCCTCCTCCGCTTCCCCGGCTGCCAGCGGGCACCTGCTCGAGGAGCCGCTTCTCAGATTGGCCCAGGATCGCGGTGCGGGCCGCCTGACCTCCGGCGGGGCTGCCCTGGGTGCCGCGGGGGCGGGGGGCTGGAGGAGTTGAGGAGGATGGGGGGCGATGGGTGCTGGGCTGGTCCAGAAGGTGTGAGATTGGGAGGGGTCATTAGATTTAGTAAGAGGTAAGGAGCCCAAGGGAATGGAGAGGGGCAAATGTTGAGGGTTAAGAATGAGATGGGGAAGAGGGGAGGGGTGGGGAGGAGGTCTCGTAAAAGTTGACAGGTGGGTGTCGTAAGACTGGGGTGACACGTGCTTTAACAGAAGAGCTTGCGTGAAACCTGCCCCTCCCCTGCCTCTCCCTCCCCCAAGTAGATTGAAACATACCTAAGGCATGTGAGATAAACATTAGAGAGTCCTGTGCACCGTTACTGTAACCAGATCATTGCCATTAATATGTGTGTTTCAGGTTACCCGATACCCTTCCGTATTTTAATCGAAAAATTAGAAACTTAGTTTTTAATAAGTTGAGTGGCTAATAGAATATTTGTATAATTAAATTTACTTCTTTATATAAAGCACTGAGACAAATGATAAATGTTTACAGGTGATGCACAAATAAACGATTTTTAATATTTTAGGTCATGCATTTGCTATTTTTAACAATAACCTCTAAAATACAGGACGATTCCTTAAGAAAAACTAATGGAGGTAAAAAAGGAAATGTAATAAAATTGCAGTTAAGAAAGCCGATTGACAAATTGAGTAGAGTACTGGCCCTGGAGTCAGTAGGACCAGAGTTCAATCTAGCCTCATATATTTTTTGTGTGACCCTGGGCAAGTGACTTAATCCCAATTGTCTTAAAAGAAAAATAAAAAGAATGATGAATGATGAATATTTTTTGAAAACTTTTTTTTCTGATTAAATTCAGTTCGGATTTAGTCATCTATGATGGAAAGTGTACTTGTGTGCTCTCTATTTTTACTTAACCAGTTCAAAATGAATTTGGAAGAAATTTCATTTCATACCTTAATTATATTATTCTTCATTATTTGGAGGAAAAGAGAAAAATGAAATACTGACTATTGAAAATTCAATGTTAGGTTCTGATATCAGCTCATGTTTAAATCTCATGCATCACAGGGCACTAAACTGACTATAATGATAATGATAACTGGTTCTATAATTGTTTTAAAGTTTTCGAAGTGCTTTGTATACATTATCTCATATGAGCTTCACCACAGCTACAGAAACTAGGTATTCCTGGTGTTATTGTAATCCCTTTTAAAGATGTTGAAACTGAAATTTAGTGGGATTAAATGACTGATTTAAAGTACCATAACTGGTAAAGTCTTGGAGGCAGAATTAGAACCCAGTTCTCCTTGGCTCCAAATCCATGCTATGAATGATGCCACACTATCTCTCAAGGTAGAATATATGGAATATTTTGGGACATACTACAGGTTTGCTAGTGGCTGTTATAAATATGGAGCAGCTAGGTGGTGCAGTGGATAGAGCACCACTGCAAGAGTCAGAGGGCCTGAGTTCAAATCTCACCTCAGACACTTGACACTCACTAGCTGTGTGACCTTGGACAAGTCACTTAACTCCAATTGCCTCATCCTGGGTCATCTCCAGTCATCCTGATGAATATCTGGTCACTGGATCCAGATGGCTCTGGAGGAGAAGTGAGGCTGGTGACCTGCACAGCCCTCCCTCACTCAAAACAAAGTCAAGTGCAAGTCATGTCACCATTTCTCTGATGGCATGATCTTCTTCAGCAACGAAGGATGAACACACACACAAGTTATAAATATGGCACCCTTTTCCTTAGGCCAAGTGCAGTTCTCAATATCTCACATCTTTTCAGAATTTGAAAAAAGAAAAAGATGTTAAGTAGCATTTTTTTCTAGACATTGGGAGAAAGGGTTGAACTTTATGACACTTTCTCTTAATACTGATTTTTGGGTTGATAGACTCTTGAACTGAGGATAGATGTTCTAGAAATTTGTTCATGTATGTATGTATATATATAGATATAGCAAATATTACAGAGTACTAGTATCTTTTTTATTTGCGTAGCTGTGTAATTTAGTTAGATTTGAATAATTAGTGAAATGTGATACTTTAATTTTTTTCAGAATAAAATGAACACCAAAAAGTGGAAACTGACCTGTGGAAGTATGGAAGTAATATCACACCTTAAATTTGTTTTATTTTTTTAGCCCTTACTGAGAAATTTTTTTCTTCCTATAACTTACTAGCATTTTAAAGACATAACACCACCTCTATATTAGCTTGAATGAAAAATTAGAATGAAAGATTTGTGATGCTGTAAAGGACCTCAGACTTACAAAAAACAGAAGACTTTCTATAGCATCTTTTAAGACAGCCTATAATGGGGAATTCACTCTCTTTAATGAGGCAGCCCATTTCATTTAATAGACAGCTCTAATTGTCTGGCAGTTTTTCCTAATGTTGCAAAGATCTGTCTCCCTGTCTCTCATCCATTCATTAGTCCTGGTTCTGTCCTCTGGAATCAAGCAGAAAAATCTAACTTTTCTACTTAACCTTTTTTTGGATATTTCACTACTTTTGTTACCTCCCTGACTCTTTTCCACTGTAAACATCCTGAGTTTCTTTAACTGTTTTCTTATTTCCTGGTTCTAGTCCCTTCATTATTCTAGCTACTTTGCTGGAGAAGTACTTCAACTTTCCCTTGACTTCCAGGTCCTTAGATTCTGCCTTTTGATTGAGTCCAAGTTTTACAAACCAAATCTTTTTATTAGGGGAATTCATTCTGGGAAGTTTGGATTTAGTCAAAGGACCACACTTGAGGACATATAGGGCTTTATGTGGTCTCAAGGCCATAGGGTCCCCCCCCACCCCTATTCTAGAATCCAGCCAAAAGGGCTAAGTTACTATTCGCTGAATTCATTATCTCTGTCTCTGGCTTCATTGCTTTCCCATAGGCTGTTCCCCATACATAGAATTCACTCTCTCTTCACCTCTTCCTCTTAGAATCCTTTGATTCTTTTGGGGCTCAGGTTAGGTGTCACCTCATATAGAAAACCTTTTCTGATGCCTTTAGTTTCCCTTCTCAAATGATCTTGTTTATTTTTCTTTACATGTTAACTGTCCATCTCTCCCATGCTAAGAGCTCATACCTTGTACATGATAGGCACTTAATAAAAGTTTGGTGCCTTGATTTTGTTCGTGTTACTGTTAAGAATTAAGAATACTGTTAATATTAAGATATGATAACCTAATCAAGGCACAGTATATTGAAGAGTTGAACAGGACAGAACACAGAGGAGATATGGGCACTTTCTTACTCAGAACACTATGTTGCTATTATTATAGCCTAAGAAGGATATTTAATTGTTTGCTTTTTTTAGATGCTTCAACTTGAAATCTGTCATTTGAATGATTGCTTTGTTATGAGTATGTTACAAATGGAGTAGCTGATTGGGATATATTGAAAGAGAATGTGGCAATGCTATCTATAAGAATGAAGTATGACTTGAAATTAGATAAAATTATTTCTCATCAGATATAAGTAAACAGATCTCTTTTCTACCCAGAAAATCTATTTCATGTTTCATTTACTGTTTTTGTGAAATACCTGTTTCATTTAAGAAGGCACGTGTATCATAAAATGTGGTAGGAAAAAGGAGGAAGTTCTCAATCTGTACACATGGTGAAAGTGACATGGTGTAATAGAAATAACAAGAAACTTCTAGTCAGGAACCCTGCTATGGCTCCCAAGTATCATCTTGCACAAGTTATTTAATTTCTCTCACTCTTACTAATTGAATGAATGTTGGCTAATTATTAACCTTTCTGAGCTTGAAATCTTCATCTGAAAAGTGGGGCTTGTTATGTCCCTTACAGGGTTGTTGTGAAACTTAAATGATATAATATATTTAAAGTATTTTCTAAGCTTGAAATCAGTATATAAACACCAGCTATTATCATCATCTTTGTTATTACGCTTGAAAAATTGAAGCTCAAACAAGTTCACTGTCCCATGTTCACAGAGTTGTTACTAAATTTATGCAGGCTTAAAACAACTCCACGAAGAATGGTATATTCATCTTAATGCTTACTCTACCCCCAACAGTGCCTGTTTTTATATTTTGTCATCTTTGTTAATTTTCTGGGTGTTTTGATTTGCATTTCTCATTATTAATAATTTGAATCATTCTTTCATATAATTATTAGTGGTTTGCATTTTCTTGAGAATTGTTTGTCTTTTGACCACTCATCTATCAGGAAATGATTTTTGGTCTCTGTCAAAGGGAAGTCAGTTGCTTTCCTTCTCTTGTATCAGTTTTGTTCAAGGAAAAGCTGTTCAGCTGAATATAACCAAAATTACTTGGTATAGGGAAAAGAACTGACTCTGGAGTTCAATGACTTTGGTATAAGTCCTGCCTTTGACATTTAAAGCCTGTGTGACCCTGGGCTTCTGAGGTTCTTTCCAGCTCTAGACTGTTGATCCTGTGATACTGTGTTCTTTTCTAATTTCCTCTGTCCCTTTTAAAATTAATAATCTACTATTATGCATAAATGTAAAAGGTATATAATCTACTTTTCTTCTGAATTTTAATGGTATAATCCTTAATATTCTAGTCTCATATCCATTTTAGATTTATTATGGAATCCGGTGTATAATATGCTGGTCTAATTCTATTTTCATTCTAGCTTCCCTTCAGTTCTTATCAGTTGGTTACTAAGTTGATTTGTTTTGATTTTACCTGGTCTAGTCTATTCCATTTTATATTTTTCAATGATTTTGATGATTGAGACTTTAAAATATAGACTGAGGTTTGAAAGTGCAATTATCCCTTCATTCCAATTTTTCCCTTAATTCGTTTGTTATTCTACATCTTTTTTGACCTAATTAATTTTATTATTATTTTTGCCTAACTTCATAAAAATATCCCTTTTGATAGTTTGGTATAGTAAAGATCTACATATTGATTCTGGTCTTATCGTCATTTTAAAAATTATTCTGGCACATCCTAGATACAAGCATAACATATTCCCATAGATATTCTTTCAATTATTCCTGTGCTTTTTTTTTCCTTTATGCAATATTTTCCATGTTGACTGTCCTTCAGTAGATTGACTTCTAAATATTTGCTGCATTCTTTAGGAATTTTGAATAGAACTTGAATTTCTCTTATCACCTCCTACATTTTTATTATTACCACAGGGATACAATTGATTTCAGTACCTTATTTTGGATTTGGCAGCTTTACTAAAAGCTATTCTCTGTTTTTTGGGGTTTTTTTTGTGAATTCCTTAGGATGTCCTAAGTAAACTATTGTGTCATTAGCAAATGGGATGGTTTTCTTTTTTTCTTTATATTCTCTTGCTTAGTGCTATTGCTGGCATTTCTGGAATTATATGAAGTGATAGTGGGAAAGGAGAGCATTCTTTCATTTAGTCCATAAAATTTTAAATTTGACTTTATGAGAAAAATAGTGTTTACCTGTTGAATGTATTGCTAGCTTTTGGCTTATATAGATTTTTTTTTTTTATTATATAAGAAAAAAAAAATCCCTCAGTCTCTACTGTGTTTACGAGGTTTTGTTTTTTTTTAAACATGAATGAATGTTGGTACTTTGCCATAGGCTTTTTCTTCATCTGCTGCATGGTTTTAAATGTTTTTATTTTTAGTCATTAGTTGGTAACTATTTTCCTAATGTTGAATCATCCCTGCATCCCTGGTCTAAATCCAACCTGATCACAAGGAATGATTTTTTGCATACATTTTTGTAGATTTTGGATGTTGTTTTCACTCATTACTTTATACAGGTCTTTTCATGTTTATCAGAATTCTTCACATATACAGATTTTCATACATACAGGCTTTCCAGATCCTGTTGACTTTTTTTTCTACTGACCCCTGGATCCTTTCCCTCCTTTCTCAGGAGTTCAGTGTTTGGTTCAGAGTTTTTCTTTCAACCACAGCTCCTGCCCATGTATATAAGGACTTCAGTTGGTGTGTTTGCATTGCCTCAACTGTTACAGTTTGTTAATTTCATTAATCTCTTCAATTCCAGTGATCTTTATCTTTACTCCTACCCAGCTACACTTAGGGAGAGTCAAATGTTTAATCTCATCCTAACCCACCAAATATACCACTTCCATAATTCATCAGTCTGAAATTACTTTATCAAACAGGTAGAGAATTAAGAACTAAGATTGTAAACTCGAACCTTTCTTTTCTCTGGGTACCTTATTCCCCTTAATCCATCCCCCTTTCCATCTTTTGCAAATTCCAGCCACTCCCTGCCCTAGAGGTGGGGAATCGTGGCCTCAAGTTCACATGTGACTCTCTAGGTCCTCAAGTACTGCCCTTTGACTGACTCAAAACTTCACAGAACATATTGACTGCTCCACCCTCTGTTTTTCTGGGCTACCATCCCTGAACTGCTCTCACATGTTTCTACAATTCTTCCTTCTTCAACCCTTTCCCTCTGCTTCCTCTGCGGCCTTTGAAGCTGCTGACTACTCCCATCCTTCTGGATACGCTTTCCTCTCTAGGTTTTCATAGCACTATATGACTTTTTACCTGTCTGACTCTTATAAGTCTCATTTCTGTTTTGACATTCATGTTTCACCGTCTATGGATGTACCTCTCAGCTTGGTCCTAGGCCTTCCCTTCTTACACTTACTTTTTCTCTCTTTCTCTTCCTCTCACTTAAGTTATCACCTCCGTGCAGATGACCTCTAGATGTGCCTCTTTAGTCATCATTACTGTCCTGAGCTTTAGATCTCACCCTTATCCCATTTCCAAATGCCTGATATACTTTCCAGTCTAAACGTTCCATGAGTATCAAAACATGTTTCTCCAAAACAGAGCTCATTTTATTTCATACTAAATCTACTTCTTCCTCCTAACTTGTCTATTACTTTTTTAGGGTAATCCTATTCCTTTTTCTTCAAGGTTTAAAATATGAGAATTATCTGACTCTTGCATCTCCCTCAGTGACCATCACGAACCATTTGCTAAGTCATATTGATTTTTAGGCAGCTAGTTGCACAATAGATAGAGCACTGAGCCTGAAGTCAGGAGGACTTGAGCTCTAACTTGACCTCAGACACTTACTTGTTTTGTGACCCTGGGCAAGTCACTTAACTGTTTGTCTCAGTTTTCCCATCTGTAAAATGGACTGGAGAAGGAAGTGGCAAACCACTCCAGCATCTTTGCAAAGAAAACCACAGAGGGGGTTATAAAGAGTTAGACATGACTGAAAAGATCGAATGATTACAACAAAAATGGATTTTTACTTCCTTGACATTTCTTACATTTATCTATTCTCCAGTCACGCCACAGTCATCTAAGATAGACTGTCTTTATCCTCTTTTATGTACTGTATTGAAATAATTTCCCAATTGGTTTTCCTGAATCCAGTCTCTCACCTCATCAATGTATTTTTCATGTATCTGTCAAATTGATATTTCTTAAAGCTTGTATTTGACTGTACTATTCCTTCATCTTCAAGTTTCAGTGGTTTCCTTTAGTTTCTAGGATAAACCAAAATCCCCCATATTTGTCATTTAAAACCTTTTACAATCTGGTTCTAACCTTTCTTTCTAGGCTGATAACTCATTACTGTCCCTCATATACTCTACATTAGAGATGTCAAACTTCTTGGCCTGAAATTCCAAGGAGCAAGATTAAAATGTAATTGGGAAATATTTAACCAAACAAATAAAAATATAAGCAATTAATGGATGAACATTTATTAAATGCCTACTATGTTCCAAAAACTATGCTAAGCTCTGGGCATACAAAAAGAGGCAAAAGACAGTGCCTTCCCTGAAAGACCTTGCAATTTAATAGGGGCAAAACCTGGAAACAAGTATATTCAGAGCAAGCTATATACAAGATCAGTAGAAAGCAATTAACAAAGGGAGGGTAGTGGAATTAATAGGAATTTGTGGAAGGCTTCCAAGAAAAGAAGGGATTTTAATTGGTATTTGAAGGAAGTCATAGAGGTGAATTGGAGAAAGGAGAGAGTTCCAGGCATGGGGGACAGTCAGAGAAAATGCTCAGATTCAAAAGACAGAAAGTCTTGCTTGAGGAAGGGCAACGAGGTAAGTATCACTGGATTGAAGAGTGGATGTCTGAGAGTGAGATGTGAGACAGGTGTGAAAAGTTAGAAGGGAGCTAGGTTATGAAGGGTTTTGAATGCCAAAGTATTTTGAATTTGATCTGGGAGGCAGTAGGGAACATCTGGAGTTTAATGAGTAGGGGCTGGCTTGCTCAAACTTGTATTTTATGAAAATTAATTTAATGGCTGAATGAAGGATAAATTGTAGCAGGGAGAGAGTTGAGGTTGGTTATTATAATAGTTCAGGCATAAAATGATAAAAGACTGTACTAGAGTAAAATTACATCAGGATATGTGGGTCAACTTACAGTGACTGATTACCAGTAAAAGCTCAGAAGCTTTACCACAAGTTGGACATAAGTAGTCTGTATGAATGTTTGAAATGGAGACGTTTCTGAATTTGTGCATCTCACATTTCTTTTGAGCCATCGAAATTTGCTCATGAAGCACAATGCATTGCCATGCTGGATGGTCCTGCGCCAATGTCTCCCATGTCACAGTTGATAACACAACTCTTCAGAGATCTTGAGTGTCCTAATATTGCTTCTACTTAACTTCCATGAGAGTGCTTTCCTTGTTTGAGTTCTTGATAAAATGATCTTTTAGGCAAATGTATATTTGGCATTTGAACAACATGGCCAGCCAGTTTGTGCTCTCTGCAGTATAGTCTGAATGCTTGGCAGTTCAGCTTGAGAAAGGACCTTGGCGGCTGGTATCTTATCTTGCCAGGTGATCTTCAGAATCTTCCTAAGACAATTCAAATGGAAGAAATTCAGTTTCCTGTCATGGCTCTGGTATACTGTCCAGGTTTCACAGGCATACAGCAATGAGATTAGTACAATGGCTTCATAGACCTTCCCTCTGGTAGGCAGCCTCTTGTCTCCCACACTTTCTTTCAAAACCTCCCAAACACTATGCTAGCTCTGACAATCAATGCTGTCATTCATCTATGTGTACCTCCCTGGAAAGTATACTACCAAGGAAAGTGAGCTTATCCACAACATCCAAGCTTTCTCATTTGCTGTAACGAATGGTTCCAGGGATAGAGGGTATATTGTTGGTTGGTAGAGAACCTGTGTTTTCTTGGTGTTAATTTATAGGCCAAAATTAGCACAAGCAGCAGAGAATTGATCCATATTTTGTTGCATCCCAGCTTCAAAGGCTTCATTGTGTACACAGTCATCTACAGATGAAGTAACACACCTACTTTCCCTGCACTTTTGTCTTGGTTTGTAAACTTTTCAAGTTAAATAATGTATTGTCATTGGAGTAGCTGATTTTCATGCTATTTTCATCCTCATTGAGGGCATCTAACAGCATTGATGAAAACCTCATGCTAAAGAGCATGGAAGCAAACACATAGCCCTGCTTAGTGACTGGTAAAGTGTGAGAGCATTGTCAATTACATTGTGTACAAAGTTCTCTGCTGCTCCTGGCACTTCTCCTGTATTCACTGGATAGCAAACACCATATTGAGTGTTCTTCATCCCTTTACGAAACCATGCTGGCTCTCAGGTAGATTACCATCTTCCAAGTCAAGATCAGCCTATTAAGGAGCATTCTGAAAAGAATCTTGTAGGAAATGACTGGGAAAGACCTTCTCTGTGATTGTCACAGGACAACCTATTTCTTTTTCTTTTATAGGGATGCAAACTGGAAGAAGCATCCTTGATCTCCTGGGTGATAACTTCCTCTTGTCATATAAGCCAGAAGATTTCAGCCAGCTTTTGTATGAGCAGTGGGTCCCCTACCTCATAGATATCTGCTGGAATGGAATCTGCACCAGGAGCTTTGTTACATGAGAAGAGCCTAATGGCAATAGCAATCAAAACCTGTTTTTCAGTTGGAAATTTAGCTAGAGAGCGATTGACTTTAACCAGAGGTATAAGGTCAACAGCTTCACCATTTGTTGATGACAGTCTGTTGAGAACATTGGGAATTATTCAGACCATCTCTCCAGGAAATGTCCTCATCACTGATGAGTGTCTCTATCAGCACTGAGTAGTTGAGATGAACCATAGGTCTTTGGCCATAAATAACCTTGGCTTTGGATTTTTACTATCTGTGTAAAATTGAACTCTTCTGCCTTCTTACCGAGTAAATAATCCTCCATTCTCTAAGTTTTGCTTGTACTGTACTTTAGATGGAGTTAAATGTTATCTTCTTAGAGAAGAATAAATTATCACGGTAAACCCTGTGGAATTATTACTTTTTATTTAGTAACTTCTGAATTTTCCTGTTATTTTCATTAAACCAAACCTGATATTTTGTTTGCACATGTTCTGGCCAAGATGAGAAAATGGGATCTCGTACAGCAAATTTCTCATACTCCACTGTTGCAAAACTTGTATTGGTTTAGCTTTCATTCCAAGTTACCAACAAATGGTTCATTTATGGAGAAGTGTTGTAATCTGTTGATGTTGAGTATTGTGATAGTCATCTTGCCTTGAGTCTGCTGCTTTTGTTAAAGTGAATATGTACCTTGGAGTGGATGAGTCTTTGGTCTGGCACTTTGTACCACATATCATTTTAGTCACTGACATTCTGTCATTTTCTTCTCCCTACAGTGATATGGTCTATTAAATGCCAGTGTTGGTTGTGAGGGTGCCTCCCTGGATTCCCTCAAATCTTCTCTAATCATACCTTCTTCAAGAGACCCTTCTAAGTCTCCCTAGTTCCTTTGAACACCCCTTGCACTTTCCATCAGTGCCTTCCTTCTGAGATTACCTCCCATTTATACAGTATATATCTTGTATTTTTAATGTTGTTTGAATAATTTGTACCCCATTAGAATGGGAGCTCCTTGAGTGGAAGGACTGTGGGTTTTTGTTTTTCATTATCTATATCTCCAGCACTTAGCACAGCATATTAGGAAGGTACTTAATAAATCTTTCTTATTTTTTCCTTAATCATAATTTTTTTTCCAGTTACATGTAAAGGTAGTTCTTGATATTTATTTTTGTAAAATTTTGAGTTCCAAATTTTCTCCCTCCTTTCTTCTGCTCCTCTCTCTCCCCAGTATAACAAGCAATCTGATACTGGTTATCCATGTACAATCATATTAAACATATTTCCACATTAATCGTGTTGTGAAAGAAGAGACCGGAGAAAAGTGAAAAAACATGAGAAAGAAAGAAAAAAAACAAATGAAAATAGTATGCTTCAATCTGTATTCGGATTCCATAGGTCCCTTTTTAATGAACTTTGAGATACAGACCTAGAAGTGGTATTTCTGAGCAAAAGGCATGTAGGCACAGTTTTATAGCCCTTTAGGCATAGTTCCAAATTGGTCTCCAGAATGATGGGATCAGTTCACAACTCTAGCAACAGTGTGTTCGTGTTCCAATTTTCCTGCATCTTTTCCTACATTTACCATTTTCCTATTTTTTAATGTTAGCCAGTTCGATAGGTGTGATGTGGAATCTCAGAGTTGTTTTGATTTTCATTTCTCTAATCAATAATGATTTAGAGCATTTTTTCATATAACTGTAGATAGTTTTAATTTCTTCCTCTGAAAACTGCCTGTTCATATCCTTTAATAATTTATTAATTGGGGAATGAATTTTATTATTTTAAATTTGACTCTATAGTTTATATTTTGGAAATAAGAACTTTATCAGAAACAATGGCTGTAAAAATTGATTCCCAGTTCCCTGCTTCCTTCTAATCTTGGTTGCATAGATTTTCTTTGTGCAAAACTTTTTTAATTTTGTGTAACTGAAGTTATCTATTTTGCATTTCATTATGTTTTCTATCTCTTGTTTGGTCACAAATTCTGACAGGTATTATTCCTTGCTCTTTTAATTTGCTTATGGTAGCATCCTCTATGTCTAAATCACACACTCATTTTGACCTTATTTTGGTATATGGTGTGAGATGTTGGTCTCTGCCTAGTTTCTGGCATATTATGTTTCAGTTTCCCCAGAAGTTTTTGTCGAATAGTGAGTTTTTACTCTAGAAGGTGCAGTACTGGGGTTTATCAAACAGGGACTGCTACAGTCACTGAATACTATGTCTTGTGTACCTAACCTATTCCATTTTTCTACAACCTGTTTCTAAGCCAGTAGCAAATAGTTTTGCTGATTGCTGCTTTATAATCTGGTATACCTTGGCAGCTTTCCCTTGCATTTTCTTTCATTAATTCCCTTAATATTCTTGATGTTTTATTCTTCCAGATGATTTTTGTTATTATTTTTTTCTAGCTCTATAAAATAATTTTTTGATAGTTTGATTAGTATGCCACTGAATAAGTAAATCAATTTAGGTAGAATTGTCATTTTTGTTATATTAACTCAGCCCACTCATGAACAACTGATATTTTTCCAATTAAGTAGATCTGATTTTATTTGTGTGAAGTGTTTTATATAGTTCCTGGGTTTATCATGGCAGGTAGTCTCACAAATATTGATAATGTCTATAGTTGTGTTAAATAGAATTTCTCTTTCAGTCTCTTACTGTTGGGCTTAGTTACCTATGTATAGAAATGCTAATGAGTTATGTAGGTCTCTTTTATATCCTACAACATTACTAAAGTTGTTAATTATTTTAGATAATTTTTAGTTGATTCTTTAGTATTCTCTAAGTATGTCATCATATCATCTGCAAAAATGATAGCTTCATTTCCTCATTGCCTATTCTAATTCCTTCAACTTCTTTTTCTTCTCTTATTTCTAAAGCTGACATTTCTAGTATAATGTTGAATAACAATGGTAATGTAGAGATACTTTTTTCACCCCTGATTTTATTGGGAATGCGTCTAGTTTATCCCTATTACATATAATGCTTTCTGATGGTTTTAGATTGATGCTACTTATAATTTAAAGGAAAACTCCATTTATTCCTCTGCCCTCTAGTGTTTTTTATAGGAATGGGTGCTGTGTTTTGTAAACAAGTGTTTCTGCACCTGCTGTGTTAATCATATGATTTCTTAGTTTTATTATTGATATTATCAATTATACTGATAGTTTTCCTAGTATTGAACCAGCCCTTTATTCCTGGTACAAGTCCCATGTGATCATAACATATTATTCTGGTCATAAGTTGATGAAATCTCTTTGGTAATATTTTATTTTAAAATTCTGCATCAATATTTATTAAGGAAATTGTTCTACATATTTTTTCCCCTTTTTGACCCTTTGTGGTTAGGTATCAGTACCCTAATGTATCATAAAAAAGCATTTGATAGCATTCCTCATTTGCCTATTTTTCCAAATTATATAGTAATGAAGTTAACTATTCTTTAAATATTTGAAAGAATTCAGTTGCAAATCTTCCTGACCCTGGGAATTTGTTCTTATGGAGTTCATTGATGCCTTGGTCAATTTCTTTTCTAAAATGGGGTTATTTGAATATTTTATTTCCCCTTTGTTATATAGGTAATTTATATTTCTCTAAATAGCCATCCATTTGACTTTGATTGCTAGATTTGTTGGCAAAATAAATACTAGTTATTGCTTTAATTTCCTATTCATTGTTCATGAATTTACCCTTTTCATTTTTGATTTCATTGTTGATACTATTAAATTGATTTTCTTCTTTTTTACTTAAATTAACCAAAGTTTTATTTGTTTTATTTATAATCAACTCTTTTACTTATTAGTCAACAGTTTTCTTAATTTCAATTTTATTAATCTCTCTTTTGAATTTCAGCATTTCTAATATTTAATTGGGCACATTGAATTTGTTCTTTTTCTTTCTTTTCTGGTTGAATGATTGATTGATTTGCCCTTTGATTTTCTCTTCCTCTATTTTATTCATGTAAGCATTAAGGATATAAAATTTCCCCTAAGAACCGCCGTGGCTCTATCCCATAAGTTTTGCTATGCTGTCTCATTATTGTCATTCTCTTGGATTAAGTTATTGATTGCTTTGTGATTTGTTGTTTAACCTACTTATTCTTTTGGATTAGATTATTTGGTTTCCAATTAATTTTTAGTTTATCTTTCTATGGACCTTGATTAAATGTAATTATTTTTGCATCATGATCTGAAAAGTATGCATTGAACATTTCTGCCTTTCAGCATTAGATTACAAAGTATTTATGTCCCAATACATGGTCAATTTTTGTGTACATACTATATACACCTGAGGAAAAAAGTATATTCCTTTCTATCCCCATTCACTTTTCTCTATAGGTCTACTATATCTAACTATTCTAAGATTTTATTATCCTCTGTAACTTCTTTATTGCTTATTTTGTGGTTAGATTTATTTTTTTTTTTGGTTTTGAGAAAGCAAGAGCGAGGTTCCTCATTAGTATAATTTTTCTAATTCTTCCTGTAATTCACTTGACTTCTCCTCTAAGTGTCTGAATGCTATACCACTTGGTATATAAATGTTTAGGGTTGATATTACTTCATTGCCTATGGTACCTTTTAGGAAGATGTAGTTTCCTTCATTATCTTTTAATTAAATCTATTTTTGTTTTGTTTTGTTTTGTTTTTGGTCTGAGATAAGTTATACACCTTCCAAAACAAACTCAGGAACTATATAAACAAAAGTATAAATAACTTTATGTAAATAAAATCAGATTTAAATATTTGGAGAAATATTAATTATTCATGGGTAGGCAGGGCCAACATAATAAAAATATAATACAACTGACAATTTTTTCCTAAACTAATTTATATATTCATTGTCATCCTAATTAAATTGCCAAAAATTATTTTACTGAATTTGAAAAAATAATAATAAATGTTTATATTAAAAGTTGTTTGTAGCCCAGGTTAATTTTTTTTAATTGGATGCACATTGGTACAGGTTTCTTTGCTAGAGCAGTACGGTACAGGAATACAGCCCCATAGGGATACCCATAGAGCCTGTGCTAGCATTCAGCCTCTGGTGATTTGGTTTACTAGTGTAATTGCCAAGTTGAATAAGTAGACCAGAGGGAATATTACATTAATATAATTTAATAGCATCTTAAATGATCATAAAGTGGAATGTTTTTGTATTGCATTATCCTGGTTATTTTTTGGGGGGGTATTATTTTTTAAATATTAAACAAAAGCACTGTTTTCATTTAGTTCTAATTGTAGCACCATGAATTTCTGGAATCTTCTGATTCTGGAAGCTGAAATTCAGGGTTTGATTTAGGAGTGATTTTACAAACCATGGAAAATTTTTTAATGTTTCCAAGTTTCAGTTTTCAAATCCGTAAATGAGGGATTGTAACACTTGCTCCGCCAACTTTGTGGGACTTTTTATAGCATCGAATGTGTTTATGTATATTCAATATTTTTGTTTTTTGTAAATTATTCTAGAAAGATAAGTCATAATTATTAAAGTGGTTAATCCCCCCCAAATATTATATATTAGGGATTTTTTTGTGAGAATTCATGTTCAAAATGAGAACATCATTCAATACCATAGATATAGAAGATTTAGACTTGTTGAATATCTCCTTAACACAGAATAACTTTGAATAAGATGTAAACCTCTCTCTCTCTCTGTCTTTCTGTATATATATATATATATATATATATATATATATATATATATATATATATATATATCTAATACATATATGCATACACACATATATATGTATATTTATATGTATTATTTTCTTGCAGTTTTAAAAAACCTTGTTGACAATATAAACAAAACTGGAATGTAGAAAAGAGTTGTAATTGAGGTTTTATTGTAATTTAATTGTTGGGGTAGTGACTTGACAGAGATTTCAGTTGTAATTAATTGATATGGGGAATTTGTAAAAGAGGAATGAATAATGACAATTTCAATGACTTTTTCTAGGTCACAGAGTTAATTGGTGTATCAGAGACTAGACTTGAGACTGAACTGGTCTTGTTGCTTCCAAAGCTTCTCTCTTTTTATTGGGCCTCATGGTCTCTTTTGGATTTCAATAGATATTAAAATAAGGCAGTGTTACTTTAATAAATTATATGCATATATATATATGTATACATATATCCCATTTCTTAATGCTGAATCCCAGTAACGAATGCTTTAATAAGCAAATTTGATTAATTTTCTTTCTTAATCTTTCAGCTCTCTGTTGGTATGAATTAGTCTCCTTGAAAAAATATAAATTTTGCTGAAAATGCAGAAAAGAAAAAATATTTTTATGAATTAGATGACCTATCTGATATAATTTGAATATTGGTTACCCACCTGGCATTGTTAACTTGTGATGTTTCCTTTTGTACACTACTCTATTTTGGTTTATTCATTTTAATTTAAAAAATTCAAAGTGGAGTACCATTAACTTGATATGAAAGACAAAGACAAACTATATTATAGAATGACTTGCTCCAGTGTCAGGGAACTGTTCTCAAGGCACCAACTCTTCAGACTCTGCAGTTTTAATGTTGGACCTAATTTTAGAGTTGGAAAACAATGAATGTGGAAATTTTGAAGAATTGCAATTAGGTAAGAATTTCCCCTTATTCCATTATGCGTCACTTGTAATTTAACTTATTATAAATACATTTCATATGCTTGCTTTCGTTGTTTTGTAGTAGTTTTTGTAATATAGAAGAAGAAATTACTCAGACATTTGTTCATTTTTGTGATCTTTTATTTTATAAGAAATTGCTCAATTATAGTAAATCCCCACTCATTTGGTGGGAAGAATTTGCACATTGTTAGCCTTTTTAAGAATATAAGTGAGAAGTAAGTAAAAATAAGATGTCTCCAGGGGGCTGAAATAGTTTTCATACAGTCCTAGACTACTGTTTTTTGTAATATCACTATGTCAGGAAGTCTACTACAATTTTTGATAGCTGATCGAGCCTTACTTTGCACATAATTGTATCATATCTGGTTATCTTGAGTTTTTGAACTACAACAGGTTAGAAGCACAAAGTTAAAAAGAAGAGCCTGTACAATAAAAATCAAGGTGCATTCACAATTGGAATTACATCTGCTAGCCCAACAGAAAAGATTACTTACTGTATTATAATCTAGGATAGATTTTCAAAGGCAGGTTGAATTCTTTTCATATTTTATTTACACCATCATATATTCACACCTTGTTTTAATATCACAGTTTTTTCTGTATAGATTCTCAACTTTTCACCCTGACATTTTTACCAAAGAAAAAGTTGAACAAATTCAAGCGATATCATGCCATATTCCAGCCCTGTGGTTCCTTTCCTCTCTGTTTAAGACCCAGAGGTGTATACACTTTATTATTCCTTGTCATAATTTCTTATTATAATTTATCAAAATATTCTTTATTTAAGTGCACTTTTCATTTACATTGTTATAGTCATTGCACATATTCTGCTAGTTTCAACTCCTTTGTTCATATACTTCTTTAATATTTCTCTGAAATCCTCCTTTTTGACATTTATCAAAAATTGTGTTCTGTTGCAACCATAAATCATATTTTATTCAGCATTTTCTTGCTTTACTTGCATCCTTTTTGTTCTGATCTGATATGACAAGAAGAGTTGCTATTTTTTTTGAGCTACTATAGCATAGTACAATAAGTAATGGTCAACATGATGAACCAGAACGAAGAACAAAATTTGAAATTTTCTTCATTCATTTTTTAAAATGACATGATGCAATTAAAAAGTCTTTTAAAATCCTTAAAATTAAAGTTAAAAAGTTGTGGTACATTTTTGTTATTCGTTAAGTTTGTTTTTTAGAAGATAGCCCATTGTAGATTATGTCAGATAATTAAATTATTATTTCAGTGGAAGGAGAAGTAATATATTGTGCTTTTCATAGCAAGTATTTTCTGTTATAATATCTTAAGAAAATAAGTGGAGAGGAATAATTATTCGTGTTGTAAAATGATTTATACATGGTGAGATTTTATTAAATATCATTTCCTTGGTTAATTTAAGATTATATTCATAAACATTTATGTATACTCTTATGAATGCTCCTATTATATAGTGATCTATGCCCAAGTTAGTCTGTTGAAACTAAGAAAATCACAGTTGTCTTTAGATGCAAAATTGATATATTTTGCAATAAAATGATATTTAAGAGCCAGGTTCAAACATCAGTTAAGTGTTTCATAATTAATTTTCACATAAAAATTTATAAATTCCAAAATAAATGTTTTCTAAAGATCAGAGTCCAATCTATAATAAATTCAGTTTTGTACTTCATTTGTAGAAGCTGTTATACATTCTATATTATAGAAGAGATAGAATCTTGACTTATTGAGTTTTTACTTTATCTTCACTACTTGTAAATTTTAATAAATGATGTTGAGCTTCATTAATTGTTTCTGTCGATTTTTAAAAATGGAATTATCTTAATGGGAGAAAAATAAGTATATGAATGCATATTTTGCTCTCAGAATTTATTTTTCACCCAGTTATGATATTTAATAATGAAAAGGAAGAATAAATTTTAAATAGTTTGATAACTTCATTGTGGAAAATAGTTTAAAATGTATTTTAAATGTTTCATGGAATTCTATAACTGGAAAAGAGTTTAAGGAATCATATAGTTTGTCTCATCTTATAGGAAGCCTATAAAATATTTATAAACATAATTTTAAAACAATGAGTTACATAATTTTTAGGTAATGTTATGTGTTAATTTCAGAAATAATAAGCAGTTCATCACTTAGAAGGAGCTTAGCTAGTTACTGGGACATTGGATATCAAATGAACCAGTTTGGTGGCATGGTGAGGAGTGTGTTGGACCTGGAGGCAGGAAGACTTGACATCAGATTTGCCCTCAGATACTTACTAGCTGCGTGACCCAGCAAGTCACATAACCTCTTTCTGCTTCTGTTTCCTTATCTGTTAAATGGAAATAGTAACAGCGCTTACCTCACAGGGTTGTTTTGAGAATCAAATGACATAATATTTGCAAAGCACTTTGTCATCCAAAAATATTATAGTTTGCTGGCTATTCGTTATTAAAATGTTTTAGTTTTTCGCACACCTTAAAAGTATTATGTAAGTATTGACGTTAATTTATTGTAAACTTTTGAGAATGTAAGTGTCTGTAGAAAACAAACTTTGACATTTAAAAATGACTTTCCTATAAGTAGATACTTAAATGACTTTCAGATATAAAATCTTCTGTAGTTTTAAAAAGTGCATTGAGAAAACATTAATGCACTTAAACTAAATATTATGTCATGTAAAATTTAGACCAGTAGCACCAATTTAATAGTTTTCAGTTTAAGTGAACTTTGTATCTAAATTCTTCGTTTAATTTTAATGGAAACAAAACATACTAGGAGTACATACAAATAATTATGATACTGACAAAAAGACATTAAAATCTTGCATGATTTTTTTTGTTTAAACATAGGTTCCGTTTAAAATATTGAGGGCATATTTTCATGAGGTCAGGGACCATAAACTTTCTTTAGTGAGATTTTCTTAATATAGTCATTTTATCTTTTAAAACTACACTCTCATCTTAAAGGGATTAGAGTTCATTAAAGTAAAAATTATAACTGTTATGCTGTCTATGAAAACCAACTATAATAATAATAATAGCTAAAATTATATAGTTATTGTTATCTGCCCAACATTGTGCTAAGTGCTTCACTAATATTTTTTATTTGATCCTAACAAGGCTGGGATGTAGGCACTATTATTATCCCCATTTTACAGTTGATGAAACTGAAGCAGAGAGGCTAAGTGACTTGTGCAAGGTCACACAGCTGGTGAAGGTCTTGGACCAAACTTGAACTCAGGTGTGCTTGACTCCAAACACTGCTTTATCCAGTGTACTACCAAGCTACCTAATCTGGCTGCTTAAGGAGAAAACTGCTATAATAAGTGTTAATTTTTATATGATGTTTACCTGACACAGTTTTTACATATTGTAATGGGATTTATATAGTTGTACAATGTTAGCTATCAACAAACATTAATACTTGGAAAAATATATTGATTTAGAGAGTTGAATGTTTCCTAACTGTAGATAAATCCTGCCATCTGTGGACTATTAATAAGCATATAATGATTGTTGACATTTCTGTAACACTTAATTACTACATCTTTGCAGTGTATTTGAGATATCACTGGAGTGGTATGGAAGAAATATTCCCCTAATGCAGACTGAAAATTATCCATGCCATGTATTCTACATGACTCTTATTCATGCTTTCCATATATTTAGTACTAAGAAATCTTTAATTCATTACAAGCATGAAGATACAAATGTAGTATTAATTATCATTTCCTCCTGCCTTATAGCCAATAGTTATCTATCTATCTATCTATCTATCTATCTATCTATCTATCTATCTATCTATCTATCTATCTATCTATCTATCGTCACACACTTCTCTGGTGGAATTCTTGAATACTTCTCCATGCAGTTTGCTTAGATCTGTAATGTGTCTCTCCATTATTCTTTGGGTGATCTTCAACTTCAGTTCTTTGGAGATGATTATTTTGAATGATTTGCAGCCCTATGATATTAGGAAGAACATTGTTATTAAAAAGATGAGCCTTTGTTTCCAAGAAAAGCTTTTGATCATTAAAATCATCTCGCCATTTCCCCAAAGCAATCCAGTCAGTTTTTCTTCCTCTTATTTTATTTTGGTCCTAATTTATCTGTTTGCAATATATCAGATTATATGTCAGTCACTGTCAAGCATTCATTGACCGGGGATACAAAGACAAAAGTGGAATAGTGCCCTCCATTTTTTCCTTTGCTTGCTAATGAACACTGATGAAGATTCCATGTGTTTCTGTCTTTTAGAAAATGAATATATACACCTAAAATGAACAAGCTCTCTAATTTGTCTAAGTTGTCTCTCCAACTGTATATCATAGTCTAGAAAATGTACCTTCTCTATAAACCCAATTTAGCTAGGGTTGAAATGACAGAGATAAAGTATGTCCCAGGTTTCCCCCCAAAGCAAAACTTATCTCCCCTTGAAAGTCTAAACTGGGAATACTTCCCTGCTTATTAAGATGAAGAGCTGATTATTAGATCACAAAAAGCTGGGACAACTGCTTCAAGTGTAAAACTTCATTAAACTTCCCCAGCTTTGGAAAGTCTCTGGCTGCAGTTTTTTTATGTAATGGTCTTTATGTGCTTTCCACAGTAGAGATGAAAAAGAACACTGGGTATGACATAAAAAAAACCATAAAAGATTTTCCTGATAAGCAATATGGGGAGGGTAGAGAAAAAGGGGGTTCCATATTATTGGGGTATAAGAGTTACACTTACAAACAGCTCAACCCTTGATGTATGTTTTGACTAATACATATATGAGCTTCCCCCATTTATCTAGAGTTGTCTTAAGTGAAGGAGTGTAAGACTGGTGATAGGCAACTGGTTCCTCATAGTCACGCCATTAACAAAATAGGTAAATGACTTCTTTCTGGCAGGTTGTGTGGTTCAACTGATGACTCTTGCATTTACTGCCTCCAATATATAGTCACTGACCATGTATCTGGTATATTTTCTAATAGTTACGGCAAGTTAAAAAAATATATAGAAAGAGAGGTAGAGAGAGGAAAAAAGAAAGATCAACTGGAGGACTGGCTAGATTAACAGATGGTGAATCCACCCTCCTCCACCTTACCTCACCACCATTGAACTCTTGGTTAAAAAGTCCAAAAGAAAAATTCATTTGCCCATAAGGATGGCTAGACTAGTTCTAACCCTCCCTTGAGTAATTCCATAGGTCAAGACAGTACACAGCCTCCTAGCTTTCTGGACACTCAGAGCTCTCAGTCCTAAAATGTAATCTGGGACCAGGGGTAACTTGATTGTATTCACCTGAACAATGGGGGTACTTACCCAGTTCTTTCTGTACAGAGTAATCCTACCAGGTCAAATCTCACTTTTCAGATTGATCTTCTGGCACCAGTTGTCTGCTGAGAACAAAATTGAAAACTGAGGTTTTAGAAAGAAGTTCATTAAGTCATTCAGCAGAAGGACAGCTGAAAACGGGATGCCCACTCTCCCAAGTTTCTGTACGTTAAACATATAGGATTCGAAGAAAGGAAAAAAAATAAATTGTCTGATTGGCCAGTATGGAGGCTGTTCCCAAATAAGACATATGGGCTGCTTGAGATGTTTAATAGCAGTATGTCTATGTCTTTACCTGCATCTGTTTACGATTTTTTGGCATTAGTCGCTTTCTCTTACATAATTCACTTTTCAGCTCTGTGCAGTCTGGCTTCTGACCTCATCATTGGGCTTCATCTCCTATTTTCAAAGTTACCAATGAGCTTTTGTCGAAAAATATGCTGAGTTTGTCTTAATCTGCATGCTTCATGTGCTTGTTACTCCTTTTGTACACTCTTTCTTCACACAGATTTCATGACACTGCTCTCTTTGTTTTCCTACCCCTCTGATTGCTCCATCTCAGTTTTTACTGGTTCATCATCCATAGCACATCCATCAGTTTTACTCAGGGTCCTGTCTTTAGATCTCAGACCTCCTACACCTTCCCCTCTCTCACTTTCTCAATTAAAGACCTAGCCTCTTACTCTACTGAGTAAAAGAGAGGCATGCAGGTGATGGAGTGGAGAGAAGGTTGATCTGAAAAGTTAAAGAAAATTTATTAATGGGTGATATTGAACAAGTCACTTAACCCTTCTGCCTCATTTTCTCCAACATACAAAATGAAAATTATAATAGCACTGATTACCCAAGTTTGTTATGAGGTTAAAATAGGTGAAGAGTTAGTCAAATGCTTTGCAAACCTTACCGAAATATATAAATCTTAGTTATTTGCTTTTTTAGCTTAAAAAGGGGCCATATACACATTCTCCCTCTTTTCTGCTTCATCTCAAAAACACTTACGTTTATCTCTCACACTCTTGCTTTCTTCCAGTCCATTATTCTAACTTGACTCTTCTTCTTGACTAGGTCAACTCCTCCACCAGGGCCTGGATTCCATCTTCTCCCATCCTTTCTAGCAAATTGCACTTTTAATCACCTCCTTCCACCACTTCTCTAAACTCCAACATATCCTTATCTAGTGTTCCCTTCCCTATATTCTTCAAACATGGCTCAATCTCCCTTATCCTGAAAAGAAGAAAGAACAAAGACAAAATGAAAACTTTTTGCTAGACCCTACCTTCCCCTGAAATTATTTTATATTACTCTTCTCTTTAATAGCCCAACTCTTAGAAAAGGTTATCTTCTATCACTTTCTGTGCTTCTGCTCTTACTTCTCAAGTTTAAGGCAACCTGGATTCTTACTGTGTCACTCAATTAATTAGCAACAATTTCTTAATTGTAAAAACTTATGGTTTTTCTCCTTGCTCATCTTACATGACAACTGCTATATTTAACTCTGCTGACAACCCTCTCCTAAGGGTTACTCTTTTCTCTCTGGGATTTCTGACACTTCTCTCTGCTTGTTCTTTACCTAACCATCTAATTGCTCCTTCTCAGTGTTCTTTTCTGATTTATTATTCACAGAACATCACCTAACTGTGGGTGATCTACAGAATTCTGTCCTGGTTTTTCTTCTATCTTCCCCATATATAGACTCTTTCTCAGCATCTCATCAACTGCCATACCTTTAATTATCACTTCAGTGCAGATGATTCCCATCTCTATATTTCTGGATCTAGTCTCTTTCTGTCTATTGAACATTTCAAACTGGATATTCCACGAGCATACTGTTATTTCTACTTTTGCATGTCTCAGTATATCTAACATAATATCAAGGATATATCAGGTGCTTTAAAGTGTAGATTATGAATACATGGGTTGATTTACAGAGAACAAGGAAGATGAGCCAATAGCATCAGGGATCTGAGATATTTGGATAATGTGACCCAGTGACATATACTGTATCCTTACTGGGTACACAGTTAAGCACAAACTCTTCATCCAGTTGCTTTGACTTCTTTTGTTTTCTGCTGTATTTTTGGTATTTGGTTCCATGGTAAAAATGCAAGATACTTTCAAATATGCTTTTAATTAAATGTGTTTTTATTTATCAAAAAATAAAAATGAAATAAGGAAAGCCTTTAGTACATTGGATAAACCCATTATAGTAAACTTTATGGAGGATATGGACAAAATTTGAATAGGTTGAATGGGTTTGTAGCTATCATCTTTGGAGAAAATATCTAAATCCATAAAGATCATGGACCCTTCAGAGTACTTAAGTGTAACAAGGCAAAAGCTTTCAGCAAAATAATTCGGTGAGAATATGGAACTATCTGTTTGTCAGAACCAGCTTATACCCCATGGATGGTTAAATTTTCATTTATAGTTCAGAAATTGGCAAAAGACTCAATTTGTTTTATTGGTTGTCTAGATTTAAGAAAGTAATGGGGAAATGTTAGTAACACAGTTTAAACTTAGAAATATGTCCTGCACTTTCAAAGAAGCTGGTTGTTTATACTGTTTGATAGACATTTCCTGGCATTTTGTAAAAGCAAATGCCCTGACATACATAGGAGGGCCCGTTATCGCAGATGCTGCTTTTCTAAAGGAAACTTGCAGAGGGCTCAACAAACATTTTAATATAGGATATATATATCTCTATAGATAGACCTCTATATATAGATATATACACATATACATATGTATACATACATATATACACATATACATACATTTATGTATACATATACATACACATATACATGCACACGTACATATATATGTATATATGTATATTTATGATTTCACTTAGTTCAGGGGAAAAAGTCATCACCCTGAACTTCAGAGAAACTATAGAGAAATACAGATCAACAGTCAATGCATCCAAATGTCTGACATAAGCAATATATGTATATGTATATCATAGATCAACAGATGGATCCAACTGTCTGACCATAGTTACCAGAAAGGGAAGCACCAACATTTGGATTTTCAAAGCCGGGGGGCTGCTTAGCAGCTTCCCATAGTCTCATCTGACATACAAACCTTCCTCCCAAAATTCAGCCCCAAAGTAGTACCTCACCCTCAGAGTATTTATGCATATTTTTATAGCCAGAGTGCATCACAAAACTTCAGAACCAGTGCCTCATTAACAAAAGATGTACGCCTTCCTACAAATCTTCCCAGGCCCATTAATGGGTTAGGAAGATATTCTTTAATGACATTATTAAGTCAGAGGCACTTGCTTATACTAAAGCAAAAACAGCATGATTGCCATTATACTCCACCTTCCTAGAATCATTTGCCTTACAATCTAAATAGTCATGGATCCTGCAGAAAATAGAGGCATTCTACTTGGTCACATGGGCCTATTCATGGATGGGAAAGATCTTCCCATTAGGAAGCAAAATTATATTAACAATAAATAAAACCACATTTTCAATATACATTTCCATTTTCATCCTAATGCATAGTGTAAACTGCTTAAAATAAATCAGAGTGGATTAAGACAGAATTCATTCATCCTGTAGTAATGAATTTTCTGTTAAAAGCATAAAGACTGAATTTTATTTTAACAATCTTCATGGAATATTTGAAATCCTTGTTCCAAATCATTGATGCCAAAGATGGGGGAGGAGTTTAAATGTAACTATGTCTATATTTATCTTTTTTGCAGAAATTATTTCTGTCTAAATTTGACTTACATATACTTGACTTGAATTATATCATACTTCAACTTACAGCTTAAACAATTGCCTTAAATCTCTGAACCGAAGTATTTTTTCTCCCATAGTGAATTCTTGTTATTTGTTCCAAATTTAGTGTACATTCTTCCCAGTTCATATATAATATTCATTTTAATTCCATAATTCTTATTATGTCATTGCAGTATATTATTTCTCATTAGATATGTTTATTATGGGTATTTTTACACTATATTAGGATGACAGCTGTCATTTAAACCATAACATCCTGAAATAGATATCTTTTTACCAGCAGGTTTAGTAAATATTCTGATGAGCTTCACCTGAGAGAGGCAAGTTATTTTCTGAAGTATACTTCTGTCATCTTGTCAATAGAGTTACTCTCTTTACCAATATGTATAAGGATCTATCCAACACACTGAAACTTCTCTGTTCTTTTGATATTTTGTGCATAGTAATACCACACACTTCCCTCACTGTTTGACTCCCTTTACGTGTCACGTGTGTTTGATGAACAGGTAGTATAGTGTTTTGGGGAAAGGGAATTGGAGAAACTTGCGTATTTGTTATGAAAAATTAGTGTATCCTTACTATCGAACTGTGACCAAGAAACTACTGAAGTCCTTGCAAACATTCATGGTAGATTCTGAAATACAAAGGTAACTGTAGACAAATGTGAAGTGCTGGGTATGACTTTGTGAATTATGTTATCTGAAGTAAGTTAGTGTTATGGTAGTTCACAAAATAATTCTCTGTTTCACATATGCTTCAGCAATTTGTCTATAGCTTGTAGCCTGAAACTCCTTTCCAGAGTAAAAAGCTGGCCCAGGAATGGGTTTCTCTCAGCCTTTTGGTTTTCAAGACGTCTTGCTGGAGGCTTGTAGAGGATTCCACAGACGACTGTTCAGCTGGTGGATGTCATCAAAAACAATGATCATCTGACCAGACTGGTCAACATGTTTAGATTTTTTGGCTCCTCTACCTGTGCTTTTTACTTTACTAGTTACTTTGTATATTCCTTGCCAGTATATTTGTAATAAAGAAATCTTTATCCTAATCTTTATCTAGATGTCATAAATATTTGACCTCATAGTTTGCTGAATTTATTTTCATCCTGTAAAATAGTATTTCTCATACTTTCTGTGGGAGAAGAGAAAACCTGGCTTCAAGATATTGCCTTGATAGCTATATGTGTTTGCTCGAAAGTTTTCACCTTTCTTGGCCTGGATTTCTTCATGCATAAAATAAAGAGGTTGAATGAAATGTTTTTTTATATCCTTACTAATTCAGAAAGAATGCATATTATAAAGCTGGATTTTGTTGGATGTGTTGAAAAAGTAATGCCTTTATTCAAAGTAGCTCTTGTGTGATCTCTCCTTTAAAACAAATAATGTTAATTGTTCAAAATATGTATTTTGGGTACTTTTATTTTGGTTTTTCCGAATTGTATAGGTTTCTCTCATTCTTCTTTTAGTATATTAAAACTTACATATGAAGTGCAATGGAATGTAAGTTCTTTGAGGGGGGTAGGAATTTTTTTCTCTTTATATTCTGATTGCCTACCACAATGCCTCACGTACAACAGATACTCACTCTATGTTTAGTGAATATTCCAGGGGACCATTCCATGGTACCAGCCTATATGGGCAGCTAATCCACATTGATCCTCTTCCCACAGACTAGATCAAAGGACACATTCTAATGAGATTACATTTATGCCTACTAAATTATAAGACTTACACATCAGTTTACAAAATCAGCTGCACGAGGGGTATAACTAGACAATATTTCAGGTATAAAAAATGTAGATATTTTAGTAGATTACAAGTTCAGCATAAGCAAACTTTATAACCTGGTAGTGAAAAAAATCTAAGGCAATATTTGATTACACTAACAGTAGCATAATATCCACAGAACAAGAAGAGATGGTACTTTTCCAACTTCAGACTACATCTCAAGAATTCTGTTCAGTCGTGGCTGCCATATTTTAGGAAAGATATCGGTGGAGCTATATGTCCATAGGTGGGTGACAAAGATCTATTGAAGGAACTGGTGAAATTTAGCCTATAAAAGGAAAGATACATAGCGACTGTCCTGTGAAAGAGGTCATATCATGTGAAAGACAAAGAACAAAGTCAGAAGTGATGAATAGATATTGTAGAGAGGTAGATTTTGGCTTGATCTAAGAAAAAAAATTCCTAAAAATTACAGTTCTCTATAGAGTGAGCTTCTCTTGGGTTTAGTGGATTCTCTTTTGCTGAAGGTTTTAAGGGAGAGCACTGGATTAAGTTCAGTTTAGCAATTTGTTCTTACAAATGCAATGAACTATGCTCATTGTTTGAGATGCTATTTAAACTCTGGCATATGTCAACGATACCATGGAGGGGGAATTTTGTTTAAGGTCACATTAGAATAGATGGTATATGATATCTTCAGGAAGCCAACACCACTGAATAGGTTCCACGAGGGACTTATCCATAACTCAACATTCTTTTGTAGGGAAAAAATGTTATTACAAGATTTCTAAATAGTTGTCAGATTTTCACTAATGTGACATTTCAAAATGAATTTATATTTCACAGTTTTTTCCCAGATATCTCACCTGTTAAATATTGTTCGTAGAGATTTGAAAATCATAATTTAATTTTTTGCATTACTGTATTAAGTATAATTTGTCCTACAATAATGTGTACACTATAATTTTAAGTTTAAAAAATGTTGTGTTCTTACTATCTCAACATATTCTTCTTTGGAAACAAACACTTATTCATAAACTTATTGTTATTTGACTCTGTTTTCTAAAGCTAATAGTAAACATTGTAGAAGGAAGAAAAAGAGGCTTTTCTTTTTTGTATCAAAAGTGAGGTGACATTCCTTATTTGTTTGTGAAAATCATTTTATTACTTGAATCCAATGGAACCTTTAAAATAGGTCATAGATGCTCATTCTGAGTTCTTAACAGCAAATTCAGTTGTGCATTTGAGCACATAATATAGTTTCTTTCTTAAGAATTTTTTAATTTTATATCTTTGAAAATGAATCATTGGCAGAATCTGACTTCTTGTTTTGTTTTAAGGGAAAAAATTTGTACACAAATGAATATGTGACTATTAAGCTGGTAAGTTTATTTTTGTATCACTTTAATTTTTAAACTCTTTAAATGAACACTTATCTGTTGGTTTAATTGGTTTCACAATAAGAGCTTATATTTTTCTCTCTGTAGCTATAGAGACTGAGGAGAAAATTAGTTTTAAGAGTATGATAATGTTTAATTATTTCATTTTTACTCACTTTTATGAAGATTTTGTTGAAATCTTACAAAGTGCCTCATCAGATTCATTTATAATATGATTAAAATTATGTTCCATCTATACAATGTAAATCTACTGTTCAGTTATTCCACATATGATAGAATAATGATAACTTTCCTTAGGTGAAAATTTGAAATGATATTATCTTGCAATCCTGTTAAATCTCATAATACCCCACCAGGGTCTGATGGCAACTCTGGCTTATTAAAAGCTATACCAGCAGAGGACAAGCTCTCGAAGGTCCTAAGAACCTGGAAAATTTTCTGTGGGCCCAGCAATGCCCTGAATGCTGTTGTGTTGAGGAACACTTTACAAAACTTTGGAGTCTTCATTCTAAGACTGTGGCTCAGGTGATCCTCCCCGCTCCCAAATCATAGGAATTACATGGAAACAGTTTGCTAAATTGTGAAGGGGTTTCGATTTGTTATCAAAGAGAATATTCATACTAATGAGATCACTGATCCTTAAAGTGTTGAAATAAGTAATATAAGCATGTTGTTGCCTTCCTGTGGGATAGACTCACAATCCTAGAACAGGAGTGGATTTCTTACTAATTTTAAAATCAATATTAATACTAATGCCGATAATCACAATAATGATAATTCAAATGTTTGTAGATTTTGATATTTATAAAGCACTTTCATCAGAATAATCTTGTAAGGTAGTTTATAAAAGTATATTTTCGAGATGAGGAAATTCAGACTCTGAGAAACTGGCAACTTGCCCAAGATTGTATGTTAAGATAGATAACTGCAAACTGACTGTAAGAAAAGCTCAGTTTTGTTGCTAAAACTCTGAAGGTTATGGAAAATGATACTACATTTGGGAAATTTTGCTTGCATTATTTTTACTATAATTTACTTATTCAGGCTATGTCATCACTAGAGAATTACCCTTAAAGAAAATATTTGTGTGAAAGGTAGCACACTCAATTCAGGAAAGTATTTCTTACTTATTTATTGCTTTTAACTCTTCTCTTTTACCTTTTAAAATGTATTCTTTTTTCCTTAGTTACATGTGAAAACAGTTTTTAACATGTTTTTTTTTTTTTCTAAATGTTGAGTTCCACATTCTGTCCCTCCCTCCCTCCTTCTGATCCCCTTCACTGTGATGGTAAGCAATCTAATATAGGTTATACATATGTATTTCCGTAATAGTTATTTTGTCGCAAGAAGACTGAAAGAAAGGAAGCAGAAAAGGAAGAAATGAAGAAAGAGAAAGAAAAAAGGAAGAAAGAAAAACAGTATGACACAGTCACTATTCAGATAACAGCAGTTCTTTCTTAGTAAGCAGATAACATTTTTCGTCATGTGTTCTTTAGAATTGTCGTGGATCATTTTATCACTAAGAACAACTAAGTCATTTACAATTCTTCATCATACACTATTGCTGTTATTATGTACAATGTTTCTCTGGCTCTGCTCACTTAACTTTCTATCAGTTCATGCAAGTCTTTCCAGGTTTTTCTTAAAACATCATGTTGTAATTTCTTATGGCACAATAATATTCTATTACAATCATACACTAGAACTTGTTTAGCCATTCCCCAATTGATGGCATCCCTTCAATTTCCAATTCTTAGTTATCACAAAAATAAACTTCTATAGATATATTTTACAAGTATATTCTGCCCCCATCACCCCCACTTTTTCGTACCTTTGGGATACACACCTAGCAGTGCTATTGCAGAATCAAGGGGTGTACACAATTTTATAGCCCTTTGGGTATAGTTCCAAAATGCTCTGCAGAATAGTTGCATCAATTCACAATTCCAATAGCATATGAGTGTCCCAGTTTTCCCACCTCTCCTCCAACATTTATCATTTTCCTTTTCTGTCAAATTAGCTAATATAATAGGTATACCTCAGAGATGTTATAATTTGATTTTCTTTAATTAATAGTTACTAAAAGCATTTCATGTGAGTATACATAGCTTTGATATGCATTGCTTCATCTGAAACTGCCTGTTCATATCCCTTGACAATTTATGAATCGGGGAATAGCTTGTATCCTCATAAATTTGACTTAGTCCGCTATATATTTGAGAAATGAGGTATTTACGAGAAATACTTACTGAAATTCCCTCATCCAGTTGTCTGTTTTCCTTCTAATTTTGGGTGAATTGGTTTTATTTGTGCAAGAAATTGTTAATTGTATATAATCAAGATGATCTATTTTGCATTTTGTAATGTTTTCTGTATCTTGTTTGACCCTAAATTTTTCCCTTATCCACACATCTGACAGGTAGACTATTGCTTGCTCTTCTGATTTGCTTACGACATCACTCTATATGTATAAATCATGTACGTATTTTGACATAATCTTGGTAGATGGTCTAAGATCTTGATCTATACATAGTTTCTGCCATATTGTTTTCCAGTTTTCCTAGAAGATTTTGTTAGATAATGAGTTTTTGTCCCAAAAACTTGCATCTTTTTTCATAAACTAGATTACATTGGTCATTTATTGCAGTTGTTTTGTGCCTAATCTATTCCACAGATTAATCATTCTATTTCTTTGTCAGTACGAGATTGTTTGGATAACTACTGCTTTGTAATACAGTTTGAGATTTAGGATGGCTAGATCACCTTCCTTCAGATTTTTTTCATTGATTCTCTTGATATTCTTGACCTTTTACTTTTATCTGCTCTATAAAATAAGTTTTTTTGTAGTTTGGTATGGCACTGAATCAGTAGACTAATTTAGGTAGAATTGTCATTTTTATTATATTGGTTTGGTCTACCCATGAGCAATTTATATTTTTCTAGTTGTTTAGATATTATCTTATTTATATGAAAAATGTTTTGCTGTTATGTTCATATGGTGCTTAGGTTTACCATGGCAGGTAGACTCCCAAGAATTTTATATTGTCTAGAGTTATTTAAGATGAAATGTGTTTCTTACTGCTGTATTTTGTTGCCAATACATAAAAATGCTTACTATTTATGTGGGTTTATTTTATATCACACAACTTTGCTAAAGACATTAATTATACTAGTTTTTTAAGTTAGTTCTCTAACATATCATCTGTAATATCATATATCATCTATAACATCATATATCATCTATAACTTATATCATCTGTAATGAATGATAGTTTTGTTTTCTCATTGCCTATTCTAATTCCTTCAATTTCTTTTTCTTCTCTTTTTTCTATAGCTAGAATTTCCAGTACAATATTGAATAATAGTGGTGATATTGGGTATCCTTGCTTCAATTCTGATTGTATTGAAAAGGCTTCTGGCTTATTGCTAATGTGAATAATATTTGCTAGTAGTCTTGGATAAAGATGACTTACAGTTTAAGGTAAGCTTCAAGTGTTAATATACTCAACTATTTTAATAGAAATGTGTGTTGGAATTTGGCAGAGGCTTTTTTGACATCTGTTGGGAAAATCATATGATTTCTATTGGTTTTGTTATTGATATGTTCAGTTATACTGCTAGTTTTCCTAATATTGAACCAGCCCTACATTCCTAGTATAAATCCCATCTAGTCTTAGTGTATGACTCTTGTGATATAGTACTGTAATATCCTTGGCTAGTTTTCTATTGAAAAGATTTTCCATTAGTATTCATTAAGGAAATTGGTCTATGGTTTTCTTTTTCTGTTTTCTCTCTTCTGGTTTTAGGTATCAGTACCATTTTTGTGTTGTGAAAAGAATTTGAGAGGATTCCTTCATCTATTTTTCCCCGTACTTTATATGGTACTGAGACTATTTATTCTTTAAATGTTTGGTAAAATTTGCTTGTGAATCTACCTGGTCCTGGAGATTTTTTCTTTGGAAGTTCATTGATGAGTTATTCAATTTCTTTTTCTAAGATTGGGTTATTTAAGCATTATATTTCGTTTTCTGTTAATTTGACTACTTATATATTTTTTAAATAAATATTCACCTGTTTCTCTTAGATCTCCAGATTTATTGGCATATAATTGGGCAAACTAGCTTCTTATAACTGTTTTCATTTCCTCTTCATTGGTGGTGAATTTATTCCTTTCATTCTTGTCATTAATGATTTTGTACCTTTTCTTTATGAAATAAAATTAATTAATGGTTTGTCTATTTTATTGTTTATTCATAAATCTGCCTTCAATTTTCATTTATTAGTTCAATATCTTTCTTACTTTTACTTTTAATTTTATTAATCCCCTTTGATTTTTAGGCTTTCAAATCTGATGTTTAATTGGAGATTTTTAAATGATCCTTTACTTAAAAATTTAACTACACATATTCTGTGACTTCAGACATATAGCAAATGCCTGATGGTTCACTCATGACTGATATATTGAAGCTAAATCTGTAAGCCACCCTATACCCTTTCACATTAGCCAAGAATTTTCAAATGAAAATTTGCCTTTATAACTATCATCATCATCATCATCAGTTTTAAAACAAAATATGCCTCTTTAAAAATTTAACAGTTTTCAAATATATATATATATATATATATATATATTTATCACATCCTTTTAAAAACCTATTTCATATGTAACAGCATCTGGAAGAAAAGTTGTTTGGTATGATGCATTTCTTTTAAAATGGTCTCTCAAATTTCACAATACAAGAGAATTTAGGAATGCAAGTATAACAGAAACATTAAACTTCAGATGACATCAATTCAGTTAACTTCATTTCCAAATTATCACATATTATTACCGTTATTACCTTTAGCACTTTAAAACTACTTTAATGTTTTCAGGTATGGAACACTTCCGTTCAATTAAGGAAATATTGTAGGGCTTAGCATATGCTAGTCATTGTGTTAAGCACTTTACAATTACTATATTACTATGATCTTCACAACAACCCTGGGAGGTGGGTACCATGCTTATTTTTTCTCCGTAGAGATCAGGAACCTGGGGCCAACAGAGATAAGATAACTTGCCTATGATTACACAGCTAATACATTTCTTTAAGCAGAACACAAAAGGACGGGCTCACTAAGGGCAGAAGCTGACTGCTCTTCCACCTCTGCTGCCTTGTGGTCACTGCCAGGGGTACCAGGACCTTCCCTAGCAGGAAGTGGCTGGAACTTGCCAAGCGATCAGCGTGCATTGCAGACACTGACTGGATATTAGACGGTGCAGCAGAGGGCACTGGCTGCAGAATGGGAATCCCAGGGGCTACATGCATTTTGTGAACAGGAGACAGTCATAGAATATCTGCACATACTCTAAAGTAGAGAGCTAAGCCCCTGAATTCCACAGATTTCCAGAAGCAGGCTCTATAGGCTCCACAGATATCCCAAGTCTGGGTCCATATTAACCTTGTTCCATGCATATTCTACAAATCACAATCCGTTATCATTTTCAGGGAACAGTTCTGAAAGTCATGGAATATATTCACAAATGTCTCCAATTGCTAGTGTCCACAGAGAGTTTACTACTCCCTAATACCCCAGGAGCAAAGAGCCACCACAATCAGAAATGTGGAAACCTTCTTTATGAGATCCGTTTTCATGAGATCACTCTGAACCAATTTTTCACTGTCTATACATGATACACCCAGTAATGGAGTTTGAACTTAAGTCCAGGTCTTTTGCTTTTAAATTCGTACCTCCTTTCACAATATGTTAGATTGTAGATGACTTAGAATGTATTAGTTTTATCAAGTATCTTTAGTCATCAGAATTCCAAGTATTAACAAATAAGTTAGTCACTAAGATATTCTAGATACTGAGTAGCAGAAGAATTGACAGCTAACACATATAATGCGTTATGACTTACAAAATGTTTTCTTTTACACGTTCCTTACAATAACCCTGTAGATTATGCATAAGATATTTCTGGAACTTTGTGTATAAGAAATTTGGGATTCAGAGAGGTTGAATAGCTTGCTCAAAGCCACAGATCTACTGAAGACTGGAGAAAAATTTCAAGTTCAGATTTTTGGACTCCAGGTACAGTGTTCTTTTTAAAGGTGCATCTTACATTCAAAAACCATGCAAGAATACACTTTTATTAATGTTGATTTCAAATTACATTGATATATTTAAAGATCCAATTCTTTCATTCTTCTCTCTCTTTTAACATCATTTTGACTTAAATCACTCCTCTTAAAAAATGTACAGCAAAGAAGAAACAGATTCACTAAGCTTAAAACGAAGAGAAATGAAAAGGCCACAAGAAATATCAACCAAGTCAAATATATATGTGGGGAGAACACGTTTGCTCTAGCTTCCTTAGTGTTTACTATAATACCTCTTTATTCTTCTATAATTTGTACTATCAAGTTATTTAATCTTGAATTTTATGTTGATATTAACATGGGTCTATAGTTACAGTGACAGTGGAACAATGAAATCAATAATGGTTGATTTTAAATATTTGTCAAAATTTTTTAAAAATAAGAGTCATTCTCCAATTGATAGATGATCAAAAGATATGAATGATTGGATCAGATCATAATTTCATCAACAATATGTTAAAGTCCCAATTTTCCAACATCTACTCCAACTTTGGTAATTTTCAGTTTTCTCTCATATTCAGAGATGTTTTAATTTAACTTTTTCCAATCAAGAGTGATTTACATAATTTTTCATATAACTATATGCAGCTTTAATTTTTCCATTTGAAAACTGCTTGTTCATATTCTTTGACCATTTATCAATTGGGGAATGACTTTTATCATTATAAATTTGACTCTATTCTCTATATATTTGAAAATTAAACCTTTATCAGAGACAATTGCTATAAAAATTATTTCCTAGCTTTCTTCTTCCCTTCTGCTCTTGGTTGCATTGGTTTTGTTTGTGCAAAATCTTTTTTAGTTAAATATAGTCAAAATTACCCATTTTCTATTTTGTAATGCTGTTTATCTCTTGTTTGGTAACAAATTCTTTCCTTCTGCATAGATGTCACAGGTAAACTATTCCTTGATCTCCTAATTTACTTATGAAAGATACTCTATCTCTTGACTTCATTCATTTTCATTTCCCTTATGTCTAGAATGCTATTTCTCAACATCTCCACCTCTTGATTTCCCTAACTTCCTTCAAGACCCAATTCAAATTACAGTTAATTCAGGAATTCTTTTTGAGTCATTTCATTCACCCCCACTTAAACACTGCTTTCCCAATGAGATTATACTTACCCTGTGCATGTATATATGTGTGTATTCATATATGTTTATGTTTCCTGGTATGTTGATAGACATGCTTGTTTCGTTATCGGAAAGCAATATGACATTGATCCCGAAAACTCATGTTTAGCTAAACACAACCCAGTTTTTATGTCTACTGTTTTACTTGATTAAATGTTTTGAGTTCCAGAAGTAGTTTTGCTTAACTGACACACTTTACAACAATCATTTTTATATAGTAAAGGTTAGCAGCAATTTATCAATCAATCTTCAAATCTTACCTTTTCTGACTCTAAGTTATGTCTTTGGAGACTCTTTAGTAAGAAGGTAGGTGGTAATCGTTTTTCCTTCTTTGAGTGAATTGTGTTGTCAAATCTTTCTCATCCTTTTGGGTTAATCAAAAAACTTCTAATCTGGAAAAGATTGAAGAAAATTATTACATGATAACAAAGTAGGATTTGTTTTGATCAATGTTTCTTGAAGTATCTAAACTACTTTCTATGGGCTTTTTTAAAAATTAATTCTAGCTCTCCCACTATGTATATTATAAAAATCTCTTTATTTCCAAAAGAAATAAGTTTAATGAGATAGTTTCTGAAATTGCTTTCATTTCTTAAGTTTTGTTATTCTCTTTTGTATTTATTGTTATATAATTGTAAAAATTAAGTGAAATATAATTTCACATTATTAAAATTATATATGACCATATTTTCTTGCATGCATATCTTGAAAAAATTGTAGTTTTTGAAGAGCAAAGGAGATGGGGTTGCACCCAAGATTAATTTATCCAGCAAAGTTGACTATAGTCATGAATGGGAAAAAAGATATCTGTAACAAAAAATACAGGAACTCAATGGAAAACTTGATACGAAAGATCAAAAAGAAATCTAAGGAAATAATTAAAGACATAAGGCACTGATACAGTTTAAATTGTTTACTTATGATACATGAAACTGTTATCAATATTCTTCAAACTGTTATCATTACTAAAGTAGTTTGAAAGAAAGATTGTGACTGAGTGATATATGATGGGATGGTTCTAAAAAACAAAATTGGGTAGGAAAAGGTAAAAAGGAACAATTACCTCACAAAAATGGGGCATAAAAGGAAGAACTAACATAGAGGAAACAGGTTGGGATGGAGGGCTTGTAATATTGAAACCTTAGTCTCAACTGGGTTGAAGAGTGAGCAAAGTGTGTATCTGAAGAGGTTTAGAAATCTTCTGATCGTCTAGAGAGGTGAGAAAATTAGGGGATAGGATAGAGGAGGAACTTTTAAAAGGGTGTATAAAATAAGATTAACAAGGGAGAGTAGATAAAGTGTGGGATTTTGGAGATGTGGGTAAAATAAGGAACAGAGAGTAAAGGAAAAAGATAAGGTAAGAGGGATAGGGCAAAAAGAGAGGCTGAGGAAAAATAGTGAAGAAAAGTACGATGGAGGGAAATTCACAAGTAGTAATTACAATTTTGTCAAATCTATAAAACTAAGAGTCATTCTCCAGTCGATAAATCATCAAAGGATATGAACAGGCTGTATTCCAATGAAAAAGTCAAAAAAATTTATGGTCATATTAAAAAATGTCCTAAGTCATTATTGATTAGAGAAATGCCGATCAAAACAGTCTTGAGATATAATTTAAACCTGTTAGATTGACTAAAATGATAAAAGGAGAAAATGACAAATGTTGGGGAGGATGTGGAAAAATTGGGTCACTAATTCATTGTTTGTGAAATCGTTAAATGCTCCAACCATTGTGGAAAGCAATCGAGACTTATGCCTAAAGAGTTTGGATGGGCATAATAAGAGAGCATTCTATAGAGGAACAACAATATTGTTTTAAAAAGATTTTGAGTGAATGAGTTATTTTGTCTATTATAAATACTAAAATTAACTATTAAACTATGTAAAAAGTTGCCTTCTGTATCCAGAGAGAGAACTGAACAATAGAATATGTATAGGATATTTTTATACACCCACACCCACACACACCCCTATTTATGTGTAATGGTTGCCATCTCTGGGACAGGGGAAGAAGAAAAATGAGAAAATAAATTATATGATAATTTTGTACTGTATTTGAAATGAATAGCGAATTGTGCATGATAGATTTGCAATTTCATGTACAATCATCTTTTTTATTGTACTATGTTATTAGAAATACTTATTTTATTCCATAAATAAAAAATAAATTAAAAAAGAAAGATCATCATATTTACTTTATATTTTAAAAGACTTTTTAAAATTTTAAAAATTTTTAAAAGGATTGTAATAATTCACTAATTTGTCTTTTTGATAACCAAATATATTATGTAACTAATTGTACAACATTATATTGTATGTTGTATAAGAAATAATATTACATAGTTAATGTATTCCTCTTCCTGTTTCTTTGCTTTTTTCCTTTAAGATCATCAAGACATAAAAGAACCAGTCACTCACATTCCTCCTGTCTAATTAGACTTTTTCTAATAATGATGATAGAGTTAAGGAGAAACAAGTATTTGCCATATTAGACCCTTTAGATTGTTTATGTTTAGTTTTTGTTTTTACTCCCGTGTTAGCACTTTAGATTTTTGACACAGCTTTTTACTTCTCTTCAGAAATGCTTGGAAGTGCTTTATTTCATTAAAGATCCGTTTTTTTCCTATTATAGAATTACACTTAGCTTTGTTAGGTAAGTCTATCCAGTTGTGAACTTAGATTCTTTGCTTTTGGAATATCATATTCTAAACTCTGTTCCTTTATAGTGATGACTGCTGAATGATCTTCGACAGTGACTCTTAAGACATTTGAATTCTTTGTTTACAACTTTTGGAAGTATTTTTTTTTTTATTTGAGCTGGCTTTTAATGTTTCTGAGATTCTTTATTTTGGAGTTTCAAGAGATTTTTTTCCCTATTGTTTTGCCCCCTGATTCTAAGAGGAATTTTAAGATTTCTCTAAATATGCTATTTAATTTCTAAGATTCCTTTAAATATGATATCCAAGCTCTTTAGTCCAATGATTTTTTTCCTTCAATCTATTTTTAAGGCTAATGGTTTTTGTATGAGACAACTTAAATTTCCTCATTTTTCTAGTCTTTCGACTTTGTTTTCATATTCCTTCCTGTTTCATGAACATTCATTTGAACTTAGCCCATTTTAATTTTAGAGCATTTGCTGTTATGGTAGGATTTGTATCTCATATCAAACTGTTAATTCTTTTTTTTTTTAATTTTTCTTCCATAGCTCTCATTACTTTTCCCATTTTTCTCTAACCCTTTGTCCTCTTCCTCTAACCTCCTTTCTTTCCTTCCTTCTTTTCTTTTTTCTCTTTCTTTTTCTTTATTCCCGTTTTCTTGCAAAAAATAAATAATATGGAAATGTTTTGCGTGATTGCACATGTATAACCTATGTCAGATTGCATACCGTCTTGGTATGGGGAGAAGGAGAGATAATTTGGAAGTCAAAACCCACAAAGCAAGAATGTTAAAATTTGTTTTTACATGGTATGGGGGAAACAAAATATATTTAAAAAAATGAATGAAAATATTAAAATAGATAGTTTTAAAAATCAAAAACCCTGAAAAGTCAAAGTTGTAAATGAGCTCCCCAAGTTAAAAATCACTAAATAGATTTGCCAACAAATTCCACCAAACATTTGCAGAACAAATTAATTTTAGTAGAATATAAACTCTTTTAAAACACTAACTAAAGGGTTACAACAAATTCCTTCTTTGATTCAAATATGGTTCTGATACTTTAACCAGGATCAGCAAAAACAAAGAAGGAAGACTAGCAATTTGCCTAATGAATATTGATATGAATATATTAAAAACGTACTGGCAAGGAAATTAAAAATATGTATACACACATTATATATATGTGTATATATATATGTAATATGAACAGTTTGGACTTATACTAAGAATGCAGGAATTGTTCACTATTAGAAAAATCACAAACAAAATTATGACTATGTTCATGACCAAAAAATTATACGATTTTATAGTTAGATGCTAAAAAAAGCTTCTGACAAAATAAAATATCCATTCCTTTTAAAACACTAGAAAGGGGATTAATAAATGAAGCTTTTCTTGAAATTATGAATGCAATGTATAACAAAAAGCAAATATTATCTGTAATGAGGATAAGATAGACATCTTTCTAATAAGATCAGTAATAAAACAAAGATGTTCATCATCACCAATATTTATTATTTTAGTAGAAATGCTAGTTATAGCAATGAGACAATAGAAAGAATGAATAAATATAAGAAATGAGGAAAGAAAACATCACTCTTGGTAGACGACATAATGGTATACTCAGAGAACCACAGAGAATCAGTGTAAAAAGTAATTGAAACAATTAGTAACTTTGGTGAAGTTTCAGAATATGACATAAATGTATAGATATCACCAGCATTATCTATCTATCTATCTATCTATCTATCTATCTATCTATCTATCTATCTATCTGTCTGTCTAACTAATAAAACTGTGTAAGAAAAGATAAAAAATCAGTTGAAAACTACAAACAGTATAAAATACTTTGATGTTTACCTCTTAAGACACACCCACAAACTTAATTAGCAAAATTATACAATTCATAATGGATTCCATAAAAGAAATGATGAATTAGTACTTTTTAGGAATTTTACTGTTTTGTGACTACCAGCACAGCTTTAGGACTCCTTTTTTCCCTGTTGCAATTATTTCACTCACTTTTAGAAAATGTATTAAAATATAAATATCAAAAATAGATATTTTTTACAGAAATGCTTTTCTTAGAGGCAAACAGATTCTTTTATGTTTATTGGTTACCATAAAGAAAATCCCTCTCCCTGCTAATATCACCTCTCTACAGCAGAGAGCATGCTCTAATCCTGCGGGGGGAGGGGGGGTGACTGGTGATTGATTAATTAACTGAATTAATAAAATTAACTGAATGTTTCCAAGTAATTATTTATGAAGTTCACTCTGTCCTTGAGGACATATGTAAATATTTTTAAAAAATAAGTATATTTGATCACATTGATCTCACTAAAATATCATTTTAGTGACAGGAAACGGGTTTTTTGTATTATTAATAAAATTTCAAATTAAAAACAAGTATTGTTTGTATCAAATAAGTTAATTTCCTATTTTATGGGAGGAGTATCTTTTTGGTATACAGGCCTAGTAGTGGTGTTGCTGGATCAAATGATATATACAATTTTACAGCTCTTTGGGCGTAGTTCCAAATTGTTAGCTATTTTTATCAATCAATGACGTTTCATTGTCGTTCTTGATGGGAGGCCACAGATTCAGTTCTGAAATTCAGTTTCCCTTTGAAACAAAAAGGAGAATTTAGGTACACCAGAACTTTTCTAGCAATTTCCAATCATTTCATTGAAATTAACACAAATTTCCACAAAAGCAGTGTATCTGAACTATATGGCTTTTAGATTTTCCTTAGACATAAAACTTTAGAGAATACTTTAACATTTTGTCTCTATCCTTAGTCTAGTTATTGAACCCACACTGATGTTTGGAGAATTGACTAGATATATAGATGGATATTAGGTATAGAAAATTTTTCCATAGTAAAGACTTTTAGTTAGATCAACATCTATCACCTGTGATAATGTTGCCCTCTAGTGGTGGTCTGTCTCAAAGCAATGTAAACTTTAAATTGTAACGTTTCAGGGTTTACTTAATGTAGAGATCATTTCTATAAAAATTGTTTAATTTTTTATACGAGGATATTTATATCCTTATCATTGGGATTGAAGATATTATTGTAGCTTTATACATCTCTATGTATTTTTATGTTCTGTTATATATGTAAAACTTCAGTTACTTAAGAACTGTTAAAAGAATTATGTTCTCAGAGTATTACATGTGTGATAAAATAGTGAGGTATGAAAAACTGAAGAGAAAAGTATATGGAGTTTTAAATATTATAAAGCACACACTCCTTTAAATACATCAGACAAAGTGGTTACTATAAAGCAAAAAATGCTATTTATGTACAAATGTTGGGAAAGTAGACTTTTATATCTTTTAGCAATTTCTAGAAAGCAAATCACATTGCAATAATGAGTGACACTTGGGCTACTCATCAGTACATAACTAGGCTATTTGTAATTAAAGAGTAATGTGGCCTTAAATTATTCTTGAAAGTTAATCTATAGTGACTCAAAAGTGATTAATAGCTTGTTTTGTTTACTATATTTTTCTCAATTAAAATTTTTGTTCATACCAGGTCATCGTCATCATCATCATCATCATCATCATCATCATCATCATCATCATCATCATCATTATCTTCTTCTTCTTCTTCTTCTTCTTCTTCTTCTTCTTCTTCTTCTTCTTCTTCTTCTTCTTCTTCTTCTTCTTCCTTTTCCTCTTCCACCATCACCATCACCACTACCACTACCACCATAGT
This sequence comes from Bettongia penicillata ogilbyi, assembly GCA_023548195.1. Taxonomy (NCBI): domain Eukaryota; kingdom Metazoa; phylum Chordata; class Mammalia; order Diprotodontia; family Potoroidae; genus Bettongia; species Bettongia penicillata. Next base: position 897,699 of record JAJHZJ010000072.1, on the reverse strand, counting down.
AGAGTCCTGTTTTCCCTACTCTCTGAGATCAAATAAAAATGGGGAGTTTTCTTTTATGAAGGTGGCTCGTCTTTAGATTTTTAGAATATTTACAAAGACAATATACAAAAGTTTGTCATAGAAACATCAATAGTCAATAAACTTAAGCACCTACTATGTGCCAGACACTGTGATAAATGCTGGTGATACAAATAAGAAAAAGACGTTCCCTGCCATCAAGGAACTTACAGTCTAATGGGGAAAGACAATGCACAAAAAGAATATGAAAAACAGGAGAATGGGGGTGACAGAGGGTACATAATAGCATGCATGATATTCATGGGGTCAAAACCAAGTATAGCAGCTGACAAAAAATAAAATTATGCTGTCTATAAAGAAAAGGCCTTGGAATGATTTTTTGCTCCATTCTTGACCCCTTCAATCAGGAAAGAAGCAATTGAGAGTGCTGGGAAGGCATTGAATATCAATCTCCAAGCCAATGAGATTTCAGGAGATAAACTATACTTGGAAAGGCATCATGTTCCTCAGACCAAAACCAAGTAGAATAGTAAATGAGGTATGAATTATGTCTGTATCATGTGTCAATTGAAGGAAAGGGGTATATTAATACTGGAGAAGAAAAAACTCAAGAAAGATAATAGAATAATTCTTTTCAGCTTTTGGAAGACCTATCATTTGGAAGTGAGATTAGATTGTTCTTTTTTGACCTTAGAGTGTAAAAGTTTCAAAGAAGTTGATGTCAAGAAAAACCTCCTAACACCCAGGAAGTGTCCAAAAGTGATTTAGGGGCAAGTGAGGAGGTAGATACAAAATCGCTTTTGAAGTAGGGTGGACCGTTCCCTTCTACAAACCTTCTCCAAACCCATCTAGAAAAGGCATTTTCTTGACCAAATTCTCAGAGGAAAATACAAGAAAAAGTCACAGTGAGTCATTTTTCTAGTGAGATAGACAAAGAGGTTTGCAGACACTGGGGATAGAATAAGATCAGGAGAACAAAATTCATGGAGCACTCCAGTGCCCAGGAAAGGACTGTATACTTGTAACACTAATCATAGCAGTACACCAGAGGACTGCTGTTGTGAACAATTTTAAGAATATAATTGCATAATAAGAGAATTCTATTTATTCAGGAATAAACTGAATATTTTTCAATAAAGTAAAGCACAACATTCATAGCAACATCCTTATGCAAAACACATCATCTAATACATATATGTATCTTATAACACTCAGTATGTCATATGGCATGTAACATATTGTTGAACCCCCAAAATAAGCGAGTCCCAGGCTAGGGTATTCCCTAGCACAATGTACCCTTAAGGGGTAATAGGAAATGCTACACCATCTACCCCTAAGTCGCTGTAAGAAGAATCTCATTTGTCAATATTTCTGATAAAAAGACTAGAAATTCACAGAAAATTTGAAGTTCAAACACAGAAGAGGAGTACAAAGTGATACACATGAATTAACAATGACATAGGAGCAATCAAGGAAAGTCTGTTTACCTTCCAGTGTGGGGACGTGGTATAAGACTTCCTTCTGAACCTTATCTGCATCAGCGATCATAGAAGGAATGCAATTAGACAAGGTCTGGGAGTAGTTGTCATGTCTTGATCTTAAAAAAATGGGATGAAAAGAGGGGAAGAAGGGATAATGATCAGATAATTGGAATGTGCAAGGAGAAAGAGTAGCAGTTAACATTTGAACCTCACAGTTGTGTACAGAAATATATTTGAACAATGAAATAAGAGGGAAGAGAAAGAAGGGGATGTAGAAAGTAGAGGGAGATCAAATTAAGGGAGAGTTAGTTATAAGCAGAGCACATATTAAGAATATACAAAAAAATAGATCTTTCTGAGGTGGCAAATAATAAAAACCTAAAGGGAAGCTAATACATTGTGGAATGTATGAACAAGTCGTAGTATATAGGTGTGATGAAAAGATATGGTGCTAAATTTATCTGTGTACTAACCAAGGATAATTCCAGAGCAATAATGATAAAACATGCTACCTACAATTCTTCAGAATAAAGAATGAGAACATTTTTTTTTCTGAAATTTTATTTTGATTGATTTGCTTGAATTTAAGGAATTTTATTTTTATGTTCACAAATATATTTGGATGGGAAGTTTTGAAAATAGAATTTTGCTTATTAAAACAAATACAATACATTTTAAAATATTTTATTTTTTCCAACTACATATAAAAACAATTTTAACATTCGTGTTTTCAGAACTTTGAGTTTCAAAGAATCCCCTCTTTCTTCCCCTCCCACCTTATTGGGAAGGCAAGCAATTTGATATAGGTTATAAATGTGTAGTCATGAAAAACATATTTCCACATGACTTATATTGGGAAAGATGTACACAAAAAATTCTTTGATGTGCATTCTTTCTCTAAAGGTGGGTAGTATTTTTCATCATAATCATGGGTGGGGAATCTTGTTAGTCATTTCTTATAGAACAATGATATTCAATTACAATCATATCTCACAATTGTTCAACCATTTCCTAGTTTATTAACATTCTCCCAATTTTCAACTCTTTGCCACCACATAAAGAGCAACTATTTTTGACCATATAGCGCTTTTTACTTTACTTTTTACTTTAAAAAAAAATCTCTTTGGGATCCTTATCTAATAGTGGTATTGCTGAGTAAAAGGGTATTCACAGTTTTACAGGCTATTGTGTATAGTTCCACCTTGCTCTCCAGAGTAGTTCAATCAATTTACAACTCCACTGGCAATGCATCAATATCTCAATTTTCTCACATCTCCTCCAATATTTGTCATTTTCCATTTTTGCAATATTAGTCAATCTGATAGGATTGCACTGGTACCTCAGATTTGTTTTAATCTGCATTTCTCTAATGAATAGTGACTTAGGGTATTTTTTCATTTGTCTTATAGACAACTTTGATTTCTTTATCTGAAAGATGTCTATATACTTCTAAAATTATCAGTTGAGGAATGACTTGTATTCTTAAAATTTTGATGTTTTGTGTGTGTGTGTGTATGCATGTATATATGTATGTATGTGTATATGAAATGAGGTCTTTATCAGAGAAATTTCCTGAAAATGTTTTCCTCCAGTTTTCTGCTTTTCTTCTAATCTTGGCAGCATTGATTTCATTGGTGCAAAATCCTATTAAATTAATATCCTAAACAGTATCTATTTTATATCCTGTAATGCTCCTTACCACGTTTTGCCATAAATTTCCCCTTATTTATAGACTGACAGGTAAATTATTATATGCTCCTCAAATTTGTTTATGTTGCCCTTTTTGTGTAAATCATGTACCCATTTTGACCTTATTGCAATATAAAGTGTGAGGTGTTTGTCTTCACCTAGTTTCTGTCCAACTGCTTTCCACTTTTTCCATCAGTTCTTGTAAAATAGTGAGTTCTTGTCCCAAGACATTGGGACGTATCTTTGCATTTATCAAACAATAGATTATGCTGCTCATTTACTATTGTTTATCGTGTACCTAATATACTCCACTGATCCCCCACTTTATTTCTTTGCAAGTAAAAGATTGCTTTGACAATTAACTTTGGATAATAGACTTTGAGATTTTGTAGGACTAGGTCACCTTCCTTCATATTTTTTTCCATTAATTCCCTTGAGAGTCTTGATTTTTTTGTTCTTGAAGATATTTTTTTCTATAAAATATAAAATATTTTAAAAATATTTTCTATATATATTCTATAAAATATTTTTGGTAGTTTAATTGGTATGGCCCTGAGTAAGTAGATTAGTTTAGGCAGAATTGTTATTTTTACTTTGTGGACTTGGCCTACTCATAACCAATTAATATTTTCCAGTTGTTTAGATCTCACTTTATTTGTGAGAAAAGTGTTTTGTAATTTTTTTTCATACAGTTCCTAGGTTTGTCTTGGTAGGCAGACTCCTAAGTATTTTATATTGCCTACAGTTATTTTAAATGGAATTCTTTCTTCTATATCTTACTGCTGGGCTTGTGTGTGCATGTGTGTGTGTGTGTGTGTGTGTGTGTGTGTGAGAGAGAGAGAGAGAGAGAGAGAGAGAGAGAGAGAGAGAGAGAGAGAGAGTACACATACTCACATGCACATGTATATTGATAATTTATGTGGGTAGGTATATTTTATATCCTGCAACTTTGTCGAAGTTATTAATTGTTTCAACAGGTTTTTTAGTTGCTTCTTTAGGTTCTCTAAGAATATCATCCTGTCATTTGCAGAGTGAGAACCTTTTTTTCTTGTCTTAATGCTATATCTAGCATTTCTAGTACAATATTGACTAATAGTGATATTGGACATCCTTTCCTCACCCCTAATCTTACTGTGAAGGCTTCTAGCTTATTTCCACTGCAGGTAGTGCTTGCTAATTGTTTTAGGTAGATATTGCTTATCATTTTAAGGGAAAATTCAATAATTCCATGCTTTCTAGGATTTTTTAAAAGTAGAAATAACTATTGTATTTTGCCAAAAACTTTTTCTACATCTACTGAGATAATCATATGATTTTTGCTGTTACTGTTTTTTATTGACATGAAAAATTATACAGATAGTCTTCCTAATATTGAATCAGCTCTGCATTCCTGGCATAAATCCCATTTGGACATAGTATATAAGGTTTGTGAAAGATTAGATAATTACCTTGTTATTATTTTATTTAAAATTTTTGCCTCAATGTTCTCTTTCTCTATTTTTCCTTTTCCTTCTTTAGCTATCAGAACAATATCTGTGTTGTAAAAGGAATTCCATAGGACTCTTTCTTTGCCTATTTTTCCAAATAGTTTGTATAGTTTTGGGATTTATTGTTTTTTACAATTTTAGTAGAGTTTACTTGTGAATTGATCTGTTCCCGGTAATTTTTTTTTTTCACATTAGGGAGCTCATTGATGGCTTATTCAATTTATTTTCTAAGATACAATTACTGAAGTATTCTGTTTCCTCTCCTGTTAATTTGGGCAATATATATTTTTTGCAAATATTCATTCACTTCATTTAGATTATCAGATTTATTGGCATATAATTGGGAAAATAACTTATGACAATTGCTTTAATCATCTTCATTGGTGGTGAAATCACTCTTTTAATTTTTGACACTGGTAATTTAGTTTCTTTCTTTTTTTAATACTCTTGTTAACTAAGGGTTTATCTATTTTATTGTCTTTTCATAAAATCATGTCTTAGTTTTATTTATTAGTTCAATGCTTTTATTACATTTATTTTTATTAATCTCATCTTTAATTTTCAGAAATTTCAATTTGGTGTTTAATTGGGGATTTTTAATTTTTTTCTTTTTCTACTTTTCTAGTTGCATACCCAATTAATTAATATACTCTTTCCTTATTTTACTGATGTAAACATTTAGAGATATAAATTTTCCTCTATGTAGTGCTTTGACAGAATCTCACACATTTTGATATGTTACAGCATTATGGAATTATTGGTTGCTTTGTTATAGTATTCATGGAATTATTGATTGTTTCTATGATTTGTTCTTGGACCCACTTACTCTTCAAAATTAGATTGTTCTTAATTAAATTAATCTTTGTGTTCTGTGACTTTTACTGAATGCAATATTTATTGCATTATGCTCTGAAAGGATGCATTTACAATTAGTTCTTTTCTGCATTTGGTTGTGAGGTTTTTATGCCCCAAAGTGTAGTCAGTTTTTGTGTAGGTGTACCTCTGAGGAAAAGGTATAATCCCTTCTATTCCTATTGAGTTTTCTTCAGAGGTCTATCATAACTTAGTTTTTCTAAAATTCTGTTCATTTCCTTAACTCCTTATTTATTTTTGGATAAAATTTTCAAGTTCTGAGATGGGGAAATATGTATTACCCTTGTGACTGTGATCTAGATCTGCCTATGGGCAATGCAATAGATTTCTGCACCCAGTACCAAGAAAGGGATCCACTGTAATCTCTTTCTGAGCAGTTGGCAACCCTCTTACAATCTGTGAGCTGATGTCTCTGGAAGCCAACACCATCCATTCAGTCTCCCCCAGGGCCTGCTGCTGGCTTGTCAGGGTGTGACCTGCACTGTAATATGCTCTACTCCCACTCCAGTGAGGCAGACTCTTTTGAGTTGTCTTGAAAGAGAAAATTGCTTTACCCTGTCCTTTTTTTTTGGTTCTCCCACTACAGAAATCATTTTGAGGCATTAATTTGAGGTTGTTTGGAAGATAATTTGGGAGATCTCTGGTGAATCCCTGACTTTATTCTGTCATCTTGCTTCTGCTTCTTCAAGAATTTTTTTTTCAATAGCTTAAATGATAAAGATTACCTGAAGATGTGGCAAATTTCCCTACTGGAGAGGTCTCCAAGTACAGATTGGATAATTATATTTTAGTTATTAAATAACAGAAATTTCTTTACTATTTCCATGAATTTGATGTCTACTGAGACCTCTCCTCAAATTTTATGATCTTGTAGTACTGCTTTTTATTATTATTTGAGATCCAATACTTCAATGGTAGAATCCTTTTAATTGTCTTTTTAAAATTAATTTTCACTGATATGTTATTCCTCCAGATGAATTTTATTATTTTTCTACTTCTGTAAAGTAACCCTGTGAAATTTTTATTGGTATGACACTGACTATAGTGTAATATTGTTTTGATTTTATTGAAATAGCACAACCAACTATAATTAGAATTTATTCAATTATTTATCTATCTCTTTTAGTAAAGAAGTAATTTGTAATAGTATTTCAGTTCCTGTGTGTGTTTTTGTAGATGGATTATCAGATAGTTGATATATTCTGTAATTACTTTGAATAGGGTTCTGGATAATTTTGAGTTTTGTTAGGAATTTAAAGTAAAGTTTATAACTATGGATTTATTTTATTTCTGATAATTTCTTTGTTATAATTTCTTTCTCATATTGCATTTCATTTCCCATGCTTTTTTTAATTGACTCCATGCTTTCAATCCATCCCTGGTTTCCTTTGATAAGTAGATGAAGTACAAACCCCTGAAAAGGCCATTCCCAGGTCACTCTTTCTGTCCACTAAGACAGAAGTTTCCAAGTTCTGTGCTAGCCAGTGCTTTTTTTATGGCAAACCTTCATTCATTTATTTTAATTATTTATTTGTTCATCTTGATTTATGCATATTTGATATCACCCATTTGAATGTAAGGTTTTGCGGGGGCTACTCTTGCTTTTTATTTTATCAGTCCTTAATAGGATGTCTGTCACATCATAAGTACTTAGGATGCTAGGCAGTGCAGTGGATAGAGTGCTGGACTGTAATGGCAAGCAAAGTAGAACCTTTTGCTGTTTGAATTTTAGCCAGTCAAGTGCCTTTGACTGAGTCTTTGAATCAATCAAGACTATCTGATTAGAAACAGTCTATGTATTGCAGAGAGAGAGCGCAGTCAAAAGCAGAGCTCAGAAAGAAGAGACAGAAACAGAGTTGAGAGAGAAGCAACCATGAATGAGTTAAGGGAACTTGTTTGTAGGGTGGTCTAACAGAAAGAATATTTGTAATATTGAAGCCCTGTCTGTTGATCTGTGTTGATTTCTCAGACAGAAGCCCTGTCTGTTGGTCTTTATGAGTGGATTGAGATGATGGTTCCAGCAATATGTGTAAATATTGTTATAGCCCTGTTAAACTTTGCTTTCCTAGAAACAGGGAAGAGTTTGGAGTGGAACAAACCCTGTGAACTGAGACAAGGAGTAGGAGCAGAGAGCTGCCTGTGTGTGAACCCATGAAAGAGCTGGGAGTGGTTGGCCAGGGAGAAGCCCACGGATGAGGAGCCAGGGGATTTGGAAGTCATCCCAGAGTCAAGATAAGAAAGGACTTTACTTGGATCCTGTGTATTGATTAAGAAAATTGTTCTTACTATAACCTAGGAGTGGAGAGTGTGATATTTTGAAAAGGATTTACTTGGATAAATGGTATTGATTAAGGGTGTTACTATTGGGATTATATATATATGTATATATATATATGTATAAAATGATATGTTTTACTGAAGAATGTCGCTATGAATGTTATTTTTTTGTACAATGTTTAATTTGTTGCTGAATAGAGTTCATTATAATATGTGATTAGACTCTTGAAATCATTCACAGCAACAATCCTCAGATTTGGATTTTAAAGTTTTGAATTCAAATTCTGTCACATGCACTTAGGTACCTATGAAACTGGGAAAATTCTTTAACCATTTTATGCCTCAATATTTTTATTCATAAAATTGAAGTAATAATAGCATGTTACTTACAAGGTTATTTTGAGAATCAAATGAGATTTGATACATACATACATACCCACTCACACAGATGAACTTTAAAAATGTTTAGCTATGTAAATACTAAGTGAGATGATTATTGTTATAATGTTATTGTTTTTTGACTGATTCAAAATAATTTTTCATTGACTTTCTAGCATTCTATCACATCATATACAAAAAAAACCCAATACATTTATTTTATTTATCTTATATTTTTTCACTCAACTTTTTATTTCATTTCAACATCTTACTGAAAAGGCCTATTACTGTTTCTCCATCACAGAAAATGTAAACTATGAGTGCTATGCAGATATTATTTATTCTACAAAAACTACGCATTTGTTCTAATTTTTCTTTTATATTTAGAAGGGTGTTTCAATTTGTGCAATCTTTTATTTCTTCCATCTATTGTTATAATTGCATCATTTTCATGTTTTTACTATTAATATGGTCTGTTATGAAAATAGTTTTCTAATATTTAATCAACCCTGTATTCCTAGCAAAAATCTCACATGGTCATAATACATGAACTTTTTAGAACTTTGTAGCCTCTTCAGTAATATTTTATTTAATATGTTTGCAGTGATATATGTTAATGATAAAGATATATAGTTTTCTTTTTCACTTTATCTCTCCTTAGTTTGGGTATCAAGATTGCTTTTTTAAAACTCATATCATTATTTTATTCATCCTTTCACTATCTTTGCAAAAAATGCTACATTGGAATTGTTCTTTCAACTTTGGATAAATATTCTTTTATAAATCAACTTATTCCTCAAGAGTGTTTTATATTTTTTTTAATAAATTGTTCAATATCTTTTTCTGATTTTGAGTAATTTAATTCTCTATTTTTTCCATTTATCTTGATATTTTAGGTTTTTAGAAATATAGATCAATTCCATTTAAATTATTAATTTTTTGGCATATAATTGGGGCAGTGGTATCTAATAATTTCATTCATTTCCTCTTTATTTTTTGTGACCTCTCCTTTGCAATTTTTATATTAATAATTTTATTTTCCTCTCCTTTGAAAAAAATCAGATTCCCTATTTTGTACATTTGTGAAAATTCAGTTCTTATTTTTATTCACCAACTCAATGTATTTGTGTTCATTCTTAATTTTTAGAATATCTATTTTTGTATTTTGTTGAGGTTCTTTAATTTCTTGCTCTTTTAAGATTTTAATTTTTATACCTAATTCATAATTTGTTTTTCATCAGTAAAAGAACTGGAAGCAAATTTCTTCATAGAGAATGCATTGACTATATCTCAAAAGTTTTGGGATGTTAGCTCATATTTTTAATAAATACTATATAATATTTAAATATGTTATATATAAAATATAAGTATATATAATAAATATCTTTAATATTTGATCTTTCACTCTATAATTCTTTATGATCGTAACTATTAATGTCCATTTAATTTTGAATAACTTCTTCAAATGTCCTTTATTCCTTTCCTGTTAGTAAGGAATATTTTTCATATTTCTGGGCTTTTAAATTAGTTTTGAGGCTTTTGCAACATAGAATATGCTCAATTTTTATTAGGTCCCATATTTAGATTTGAAATTTGTGTCTGTATTTTAAGTAAATAATCACCATAGAGGATTGCTAATTTTCCTAAAATTCTAATCAGTCCTTGACTTCTTTCTTATTTATATTTTTGTTATATTTGTCTACCTCTGAAGGAGAATTTTGAGGTCACCAATTATTATGGTTTTCCTACCTCTTTCTCTATGTAATTTGATGAAATTTTCCATAGTACTTAGGTGCATGCATATAATGTATACACACACATATACATATTTATGGCACTTCTATGCATATATATTAAATATTATTATTCAATTATCTGGTTTTTAAGCATAATTTAATTTGTCTTTTTTATCTCTTTTAACATTTATCACTACTTAGTTCCTACTCTGAGATCATGATTGCCATCTGTATTTTATTATTAAATTTTTCTTGATACTTAGTAAACTTAGTTCCAGCAATTTGACTATGTCTGAATCTTTGCGCTTCATAAGATTCCACATTCTCCATTTTGTTAGTGGGTTTATACCATTCATGTTCATGAATTGTTATTTGTGCTTTACCCTTTCTACCCTTCATCCTGATTAAACTTCAGACTTTTCCCTGTTTTTTCTCAGACCTGTCTTTTCAATGAAGGTGATAAACAGAGGGAAAGTAATAGAATTTGGAGAGATTATGAAATGATTCCTGTACAAAGTCAACTATGCTAGATGCCTCCACTTCCTCTTTCATTATCCTTTTAACTCTATAATCTGGCTTCTGACTTCATCATTCAGCTGAAACTGCATTCGTCAAAGTTACCAATGATCTTTTAATTACCAAATCCAAACAGCATGTCTTGATATCCACCCTTCTTTTTTGTGGCTTTCACACTGTTGATCTTTCTCTTCTCTTTAATACATTGTTTTGAGGACCTTGCTGTCTATTGACTATTCCTTTATCTACTGATAGAGGAATCTCCTTTGCTGGTTCTAGTAAGGCAGTTAGTGGCAAAGTGAATTAGAGCCCTAGGCTTGGAGTCAGAAATTTCTGACTTGAATTAAAATCTGGTCTTAGATACAAACTGCGTGACCCTGGGCAAGTCACTTGACCTCTATCTGACTCAGTTTCCTCAAGTATAAAATAGGAGATATTTCCCAGGGTTTTTCTGAGAATGAAATGAGACATTTATAAATATTTTAGCTTGCAATGACAGTTGGTAATTAATAAATATTTATTTCCTCCTTCTCAATGGCCTTTCATGTATCTCAAATCTGAAGTTTTCTAGACATTTTAAACTCAACATCTCCAAAGCTGAAATCATTTTCCCCCTCAAACCCTTTCCCCTTCCTAAATTTTGCATTGCTATCTAAAGAACAACCATTTTCCTAATATCACAAACTTGCAACCAGGTATCATCAATTCCTTACTATCTCTCATACTTTATCACTTTTGCAATATCTCTTGAATACACCTCCTTAGCTCCCCTGACACATCCTAGTGCAGGCTCTCATCTCCTCATGTATGGGTTGCTGTAATAGCCTCTTGGTTGATCTACTAGCCTCAAGCCTCTTCTCTCTCCAATCCTTCCTATATTCAGCCACTAAAATGATTTTCTTAAAGCACAGGTTCAACCATATCTCTTCCTTCCTGGCTCATTATCCTAGTGACTCCCTTTCACTTCTAAGAGCAAATATAAAATCATCTGTTTGACATTCAAAGGTCTTCATAACCTAGCTTTCCCCTACCTTTCTAATTTTCTTACACCTTACACCTCCATTCTATCTCAACCTCTTGTCATTTTTGATCCAGTGACATTGACTTCCTTTTTGTTGTCTTTTTCAAGATACTCCATCTCTCAGTTCTTGCATTTTCGCTATCACACATGCCTGTCACCCAGCCTTCCTCTTCTCCATCCCCTGACTTCTCTGGCTTCCTTCAGATCTCAGTTAAGACATCACCATATACTGGCATCATTTCCCAATCTCTCTTAATTCCAGTGTCTCTCCTCTGTTAACTATTTTCTATTTATCCTATATACATGGAATAGGACATATATATTTATTCTATATACATAGTTTTTGAGTACACTGTTTTTTGCATTTTTTCTAACTCATCAAAATATGAGTTCCTTGAGGACAATGGTTCTTTTGCCTTTCTTTGAATTCCCAGTGCTAAGCACAGTACTTGATACAGTAGGCGCTTAATAAATCCTTATTGACTGACTATTCCCAACTAATGGTCAAATAAGAAAGCATAGGTTTTTAAGGATACCAAAATCATGTTTAAAACATATTGACTTAAGAGAATGCCCCAAATCATTTAACTACACTTGATTCATTGTGTAAGAATTTAAGATTGCATTTTTTCTTTTTTAAGCATTTTATTTTATTTTTAATTTATAGAATAAAACAAGCATTTCCATAAAGTAGAAAAATTACCAAGGTAACAATTAAACTGTAAATCTATTATGTAAAACTTGTATAATAAAATTAATATTTAATTTGCTTTGTTTTTAGAGATGGCTACCATTAGACACAAATATATATATACATCTGTATTTGTATATATACACACATATATGTAAAATCATTCTAGAAATACTTCTATTTGTCAGCTCTTTCTCTTGATGCAGTTAATATCTTCCTTCACATGTCCTTTGTAGTTAGAGTATTTATAATAGTTATAATATATCCATAGTTATAATATATTTATAATAGTTAAAATTGCTTAATCAATCAAAACTGTTTTTAAATTCTTGAGATGTGGCTAAGCTTGCAGCACCTACCAGCAAATATATGAAGATTTAAAGAAGCCAGTCAAATTTTAAGTGAAAGCAACCATATTTTGTTATATCTTCTTTAAGGATGATAATCAATGATTTTTAAAATATTGCTCTCTATAACTTCGATTGCTTTATGATAATCTTGAAACAGAAATTAATCTTTCTTATCTTTTACTATTATATTTTAACAAACAGATTAGAAATTTATTTTAACATATTCATTGCATATTTCCACTGGGCTGCAATCAATAACCATATTATTTATAAAACTATTACTATGATGACGCTTATTCAAATAACATGACTTCTTCATGGGATTCATTTTCTTCATCATGAACATTAATTTAGATTTAACTGTATTCCTTCTCCAACAAGGCATTCCCTTTTTAACCAATCACTCTACCCACCTCTTTTTCTGTTGAATTTAAAGATTCCTCCTACACTGAATTTTTTTTATGTGAATGTGTTCATGAATTGATTCCTCCTTTGTGCAGTTCATAAGAGTGAAGTTTTTGAGATCTTTGCTCCTCTTGCCCCTTCTATCATGCTTGTAAAGTTGTACTTTTTACTTAATTTTTGTGAAATAGTTAAGTTTCTCCTTCTTATTCTTCATATCTTTCCTAATACATTCCTTTCCCCCAGTTTTATTTCTTCTCTTAAAATCATTAAAGTAAAATAAAAACTCCACCAGTCCTTGATATATTTCTTATTCAACTCCTTCTGTGAACTTTTAAGTGATTAGAATACTGAAGGAACTCCATTATTTTCTACCTATTGAAATTGAAGCAACCTAACATCATCCTATTGGGTTTCTCTTTACTCCAGTATTTGAATTTGAGAGTTTTTAATCAGAAATTCTGGAGAGTGACCTAATTTACTAAAGGTTTATTTTCTCCCTTGTAGGCTCATAATCTTCTTTGCATGCTAGTTATTACCAACTTTAAACTTTTATTTTTTGCTATTTGTATTATCATGTTCCAAAATTTGTTTTTACTTTATGTAGTAGATACTTATAGCAGATATATAGTTGCATATTAATTCTGCCTCCAACATCTGTTCTGACAGACCAGGGCCAGGATTTGATTTCATTTCTTTGATTTTTGGAGCTCCCATTGGCTTATGACTCCCCAGTCACCCAGCACTGAAGGCTTAGTTTCTGCTGGCCAGAGTTTTCACCAATTTTTCTGACATGCTTCCTTTGTCCTTTTATGACTTCTCATTTTGTTTTATTAGTATGTACTGCTTTTCCACTTGTGGCTCTTCACCTTCTTGCATTTTCTTCCACTTTTACTTGTGTATTGGCTTTTCTGGAACCCCTTCTTTTTCCTTTGTTTATCTTTTTGTGCAGTTATGGGCCAGATAGAGAAGTTAATTTTGTTTATTTTGTTAACATTTATTAAGATTAAAATATTAATATGACATTAATTAATATTTTATTTACATTAATATTTATTAACATTACTAACATTAGCATTTGTTAACATTTTGCTAATATGGTCTTTCTGGGGTCTCTTTTTCGTGTTTTATTCAAGTTTATTCCTAAATATGGCCTTTTCTATGACCCTTTATTGTTGTTAGCCTATATAGTTTAATCATTTCAGTCTTGTCTGACCCGCTGAGTCCCCATTTGGGTTTTTCTCGGCAAATATACTGGAGTAGTTTTCCATTTCCTTCTCCATGGATCCATTGGATCTATTTTGTCAGGTAGTCAGAAGTTAAGTGACTTGCTGTCATACAGCTAGGCAGCATCAGAGTCCGAATTTGAATGCAAGCCTTCCTGTCTTCAGTGCAAGCGCTCTGTCTGATCAGCCACCAGCCACCTCCTTGTTGTTATGTTGTTACTTTAACCAAATGAATGTTCTCAAAATGTTCATGGTAGCTAAATACACAAAAATTTGGAGGAGCAGTGGGTCAAAATCATAATGACTTACTTAGAAGACTACTACTTAGGAGGCTAAAACATACTACTCTGTCTCTGGCAGAAAATACTTGATCTCTTTACCAAGCAAAGAGAAAGGACTTATAGGAAATGAAATCTATTCTATGGATCCAGAATGACTTCTCTCTAACATTCTTTATTCTGAACAAGCACACAGCCTCTCAGGAAAGTTAGAAAAATAAGTTACTTGGGGCAGAGCCAAGATGGAGGGGTAGAAGGATGACCCGTAAAAGCTATCCTCCCACAGTCCTTAAAAATACCTGTAAAAAATGACTTTAAACAAATTCCTGAGCAGCAGAAGTCACAAAACAACATCAAGAAAAGGAATTCCAGCTCAAGACAGACTAACAGGAAAGTTCTATTGCATCAATCCTGGAGCAGGGCACAGCCCAGCCTCAGTCATGGGGCAGCAGGGACAGGACTTGAACAGGTTTCAGGGAGACACAGCAGCAGTTTCAGGTTGCTCAATCCACCAATTTCAAAGACAGCTTCAAAGGCCAGTGAGAAAGCCCTTTCACCTGGGTGAGAAGGTACCAGGGTCCACCTGCTCTAGCCTTGGTCTCAGGCAGCCCCAGGTAGCAGGGTCCATTTTAGAAGCCCTCAGTCTAAAGTCCCTGGGGGAATCAAGTGGCCAATCTGGGTCTCAGCCCTGAGTGACAGCCCTGAGGTGAAGAGGAGTGCTGGTATGGTGGAGCTGGTGGAGGCTTTGGAGAGGATCCTGGGCAGAAAAATGTGCAGTAGCTCCCAGACCAGAGTGGAGGGTAGGAGAAGAATACACTCATCTCCTTTGATTGGGCCACCTTGGAGGAACTGAGAACTTAGAGTTCCCCAGGGCATACCCTCCTCTTGACAAACGACTCAAAAGTCAAGTAACTGGCTGGGAAAATGTTCAAAAAAGAGAAAAAATAAGACGATAGGAGTTTACTTTCCTTTTGAACAGATATTTTCTTTCATCCTTTCAGATGAGGAAGAACAATGCATACCATCAGAGGAAGACCTCAAAGTCAAGGCTTCTGCCTCCTAACCTTGAAAATAAATATGAAATGTTCTCAGGCCATGGAATAGCTCAAAAAGAATTTTGAATATCCAATGAGAGATGGAGGAAAACTTGGGAAGAGAAATGAGAGTGATGGACAAAAATCAACACCTTGCTAAAGGAGACCCAAAAAATGTTGAAGAAAATAACACCTTTGAAAGTAGATGAAATGAAATAGCAAAAGAGGCCCTCAGAGCCAGTGAAGAGAAGAATACTTTAAAAGGCAGAACTGGTAAATGGAAAGGGAGGTTCAACAGCTCATTAAGAAAATAGTTCTTTAAAAATTAGAATGGAGTAGTTGGAAGCTAATGACTTTATGAGAAACCAAGAAATTACAAAACAAAACCAAAAGAATGAAAAAAAATAGCAGACTATGTGAAATACCTCACCGGAAAGGCAACTGACCTGGAAAACAGATCCAGGAGAGACAATTTAAAAGTTGTGGGGCTGCCTGAAAGCCATAATCAAAAAAAAAAAAGTCTAGACATCATCTATCATGAAATTATCAAGGAAAACTGCCCTGATATTCTAGAACCAGAGGGTAAAATAAATTTTGAAAGAATCCTCTGATCACCTCCTGAAAGAGATCTGAAAACAGCAACTCCTAGAAATAATGTAACCAAATTCCAGGGTTCCCAGATCAAGGAGAAAATATTGCAAGTAATTAGAAAGAAACAATCAAGATAACATAAGATCTAGCAGCTTCCATATTAATGAACTGAAGACTTTGAATATGATATTCCAACAGTCAAAGGAACTAGGATTAAAACCAAGAATCACCTACCAGCAAAACTGATTATAATACTTCAGGGGAAAAAATGATCATTCAGTGAAATAGAAGACTTTGAAGCATTCTTGATGAAAAGACCAGAACTGAATAGAAAATTTGACTTTCAATCACAAGAATTAAGACAAATATGAAAAAGTAAACAGGAAAGAGAAATCATACAGGACTTAAAAAACTTGAAGTGTTTACATTCTTGCATGAAAAGATAATGTCTATAACTCTTGAAACTTTTCTCAGTACTTAGGTTTTTGGAGGGATTATACAGACACACACACATGTCAGAGGCACAGTGTGAGTTGAGTAGTAAGGGATGATATGTAAAAAAAGTAAAGTTAAGGGTGAAAGAGGAATATATTGGAAGGACAAAGGGAGAAATGGAATTGGGCAAATTATCTCTCATAAAAGAGGTAAGAAAACTTTTTTTCAGTGGAAAGGAAAAGAGAAGAAGTGAGAGAGAAAAAGTGAAGCTTACTCTCTGCACATTTGGCTCAAGGAAGAAATAACATGCACACTAAATTTGATATGAAAATCTGTCTTACACTAAATGAAAGTAGAGTAGAAGGGCATATGTGGGGGTGGGTGGATGACAGAAGGGAGGGTAAATGGGAGGATGGAGTAATTACAAGTAAATACTTTTGGGGAGGGACAAGATCTAAAGAGAGAATAGAATAAACAGGGGGCAGGATAGGATGGAGGGAAATATAGTTAACCTTTTACAACATGACTATTATGAAGGTCTTTAGTAAAACTACACATGCATAGTCTATATGAAATTGCTCACCTTCTCAGTAGGGATGGGTGAGGAGGAAGAAGGGAAAGAAGTTGGAACTCAAAGTTTAACAAATGGGTGTTGAGTATTGTTTTAGCATGCACCTGGGAAAAAAGAAATACAGGTAATGGCATATAGAAATGTATCTTGCCTTACAAGAAAAGAGAGAAGATGAGGATAAGGGAACAGAGGGTTGTGATAGAAGGGAGAACAGATTGGAGGAAGGGGCAATCAGAATGCATGGTGTTCTGGGGTGGGGGAGGGGAGAGATGGGGAAATAATTTGGAACTTTAAGTCTTGTAGAAATGAATGTTGAAAACTAAGACTAAATAAATAAATTGAGGGTTGCCCCCCAAAATAAGTTACTCCTGCAACATAATTAGAACCTTAATAAATGTTTACTGATCCAATGTTGATTCTAAATCCAAAGGCATTGATTCTAAAGACAGAAAAGAGAGACAAGCCATTTTAGCTTCTGAACAAATCAGTAAGAGTATATCCAACAGTAAACTATTTATACTCTCTATACAACTGCTTAGGATGAACCTTATTCTTGAGTTGTGAGATAGATATCCTATTCTGAATACATAAGTGATTTCTATTTTTCAATTTGATTCATATCCTACAAGTGAAGGCTGTGTCAAACAAAATCTGGAATTACCAACCCTCTCCAGGAAATGTGTAATCCATAAAGCTAAAAAACTTTAGAAAAAAGATATTTTTCTTTAGGCTTATTAAAAATCATATGGGGCAATCAAGAGAATCTTCATCCCTGATTACCTCTGAATATAACACATGGTCGGTCATGCCTAAAGCTGGGATTCTCAGGATGCATTTTCTCAGTTCTGGTGTATCTCCTGTGCAGGCTCAGTCACAAAACACTTAGTTCTTTTCCCCTTTTAATAGTGGAGGGGCCAAACAGAGCACAGATTACCCAAGGTTTGCTGTATTATCCCAAAGTGGCAAATATGTACTCAAAACATGTATTTCTTCCTTCTCCCCTCAGAGAAGAAAAAAATAAATGGGTGTAATTCCAAGTATGTTCCATGGGGTATATTCTAACCAGAGCTGATCAAGATACCCTTGAAGGGTAGGGGAAGTTGGTGACGCCTATTGCAAAAGAATGTATAGCTGGAAGGGACTGCATTTTATTTTTCAAATTTTATTTATTTTTAATCTTCAGCATTCGCCATTATAAGTTTTTGAATTCCAAATTTTCACTCTCCCTGTCCTCTACCCTCCTCAAGATGTCATGAAATCTGATATAAGCTATACATGAACAATCATATTAAACATATTTTCACATTAGTCATGTTGTAAAAGAAGAATTAGAATAAAAGAGGGAAACCACAAGAAAGAAACAACAAGAGAAAATAATGTGCTTTGATCTGCATTCAAACATCATAGTTCTTTTTCTGGATGTGGATAGCATTTTCCATCATGAGTCTTTTTTAATTGTTTTAGATCATTGTATTCTTGAGAAGAGCTAAGTCTATCCAAGTTGGTCTTTGCAAAATATTGCTGTTATTGTGTACTAGTTCTGTAGACTCCTCTTAGCATCAATTCGTGTAAGTCTTCCCACATTTTTCTGAAGTCTGCTTGCTCATCATTTCCTGTGGAACAATGGTATTCCTAGAGGATTCTGGGAAAATGGCAGAGTAGGTCAAGCTGTCAAGATTTTCCTCCAGAAAGGAGATGAAATAGGGCCTCTGGGCCAACACAGAACCTTGAAAACAAATAAGGGGCAGAACAGGAGTCCTCTTGGGACAATGGAGAAGACCTGAAGAAAAATCCCAGGGCTTGATTTCCCCGGTGTGAAGAGTAAACACCTACAGTCCAGAGTGTGTTTAATAACAAACTGTAACCTGCTTAAACAAGCAGCAAGCCTTGGGGTTAGCTGGATTAGGAGACTGCCTCCAGCCTGTCAGAGAAATTTTATATGCTAGTGAGAGAAGTTGGGCTTCAGACCTGTGGAAGATCTTGGACACCTCTCCTGATACAGAATTCTAGACCCAGCTGTGCTACAGAGAGTGGTGAGGGAAAGAAGGAACCAGCACACACCACAGTGAGTGCAGATGCGTTGGATGAGAAACTGCTGATTATGGGTGCTTACAGGAGGCTGGAGGTCTTGGTTTGAGTTCAAGGTCAGAAGGGAGAACTAAAGAGGATCAAAGTCACCACCCCCCATACCCCTGTAGGTGATTATAAAAACTATAGGACTATAGGTTATTATAAAAACTAAGTAATTGCAAAAAATTATGCAGGCAGAGGAGAAAGAATCCAACCATAGATAGTTACTGTGGGAATAGAGAAGACTGGGGATCATCTTCAGTGAAGAACACTGAAACAGAGAAACCCTCTTCTACCCCAAAGAGTGATGTGAAATGGTCTTCATCAGCCCCAAAAGAATTCATTGAGGAACTTAAAAAGGGTTCAAAAATCAGATGAAAGAGATTGAGGAAAAAAATAAGCAGAAAAATAACAATAATACAAGAAAAACAAGAAGATTATGCCAAGAAAGTCAACTAATTAGAAAAGAAGATCCAGAATCTTAAGAGAGAAAATGACTCCTTGAAAATTAGTATTGAGCAAGAACAAGTTGGTGAAGTTATAAGAGATGAAGAAATAAAAGAGCAACACAATATAAAGAATGAAAAAATAGAGAACGTAAAAGAAATATCTCATAAAAAAACAATGAATCTAGAGAACAGATCAAGAAAAGAAAATGTAAGAATAATTGGACTACCTGAAAGTTCTGATCACAAAAAGAATCTTGATACAGTAATTCAAGAAATAATTTTTAAAAATTGTCCTGACACGTTAGAACAAGAGGGGAAAGTAGAAATAGAAAAAATCCACCAATCACCACTTGAAAGAAATCCTACAATGAAAACTGTAATTAAATACCACAACCTCCAAATCAAGCACAATGTATTATAAACAACAAAGAAAAAACAATTCACTTATGATGGCACCGCAATTATAATCACACAAGACCTATTATTAGTGACACTAAAAGATCTCAGGTCTTGGAACACTATATATCAAAGAGCAAAAGAATTGGAGTTGCGGCCAAAAATATCACACCCAGCAAATGTAAGCATTGTTTTGATTGGAAAAAAAAGATATTTGACCACCTGTCAGACTCTCAGGACTCTGTTAAAAAATGCAACCTTGAACTCAATAGAAGATTTGACATACAAGAACCAAGAGAAATATAAGGTACATACCAGTGACCAATTACAAGAGATTCAATAAGTATAGAATATTTATCTTTTATGTTGGTTGGTTGCTGTCCTTAGATTGACAACCAAACTTAAGGTCTATAGGGCCATTGTGTTGACCTCATTGTTGTATACCTGTGAAACCTGGACTGTCCACCGGTGCCATGCCAAGAAATTGAAACTGAAGCTCTTGTGTAAGGAAAATGTAAAACCCATGTCTAAGATTGTTACTAGCAATTAGGTAGCTTATAAAAAAAGACTGAAGTACATTCAGTATGACATGACTTTAAAAAGCAAAACCATTTAAGAACAGGTAGAAGAGTAATTATCCTATACAAATGAGGTGCAAGAGGAAGAAACAATACAGAGGAATTAGATGGAGAGGTGTTAGTTCTAGAGATCTATTTTCATTGGGAATGGGTTTAACAGGGGGAAAATACACATACATCTAGAAGAGTATAAAAGAAAGAAAACTCTAAGGAGATAGGGAGAAAGAGAACATAAAGGAAGTATCTTTAGAGGGAAGGATGAGGGAATAGGTTAAAAGGGGGATATAGAGGGGTGTTTAGACTTTGGGGAATGAAAGGGTAAGGGAGTGTTTGCTGGAACTGGAATAGGTTAAGTAATAGAAGGGCAAAGTAGCAGGTAGAAGAAAGGTAGAGGAGTTAGGAGAAATAGAAAAGAAGATGCACAAACATAAAACCAAGATTAGGAGCAGAATCCCTTAGGGAAAGCATATGTTTA
Source organism: Bettongia penicillata ogilbyi (assembly GCA_023548195.1). Classification (NCBI taxonomy): domain Eukaryota; kingdom Metazoa; phylum Chordata; class Mammalia; order Diprotodontia; family Potoroidae; genus Bettongia; species Bettongia penicillata. The sequence goes on along the minus strand of JAJHZJ010000072.1, from coordinate 876,677 downwards.
TAACTATGTATGCATGTACATATGTATGGCTGTATTATGTGTATACATGTATACTTGCATGTATATTTCAGTACCCATATAAAATATATTCATACTCAATTGTAGCCTTGGAGTGGTAGGTAGAGGGGAGGAAGGGAAGGAAAGAACAAAGTAAAAAGCATACAGCAGAGAAAAAAAGAAAAGCTACAAAGAAGTGAAGAAAAGATGGACAGCTTTCAACTTAACTCACAGTATTTAGTATATAGGTTTTCTTGAAATGATAAGTTATTGCTATATATTTTGAATCCTCTCCTACATTCTGCTGTGCACATGACATGCCTTTTTATTTTCTTATTTTATATTTAAGTTTAAGAAACGAACAAGCACTAGTATTCCATTACATTCATATGCCACAGTTTATTCAGCCATTCCCCAATTGATGGGCATGCCCTCACTTTCCAATTCTTGGACACTACGAAAAGAGCTGCTATAAATGGTTTTATACATGTGGGTCCTTTTCCATTTTTATGATCTTTGTGATACAGACCTAAGAGTGGTATAGTTGGATCAAAGGGTATGCAAAGTTTTATAGCACTTTGGTCATAGTTTCAAATTTCTCTCCAGAATGGTTGGATAAGTTCACAACTTCAATGCTTTAGTGTTGCAACTTTCCACATTTTCTCCAACGTTTATCATTTTCCTTTTCTGTCAGATTAGTCATTCCAATAGGTATGAGGTACCTCAGAGTTGTCTCAATTTGAATTTCTTTCATCAATAGTGATTTAGAGCATTTTTTCATATGACTTGATGTCTTCATGAGAAAACTGCCTGTTGATATCATTTGATTATTTGTTGGGGAATGACTTATATTATAAATTTCATTTTGTTCTCTCTATATTTTAGAGATGAGTCCTTTATCAGAAACATTGGTTGTAAAATTGCTTCCTAGCTTTCTGCTTCCCTTCTACTCTTTGTGGCATTGACTTTGTGCAAAACGTTTTAGTTTAATGTAATAAAATGATCCATTTTGAATTTCATAATGGTCTCTAACTCTTGTTTAGTCATAAATCCTTCACTTCTTTATAGATCTGACAAGTAAATTATTCTTTCCTCTTCTAATTTACTTAGCATCACCATTTATGTCTAAATCATGTATGCATTTTGACATTATCTTGTTATATCACGTAAGATGTTGGTCTATGCCTAGTTTCTTCTTTATTATTTTCCACTTTTCCTAGCATTTTTGGTCAAATAGTGAGTTCTTATCCCAGAAGTTAAAGTCTTTGAGTTGATCAAACAGTGTATTTATTATGTACCTAACCTATTCCACTTATCTACCACTCTATTTCTTAGGTAGTACCAAGTAATTTCGATGATTGCTGCTTTGTAATATAATTTTGGATCTGGTATGGCTGGCTATCTTCTCTTGAATTTCTCATTAATTCTCTTGATATTCTTCACCTTTTGTTCTTCCTGATGAATTTTGTTATTATTTTTTCTACTTCTATAAAATATTTTTGGTAGATTGGTATGGCATTGAATAAGTAAATTAATTTTGGTAGCATTGTGATTTTTGTTATATTTGCTTGGCCTACCCATGAGCATCTGATATTTTTTTTCCCAATCATTAAGAAGTGATTTTATCTGTGTGAAAAGAATTTTGTAATTGTATTCATATAGTTTCTGGGTTTATCTTGGTAGACTCAAAAGTATTTTTTACTATCTACAGTAACTTTTTTCTTTTATTATTGGACTTTGTTGATAATATATAGAAATGCTGATCATTTATGTGGGTTTATTTTATATCCTGCAATTTTGCTAAAGTTGTTAAATATTTCAAGTAATTTTTATTGATTCTCCAGGATTCTCTAAATATACCAACATGTCATCTGCAAACAGTGATAGCTTTGTTTGCTCATTGCCTGTTTTTTCATCCCTGATTTTTATTGGAATGCTTCTAGCTTATCTCCACTAAATATAATTATTGCTTATGATTTTAGATAGATGCTCTTATCATTTTAAGGGAAACTTCATTTATTCCTATGGTCTGGTGTCTTTAATGGTAATGGGTGTTTTACTTTGTCAAAAAAATTTTCTGTACCTATTGAGATATTCATATAGTTTCATTTAAATTTGTTATTGATATGGTCAGTTATGCTGATACTTTCCCTGATACTGAACCAGTCCAGCATATTTGTTTTATAAAAAAGAATTTGGTAGGACTACTTACCTTATATTTCCAAATAGTTTATAACATATTGGAATTAATTGTTCTTTAAATGTTTAGCAGAATTCACTTGTAAATCCATATGGCCCTGAAGAATTTTTCTTAGGGAATCCATTGATGACTTGTTCAATTTCTTTTTCTGAAATGGGGCTATTTAAATATTTTATTTCCTCTTCTGTTAACCTGGGCAATTTATACTTTTTTCTAAAATTTCAGTCATTTTACTTTGATTGTCAGATTTATTGACATACAGTCAGGCAAAATAGCTCCTAAGTATTGTTTTAATTTCTTCTTCATTGGTGGTGAATTCACCCTTATCATTTTTGATAGTGGTAACTTGGTTTTCTTCTTTCTTTTTTTAAAATCAAAATTAACCAAAGGTTTATCTATTTTATTTGTTTAATAATACAAGTTCTTAGCTTTATTCATTAATTCAATATTTTCTTTAATTTCAATTTTGTTAATCACTCCTTTGGTTTGCAGAATTTCTAATTTTGTATTTAATTGGGGATTTTTAATCTGTTCTTTTGCTAGTTTTTTTTAGTTACAGGCCCAATTCATTGATCTCCTCTTTCTCTAGTTTATTGATGTAAGCCTTTAGAGATATACAACTTCCCTAAAAACTGATTTGACTGTATGACATAAGTTTTGATATGTTGTCTCCCTATTGTCATTTTCCTGGATGAAATTACTTAGTGTCCAATTAATTTTTGTCCATTTTTCCATAGTCCTTTATTGCATGCAATTTTTTGTCATATCATGATCTGATTTAATATTTTGGCTTTCTACATTGAGTTGTGAGGTTTTCATGCATTAATATATGGTAAATTTTTGTGTAGGTGCCATGTGCTATTGAGAAAAAGATGTATTCACTTCTACCACATTCACTTTTTTCCAGAGGTATACCATATCTAACTTTTCTAAAATTCTTTTCACCTCCTTAAGTTCTTTCTTATTTATTTTGTGGTTAGATTTATCTACTTCTGAGAGGGGAAAGTTGAGGCCCCCCACTAGTATAGTTTTGCTGTCTATTTCTCAATTAAAATTTTTAAGGAATTATTTTCAGTTAGCTTTTGTAGTTCCTTTTACTTTTGGCCAATTCTACTTTTTAAGGAGTTATTTTCTTCAGTGGATTTCCTTCCCCACCCAATTTGTCCAGTAATATTTTTTTTTTTAAGGAATTGTTTTCTTCTGTCAGTTTTTACCTTATCTTTTCCAAGTGGTTGAGTGTCTATTGCATACCTCTTATTTATTTTTCCACATTTTCTTCTACCTTTTTTATTTGATTTTTAAAAATCCTTCTTGAGTTATTCCAAGAATGCTTTTTGGGCTTAGGACTAATTCATATTTCCCTTTGAGGTTTCAGGTGTAGGAATATAGACAATGCTGTCCTTGTCTGAGTTTGTTTTGATCTTTCCTGTCTCCACTGTAATTTTCTATGGCCAATGTTTATTTTTTTTTTGCTTTCTTCTCACCTTTTTCATCTATTTCCTGACTTTTAAAATTGAATTCTCCAGCTGGAGCATGGGAGGCACTGTCACAAGCTTCTTGTGCTGGGAACCTGGGATCTGCTAGTGATTTTGTTTGCTAAGGCCTCAAATACTGGCAATTTGAAGCTGTAAGGATATGGCAGCTTGCCTAGTCATGATTTGGAGTTCTAATGATGGCCTCTGATGTGTGCTGAGGCCATCTGGGGTTTTTTCTGCATTTCCCCAGGGCTGAACCAAAGCACTTGGAGGTCTGGCTACTGGAGGATACCTGCCTGCCTGGGGCTTCACTGAAGCAGATGGTGGTTCTCTAAACTTGAGTCTGTTGATTCCCCTGGCAATGCTAAGACACATAGTGGGAAGGGGTTTTTGTGCTGGTGTTTGCTTGCTCCACCATGCTGGGGCTCAGGATCTCCTGCCAATTTGTTGAGATGGGTCTTGCCACAGGCTTGCTGGGATGCTTCCTGTCCTGAAATGTGCTTCATATTTACCTGAGATGGATATTGTTTTTGCCAATCCTCCAAGTTTCCTTGGCTAAAAGACTGCTCCACCCCATGTTTCCACAGGCTCCACTGTTCCAGGATTTGTTCTGGGGGTGCTATTTTACAGGGTTTTTTTGGAGATGAATATGGGAGAATGATAGCAATTTGCTGCTTACTCTGCCATCTTGACTCCTGGAAGTGGTGAATGTGACTTTAAACACCAAGTTATTGATGCAAAAAATTGGGTAATGGATAAAATTATGTCAATGCAAACTATACTTCGGCTCAGAAAATTTAATCGATGTGAATTAATATTTATAATAAAGAGACTAAAACATCCACATCTGTCTCAGTTAGTAAATATTGGCTCTTATTACCAAGTAAAGAGAAAGAACTGCTAAGGTTAATACTAGCTTAGAAGAGAAACTCAATTGTAAACTGTCATAGAGGAAGAGAGAACACTTTAACAAGAAGTGGTAGAGGGAGAAAATAGTTCACTGAATACCATTCTGAGAGAATCTAAGAATGTGACACAAAAAATAATAACCAGACCAAAAATAGTTTTGTTTTGTTTTTTAAAGTCCATATTCTGTATTATGAAGTTACTGCATTTGGACTTCCACATGCCAGAATTCAATAAATTTCATTTATTGGAAATTGGAAAGACTATCAAACGCTTGGGGAGAGAACGATGTAAAAACTGTCATTAGCGTAAAAAATAGTCAAGCAATAAAGATATGAAATGCTGTATGTGTTTTCAGACATTGTTGCTGTGTATTGGTTTTACTTAACTGTTTTTCCCCCTATTTTACAAGGAAGGGTTTGATGGAGTGGTACATATTGGGAAAATACTGTGTTATCAAAATACTTCAAAAAGTTGCTTTCTGCCCAAAATGTACCATGGTTAGAAAGCTTTTTTTTTTTTTTTTAAGGACAGCAAGGCCATGCCCAATTATAACTCAGCTTATATCAAACTCATTACAATTTAATCATGGAAATTTTTTTCACACTTTGTAAAGGGAAAACCAGGTATGAATGTTTTTGTCCTTCATTTAATATTTTGACATTTTGTTACATATGTTATCTGCCCCTTTCTCTCTGCAATTACAATTAAGCAGGGAAGGGGTATTGAAGAATTAAATTCTTCCCACCATTCTCTCCCCCTTTTAAAATACCTATTATTTCTATCTAATCAACCCTGTACTTTTGTCATTTTGTGCATAGTCCAAACTCTGAGTATTTTCTACTGATTTGGCAAACTCTAACACTGTTATTTCTAGCACCTTCTTCCAGCAGCTTGTACCAAAGAGATTCAAAAAATCCCAAGTGGTATAATTCTTGGACAACATGAAAATTAACAGTTTTCTTTGAGGTTCCAAGAATACCACAGAGCATTGACCTGGAGATTACACTCATCCCCCAAAGTATGATTAGGCAGTTCAATAAAAATTCCATCTTTTCCAAAATCCTTATGCGCTATCAAGAGTCTTCTTTGCTAAAAAGCCTGTCCCAACCCAATGACAATCAGAAAAGGGAAGAAAAAATAAAACTAAAAGTAGCAAAAAGAAAAAGAAAAGAACAGAAACCTTATTAGTTTTCTCTCTCAGAAAAAGTGTGGTCCCAAATGAACTCCTAATAGTATGTTGAACTCACATAACAGGGCTAGGCACCTAGGGTAGAATAAAAATCACATGCCTTACTTTCAGGTGAGAAACCACTTTCCCTGAAAAAAATTTCCTGATCCTGTTTAAAACAAAGGGCAGTCTGAAGAACTCAAATACTTTCTGAAACAAATAGACCTTTGCAAATGAACAACTATGCAAAATTTTCCCAGTAGATCGCAAGGACCTATTAATGAATGGGAAATATCTCCCCATTTAAATTGCCATTACATGTGGCCCCAAGGTCCTTCACATTCATTACATAGATTAGGTTCTGTGGGGCAACTGGTATCAACAGAACTGTAACAGGAGTAACAAAATAAACATATAAAATCATATCTTAGGCAACTGGTGTCAGAAGAACGTTACAACAATGTAACAAGGATCACACAAAATGAACACATAAAACAATATCTTAGGGTGAGGCTTGAGCACAAGCACACCATCATTCTCCTCTCGAACTAATGGGGGCCAAAATCTTGGGGTAATGAGGTGAAAGTCTCTTCTTCCATGACTACTTCCTGCTGAGATTGCATGTAGAACTGTCCTTCCCCAATAGGTCCCATTTGGAGGGTTGGTTCTTTAGCTGGCATCCAGAGCTTGGTCGACACATCACAGGTGTGGACAGGGGGTAAGATACATCAGGTTTAGGCAATCAGACACGCAGGTAGAGGGTATTAAGCCTGTAGAAAACAAATATGAGAAACAAGGGGATCAGACAAAAAGCCAAACTGAAACAAGGAGACAATAACCAGAAATAGGTAGATATAGAGTCAGCCATGTTCATAGCCTTATTCACTGTTGTTTACTGTTTTCTAATTTGCAATTTTGCAAATTTGTCTTCATTCTGCTTAGATGTATCCTTTCTTTAATTTGAGCTGGGACCTGGCCAATCTCCTATTCTCCCATAGGTGTGAAGAACTTGGATATAATGTTTCAGAAGTATCTGTAGGGACAGTTCTCACTTCCCTGCTAAACCTAAAATCAAGTTTCTTTCCTTGATACATTTTATACAGTTCATTAATTGGAATGCCATTTAATTCTACCAAAATCTACCCCTGCTCCCAGTAGAGCAGTATATAATTCCTTTATCATCAATGTATTCTGACTGAATCAGCTATTTACTCTTCTCCAGGAAGTTTATGCTTTTCACTTATTCTTAACATCCAAAGTGCCAGCAATTCTCCCATGCTTTGGGTGAACCACTTCAAAATGTTTGTGACCTCTTGTTGAGAAAAGCCCTCAATTACCTCCTCAAACACTGTGTGGGTCCCCTGATTATCCTGCTTCCTTCTTAGGGGCAGCCAAACCTCAGGCTCCTCATCTGTTTCATTCTCTTCCCATCCATCATCCTGGTCTGAGTTTGGATCCCAATCAAGCCCAGTTTGTGCAAGGTCTGCATTCACTTTCTTTCTTTTTTTTTTTAACTTTTCTCTTTCTCTTTTGACTCAAACCAACAACAGCTTTCTCTCCTCCAGCTTGCTATTCTAAAGGAAAGTTTGAATTCTGCAGTCTCTGCTTCTTTGTATAACTCGACAATTTGTTTGATAGCAAGACCCAGTCTCTCCTAAGTACCTCTGCCATTTCTTTCCCTGCAAACATCTTTCTAAGTCTCTGGGTCCTCCTTTTTATATCCTTGGTTGCCAGTTTTCACAAAGCGCTGTGTCTTTAGCCCATTCTCTTGGTAAGGAAGAGTAAGGAAAATCCTCAAACCCTGGGACATCCATTTCTTCCTCTGTTTCCTCGGCCCTTCTTTCTTCATATAGAGGTCTGATATTTCGCAATCCCATCTGTCACCATTTGTAGCACCAATGTGATATTCATGGCACCTATCACAGCCATGAATAGCCCTGTGCAGTTCTGAATCATCAAATACCACTGACTCTCCACATGGAAGACAGAACCAAAATATTTATTCAGACACCAAAAATCAAAATCCATCATAGTAACAAAAATCTATACAGAATAACAATACAGAGGATAACACCATCCCCAAGCCTTCTCCCTGCTAGGCTTCCCACAAAACAGCTTCATTAAATGAATCACAAGCAAGCTATCTTAAACAAAATCACAAACAAGCTCTTTCACTCACACTAGCTAGCAACCTGCCTCCTTCCTAGCTCTGACTGCTCTCAAGCCTAACTTCCTTTCATCTCTGCTCTAGTTCTGCCTCTTCCAGTTCCACTGCTTAGCAAATTCCTCCCACCACAGGCTCCATGTGACTCAGACTCATGTGACTCAGGCTTCCATGTCATCCAGGCAGGTAACATGGGCCTATTAATGAATGGGAAAGATCTTCACATTTAAACTACAATTACAATGACAACAAATTTTTTCTAAATTACTTCAGTTTTAGGTTTTGTTCTCAGCAATGATTGTTAAATGACAGTTAATAATCACAGAAACAGATCTTGGTTAAGATTTCAAAGGGGATTCATTAAAATAATGAGCAGTTGTAGTATGCTCCTTACTGCTTATCTTGTTAAAATTATAGATTTTTTTCATTTTAAATGTTTATTTATTTATTTTTAGTTTTCAACATTTTTTTCCACAAAGTTTTGAGTTCCTCTCCCCATCTCTCCCATCCACACCCCATAATGCCATGCATTCTGATTACCCCTTCCCTAATATCCCCTCTCTTCTATGACACCTCTCCCTTCCCTTATTCCCATCTTCTCTCTTTTCTTGTAGGGCAAAAGAGACTTCTATAACCCATTACCTGTATTTCTCATTTCCCAGTTGTATGCAAAAACGTTTCTCAAATTCATTTTTAATACTTGAATTCCAACTTCTCTCCCTTTCTCCCTCCCCACCCATCACCACTGAGAAGGAAAGCAATTCAATACAGGTTATATATATATGTAGTTTTGCAAAAGATTTCCGTTATAGTCATGTTGTATAAGACTAACTACATTTCCCTCCATCCTGTCATATCCCTCATTTATTCTAATCTCTCTTTTGACCTTGTCTATCTCCAAAAGTGTTTACTTCTATTTACTCCTCCATCTCATTTGCCTTCTCTTCTATCACCCCCACCCTACTTATCCTTTTCTCCACTACTTTCCTGTAGTGTAAGATAGATTTTCATACCAAATTGAATGTGCATGTTATTCCCTCCTTAAGCCAAATGTGAAGAGAGTAAGCTTCATTTTTCCCCTTTTACTTCTTCCCTTTTCCCCTCCACTGAAAAAACTTTTTCTTACCTCTTTTATGAGAGACAATTTGCCCCTTTCCTTTTCTCCCTTTCTCCTCCCTATATTTTTCTCCCTCACCCCTTAATTTTATTTTTTAGATAACATCCCTTCCTAAACAACTCACCCTCTGCTCTCAGTCTATATGTAAGTGTGTGTGTGTGTGATTCCTCTAACCAAATACTGAGAAAAGTCTCAAGAGTTACAAATATTATCTTTCCATGTCTTTAGACAGTCCTTTGTGATTTCTCTTTCCTATTTAACTTTCCATGTTTCTCTTGATTCTTGTGTGTAAAAGTCAAATTTTCTATTCAGTTCTGGTCTTTTCATCAAAAATGCTTGACAGCCCTCTATTTCATTGAAAGACCATTTTCCCCCCTGAAGTACTATACTCAGTTCTGCTGGGTAGGTGGTTCTTGGTTTTGATCCCAGTTCCTTTGACTTCTGGAATATCCTTCTCCAAGTCCTTCAGTCCCTTAATGTAGAAGCTTCTAGATCCTGTGTTATCCTGATTGTATTTTCACAATACTCGAATTGCTTTTTTCTAGCTGCTTGCAATATTTTCTCCTTGACCTGGGAATTCTGGAACTGGACTACAATATTCCTAGGAGTTTCTCTTTTTGGATCTCTTTCAGGAAGTGATCAGTAGATTCTTTTAACATTTATTTTACCCTCTGGTTCTAGAATATCAGGACACTTTTCTTTGATAATTTCATGATAGATGATGTCTAGGCTCTTTTTTTGGATCATGGCTTTCAGATAGTCCCAATTTTAAATTGTCTCTCCTGGATCTGTTTTCCAGGTCAGTTGTTTTTCTAATGAGATATTTCACCTTATCTTTTATTTTTTCCTTCTTTTAGTTGTGTTTTGTAATTTGTTTCTCATAAAGTCATTAGCTTCCATCTGCTCCATTCTAATTTTTAACGAACTATTTTATTCAGTGAGCTTTTGAGCCTACTTTTCCATTTGGCTAATTCTACTTTTTAAACATTCTTCTCCTCATTGAATTTTTGGGCCTCTTTTGTCATTTGAGTTAGTTTATTTTTTGGATGTTAATTTCTTCAGTATTTTTTGAGTCTCTTTTGGCAAACTGTTGACTTGCTTTTCATGGTTTTCTTGCATTACTCCCATTTGTCTTCCCAATTTTTTCCTCCAACTCTCTTACCTGATTTTTTATATCCTTTTTGAACTCTTCCATGTCATGAGACCATTGCATATTTATTTTGGAGGTTTTACATGCAGAAGTCTTGACTTTTAGATCTTCTTCTGAAGACCTAAATTGTTCCTCCTCATCTGAAAGGATGGAAGAAAATACCTGCTCAGCAAAATAGTAACCTTCTGTTGTCTTATTGTTTTTTCCTTTCTTTGAGCATTTTCTGAGACAGTTACTTGACTTTTCAGTTCTTTATCAGGGTTGCCACTCTGGGCTGAGATTCAGGTCAGCTGCTCCATTCTCCTAGGTGCTCTAGGTGGAGGGCTCCAAAAATGGAAGCTGCCACTGCAGTGGCTGCTGTGGTGTTGTGGGGTGAGGGAAGATCCAGACTGCACTCCCTTCTCCTGGGGGACAGAGCAATCCCACTGACCTTTGAAGCTGTCTGTGGTGTTTGTAGGTTGAGCAATCTGTGAACTGCTGCTGGTGGTGGTTCCCTGACATCTGTTCAGGGTCCTGTCCCTGCCACATTATGCTGTGCTCTGCACTTCCTGGCCTATGCTTTGTGCATTTCACCTAAGACTATTATTGATAGAATTACTTGGGGGCAGGGGACAGAGCCAAAGTTGGCAAGAAAAGAGCCAAAAATCTAGCTGAACTCTCTTAATATTCCCTTCTAAAAGCTTTTAAATAATTCCTCAACTCAAATTTTGGAGCATCAGAGTCAAAAGAAGTTCAATATGAGACATGTTCTCCAGTCTAAAGCAACTTAGATGTCCAGGAAGAGAAAACTGTGACACCAGAGTGGAGGCCACTGTGACAACGCCAATTACAGGTCTTTGAGGCAACTATGAAAATGGTGATAGAAGCTTCAGGATCTCTCAGTCCATATATGGTATGCAGGTCAGAGAACTTTACTGACATTGGGTGCAGCTGCCTCTGATTGGCAATCATATTGCCCATTTGTAATTCTTGGGTGTAGTTCCAGATGGAGAGGAGAGCTTGTGATCAGTCACCAAGGAAAAAAGGGGCCCTAGTTGAAGTTCCAGGGCTGAAAGGAGCACTAACATTCATGACAGCAGGAGAGCAAGGGACTTGGTAACAGTTCCAGGACCAAGTATTAGCACTTGTGGTTTCAGGGGAACAGGGGTCTTTCTCACTGACCTTTGAAGCAGTCTTTGCCATTTGTGAGTTGAGAAATCTGGAAATTGCAGCAGCTGCCCATGATTCAGTGCCTAAAGGCTCTCAAGTCCCATCTGTGCCAGCATGGCCCACACTGGGTTGTGCTCTAAGTTTTGTACAATACACCCTTCCTGTTGGTCATCCAAATGGTCTTGTGCTGGAAATGTGCTTCACTCTGTGATTTTGTGGCTTCTGCTGCTCCAAAAATGGTTTAGAATCAGTTTTTACAGGTATTTAAGGGTTTTGGAGGGGGAGTTCAAGAAGGTCCATGATTCTACTCTGTCATCTTGGCTCTGCCATCTTCATTTTTCTTTTTTTATTAAAACTTTATCTTCCACTGAAAGTTTGAAGAGGGAGCAAGTCCATGTTTATTTGGAAAAATAATTTAGAAATCAGATATAAACATAATTTCTAAACAAAATTTGTAAATCAGATTAGAGAAATCTGGAAGAACTGTTTCAAGTATGAAACTTCAATAATTTTCTTCAGAATTCTAACCCTTTTTGCACTTTTAACAGAATTTTTTTTCACTTTCAAAATATCTACAGTTACAGTATCTATAAACAACACTATACACTGCACAAGACAAAAGGATTTCAGAGAAACTCACAGGGAAGCTAAATAGGGAGAAAAGGGAATTTCTTATTGTTGAGGTATGAGTATTTGGTCCATGAATGACCAATCCTAAGAAAGTGTGTATTTCACTAAAACACATTTCAAACTTCTCTGATTAACCTAGAGTTGTTTGAAGTGCCTGTGTGAGAATTGATTTCAACTCATTGGTTCATCATAATTACCCAATCAAATAAATGATGTTACAAGATAATATTCAACACAAATATTTGATAAAAGATTCCCTCCTGGGAAGTCATGTGGTTCAACTAGTGGCCTTTTGGTTCAACTAGTGGCCTTTGTGCTTTAGTCTTGGATCACAGTGTCATACCCTTTAGTATACAAGGGCAGCTGCCATCAATATGGGAGTCATAGACAAAGGTCCATAGTTTATTTTTAATGGTCAAAGGAGGGTGAAAAGAAATATGGAGAAGAAAAGAAAGTAGGGAGACAGAAGGAGAGAGAGACAAACAGAGGCATAGAGATGTGCCAGAGGATTAATGGCCAAACGTAACAGACAACAATGTGGACTCCACTGATTGGGTGAGTGGTTTCAGGAGGACTATTAACTTCTCAAAAGGAGTAGTTTGACTAGTTTTAACCCTACCCTGAGTAGTTCCCCAAGTCAGGGTGTCACATAGTCCCTTACAATATATAGACTTCAAGCCAGGGGATAAGGACCATATTCTGCCTGAACCCTTATGGCTTCTTGCTGTGCTGATTGATCTCATCTAGGTAGGTCCTGTTCCTTGGGTTAACCATCTGAGTTCCTACTTATGACACTATTTTTTAATCATTCATTGTAGTGGAGAGTAAACACAGAACTGAAATAACTTAGGAAGAAATTTATTAAGTCACTGCTTTCCTCAATATCTCTACATTTTACATTATATAAACTTTTAAAAAGAAATAAGGAAACAATGTCTGATTAGTCAATATGGAGACAGTTTCTAGATAATATAGTGGATTGCTTAAGATATAAAGCAGGAGGAAATTCCTCAAATTCCTTGCTTCAGTCTTTAGATCCCCCCAAAACTCTTGACTGTCAACAGAGTTAAGCAATAAAACAATCTGGTTCATCAAGCAACAGATCTGGTCTCTCAGTTACACATGGTTAGGTTCAAATAGTGCAATAAAAATTTCCCAAAAGTATAAACACTTCTATATATTTCCGCTACAAGCTGTGTTACTACATTACCCCTAGTTTCACACTACTTACCATCTGTGAATTAATAACCCAGGGTATAAACTCAAGATTTCACATCATTCACAAGGTACAAAATGATCCACTCAAAATGTAAAAAGGGCAAACTATTTATAATATGCATTATGTCTAATTATCTCTTTTATCTGTCAGTTAAACTTTTCAATATCATAAAATAAGGGAAACTCACTCATGAGCATGATCATTTCCTTCTTTCCTCTCTCTCCTCAACATTATGTGATGACAGCACTGAAATACAAAACACAGATTGTGCAGATTTGAAATGAGGTTGGATAAAAAGTCATTTATTTAGTGTATCAGTACATATATCTTGAGAAAGCAGTGTAACACCAGCAATTTTGATTCTTCTGAGATCAGATTCCAGAACTCACAACCATATAATATAACTGAGAGAATATTTTAAATTAAAAAAGATAGACTTTGTGGCAACAACTAATGTGGGATCATTAGAAAAAATGTTGCACAATTTCTCAGATGTGATCCAGTACACTCTTTCCCCAATGCTTTTCTGGGTCCAACTGAGGGCCATATGTCAAGAGTGATAAAAAGGATACATATTGTGTGTGTGTGTGTGTGTGTGTGTGTGTGTGTGTGTGTGCATGTACATGCGCATAGGCTGCAGCTTATGACCACATTATGATGAGCATCAGAAGTAATATATATATAGCTGGAATGTACATAGCATTTTAAGATTTTCTAAGCACTTTTAACATATTTCCTCATTTTATCTTCCCTACAACTTGAGAAGTAAGTGCTGTTACTATTCTTATTATGCAGATGAAGAAACTGAGGTTGTCTGACTTGCCCAAGTTTGCAAAGCTAGTAAGAATCTCAGGCAAGATGAATTTTATATATTTCTGCCAGAGCAGCACGGAAGACATAATTGAAGCCGTACATGACTCCTGTTACCAAAGATGAGCCAGGCACATTCCTGTAGTTATAAATGACCAGCCTGAGTGATGTACTAGTGATAAACTAGATTTCACACACACACACACACACACACACACACACACACACACACACAAACTAGAGCAAAACTTCCAGAAGCACTTTGCTTAGGTATCAAAGGAGAATTTACTGGAATACATGGAAATGGATCTCACAGGATAAAAAAGTTTTGAGGGAAGTACTAAGTGAATTAAAGAGGTACAAAAGAAAGCACTATATGAGGTTGCAGAGCAAAGGTCACTGGCAATAAGGGTATGATAAAAAGAAGGATTTGAGAAGACAGAAGATAAGACATTTGGTCAAATTCATTGATATTTAGACACAATATATTCTTAAATTTATAGACTGTTAGAGGTGAAAGGGAGCTGAAATAATATCTTTCAATTTCCTCTCATTTTACAGATGTTACCCAGATAGGGTAATTCATTTGCACAAGTTCATAATCTAGATAACTGAAGAACTGGAGTTACTAAAAGCAAAAATCATTTTGTTTATATACCAGATGTGATGCAGTGGAGTAATACATGGATTTGTAATCAGAGCATAGTGACAAACGAATGTCTGTATGAACTCACAGCTGCACAAACAGTCTAATAGTATACCTATTTTCCCATAGACTCTTCAGTATTTGTCATATTCCTTTGCCATCATTTTGGCTATTCTGATAGGTGTGAAGTGGGAACCTCAAATTTGCTTTGATTTTTATTTCTCTAATCATTAGTGATATAGTGAATTTTTTTCATCAAATTGTTGATTACTTGGATCTTTTTTTCTTTTAAGAGTGTTAATGTTTAAGATGGTGGAGTAGAAGGATGGACTTGTAGAAGCTTTACCCCCATAGCCCATAAAATACCTGTCAAAATGACTCTAAACAAATTCTAGAGCAGCAGAACTCATAAGACAACAGAGAGAAACAGATTTCCAGCCCAAGACAGCCTGGAAGGCTGACAGGAAATGTCTATTGTAACAGGTTCAGAGCAGAGGACAGCCCAGCTGTGACTGTATGGCACTGTATGAGCAAGACTGGAGCAAGCTTCAGGGTGTGGAATTCTGGGTAGTAGCTTTAGTTCCCAGATTTCTCAAGCCAAAAACGACAAACATACCTTGAAAAGTCAGTAAGAAAACACTTTCACCTGGGTGAGAGGAAAGTGTGGTCTGGCCCAGCCCCTGCCCAGGGCAGCAGCAGCCACTTCAGCATCAGCATCCACTTTTGAAGCCCTTGGCCTAAAGACCTTGGAGGGAATCGAGCTGCTGATCTGGGTCTCAATCCTCATTGACAGTCCTGGGGTGGAGAGAAGCATTGTCATGGTGGAGCTGATGGTGGCTGTGGAGAAGGAACCCTACTCACAATTCCAGGGCAGAAAAGAGTGATTGTGGTTGCTCCAAGACAAGACCACAGGTCAGGGGAGGAGTAAATTCCTCTCCCTTCATTGTGCCACCTTGAAGGAACACTTATAGGTCCTTAGAGATATCTCACAGAACAGCTGCACAAAACCTCTAAACCTACATTCACTTTTGGACATAGAACTCATAAGTCAAGTAACTGGCAGAAAAAATGCTCAGAAACAGGAAAAAAAAACTGTAGAAAGTTACTTTCTTGGTGAAAAAATATTTACTTCTATCCTTTTGGATGATGAAGAGAACAACACACCATCAGAGGAAGACATAAAAGTCAAGGCTTCTACATCCAAAATACCCATAAAAAATATGCAGTGGTTGCAGGCCATGGAAGAGCTCAAAAAAGGCTTTGAAAATCAAATGAGAGAGGTGGAGAAAAATTGTGAAGAGAAATGAGAGTGATGCAAGAAAAGCATGAAAAGTGATTTAAGAATTTGCTAAAGGAGACCCAAAAAATACTGGAGAAAATAACACTTTTAAAAATAGACTAACCCAAATGGCAAAGAGGCCCAAAAGGCCAATGAGGAGAAGGATGTTTTAAAAGCAGAATTGGCCAAATGGAAAAGGAAGTTCAAAAGCTCACTGAAGAAAATAGTTTTTTTTTTTAAATTAGAATGGGGCAGATGGAAATTAATGACTTTATGAGAAACCAAGATATTATAAAGCAAAACCAAAAGAATGAAAAAATTGAAGACAATGTGTAATACATCATTGGGAAAAAAAACTGACCTAGAAAATAGATCCAGGAGAGATAACTTAAAAATTATTGGTCTACATGAAAACTATGAAAAAAGAAAGAGACTAGACATCATCTTTCAAAAAATTATCGAGAAAAACTGCCCTGATATTATAGAACCAGAGGCTAAAATAGCAATGGAAAGAATTCATTGACCACTTCCTGAAAGAGATCCCAAACAGAAACTCCTAGGAATACTGTAGGCAAACCCCAGAGTTCCAAGGTCAAGGAGAAAATATTACTAGCAGCCAGAAAGAAACAATTCGAGTATTGTGGAAATATAATCAGGATAACACAAGATTTAGCAGCTTCTACACCAAGGGAATGAAGGACTTGGAATATGATATTCTATAGGTCAATAGAGCTAAGATGAAAACCAAGAATCACCTACCTAACAAAACTGAGTATAATACTTCAGGGGAAAAATGGAATTTCAATGAAATAGAGAACTTTCAAGCATTCTTCTTGAAAAGATCAGAGCAGAATAGAAAATTTGATTTTCAAATACAAGAATCAAGAGAAACATGAAAAAGTAAACAGGAAAGAGAAGCTTTGAGGAACTCACTAAAGTTGAGCTGTTTACATTCCTCCATGGAAAGATGTTTTTTATAACTCATGAGATCTCTTTCAGTTTTAAAGTCATTAGAGGGAATACACACACACATATATGTATACACACAAATACAGACATTATATATATGCATATATATATATATATATATATGTACACATAGGTGTCAAGGGTATGTATGTATGTGTACATTATTTATGTGTAGATATGCATAGGTACATGGGTGTATTTATGTGTATATGTATACACATAGACAGAAGACACAGACTGAGCTGAATATGAAGGGAGAATAAAAAAAAGTAAAATTTACTCTTGAGTGGAATGTACTAGGAATAAGAGAAAGGGAAAGGTAGAATATAGCATATCATCTCACATAAAAGAGTGCAGAAAGATCTTTTATAATAGAGGAGAAGAGGAGGAAGATGAAAGGAAATAAGTGAGCCTTACTCTAATGAAGTTTGGTTTCAGGAGGGAATAATACTCAATTGGATATGGAAACATATTTTGTCCTGCAGGAAGGCAAGGGGAAAGGGGACAGGAAATGAAAGACAATAGAAAGGACTGTAAATTGAGGAAAGGGATAATCAGAAGCAAAGTTTATTTTGGGAGGATAGGCCAAAGGAGAGAATGGAATAGAGTACAGAAATCTCTTTTGCCATACAGGAAAATAGAGGAGAAGGAGGATGGAAGAAGCGTGATTAATAGAAAGGAAGACAGATTGGAGGAAGGGGTGGATGGGATGTATGCTGTCCTGTGGCGGGGGTTGGAGAGAGATGGGGAGAAAATTTTGAATTCAAATTCTTGTGGAAGTGAATGTTGAGAAGTGAAAATAAATAAATTTTATAAAATTTAAAAAGAAATGTTCATGTTTGACTATTACCTGTTTAATCTGACTTTTTGTCTATTGGGGATAGCTTAGTCTTATAAATTTCCATTAGTTATTAATATATCTAGAAAATGAGACTTTTATCAGAGAAACAATGCCAATAAATAAATAAATAAATACCACACACACACACACACACACACACACACACACACACACACATGCATGTGCGCGCACACACACACAATGCTGAAGAAAATAACACCATTAAAAATAGAGTAAACCAAGAGGAAAAAGAGGTCTAAAAAATCAATAAGGAGGAGAATACTTTAAAAAGCAGAATTAACTCAATGGAAAAGGAGGTTCAAAAGCTCACTGGAGAAAATAATTCTTTAAAAATTGAAATAAAGAATATGAAAGCTAATGATTTTATGAGAAATCAAGAAATCATGAAGCCAAACCAAAGAATGAAAAAATTGAAAACAATGTGAAATTATCTCACTGGGAAAGTAACTGACCTGGAAAATAGATCCAGGAGAAATAATTTAAAAATTATTGGCCTACCTGAAAACTATGATAAAAAAAAAGAGCCTAGGCATAATCTCCAAGAAATCATTAGAGAAAGCTACCATGATATTCTAGACCCAGAGGGTAAAATAGAAATGGAAAGAATTTAATGATCACCTCCTGAAAGAGATTTGAAAAGAGAAACTTCTAAGAATATTTTAGCCAAATTGCAGAGTTTCCAGGGCAAGGAGAAAATATTACAAGCAGTCAGAAAGAAACAATTCAAGTATTGTGGAAATACAATCAGGATAACATAGGATTTAACAGCTTCCACACTAAGGGATCGAAGGGCTTGCAATATGATATTCCAGAGTTCAAAAGAGCTGGGATGAAAACTAAGAATCTCCTACCCAGCAAAACTGAGTATAATACTTTGGGGCAAAAATGGAATTTCAATAAAATAGAGGACTTCCAAGCATTGTTTTTCAAAAGACCACACCTGAATAGAAAATTTGACTTTCAAATACAAGAACCAAGAGAAACTTGAAAACAGAAACAGGAAAGAGAATCCTTAAGGAACAACTCATTAAAGCTGAACTGTTTACATACCTCCACGGAAAGAAATTATTTGTAACTCATGAGACCTTTTTTGGGATTAAGATAGTTATATGGAACATGTGTGTGTGTACATGTGTACATATGTATCTATGGATATACATATATGTACACACACCCATATACATATGTGTGTGGGGTGTATATTGGTATGTATCATATATGTGCTGGTATTTATATATACTTAGGTGTATATATGTAAGCAAATAAGTAGGTGGATAGATAGATACATACATACATAAAGAGAGGGCACAGTGTGAGCTGAATATGAAGGATGAATTAGTAAAAAATAAAATTTACTATTGAGTGGAATGTACTAGAAATAAGAGAAAGGGATAGGTAGAATACAGCAAATCATTTCACATAAAAGAGACAAGAGCTTTAACAGTGAAAAGGTAGAGGAGGGAGATGAAAGAAAATAAATGAACTCTACTCTCATGCAATTTGACTAAAGAGGGAATAATACACACTCAATTGGATATAGAAATCTATTTCACCCTGCAGAAAGGCAAAGGACAAGAGGACAGAAGAGGGAATATAATAGAAGGGACAGCAAATTGGAGAAAGGGATAATCAGAAGCAAAACTTCTTATGCAAGAACAGATCAAGGGAGTGAATGGAATAAACAGAAGGAAGGACAGGACGGAAGGAAATGTACTTAATCTTTCACAACTTAACTAGCATGGAAGTGTTTTGCATTGCTACACATTTATGACCTATATCGAATTGCTTGTTTTCTCAATGAAGGTGAGTGGGAAGGGAGGAAGGGAGAGAATATGGAACTCAAAGCTTTAGTAATTAATGTTAAAAACTGTTTTAGCATGCATCTGGAAAATAAGATATACAGGCAATGGGGTATCTAAATCTATTTTGCCTTACAAGAAAATAGAGGGAAGAGGGATGGAAGATGGTTGGGTAATAGAAGGGAGGACAGACTGGAGGAATGAGTAGATGGGGTGCTATGCTGTCCTGGGGGGGAAGTGGGGAGAGATGGGGATAAAATTTTGAATTCAATTTCTTGTGGAAATGAATGTTGAAAACTGAAAAATAAATAAATAAATTATATACATATATAAATGATAAGCAAGATGCTTTCAGAAAAACCTTGAAGACTTACACAAACTGATGCAAAGTGAAGGAAGTGGAACCAGGAGAACATTGTATGCAATATCATCAGCATTGTATGACAACCAGCTGTGAATGACAGCTTTTCTCAGCAATACAACGATTCAAGACAGTTCTGAAGGTTTGTGATTAAAATACTTTCAGCTTTTAGGGAAAGAACTGATGGAGTTTGAATGCAGATGAAAGCATGGGCTCTTTCCTTCTTTTACTTTCATTATTTTTTATGTTTTTTTCTGTCTGCGTTTTCTTTAACAGCATGACTAATATGAAAATATATTCGCATGACTGCACATGTACAACCTATATATAATTGCTTACCATATTTGGGAGAGGGGAAGTAGAAGAAAGAGAATTTGAAACTCAAAATTAAACAAAAATTAATGCTAAAATTGCTTTTACATATAATTGGAAAAAATAAAATAATTAGCAATGTAAAAAATAATAAATTTCTTGCATAATTTTCATTTCTCCCCACTTTCCCTCTACTTCTATTATTGCATTCTTTAATTCTTCCACAGATTCTCATTTGGCTTGTATTCAAACTAACATTTTTCTTTGAGGCTTTCCTTGTAGCTGTTCTCACATGGATGTCTTCCTCTGAGTTTGTCTTGGTCTTCTTTACTGCCATAGTAGATTTTTAAGGTCAACTTCTTTGTTGTTTGCTTATTTTCATAGCCTATCTTTTGACTTTAAACCTTAAGTTAAAATTGGGCTCTGTTTACTTTAGGGGGAGACACTATTACAAGCTTCAGGCTTTTTGTAATGCTATTTTCAGAGCTCTTCCTGGGGGTCTGAAAATTTTTGGTGCTTCCAAAGTGAAGTGATTTGTGAAGAGGTGCGATTACTGCTCTCATGGTCTTCACATTGGCCTTTACCCAGGAAAGGCATGCCTTCCTGTTGTGTCTGCAACTGGTCCCAGTTCTCCACTTTCCCTGCAGCCACTAGGGCTAGCATTCCTTTTGTCCCTGGAACTGTGACCATGTTGCCTGTTGCCCTGAAGGTGCAAGCACTATCTCTCTTATCTGTCTTGAATTGGTGACTAAGGCCCATTCTCCCTTGTGCTTGTCTTTACCTTGAAATTTTGTCTTACAACTGTATTTAGGCAATAGTTCCCCGGACCTGCACCCAGTACCAGCAAAAAGTCTTCTCTTCCATCTCACAAGTTTTCTGATCTCCTTACTGTCTCTGAACTGAGAACCTCTGAACCTGCTGCTGCCACCGTCACAACTATCTCCAAGCCACACCACTGGTGCTGTGGTCCCTTTGCACTCTGGACCAGCTCCTAACCTGGTGTCGCAAATATCTCTTGCTAATTTCCTAAATTGTATTAATCTGTACAAAATGTCTCACCCTGATCTTTTCCTGCCTCTGCCACCCAAAATTTGATTTCAGCAGTTATTTTCAAAGTGTTTTGAAAAGAATATTAGAAGAGTTTAGCTCAGGTGTTTCCTTTCTTCTCCCACATTGGCTCCCCAAAAGTAGTTTTCAAAGAAAAAGGAAGAATCAAAGGAAAAAAGCAAAATAGGTCAATATTAGAAAATGTCTGAAAATATATGCAACACCCTATATAATATTCATGAAACTTTCCCTTGGAAAAGGAAGGGAATGAAGTTGTTTTCTCATTTCTCATCTCTGAGGCCATGTTGGCAATTCATGATTTTGTAACATTGAGTTTTGATTTTTTTTAATATTTAAATTGTAGTTATTGTGAAAATTGTTTTTTTGGTTGTGTTTATTTTGCATCCGATCATAAAAACCTTTCCATACTTCTCTTTATTTATTAATATTTCATTAAAACCATATGTCAAAATTTATTCAGACATTCCCTAAGCTGTTTTGTTTCTAATTATCTGAAATTATAAATATGTTGTCGTCTCTCAAAATCTGAGTCAAAAGTATAGACTTTTTAGTCACTTTATTAACTTAATTCCAAGTTACTTTCTGAAGTGGTTTACTGATACCAATATTTTATTAGTGTGTTTATATGCCTGTCTTCCCCCAACACCTTCAAAATGGACTATTCTCATTTATTTTATCATTGCCAATTTGATAAGCTGTGATATGAAACCTCTGGGATATTTTGATTTATATTTTCCTAATTACTAGTTATGTGGGGCATTCATGTTTTTCATTGTTTATAATTCTTTTTGAAAGTGTTTAATATCATTTGACCAGTTATATATTGGAAATGACTTTTGGATACACATACACATATACACACTCACAGACCGATAGACAGATATGTTATCTGCCTATGCATCTGGGATGCAAAACTTTTGTCTGAAATTTGATACAAAGAATTTTTTCCCTATTCAGTGGCTTCCCCTTTATGCATTAATTATGATTCTACAGAAGCTTTTCCAGTTTCATGAAATGGAAGTTAGTTATTTCATCTTTTGTAGTTGCCTCTCTCACTTGTTTAGTTAAGAATAATCTTTTCTTTGTAGATTTGAAAGATGTGTGATTTGTCTGCCTTTTTTTAATACCATGATCCATAATATTCAGGTCAAATGGGAATTTATTGTGGTATATGAAGGTCTAAGTCAGTTCTTTTACTTGTCAGACTTCTTTCCAGTTTTCACATTAGTTTTAATCAAATGAGGAGGGTTTCCTAATTAATTTATGGTTTTATATTTTCTGCAATTGGGTTTTGGTGTTTAATTTTTTCGAATTCTCTTTTATCTCATATTTCTCATTTCTAAATCAATATCAAATAGGTTTGATGACTGCTACTTAATTAGAGTTAGAGGTATGGAACTTCTATTTCCCCTTCACTGCTACCCTTTTTCATTATTTCCCTTGTTATTCTAAATATTTTGCTACTCCAAATTAATTTTATCATTATTATATTGTTATGTAAAGTATATATTATAGATTGATTGCTATAGAGTTTTAACTCTCAAATTATTTTGCTTCCCCCATAAGAACTGAATATTCCTCCAGCTCAGTTTTTTAAAAAAATTCTTTAAGAATCACTGTGTAATTGAATTTATACAAATATATATATATACTTCATGCTTTTTCACTTTGATACTGAGCAATACAAGGCATATTTCACCTTCCATTTCACCTTCCAATTTTTTAAGAACATTCTAATCATTTAAATGTTCATAGTTCTTATTCAACTTTGCCTGGGAGAGGGCTGTGTTTCTGTGTGCGTGTGTGTTTAGCAGTGACTTTTAACCCTTTTCCTCCCTAATGACTCACATTCACTTCTTTCCTCTTAAATGTAATACTTGTTAAGGTCATCTCTGCACTTTAATAGGCCCATGGTGACCTACTTGGGGTTCTGGTACAGCCCATAACATGAATCACATGAAGTCCATGGTAGGAGAAGCTTGCTGAATGGGTGGAACAAGAATACAGCAGGAAGAGAGAGTGAGGTGGAGCCAAGAGAAAGGCATAGCAGAACAGAGCAATTAGCCTGTGTGAGAAAGGGGCATTTTGCCTAAGGGAGCGTGTTTGTAGGGAGGCCTAAAGGAGGGAAGGCTTAGAGATGGCAGTCATCCCCCTACAGTTAATGTGTACAAACTTTGTTGTTACTATAGTGGAACTGGTTTTCTGGTATCCAAATAAATATTTTAGTTCTGTCTTTGAGGAAGAGAGCTTATATTTTGCAAATTTACCCTGGAAATATTCCTGCTAATCTGTAGCGGCTGCTGTGGGTATTTAATTGGTGCTGCATTACCTCAACACTGTAAATTATTGTGTTGAGTCTTAGGTAAGTATCTATCACTAGGATAAAAGGCTGAGCTCTTAGTTATTCCAACTTGTTATTCCAAATGGCTCAGAGTTTTTCAATATGAATCAACCATATTTTCAATGTGAACCTACAATTCTCTGTTGCTATTTTCTCATGTAAAGAATGAAGTAACAATTTTAGCTTGGTGGTTGGTTGTGAGAAATATTTTATGAAAAAAGATAAAAAGACATTATCTAAAAAGTAATACTTTATATACATTGCTGATGCAATTATTTGTCAGTATTATGAGAGATTTGACATGCAGAATCATGAAATGTAGACATAAGCATTTTAATAAGAATTATTTGATTTGCAAATCAGCTAAAGAAACTTGAACAATATTTGCCTTCAGTGTTTTGTTGCTGCTTTTGTCAGTGTCTGAGAAATTTATGACCATGGGTCTCCTGAAGAACATTGCAGCTTCATGAATAACAGGTTAGTCAGGAAGTTAGGATGATCTGGTTCCAGTCCAACCTCTGACAGCAAAGATGTGTGACCCTGGGCAAATCACCTGTCAATGCTCCAGGGAGCATCTTTATGAATGTACGTTGCAGATAAGTTGCTGATCTGCTTTGGAGGTCCCTTCACCTCTAGCTAGTAACAAAATCACAGATCCAAATCAAATTTTAAAAGTTGTATATGTATACATACACACACATCTATGTATGTATGTATGCATGTATCTATCTATCTATCTATCTGTATGGTGTAAGTAAATTGAATTTTTAAAAGGCATTTTCAGATTTTTGGATGCAAAAGTAAACAATGTTAGAGGTTGCTCGGATTTAACTCAAAATATTATGTTTTTATTTTTCAAGTTCTGGCAAAGTGGAGAGGAAATTCTCTTCTCTTTACAAGCAAATTTTCTATCATATGAAAAAGGTTGATGTAAAATTTTCACATTTTTTTTTGATTGAGAATTTGGTTTGACAGTCTTACTGTCTAGAACAGTTTTGCCACTTGATGGCAGTATTTGCTACATATTAAATGAACTTTATTGTATTAGTACCATCCTGAAATCTTGTTCATCCTCTCTTAACACTAGTCTTGGAAAAGATTGATAGCAATGCAAATGTACTTATAACCACCAGAGATACTCACCTTCCACCCCAATTAGCCTTTGCATTGATTTGCTGAGGAAAAAACATCTATTACTGAAAAAGTCTTTCAGATGAGTATTTCACTTCTCCTGAAATATCTGTAGCAAAGCTTGTTTAATAGAAGATACACTTTAATCAAAATGTATTTTGCTAATATTTCTAGGGGAAATGACATGCTACCGACAATTTGTTTCCAGTTTAAAAAACCATAGTACAATTTTTACATTTAAATCTGCATGTTCATTAGTTATTTGGAAAAAATAAAAACTCCTGGATTACGTTTTAGTCGTTTTTTTTTTTTTTATGAAAGAGATTTATTCATGAGCCATTGCTTAGTGAAAACCCTTGATCCACCCCCTCTTACCAAATGCTATTTCTTTGTGAGAACATAATTATGGCCTGAATAGATGTCTCCCTCCCACCCCCACCTCCCATGTGGAAAAGCCCTCTGCCTACTGAAAACATTCCAGTACTTCTCAAATGATAAGAGTTGGCAGTCATTTGTTCTGCAGCACACACACACACACACACACACACACACACACACACACACACACACACACACACCAATTCTGTAAACTCTTGGCAGCCAATTTCTGGCGGGTATGTTCACCAAAAGAACTTATGTTATGAAATTTTCTCTCTGAGGAAATTGTTAGGGATTTACAAGGGAATTATAATTTAGTGTTTCTGGCTTGAAATAAGAGAAGAGTTTGGTTTTCTTTTTCCTCTACTACTTTAAAACCCAGTTTTTAAAAAGCCTGGTGCTATTTTGTTTTGTCACTAGTGAAGCTATTCCTATTTATAGCAAGGCACTATACCACTTTTTTTTTTTATTTATGGGCAGAGAGAAGGCTAAATATCAAATGGCAATCAAGGAAATAAGCAATTCCTGTTGGATACTGCAGGAAAGAGCAAAGGAAAATGGTTGAAATGGATGGAACATGCCAATCTTCTTCCACTCTGTTTATAAATATAAAAATATGTAGTTGAACATAAATATCTGCAGACCAATCCAGGTCTGTTATTTCCACTCGCTCAATTCTATTTTACTCTGCTGTGCATGTTTACATACATAAAATTCAACAATTTTTCTTTTTCATACATCTAATATACTCTGTGCCCAGCTGAGTGACTTATACACCATACATCAAGAACTTTATTCCAGTCAATCCCTTAGTTTTGAATAAATTATTCACATCTGAGGTTAATACACTTTCTAATGTGACATCGTTAATTCATTGTTTTCTTTTGAACAGGAACACGTTCTCATCATTTTCATATTTTGCATTTGGAAAAACACTGCCTGGTTTAAATCAGATAAAAAGAAATATTTTTAAAAATTACCACTGTCCTTGACCATGAGGCTATTCGTAGATGTGTCTGAATCAGTGAAGAGTGCTCAAATCCAGATGGTACGATGGCATTAGAGGATAGTTTTCAAAAGTCATTTAGAAAGTTAGAGTCTTGGTTTCAAAGGCATATTTTCTGACATGCAATTTCAGATGAGATCAGCCTGGAAAACAAAGATATAGTGACCCTGACAGTCTTTTCATAATTTGTTACATTTGTAAAATGAAAAGGCACAGTACATTCTAGATGGAAATTCGTAAAGGAAAACTTTACAGAAAATGAAAAGAGTTCTTTATGTTTCTGTTTGGAGAAACTAATTTTCAATTTGCCCAATATTCTGGTATATTTGCCCAATAATTCTGAAATCACTATTACAGTGCTATCTCCCTCACAGATGGTGTAAAACACTCAAAACTATCAGTAAACAGCAATCAGAGGTCAGAATAGCATTCACGCAGTACGTTCACTGTAGTGAACAGTTTCACATGACTACAAATTGTAGGTATGCCTGTCTGGTAGGGAAGAGGTTATTACATAAAGGGTTTAGACACTGGAAAATACAAAATATTGTAGGAAGAATTAAATAGCATTCCAATGTGTAGCCCCCTTAATTCAAGTTCTCCTGTCAGAGTACAATGATGCCTACTCTATTAACCATAGCTGTGTCTAATTTAAAGCACAGTGTAGGGCTTGAGAAGAAATATTGAATCAAAGGCAGAGTTGGAGGAGGAAGAAGACCAAAGATGGAGGAGGTTTGTTATGGTGCTTTACAACAACTTTTTGGATGTCATTTTATATCTTCAATTGGCTCTGACAATGGACAGGCTTGTTCTTCTGAGTTAAAGAAATGTGCTGTGATAGAAAGTTTGGAGGATTCTGCAAATGTTCAAGCCTGGATAACTTTTCATCAGCTTAATAAAAATTGTCCAGAGAGTTTAAATTGGTATTGATTTTTAATTTATACAGAAGTTATTACAAGTATATATCAATGTCAATTAAAATTGTTTCATTGTCTACTACACATAGGAAATCAAATTCCATAATTACATTGGCCATGTGGACAGTAGCCCTCATTTCATAGTTTAAAGGTCAGTGATGATAAGGCTATGAGTTTAAATTAAATTACATTATATATTTTTCCTCCTCTAGAACAAATGCAATAGAAAATAATGAATGCTAAATAGGAACTGCAAGGACTACACACTGTATGTAGAAGGGTAATGCCAATTTTCCAGTTTGTTTTTCTCCCCTAATCCAGACATTCACATTTAAAAATAGTATGATTGAAAAATTCTTGCATCTTCCTAAGCAATCAGATGATCTGTTTACTATAGGAAATGAAGATACCAAGAACTCTACTCAAATACAAGCAAGATCGTCTGGCCTTGATTAAATGCCTATGTCAGATTTACAACCCAGTCAGATTTCATGAGTAATTCTAGGGTTATCTCTCATGAGTTATCTAATTTTTCCAGATAAATTAGTTTTGTGCTATTTCTACTTCAGATTTTTCTCCTTATTTTTCACATAAAAATAGAGTTGTAGTATCAGGGAGGTTTTTCATTTTTTAACAGTATTTCAGCAATGAATATTAGAATATATTTTAAGTGGTAACTAGAGATTTATGTTCAGTTTCAAGGAAATCAGAGAAAATTCCAAGAAAGGATTTTGTTAACTATTTGAGAGAAAGGTCTGCTTTTTGCTTTCATTTGTATCACCAGGGCTTAGCGCAATTCCTGGAACCTAGTAATCACTTAATATATTCTAGTGGAGTTAAATTGACTTGACTTGGCAACTCCATATTAAACACAATTGGGGAAGTGGTGAGATAGATGATGGGATATGAACATAATAAAATAGTATGTGCTGTTAAGAAATGATAAAAGGTAAAATTTCAGAAACTTAAGAGAACTTGAATGAATTGATACAAAGTGAAGTGAGCAGAACCTAGAAGGCAGGAAGTTAGGAAACAGAAGAAAAGAAAGCAAGCATGTAGATAAAAATGAAATGAACATTTATTTAGTGCTTACTATGTGCTAGTCACTGGACTAAGTACTTTACAAATATTTCATTCAATCTTCACAATAACATTGAGAGTCAAGTCTGTTACTATCCCCATCTTGCAGGTAAGGAAATCAAAGCAAACAGAGGTTAAGTGACTTGCCCAGAATCAAATAACTAATCAGACCAAATTTGAACTCAGGTTTCCCTTACTCCAGGCCCAGAACTCTATCCAATGAACCATTTAGCTACCTCTGACAAAGTAAATACAATGTGGAAATTATACACTTATAATTTGTTGTAATTTTTATAATTATTACATTTTAATTATGTACATTCATACAATTATACTATTGTGATCAAATACCTTGTATACTTGGTAAAAATGACCAATTTCAAAAGACTTCAGACCTCTGATCAGTGCTATGATCAACCATGTTCTAGAGTACCAATATTAAGAAGGTTGACCTCTTCCTAAAGTTAAATGACACAGTGGGTAGGGCAATGGAAATTCGGTCAGGAAGATCTGAGTTCAGTTTGGAGTTTAGATACTACCTATCTGAACCTCAGAAAATTATTTCACATCTATATGCTTCATTTTCCTCATCTATAAAAATGAACAAAATAATAATGCCTACCCCCAGTATTGTTGTGACAATGAGATTATATTTGTAGACTGCTTGGTAAATTTTAAAGCACTACACAACATTAAAAATTTTAAATTTATTTTAAATAACTATAAGCTAAGAAAAGAAAAAAATATTGCCATGCACATGTCAGAACATAAGGGAGGACTCAATATAAATCAATAAATTTCCATGTCAAGAAAGCATACATCATGAATACTACACATTATTTTCAAAACTTATCCATCTTTTCTTCACTTCCTTGTGTGTTTTCTTTTCTCTTCTGCTGTGCACTTTCTAGTTTATATTTTCCCCTTCCTCCCCCCACCCCTACAAGAAGGTTGCAATTAAGCAGGGATATATAGATATATAATAGATATAGATATAAGTAGGTCAAGCTCTCTGCCTCTCTCTCTGTATCTCTCTGTTTCTGTCTATCTGTCTGTCTCTATGTGTCTGTCTGTCTGTCTCTCTCTATATATGTATCTGTGGATACACACATATGTATCTATGGATATACACATATCTGCTATATATACATACACAAACATGTGTGTATATATACACATATACATATGTAGATGTCATAAACACATGTATACACACTCAAACATATATGTTAAAGTGTATTATGCATATTTCCACTTGTCTGTTTCTCTGAAATTGAATAGTATCTTCCTTCATAAGTCCAAGACTTGCCATATTTTTCTAAATCCACCAGCTCTTCATTTCCTATCCCATAGCAAATTTCCAACCCTATCACATTCTATCTGGGAGATTGCCTATGAGAGTATTTTCTGCATTCCTTGTGTTCTTGACTATATAGATTTTATTCATTCAGGAAAATTTTATTTAAAAAATAAAAATTATCCAACTTATACTTCAACACTTCTCACACCTTATAACCTTAAGGTTTGATACTCCTGAATCCAACTCTTTCACATCCTTTCCCCCTACTTTCCTTGAAGTTCCTGACTCTGTTCTCCCAAATGAACCTGGTAATTATAGTTTTTAGCTCAGATAAGTTTTAATAATTTAATTTGCATGGTATTACAGAAACAGATTAATTATATAAAATTGTGATTTTAAAAATTAATAGTTTTAACTACCTTTGCACAATAAATATTCAGTTATTTAGAGATAACTTTGCATAAAAAGTGTTTTATGTTTACATTCTATAGTTCCTGTATTTATTTTGAAAGATATAGTCTCATTTTGCATTGTCTAGTTATCTTTTATATTATATCATCTAATATTGTTGATTAATATATACATAGTATAGTTTCTCTATTTTTCCCTTTGATTAAATCTGATTTAATCTTTAACTTTGCCTAAGACATGATTACTATCCCTGCTTTTTCTGAATAATTAACTTTACTGCTGATCTTTACATTATGTTTGCATGTCTCATTTTTTATTTCTTGAAAGCAACATGTTGTTGGATTCATTTTTTTGACCTGCTGTTACTTTCTATTTTGTAGGTAGATTTACCCCGTTCATATTCTAAACTATGGTTACGTATTATATATTTTCTTTCTTCCTATTTTCTTCATTATTCTTCTTGACATATTCCTATCCATCCTCCTTCCTCTACTTTACTTCTACTTTACCTTCCTATTCCTTAACTTCTACCCCTCCAAGAATCCCTTCCTTACCCTTTCCCTCAAACCTATTCTTGACCTTTTTATTTCATCAGATGCTTATAGCATCAGCATTTATGTCTAAATTGTGTACCAATTTTGATTTTATCTTAGTATACAGTGAAAGATTTTGGTCTCTGCCTCGTTTCTGTTATACTCTTTTTCCAGTTTTCCCAACAGGTTTTTGTCAAATAGTGGATTCTTACCTGAGAAGCCGGAATCTTTGGTTAATCAAACAGCAGATAACAATAGTCATTGACTACTGTGTGTGTGTGCCTACTCTATTCCACTGATCCTCTATTCTATTTCTTAAACTGTACCAAGTAGTTTTGATGATTGTTGCTTTATAATAAATTTAAATTCTGGTACAGTAAGGCCACCATTCATTGTATATTTTTTCATTAATTCCTTTGATATTCTGGACTTTTTCATTTTCCAGGTAAATTGTTATTATTTTTTCTAACTCTGTAAAATGCTTTTTTGGCATTTTGATTTATGTGACACTGTAATAAAAGTAATTTAGGTGGAATTGTGATTTTTATTATATTAGCTCAACTTACCCATGAGCAACTGATGTTTTTCCAATTATTTAGATCCGACTGTTTTTTGTAAAAGAAAATTGTGTGAAAATGTTTTCATAACTGTGTTTATATAATTCTTGTTTTTGTCTTGGCAGGTAGACACTGAAGTATTTTATAGTGTCTGCAGAAACTTTATTTTTTAAATTTATTTTGGACTCAAACATGAGAACACAAGTTTAGAATAGAAAAAAGGAACAAAAACATAATATGCACTTAAATATTGGAAATTAAATACAAAGTATGAAAGAAAAAAAGCATATAATGTTCATAGAAGAACATCAGAGAGGACACAAGATATGTAGCAATAGATTTTAATTTCAAGAAAGCCTGTATGAACAGGCAATTTTCAGAGGTAGAAATTAAAGATATCTATAGTCACATGAAAAAATGCTCTAAATCACTTTTGATTAGAGAGATGTAAATCAAAACAACTCTGAGGTACCACATCACACCTATCAGATTGGCAAAAATGACAGAACAGGAAGATGACAAATTTTGGAGAGGATGTTTGAGAGTTGGAACACTAATACATTGTTGGTGGGGCTGAGAGCTGATCCAAACACTCTGGAGAGCAATTTGAAACTATGCCCAAAGGGCTACAAAAATGTGCATACCTTTTGACCCAGCAATATCACTTCTACAACTATATCCCCAAGAGATCATAAAAATAAGAAAGTGTCTCACATGTACAAAAATATTTATAGCAGCACTCTTTGTGGTAGCCAAAAACTGGAAATCAAGGGGATGCCCATCAGTTGGGGAATGGCTGAACAAATTATGGTATATAAATGCAATGGAATACTAATGTGCTATAAGAAATGATGAACAGGAAGACTTCAGAGAAGCTTGGGAAGACTTATATGAACTGATGCTGAGTGCACTTTTTTACTTTGTTCTTTTTTCCTGGCTAAAATTATGTTTCCATACATTTCTCTATAGCTTTGGAATTTACATACATGTATACATATAAAGACACACATATAGACATATATTTTCCCAAATTCTGCTCCTGATATTTTTTCTGTTTGTTCATAAACAAACCTGCCTCCTCTACTTTATTCTACCCACACCTTGCACTTCTATTACTTGCCAATGCCCCTCCAAGGATCCCTCCCCTATCTTCCCATTCTCATAAATTTGAAAACTTTTCTGTCCCCACTTTTACCTACTCCCTTACCCTCCATTCTAAAGATACCTTCCTTGTTGTCTCCTTCCTCCCTAACCCCCTGCCATTTTATTTCTTCTGTTAGAAAAATTTTATAGTCTTCTAAATATACATCTATTGTTCCTTCTTAAACCCATTCCCAATGAAAATAGGTTACCAGAACTACAATCCCTCCTCCTTCATCTAATTTCTCTGTATTGATCCTTCCTCTTGCACCTCATTTGTTTAAAATAATTAGTCTTTTAAGCTATTTCTAGATACTTTTATTTTACATTCATGTCATATCCAGATGTAGTGCTAATGCAATAGGCACAGTACCTATGATGGCTATGAATATACTGGTGTAATTCTGAATTGCGAAATAGAGTAGACTCACCACATCGAAGATAGAGCCAAAGAATTTATTCAGACACCAGAAAGCCAAATCTGTCATAAGAACAAAGAAATCTATATACAATAACAATGCAGAGGGTAACACCAACTCCAAACTTTCTCTCTGTCATGGTTCCCACAATCCAATTGGCTTAAACAAATCACAGACTCCCTTAAATAAAATCACAAACAAGCTCTCCCACACGTGTTGACAAGTTGCCTCCTTTTTCTCACCCTCAGTTTTGATTGGTCTGACCAACTTCCTTCTAGTTATGGTGGTTAAGGTGGAACTATTTCTGTTCCACCCAATCAGCAAACTCCTCCCACCCCATTTGACTTAGGCTTCCATGAGATTTAAGCAGGTCACAAGCTCCTGTTAATGATGGGAAATTACAATCAGTCCCCAGATCTTTCTTATTCATTAGATAAACAGAACTTTACAACAGTATAAGAGAGATCACAAAAAATAAACACAAAAACAATATCTTAGGGTGGGATTTGAGCACAAGCATGATTGCGGGGTATAAAATCTCTATTTGGAGGCAGGAAGACTTTAGAGGGAGAAACAGATATCCGAGAATGGGGGGATTTACCTCATTCCTCACTAGCAAGGGAATGGGCTAAAACCACTGGACCCTGTGAAAACTAGGAATCAAGATTACAGGAGGGGGAACCTAGAGATCTGGAAATGTATTTGCAAGAAAAATCAATAAAACTCAGGAAAGAATTAGCAGGGTTTTGTAAGAGAGATTACAATTTATTAAAATGTTACCTTATTATATGTGAAAGTACAGATAAGCTGCTGAAGGAAAAAAAAACAGATTCATGAGAATTCTC
Organism: Bettongia penicillata ogilbyi; assembly: GCA_023548195.1. NCBI lineage: Eukaryota > Metazoa > Chordata > Mammalia > Diprotodontia > Potoroidae > Bettongia > Bettongia penicillata. The sequence continues at coordinate 843,335 of JAJHZJ010000072.1, read as the reverse complement.
AACATTAAGGCTGTCATTTAAAAGAACAAGCTGGGGCATCTCAAGTGGAAGAAAAGGCTGCTTATTTAGCTCAGAAGAAGAAGAAGACTGGCAAAAAAAAAAATATGCATACAACCTTTATACAGACCCAGCATAGTTCCCATGGTGATGACTGTCAGGTGAGTGTGTGGAAAGAAAATGTAAGGTAGTCAGAGCTGGAAAATGAAACAGTGTTACAGGGGAAGTCTTCTCAGGCAGCAACATGCCCCACACTAATGCAGAAACAGGGGAACTGTGGGTGGGGTGGTAACACAGTCTTTAAGGAGTTAACTGAGATTTTACTCAGCAGAAGGTCACAGATATTTTGAGTCAGTTCACCCAAAGGATGGGAGAATTTTTAGTGTCTTAGATGGTGAGCATCCATGATGAAAGGGTGAGAGGAGTATCCATAGATGGCACTGATTGCTTGAAATATGTGTGTTAGTTAGGATTCTTTCATACAGTAAGCATTTAGGGATTACAATATACAAGGAGGTAACATAACTAATCTGTTAGCTTTGGCTGTAGAAGGACACAGTAAGGGGAGGGGGTGGAGTCAAGATGGTAGAGTAGGATGCACCTCTAGAAGCTCCATAAAATGCCTGTAAAAAAATGACTCTAAACAAATTCTAGAGCAGCAGAAGTCACAAAACGAGAGTGAAAGAGATTTCCAGCCCAAGTTTGCCCGGAAGGCCAACAGTAAAGGTGTATCACAATGGGCACAGAGTAGAACACAGCCTAGCCTTGGTTGCACTGCAGCAAGGATAGGACAGAAGTGGGCTCCAAGGGCCACTGACAGTAGTTTTGGGTCCCAGATTCTTCAACTCACAAATGCCAAAGACAGCTTCAAAGGTCAGTGAGAAAGTTTTGAGAAGGGAACACAGTGGTCTATCCCTGGCCCCAGGCAGTGACAGTTTCCATTTTTGGAGCCCTGGCCTAAAGATGCTGGAGGAATTGAGCTGTTGATCTGGATCTCAGCCTTGAGTGGTGGCCCTGGAGTGAGGAGGAGTGCTTGCTGATATGGTAGTGGAGGCTATGGAGAGGGAATTACACTCACAGGCCACAGTGCAGGCCAGGAGAGGAGTAACTCCTCTTCTTTGATTGGAGGAACTAAGAACTTACAGACGCCCAGAGTATACTCTCCCCTTGACAAAGAATGCAAATGTCAAGCAACTGGCTGGGAAAATACTCAAGAAAGGGAAAAAGAATTAGAAAATAGAAGGTTACTTTCTTGGTGAGCAAGTATTTTCTTCCATCCTTTTGGGTGGGTAGAACATGCATACCATCAGAGGAAGACATAAAAGTCAAGGCTTCTGCATCCAAAACCTCCAAAATAAATATGTAAAAATTGGGAAGAGCAATGAGAACCATACAAGAAATAATGAAAAACAAGTCAACAGCTTGCTAAAGGAGACCCCAAAAAATGCTGAAGAAATTAATACTTTTAAAAATAGACTAACTCAAATGGAAAAAGAGGCCCAACAAGGCAATGAGGAGAAGAACACTTTAAAGAGCAGGATTAGCCAAGTGAAAAAGGAGGTTCAAAAGCTCACTGAAGAAAATAGTTCTACAAAAATGGGAATGGAGCAGATGGAAGCTAATGACTTTATGAGAAATCAAGAAATTACTAAACAAAACCAAAAAAATTAAAAACAAATAGAAGACAATGTGAAATATCTCATTGGTAAAACAACTGACCTGCAAAATATATCCAGGAGAGACAATTTAAAAATTATGAGACTAATTGAAAGCCATGATCAAAAAAAGAGAGCCTTGACGTCATCTTTCTTGAAACTATAAAGGAAAATTGCCATGATATTAAGGAACCACGGGGTAAAAAATATATTGAAAGAATCCACTGATCACCTACTGAAAGAGATCTGAAAAAATAAACTCCTAGGAATATTGTAGCCAAATTTCAGAGTTCCCAGGTCAGGGAGAAAATATTGCAAGGAAAGAAACAATTTGAGTATTGTGGAAATTTAATCAGGGTAGTACAGGATCCGACAACTTCTACATCAAGGAATCTAGGGGACTGGAATGTGATATTCCAGAAGTCAAAGGAACTAGGATTAAAATCAAGAATCACCTACCTAGCAAAATGAGTATAATACTTTAAGGGAAAAATGGTCATTCTATGAAATAGAGGACTTTCAAGCATTCTTGATGAAAAGATCAAAGCTAAATAGAAAATCTGATTTTCAAACATTAAAAATTAAGAGAAACATGAAAAGTTAAACAGGAAAGAGAAATCATAAGGAACTTACTAAAACTGAACTGTTTTCATTCCTACATGGAGAGATAATATTTGTAACTGTTGACACTTTTCTCAGTATCTGGTAGTTGGAGGGATTATACACACACACACACACACACACACATACATATGTAGGCAGAGGGCACAGGGTAAAATGAAAAAGAAGGAATGATATGTAACAAAAATAAAGTTAAGGAATGAGAGAGGAATATATTGGGAGGAGAAAGGTAGAAATGCAATGGGGCAAATTATCTCTCACGGAAAGGGCAAGAAAAATGGAGTAGAATGGAGTAGAAAATGGGGAGGTGAGAGTGAAAAAAATGAAGCTTACTCTGATCATATTTGTCTTAAGGAAGGAATAACATGCACACTTAATAAATCAGGGGGCAGGATAGGATGGAGGGAAATACAGTTAGTCTTTCACAACATGAATATTATGGAAGTCTTTTGCAAAATTGCACATGTATAGCCTATATTGAATTGTTTTCCTTCTCAGTGGTGATGAGTGGTGAGGGAGGAAGGAAAAGAAGTTGTAATTCAAAATTTAGGAACACATGTTGAGAATTTTTTGCATGTAACTGGGAAATAAGAAGTACAGGTCCTGGGGTATAGAAATCTATCTTGTGCTTCAAGAAAAGAGAGAAGATGGGGATAAGGGAAAGGAGGGGTGTGATAGAAGGGAGGATAGATTGGGGGAAAGGATAATCAGAATATTTGGTGTTTTGGGGTGGGGGAAGGGAGAGATGGGAAGAATATTTTAAACTCAAAATCTTGTGGAAATGAATGTTGAAAATTAAAAACAAATAAATTAGATAAAAAAAGAAGGATATATTAAGCAGTATCCTACCGACTCTATGTGGGCTAGTGGAGATAGACCCTGGTATTTACTTAGAGACTGTATAAGAAAGTTAAAGGAGGAGGTATTGAAGACTAATGACTGGAAATGCAGATGGATACTATGATAAGTGTTTCCCATAGGAATATTATATTGAAGATAGCTCACCTCCTGCTTACAAGCACCTAGTTTTGACTTGGGAAAATAGGAAACCCTCTTTCAGAGGTGCTGGACAGGATTTCACAGTTAAGTGACTTAGTGGACTGGGAAAAAATAAATTCCCTCAAGAGAGAAGAGCAAATATCCAGAACATTCGAAGTCAGAATAGATTGAAAATAAAAGAATTGTTTACTACTGTATTGAGAACAGGGACAGATTTTAGAAGCAGAGATGGTATTCCAACTAATGAACTATACAAAATGTATTGAGAAAAAGAGCTTAATACTAGATGGAATAAAGAAGTTAAAACTGTCCCTACTTCTGAAACATTCTATCCAAGTTTGTCATACCTTCAGGGAGAATAGGAAATTGGCTGAGCCCCAGCTCATATTAAAGAAATATGCAGATGGGATTGCAGACCTTATATTAATTTCACCATATATTGGGGCAATGGATCAAATACTGTACCTAAGGCATTAATAGAGTATGGAGCAGAGGCCTGTTTTAAGTATGGAAACCCTGGTAAGTTTAAACATGGAACTCCTATCACTATGACAGGACTGAGAAGGGCTGAAATATCAGTCAAACAAGTCAAACTACTGGTGAAAATTGGACAATTCCATAAGAAAGAATATACTGTGGTAACTGCGCACATTCCTGAATAATTATTGGAATAGATATATCAAGAAGCAGGATTTTTTATCTGAGGGGAGATACCAATTTGTAGTAAGGAAGATAGGAATTAATATACATTTAGTGGGTAGAATAAAAATGGATCCAATTACTTTTCCTGAACCTTCTGACATGACTACTTTAAAGTAGTATAGTGTGACAGGTGGTCAAGATGAAATTACCAATACTATAAAGGAAGGTGTTGAAGCAGGAGTGTTAGTCTCTACACCACTCGATGGAATAATCCTGTCTGGCCAGTAGGAAAGTCATATTTCACCTGAAGGATGACAGTGGATTACAGACCATTGAATAAAGTGACTCCTCCCTTATATGCTGCTGTTCCAGATATCATTACCTCAGTAGAAATGAACCAGAAATATGATGGGACTTGGTATGCAATTATTGATTTAGTCAATGCTTTCTTTACTACGCCAATAGATTCTGAACAATGGAACCAATTTGCTTTAACATGGTAGGGCTGACAATATACCTTTACACACTTGCCACAAGGATATCTACATAGCCCCACTATTTTTCATAGGATTGTGGCTGGACATTTGGATGAATTAGAGTTGCCTGGTATATAGCTTACCCAGTATATAGATGATATTACTATACAGAGAAAAAATGTAAAAGAAGTAGAGAAGAATATGATGCTTTTAACTGATCATATGAAAAGCAAAGGAGGTAAATTAGCCTTGCAAAGATTCAAAGGCCAGCTCAAATTATAAAATATTTGGTTATACAATAGAATAAAGGGCTGTGAGAGATTCTTCTGCAAACTAAACAAAAGATTCAGGATTTGCCTATGCCCCATTAATAAAAAAGATTCCCAAAAGTTTATAACATTATTTGGATATTGGTGACATCACATAGTGCATCTAGGAAAAAAATCTGAAACCTTTATATAAAAATACTAAGAAAAATATGAGTTGATTGGGGACTTGAGCAGGGTAAAGCTTTTGAAGAAGCAAAGGCTGTTATACAATTGACCATATGTTTATGGTCCATGCAAAGTAAACGGGTGGAATTAGAAGTGACTGTACAGGATGTATATGCAAACTGGAGTTTATGGCAAAAACAACAAAGCTCAAATGTACCCTTAGGATTTTTGTTTAGGTAGCTCCCTTCATTTGAAGTTTTATATGCCCCTTTGAAAAAGCAGTTGTTAGCTGCATATAAGGGCTTTGGTAGAGAGTGAAAAACTGACTTTAGGCTATGAAGTAATATCAACGTCTGGAATCCTGATTATGATCTGGATAATGAGTACATGAGCTTCTCCCAGAATTGGACATGTGCAACAAGCTGGCATAATTAATGGTATATTCAAAATCGATCTTAAACAGGCAAAAGCAAACTTTCTCCTTTATATGAATCCATAGCAAACACAGATACTGAGGGAAATGATACACCCCCTGAATCAAAGCAACACTTATCACAGTCCTTGGTAAAATGGAATGAGCGATATGATGGATTAACTGAAGAGCAAAAGAGGCATGTGTGGTTTACTGATGTACAGCAAAATATTTGGGCCATAAAAAGCATTGGAAAGCTGTAGCTTATATACCATGGTAATAGACGAACTTTGGAGTGTACTGGGACAGGTGGAAATCATCAATATGCTGAATTTATGGCAGTAAACCAAGCGATTAAAACAGAACAAGGAGGACAGTGTCATATATTCACTGATTCTTGGGTGGTAGCTAATGGTTTAGTGACATGGATGCCTATGTGGAAAAATAAAAAAAAAAAAATTGGGAAATTCATGCCAAACAAGTTTGGGTCAAAGAATTATGGGAAAATATATGGGACATGTTTTTGGTTACTAATTTGTCAGTTTTTCATATAGATGCCCATGTAGCCCTCACCATGCCAGAACATTAATATAATAACGTTAATATAATGCACATGCTGATTAACTAGCAAAGATTGATACTAAACATATTGTCCCTACTCTGATAGCAACTGATGATCCAGTAGAATCAAAATGGTTCCATCAAATGACCAGCCATTTAGGTGTCCAGGACACAAATCAGTGGGTACAAGACTAAGGAATTAATATCTCCCATTCATTATTAAAATAAGTAGCAGAGCAATGTTATATATTTCAATTGGAAAGGTAATGAACTGTTCCTTGGGTAGAGAGATAGCAAGGGAAACTTTCCAAATACATTATATTGGACCCCAACCCCAAGAAGAAGGATGAAAATTTATACATACTTGTATTGATACCTATTCAGGTGAATAGGTGGTTTCTACCTATAAGAATGTGACCCAGACAAATACCTGTAAAACTTCAGATATCATAAATCTATATTATGGAAGCCCAATGCAGATTCAAAGTAACAATGGGTCACATTTCAAAGGTAACGAAATGAAGAGATATTGTGCATTAAACAATATGGAATGGATATGTCATATTTCATATTATCGACAGGCATCTGGGTTAATTGAAATGATTAATGAATTATTGAAAGAACAGTTAAGGAAGCTAAGCTCTAATAATTCTTATGAACATTGAAAAGATAATTTGTTCACTGCCTTGCATAATCTGAATAATTAGACCATTGGGAGGAAGTACACCTTTAACCACAATGATGACCCCAAATCTGCAAATTAGAAACAAACAAAGAAACAAACACTTACGATCCCAAACACTGAGCATGGGACTGTAAGGACAGATACCCCAGCACCGTATACAGGGTCACTGGGTTCAGCAGGATATGATTTACATTGTTTAGAGGACTTTTGGTTGGATAGAACAGAAACAAGTATATGGAATTTGTTTGAGAATCCCCTAAAATCATTTTGGATTGATAATACCTGAATCTGGATTAGCAATTTGAGGAACAAGCATATTGGCTGAAGGGAGAGATTTTAATATTCAAGGAGAAATTATTATGGTATTCCAAAATTTAAGTGAAGAATCCATATAGTTTTATAAAAAAATAGTTCCAGTGATTATTATTCCTTCTGAAACAAACCCTTTCTGAAAACTGACCCTACTTCCAAAATAACTAGCAGAGGAACTGAAGGGTTGGGATCTACTGATAGAATAAATCTGAGACCTAAAGTATGGATAAAATTGAAGATAGAAGGTGTTCCAGAGGCTACAGAAATTATGGCACACTGGAAAAATAATAATGTAGCTGTTGTTTATTCAGAAAAAATGATTACCAAATTGTACCCTTAACTCCTATATCAGGCTATGATAGTGGGGTAATAGACTCCAGAAGTATATCTGAGTCTACCTAACCTGCTTTTGTTTGTTGTCTTCTTGTTTCTTTTTGGTGTTTTTTCTGTTAAACTTATTTGCTAGATTTATTTCCTGCAGGCTTAGTACCTTCCACCTGCAGATGCCTGATTGCTTAAGTTGGATTTGGCCCCCTGTTCATGACTGGGATGTGTCATCCCTAGACCTGGCATTGACCAAGCCCTAGATACCACCTAAAGAATTGACCTTTTGAATGGGACCTCTTGGGGGCAGGGACAGCTCTATGTTCAATTTCAGCAAGAAGTACCTATAGAAGAGACCTTTACCCTTACCCCAAGATTTTAGGCCTTATTTATTCCAGCTGGGAATGATGAGGTGCTTGTGCTCAAGGCCCACCCAAAGATAGTTTTATGTGCTTATTTTGTGTGATCCCTTTTATATTGCCATAAAGTTCTGTTAATACCAGTTGCCCCGTCAACCTTTGTAATGAATACAAAAGATCTTGTGGCCGAATGTAGTGGTAATTTAAATGGGAAAACCTATTCCATTCATTAATAGACCCATGTGACCTACTCAACTCACATGGAAGCCTAAGTCACTTGTAGTGGAAAGAGCTTGTTGAGTGGGAGGAAGAGAATGGGTGGAGCATAACTGGGAGGAAGTTGGTCAGAGCAGTCAGAACTGAGGAAGAGAGAAAGCAATCAGTTTGCTAGCATGTGTGGGAGAGCTTGTTTATGATTTGTTTCAGGGAGTTGGTTTGTGGGAAACCTAATAGAGGGAAGGCTTGGGGCTGGTGTGGCCCTCTGCATTGTTATTGTGTATAGATTTCTTTGTTAGTATGATGAATTTCACTTTTTGGTGTTGGTATTTGGCTTTCTGGTATCTGAATTAATGTTTTGGTTCTGTCTTCCATGTGAAGAGTTACATTTCATGAATCAAAATTGGGCCAGCATATTCATAGCCACCATAGATGCTGTGAATATCACATTGGCTCTACAACAGTTTCACCTCAATTTTTCTTATGAGTTAGTCCATTATTAATAAGAACCTTAGACACATCTTTTACATATTAAATATGCAAAAAGTAAATGAATTATTAAATGCCTTATAATCAGGCTTCAGTATGTACCTTATATTTCTCTTGATTCTTGTACATCAAATATTTTATTGAGTTCAGGTTTCTTTTTAAGAAAGTCTTGAAAGCCTGAGAGTTGATCAAATGTCCATGTTTTTATTCAAGATTATGTTTAATTTTGTTGGGTATGATATTTTTGGCTGGAGCCCCAGTTCTTTTCTTCTTCTATATGTAGTCTTCTAAGACCTGTGGTCCTTTAATGTCTCTGTTACTGCATCTTGTGTAATTCTTTTTGTGACAGTATCATATTTAAATTGTTTTATTCTTGTTGCTTAAATATTTTATCCTTGATCTGCGAGTGTCAGAATTTGACTACAATATTCTTATGAAGTTTCCTCATAGGATCTCTTTTAAGGTGTGATCAATAGATTTTTTTCTATTTCTACTCCCCCCCCCTCTTTTTCTTATACTTCAGGTCAATTTTATTTAGTTTTTTCTTATATTATCATATCAATATTATTTTTTATCATAACTTTCAGTTATTCCAATTATTTTTGTTTTCTCTTCTTGATCTATTCTCCAAATCTTTTTTTTCTCATAAGGTTTTTCACTTTCTCTTCTATCTTTTCATTATTCTTATTTTGTTTAACTATTTCTTGATCTCTTATAATTTTGCAGGCTTCACCTTGTGCAATTCTAATGTTCAAGGTGTCATTTTCTTCGTTAAGTTTCTGGACCTCTTTTTCTAATTGGTTGACTTTCATAATCTTGTTTTTCTTGGATTATTCATTGTTTTTAGTTTTTCCTCCATTTCTGTCATTTAATTTTTAAAGTCTTTTTCAAGTCTATGAATTCTTTTGGGGCAAGTGACTATTTGATATTACTCTTTGAGAGTTGCTTTATTTTAATATCCTCCTCTGAACGTCTTCTCTTCTCTGGTCTTCTCTATTCCTATAATAACTTTCTATAGTTGGTTTCTTTCTCCTTTGCCTCTGCCTTTTTTGTGGTAATAGCTTATTTGTAATCACCTCTAGCCCTAGGATATGAATGATGGTGCTTTTTGCTCGAAATCCTCAGTTCTTCCCTCTAGCCTGGAACTAAAGCTAAACCTCCAACCTCCTATAAGTACCCACAGCTAGGGGCTTTCTGAGCATGCGTTGCTCCCTTCTTACCCCTCCTCCCTCTCCCTTCCTCCCCAGCTTTGCACAATATTAAAGCAACAAGAATAAAACAATTTAAATATGATAGTGCCACAAAAAGAATTACACAAGATGCAGTAACAGAGACATTAAAGGACCACAGGTCTTAGAAGACATGCACAGCTGGGTATGGAATTCCTAGGAAACAGATGTTCCCTTGATCTTCCTGACCTCAGAAGCCCAACTGCCCTCACTATCCTGATGATTAAAGTTCCTGTGGTTAGGGTCTAGGCAGCCTCTCAAACCAACTAACCCCAAGATTTGCCTTTAATTGTTAAACAGGATCCTAGCCTAGAGGTGTTTACTCTTCAGAAGGAACAAACCTGATACTGGAATGTTTCTTCTGATTTTCTCAGATTGTCTCAGATTGACCCTTGTTATGCCTCTCTTCTTGTTTATTTTTCCAAGCACTTTGTTCACAGTAAGGTGCTATTTTTATCTCTTTTGTGGGGTAAGTCTTGAGAACTTGGATTTTCTGACCTACTCTGCCATTTTCCCAGAATCCCCTCCAGAAATTTTAAGTGGAATTTTCCTTTCTATCTCTTGCTGCTGGGCTTTGTTAGTGATATATAGAAATGATCATGATGTCTGTGGGATTATTTTATATCTTGCAACTTAACTAAAGTTGTTTATTACTTTTTTTTACTTAGTTATTTAGGATTCTCTAAGTATACCATTATATCATCTGCAAAGAGTGATAACTTTGTTTCTTCATTGCCTGTTGTAATTCTTTCAATTTATTTTTCATTTCTTTTTGCTAAAGCTAACATTTCTAGTTCAATAATGGATAACAGTGTTGATAAAGGACATTCTCTGATCTTATTGGAAATGCTTCCAACTTATCCTCATTACATGTAATGCTTGATGATGATTTTGGATAGATTTTGCTTATCATTTTAAGGAAAATTCCATTTAGTATTATGCTCTCTAATGTTTTTACTAGGAATGGATGTGGCATTTTGCGAAAAGCTTTGTCTGCATCTACTGAGATAATCATATGATTTGTGTTATTTTTATTGTTGATAAGGTCAGCTATGCTTATAATTTTCCTAATTTTGATCCAATCCTGCTTTCCTGGTATAAATCCTACCTGGTCATAGTGTATTACCATTATTATAAATTACTGATATTCAAATTTCTAGTCTTAATATTAATTTTAGAAATGAGAAGAAAAAAATATATTGAAGAAATTATAATAGGCAACCAAGAAACAAAGCTATCACTCCTTGCAGATGCTATAATGGCTTACTCAAGAACGAATTAAAAACTACTTGAAATAATTAACACCTTTAGCAAAGTTGAAAGATATAAAATAAACTCACATAAATCATTAGCATTTGATTATATCATTAATAAAGCCAAACAGCAAGAGACAGGAAAAAAAATTCCATTTACAGTTACTATACGCATTATAAAATATTTGCAAGTCTACCTGCCCAGCCATATGCAGGAATTATATAAATACAATAACAAAACACTTTTCAGAAAAATAAGGTCCGATGTTAATAATTGGAAAAAATAGTTGCTCATGGGTAGGCCAAGCTAATATAATAAAAATGACAACTCTACCTAAATTAATTTATTTATTCAGTGACATACCAGTCAACCTAAATTATTTTAAAGAGCTTGAAAAAATAATAACAAAATTCATTTGGAAAACAAAAAATTCAGAATGTCAAAGGAATTAATGAAAGGAAATGCAAAGGAAGGTGGCCTAGATATACTAGATCCAAAACTGTATCATAAAGCAGCAATCATCAATACCACTTGGTACTTGCTTACAAATAGAATGGTGGATTAGTGGAGTAGAATAGGTACATAGTAATCAATGACTACAGTAATCTACTGTTTGACAAACCCAAAGACTCCAGCTTTTGTGTTAAGAACTCACTATTGACAAAAATTGCTGGGAAAAATACTAGAAAACTATTTATATCAATATAAAGTCAAAATGGGTTCATGATTTAGGCAGAGAGGGTGATAGTACAGGCAAATTAGAAGAGCAATGAATAGTTTACCTGTCAGATTTATGGAGAAAGGAAGAATTTTTGTCTAAACAAGAGATAGAGAACATTATGAAATGCAAAATTAATTACATTTAACACAATGTATAGCTTACATTATAAGTTTTTCCATAAAGAAAGTCAATTTAAGTAAGATTAGGAGGGAAGCAGAAATCTAAGAAACAATTTTTACAGGCAATGTTTCTGAAAAGGCCTCATTTCAAAAATATATGTAGAACTGATTCTATTTATACGAATCCAAGTCATTCCCAAATCAATAAATTGTCAAAGGATATGAACATGCAATTTTCAGATGAAGTTTTTAAAGTTATCTATATTCATATGAAAAATGCTTTAATCACTATTAATTAGAGAAATGCAAATTAAAACAACTCTGAGGTACCACCTCACACCTATCAGATTGACTAACATGATAAAACAGGAAAATGTCAAATATTGCAGAAGGTGTGAGAAAACTGGAACACTAATGCATTGTTAGTGGAGTTGTGAACTGATCCTGCCATTCGGAAGAACAATTTGGAGCTACACCATAAGGGCAATCAAACCTTATTTACTTTTTGACCTAGTAATACCACTTCTATAGTTGTTTTCAAAGGAGATCATAAAAATGGGAAAAGGATCACATATACAAAAATATTTATAGCAGCTCTTTTTGTGGTGACCAAGAACTTGAAATTGAGAGGATGTCCATCAATTGAAGAGTGATTGAACAAGCTGTTGTGTGTGAATGAAATGGAAAACTACTGTGCTGTCAGAAATACTGAGCAAGAAGATTTTAGAAAAGACTGGAAAGACTTATATGAACTGATGCTGAGGGGAGTCAGAAGAACCAACGACATCATTTTACACAATAACAGCAACATTGTGCAGTGATCAACTTTTATAGACTTCTCAGCAGTGCAATGATCTAAAATATTTCCCAAAGGCACATAATGGAAAACTCTATCCACATCCACATAAAGAACTAGGAAGTTTGAATGCAGATTGGAGCATACTCTTTTCTCTTGTTTGTTATTAATTTTTCTTTTTCTTCTGATTCTTCTTTCACAACATGAGTATTGTGGAAATACGTTTATTATAATTGTACATGTATAGCATATATTAGTTTTAGATTGTTGCTACTTTGGGGAAAGGGGACAGAAGGGAAGGTGGGTGAAAAAAATATGAAACTCAAAATCTGATAATACTGAATGTGAAAATTCTTTTTACATATCATTGGAAAAAATAAAATACTGTTAAGGGAATTTTTTTAAAGGACAACAGTAAATACAGACAGGAGAAAAGAAACAAGCAGGAAAATGGCATCTTTAAAGATACTATCAATAATGAACTCATATCAGTACTTGACTGTGTGTATACACATATATGTATTTATGCATGTACATATATAGATATCTATCTATATAGATATACATATATCTACATATCTATCTATCTATCTATACACAACAGCATCCAGTCTATATATTTTCATGGAAGTTTAATTTCATTGTAGGAGGAAATACACAGTAAAACTACAATAGTGGTAAACAGCATATTTCTTTCAGGCTAAGAGAAATCATTTAAAAAAGATAAGCAAAAAGAATTTAAGGTCCTGAATACAACTTGAGAAAAATTAGAAATGATAGCTTTCTGGTCATTAATGAATGGGAACAGAGAAGAGTTTCTCTCTGTAACTGACACTTTTACAATAATCAGCCATGTCAAAGAATAAAATTCTTATTGAAAAATTCAGAAAGGGTAAATGATCCTTTACTACACACAGTGTAATAAAAATTATGCTCTTTGGACCAAGAATTAAAAATCATTGGAGAATAAGTGATTTAAACCAAAAGTGTTTGTGAGGTAAAAAAACAAAGAAAAAACAAAAAAAAAAAAACCCGAATCTTACCAACCATAGACATACTATAATGGATTGGAGTCAAATAGAGATGTTGCACATGCCCTTCCCACTGGAAAGGAAAATTTGACCATACCTTGAGGACTTAGCCTTTGTCAGCCTATCCTGCTTTTCCCAATCATTCTGGCACTTCTTCCTCTGAATGCTCTTCTCTTTCTAGCTCTACATACAGATAATTGAAGGTTTCATGAATTCTTAGCCCATCTCTGGACTCAGATTTAGTGCTTTTCTTCTTGTTTGTCTGTATTACCAAAGGTTTTTCTAAGTGGCACCTTTTCCTATTGTCCAGCGGTGTCTGGATGTGTTTTTGCACTATTCTGGACTGGATAAGGATACTTACTGGAGATTTTCTTCATATTTTATGATCATTATTTAATATGGTACTATTTTGTCATTGGTGTTTTTGTGGAGAAGCTTTATGAGAGCTGAACTTGCTTCCTTCAATGAAACAGATCTAACCAAAAGTTCTCCCTATAGATTTTTGTTGGGTTTGTTTTCTACTACTTCTCCCTCATATGGAGTCTCCACCCAATCTAGGGGCTCCACAACTGTGGTTTCATTTAGGCTTGTCAATATTATTTCATCAGTGTAGTGTTATATGTCAATGCTTTTGTGAAGTAAAGTTTGTCTTGTTGTCTGTCCATTAGACTTCTGCAATAGGAGATAAAATTCATTTATCCATGGAAAAAATCATGAAGGAATATTGTATTCAAGCCTGCTCCTAATGAGTTTCATCCACAAAAAATAAAGAAAAAAAAAACCATTGCTGTATAGATAAACCCTTACCAGTCATTCTGAGTTAGCATACCTGGTCCATATTGATCAGTTTAGGAACAGCTGTAGTGATGGGCATGGTGATTTTGTTCAGTTTGTCAGAATCCTCTGTAACACATCAGATACTATATGTCTTCCTTATGGACAAGACAAAGTTGCTGCAAGGGAAGTTGACAGAACAAAGCATTTTAGGCTTCATATCTATCAGTAGAGGGGACACACTCCCTTTCTCCCTTGGGACTCATAATATTGTTTGTTCTTAACCACATATGATATTTCAGATAACTTCAAAGTTTTGCCCAACCCACAATAATTGGGACAGAATGCAGAAAAGGTCCATGAAGATATTAAGAGTTCGGTGACTGTTACAGTGGATAAAGTACTGGAGTTGGAGATAGGAAGTCCTGAAATAAAACCCTACTTTAGACACTTACTAGCTATGTAACCATAGTCAAATAATTTAACAGGTTTCAGGCTCATTTTGGTCATTTATAACATGAGGTGACTAGACTAGATGACTTTTTAAGTTTTCTTTTTTCAGCTCCAGTCCTGTAATCCTATAAACATATGGTCCTATGACTCTCAAGAATTTGTCATGCCCATTTCCAAGAGGCACTTCTCACGATCCACCACCACAACGATCTGTTAAAAATAGGTATAATCTTTTCCACTTGAATATATATGTCATCTTTTTACACTAAGCTAGTATGTCTATTTCCTTGGTATGTTCCCTGATCTTTTGATGGAAACTGGAATATTTCTATGTATCCATTGTGAATTTCTTCATGTTATAATAACAAAATTGGATGTTCAGCAGTCCTTTACATATAAATGTGTGACATGCATACATGTACATATACACACATGTGTGCATATACATATATGTATATGCACATATACACACATGCATATACATGTATAGATGTGTGTGCATGTATGTATATATGTGTGTGCACGTGTGTGTATATGTGTGTGTATATATATATAATATATATATATATATATATATATATATATATATATATATATATATATATATATATATATATATATATATATGAATATTGAAGCCTCAGGAAAACTTTGACTTTGGATCCACTGGGATTTACCCTTGAAGATCCCCAAATCTGGATACAGATATTTGAATGTCTCAGGACAGCTAAATGGGGTGGGAGTTTTACAGCTTTCCTTAATCTCAAGCAGGACAAAAGAGATGTCATGTATAGTTTTATCAGCACCTCCATTAACTCAGAATAAATTGCTTCCTTTTCAACCCCCTGTTTAAGTAGTCACACCCACAACTCCTAGACAGGACTGTTGTCTTGTTCTCCTTGAATTTCACCATCTGTCCATGCTCATATGGTTGTGTGGCAGAGAAATCCTGTAACTAATGCTGGGTGTCATTTGGGCAAGGCTCTAACCAGACAATGGCATCGAATTCCTCCCTGCACTGGCTGGTTATATGGTATAGTGCACCATAGGGAGACGAGTAGTCCTTGCATAGATAGAATCTCTACAATCTATATCTTTAGGAACTTTATCCCCTCCCTTTCTGGTCCTCATTTAGAATGAACTGCAATGAGAATTAACCTATTTGGGGTCAGGTATACACAACTTCTCATCTTGTCAAACTAAAAATGGACATAAAATTATATTTATTGTGAGTGTCTAACTGATTTAAATGACTTTGCAAAAGCAAGTCTTCTGAGAACTCCCCAAATTCATGAAACTATCCTATGGAGAGGATCTCTGTATTAGTTTCATTGGACTATGCCCTTAGCAAAGGTTATTCCTATGATTTATCAACTTCTTATGCAACCTTCCCAGTTCCTTGGTAATGAAAGCTCACTTAGACCCTGTTCACTTAGTGGAAGAAATTATATTTGAGGCAGTAATAATATAAGCCTGAGACTTCCTTACCATATTATATTTCCTAAATTTCATCCTTACTTCTACTCTCATTATCTTGTTTTATAGCCCTA
The DNA here is from genome assembly GCA_023548195.1 of Bettongia penicillata ogilbyi. NCBI lineage: Eukaryota > Metazoa > Chordata > Mammalia > Diprotodontia > Potoroidae > Bettongia > Bettongia penicillata. The sequence continues at coordinate 827,226 of JAJHZJ010000072.1, read as the reverse complement.
ATTTCACACAGTTGTAGGACATTTTCCCATGAAACCTGTGAGCTTGAAACTTGCAGTTTGTTAGTTCTGGCTTGACCCCTTTCTTCACCTTCACCAGTATAATACCCACACCTATCCTCTCCCTCTCTTCTGTTCTGGTAACTTATGCTGTTACCAGCTCCATCAACTGTCTCTCTGCTTTCACTTTATAATCTTTAAAAACTAAGCACCATGTTTACATTTAATTTTTTTTCTAAAATATCCTGAACTCAGAACATCCAAGACTCACGATTTTTGTAAGAGTGATTTTCAGCTCAGGAGCTAAACAAAGAATTAACCTGAAGATGGACATTCAGAAATATCTAATATAGGCTCCAAGATTAATAATTAATAAAAACGATGACACTCCAGCCTCTCAGAATGGTTAACAATAGCAAATGAATAGCAAGTCTGCCATTTTCCTTAACTTCCTTATGAAACTCCTTTGAAACCCATTAATCTAATTCCATTGTTTCAGTGTGAAGTCTCTCTCTCTTGTACTGAAAGGATGCCCAATATAATGTCAGAAAAATACTTGCCACAGGATGCCATCATGTAATTTCTAGCCATCTTTCCACTGTATTCTCTGCATTTGCACTATCCTTCCGCCACAACGCCATTTTATTCCAACAGTGTTCAACTATCCCTAAATGTAGTAGATGAATCAGTTTTCAGTTAGACCAGGTAGTTAGATTAGGTTTGAAATTAAGACAAAATAAAATAGTCACTTAACAAAGAAGTTTTATTTATCCCTAGTATAGAAAGGAAAATCAAGAAGAATATAGCATTTGAGTCAAGTAGATACAAAGTTCCCTTGGTTCCTATGCAGAAATTTATCTCATTAGATGCAGTATAAGGACTGGTGATATACATGGCTATGTCAAGTCCAACACTCCAATTCTTTGTGGATAATTCCTTTTAAATCCTTGGATGGTCATAAAGTTGTGACAACATGGTTTATAAGTTGGGGAGGAGCCCTGGTAGGTAGAATATTTGGTTTTCTATCAAATAGAATATTTGATTTTCTATCAAATTTCTATCACATTGCTAGTGTTGTGTCGTCAGAGTGATATGCTTCTGCTCCACTATCCCTCTTTGCTGCTCCTTCCTTAGACCTCACTTTTCCTTTCCACTTTTCCTTGTTCGCATATCATCCTTTTGAGGAGGGAAGAAAGGAAGGAGATGAAAAAAATATTAAGCACCTATTATGTTCCTGGCTTTGTGCTGAGTTCTACAAGTATTATTTCATTTGATCTGCAAACAGCCCTGGGAGGTAAGTAATACTAGGTATCTTTATTTTACAGATGAGAAAACTGAGGCAAAAAGGAATTAATGACTTGCCCATAGTTGCAGATAGTGTCTGAAGCTGAACTTGAACTCCATCTTCCCTGTCTCAGACTTAGCACTGTGCCACCTTAATGCTTCAAGTTATGTTTATTATATTTTTACATCAAAAACTTCATGTGTATATGTGTGTGCTTATATAAATGTATGTGTCTAGCTCTCTTTTGTTCATTTAAGATGAGAGTGAGGTTCATGTATGATGTCTCCTCCTCTGATCCTTTCTTCTATGTTTGTATAGTCTTTTTCTCATACATTTTGATTATGTGGGATAGATGGAATTTTCTTCCTTCTACTTTCCTACATATTAAATTCCCTTCTGGGGCAGAGAGATGACATATAAGCAACTATGTAAAAATGAGCTATAGACAGAATAATTTGAAATAATCAACAGGTACTGGAATTAAGGGGCATAAAGAAACACTTTCTATAGAAGATGGACTTTTAACTGGGACTTGAAAAAGGCTAAGGAGTTGGAGATGAGGAGTCAGGGCATTCCATGCATGGAGGAATGGAAGCAAAAAGGGTCAGAGTTGGGAAATGAAATTTCTTGTTCAAGAAATAGCAAGGAAGCCAGTCACTAGATTGAAGAGTACATAGGGACAGGGTGTGCACATGGAAAGGTTAAGTGTAAGGACTAATAAAACTTACTGGACTTGGAAAACTTAAGGGGGGTAGGACAGGTTTTCAGTGGTCTTCAGTCCCAAACAAAAGATTTTATATTTGATCATGGAGGTGACCATAAAAGAAACATAGTCATACCCTCTCTTTGTCTTATTCAACTACCTCTGTGACTCATGAAGCCATTAAAATTTTTAAATAAAACTTCAAAGTAAGCACTTCATCAAATTTTCAACTGATCCAAATGTAGTTATCTTTCAAGAGTTTTCCAGACTCTTATGCTTGTATTTCGATATTCTCTTCAGGATGCCACCAGTGACTTACCAGCTGTCACTTACATGACAGGCAAGCCAATCTCGCTGAAGAAACAACATACTCTGAAACAGACAAAAAATCTCATGTGCCAAGCAAGTAAAACTATCACCATCACCTTGACCACTGTCTTCCTTCAGACCTTGCAGTTTAGGGCATCAACCCAAAAACCTTGGTAATAAAATGGTTCTAGCCTAATACCTGCAGTCATGATCCTAGAAATCATCTCCTATAAAGATGCAACCCAACGCTTGTTCCTGGAAATGCTATAGTCAGAGCCACTGTAGATAGAGAAAAGAAAGTTCTTGCTACCAGCGTCCTCGGCACTGTCAAGTATTGAACATCAGAAATTGATATAATGTAATCAATGGCAATGACAGTAGAGAAGAGACATTACCTGTGCTTTGCCATAACACCCTAAGGGCCATGGAGCTTTTTCCATCTGATTTGCTGCTGAAACCTTTCATATTTATGGCCTCTGTCACTAGAATGTGAGCTCCTTGAGAGCAGTCTTATGTTTTCTGTTTGTATCTGCAATATATTTCACATAGTAAGTATTTAATGCTTTTTATCATCCATCTATCTTTCCACACATTTATTCATTCTTGAAGGCTATGCCAGCAGAAGATGAAGTCTAGATGGTGCTACCATCCTGGAAGGGTACAGAAGTAGGGATCAGCCTAGCAAATAGATTAAGGTTCACCAGTAGTGTGGTCACTTGGTGATGCATTTCTTCAATGCAATTTAATGCGATTTAATTTCACAAGAATCCTTGGAAAAGACATTATGGATACAGAGACAAAACAAAAGTCCTTGTCCTCAATGAGTTTGCACTCTATCCTTTGGTCATGGAAACCCATAATGCAAATAGAAATAGAAAATGTCCTCAGTCTCTTACGACCCTCGCCCTGCCTCGTTTCTGTAGTGACTGTGCCACTGTGATATAAATGAGGTAAGAGGGTGCTAAATTGCAGTTTTCAGACTTTAACTTGGCTATTCATACTGTATATGTCAGATCTTTCTCCAGTGATTACATTCTACTATTACCTACTCCCCTTTGTTCTGTAGTTATTTTAATTTTTTATGAGGAAAGTGAGGTTATTACTTGACAATGATTACATAGCTAATAAGTAATCAGGATAAGAACCTAGATTTTCCTGATTATATATTCCAGTACTCTCTCTGTCATCCAAAAGCAATATAATGAATTTGTCAACTAGAATAATCATTCTTTAAAAGTAAGGGAATGGGTGGATCCCAAAAATAGATTTCAGGAAGAATCAGTAGCAATAAATTTTGGACTGGGTGTGGAAGCAGACAGAAGAAAATCAGTAAGGCATTTTTCTGGTATTTCAGGCTATGAAACTGGAAAGTCAGCACATTAACATCCATTGAAAATCTGGTAAGAAATAAGGGCCAATTTAGATAATACAGGGCCAAAAAGTTCTGTTGCTAATTATTTTTTCACTAGGTTTCCAAGTATAGACATATTCTTTGGCATGTTGAAATAATATTAGCAATAATAATACAAGCCATATGATCATTCACTCACCAGGGAGTGACCCCAGACAAATAACTTAACCTCTGTTTGCCTCAGCTTCCTCATCTACAAAATGAGATAGAGAATAAAATGGCAAATTGCTCCAGTATCTTTTCCAAGGAAACCTCAAATACATTCACAAAGAGTTGGACAACACTGAAATAACTGATCAACTGAACCATGATAACAACACAGAATAAATAAAATGAAAAGAAAAGATACAGTATCAGCATTTAGGCTATTTCCTAGCACAGGTTATTATAACACCAAAGGGGAAAGGTATATGTAAAACAGTTATCACTAGACATAGTGAATAAAGGGCTACTTGGTAGTAATCTTTGTGGTCATGGAGCATTTGTAGACAGTACATGAGCAGGGAAAACATGTGGCCAGGAAGTACAAGAACTAATAATCCTTTGCAGTCTTTTATGAGTTTATTTGCAGTGGGCTGGTTGGCACTTGCTGTCATCTAAGTTGCATATATGAATACAAACTATCAGAAACAAAACGAGGGATATGCTACTTACAATAGTTTGACCTTTTCTGTTTTAAACCTAATAACAGCTGTTTTAAAACTCAACATTTAACAGTAGTTGTTTTTCAAATAATGTAACATGTTTTCCTCTTTCTCTAATAGTCTAGTTAAAGAGCCATTTTCTCTGGGGCTGTAGTCCAGTTGTCAAAAAGTCAAAACAAAAGCATAGATTCAGTTACATTTCAATATGGCAATTGTTAAATAGCTCTCTAGGAGGATAAACCAAAAAGGCATGTAAGTGGTTATTATTATGCATATGTATTTTTTAATGTCTAATTTTCCATATAACCTCAAATTACAATGTCTTTTAAATTTCCCTTGCTGATTTATAAGCATAATGTATACTCAAGGAGCAGTTAATGATATTGAAAAGTAAAACTGTTCTGTTGCCAAGTAAAGATGGCAAAGCTTTAGGTTCATTTCAATGTGATCACTCAGGCACTGTGCAGAGATTATGCATTTATTGTATTTTTTCATGAATACATGAATGAATAATAAGTTGAACAAGCAAGTTTCCTACTGGGTATGTCAAACAAATCATTCTGCAAAATGTTCTGAATTTCAATCCTTCACTCTCCATTCACTAGTCCTGCTGAGGTCACTGCTTCATTGGTGTCAGCATTTGGAAACCCAATAAATAAAATGTTCTTGCATAAAGAGTGGAGAGTCAGAAAGACACTGATTGATCAGGTTCTGTTGTTGTCTTCTAAACAACTTCTTCAAATAAGACTGCTTTTCTGCCTCAGAAATGGGAGGAACTGTAATTTCTCACCACTAAAGGATTCAGACTTTGAAAACAGTTATTCAGCTGCACTTTTACATTTTAATCAGGTGGACACAAATCTCAGTACATAGGCATGGCTAAGACGTGCCACAAAGATAATTCATATGATTCGTATGCAGTGATTGGTGCCCAGTATTTTCTTGAGAAAATTTGAAGGCCTTACAAGGTTGGAACACATCAATACTAATCAATATTTGCCATGTAACCAAGAAACTCTTAAGCCATTTTCCACAGGGTATTAGGCTGAAGTTTCATGAGATAAAATATGATTATATCTCATCTTTTTTTTTTCTTTTCGAAGTGGATACCAAACTTTACTATTACTTCCCTTACATAGACAACTTCCATTAATAATCCTATTCCTACTAACTCTGTTTAACCCTTTTACCTTCAGACTCTTCAGGAGGTGATGGTCAGAATTTTGTTTTTAGCTCTCACAGCAAGCTACTTGAGAGGCTGTCTGAACTTTTATCTAGTTTCCACAGAGATGTCCTTCCAAATGTGTGAATTTTGATGAAAAAATGAGCTTCATTTCCTGTCTTTCAGGGGTGAATCAGTTGATCGAAATATGATATAATCAAATCAATCCCTCCTTTTATGCAAATTGTCCATTGGTTCATTTGGCTTCACTTACAAAAACCCCTTACACTTGCCTTCAACGTTCTCCTATTTCCATCTGTCCTTTCATCTTACTTAAACCACATACATCTCTATCTTATCTCTTCTCCTGGCTACTCCGATTATTTTTCAGGTAAATCTCTTTGGGCATACATTTCTTCTAGTACTGATCACTGTTCCATTTTCAGTAGTACTTTTCTTTTACAGTTGAAGAAAACTCTTTATTTTAGTATTTTTTTCTAGTCAAATATGGCAGTCATGGAACCCAGCTCTCCTATGTTCCATTTCATAAATGAAGTAAAAAAAAAAAACACAGAACATGTGTAATAACATATTTATTACTTTCTTCCATTTTATCTTAACTTCTCTCTATGGATGATATTTGTATATAATCTGGAAGTATCTGTTTGTAGACTTTTTTTTTTTTTTACTATATATAGTATATGCTTAAATGAAGGGGATTTTTTTCTTGACATTTTCAGAATGCCAATGTATTATGTGGGCTGTCCATTAGTTATCCCAAATTGCACAAGCTCTGAATGTAGTCTTTGAGAATACATCCATATTAGCAGGAACTAGGATGTCACAGAACCCTCCAGATTTTTGTGTGCAGCCTTGAGGGGCCAGAAGATGGTTTTGTATTACTAAAGTTCATGAGCCATCTTAGGAGTACATTCCCCCCATGATTAGCAATTGTATCAGTTATTAAACTAAGCTTCCTTAGGTTTTAGAAAGAATTATTGATTATGGTGGTATCAAATGTATAGCTGTTACAAATATTCTGCCCCAAAGTTTGTGACATCCCAGCAACACACACACACACATACAAACGCACACACGCACACACACACACACAGAATTCATATAGCAAACAGGTAACTCACAATTTTTGGCTGCTGGAAGTGTATTTTTTCTTTTCCATAAGATACCAGTAACATGTCTCTTAGGCATGGTACAGATGTTCTGCCAGCCTTCTTTTAATCTTAAAGTCATTTTCTTCAGTCTGTTAGTTTTTCCTTAGTTCTCAATGTAAGCATTGTATAAACTCTTCAGAGGATGCTACAGGGACAAAGATATAAATGGGAAGTTCAAAATTCCTCTGACCCTTTAAAATTTATATGGTCTTTCCCTTATTAAGGAAGGTGGAAAGGAGGCTGAGGAATTCTCTCCTCCCCACCTCCCACTCCTCAATTCCTTTTCTCAGGACTTGAATGGCTTCTGCTACTAAGCTCTTTGATGCTTGAATGTTCAATTACAAACGTGTCTGCTGGTTTTACACAAGTTCTACAGGATTGACCACATTTTTTAAACAATCTGAATATATTTCTTGGCACAACTATTTGAAAGCTTTTGGATTTATTAATTTGTACATTCAATGGAGATGTCTAGTTCTTATTCACATTTAATTAGGGCATCTGATTGATTGAAACAAACTTGCTCTCACCTGATAAAGGTATCAAGGCTAAGTAGTGTGGGGTGATTGATTCAATTGACTCCTGCTTTTGCACACATACCGTTTGTTGCAGCCAGCCTAATTTTTTAATCGTCACAGTGTACATATATAAAGACATGAAGAAAAGTCACATCAATGAGATAAAATGATATATTCACTTGCATATTTGAAAGAAATGAATAATATTCATTCTGAATAGTGGTTCAGAATATTGATTGTCCAGGATCCTGCCTAAGGAGCTAAATTCCTAACACTGTTACATTTTGCTCTTGAGTATTTACACATGAGAAAGCTTATGTGGACTTTTCACTAAGAAAATTACTCAGATAATGGTAACGCATTCTTTTGGCTTTTCTTTATTGTTTCATGATCAAGTCACTTGACCAATTCTAATTTTTAGGAATTATTTTCTTTTGTGAACTTTTGTGCATCTTTTTTCCTTTAGTCAATTTTGTTTTTAAGGTGATATTTTCTTCAGTATTTTTGTGCCACTTTCCCCAAAACTATAAATTATCTTATTTCAATTGTCTTCCTTCATCTCATTTCTTTATCTATTTTTTCCTCTGCTACTCTTATTTAATTTTGAATTTTTTTTTTGCTTTAACAGGAATTATTGTTGGATCTGTGTTGAATTTGCATTTTCTCTTTGTGATGTTGCTTTTATCTGTTTTGACTTCATTGCCTTCTGAATTTGTCACAATAATAGCTTCTTTATGGTCAGGTGTTTTTTTTTGTTTGCTTATTTGTTTCCTCATTGGGATATAGGGGGTATTCAGGAAAGATTAGTACCTCTGCTGTGAGGCCTGTCTAGGCTTTTTCAGGACCACTTATCATCTTTTGTGCCTGCCTGATTCAACTAACTCTCACTTTGTGGCTCTAAGGAACTCAAACATGTTCTGTGGCTACAGCCAAGTATACCATTTTGCCAGACAAGCTAAACCAGGTTGAGTGTTACCAATGGGTTTGAAAACATCTGGTGAGTTGGGGGGTGTCTATACCTAGCATTTGAAGACTTACCCTGTTGGAATAGGAAGATGAAGACAATTTGTTCCAATGGTGGCTAAAGGAGTTCCTGTGGAGCACTTAGAGTTTGGTTAGACATTGAAGACACCAAAGTCATCCACTGCATGCCAAGCCATCACTAGTCATCTTGACTGCGCCCAGCTACTGGACTGAGATTATTCTGGCAAAGAGAGTGAGGTCAAAGATTTCATACAATTCTGCTTGATTTAAATCCAATTTATGCAAGAATCAAAGATATCACCCATACCATTTTACCATTTTTACCTTCTCAGAATTCTGTGGTGACAGGCAAATGACAAAACAACAGGTGTACCTATATTGGGAACTGTATTCACCATCCTGTGCACAGGCAGCCTTGACCATAAGATCTTCTTCTCACTGGAGGCAGCAGTGGGGTATGGCAACTCTTTGAGTATCTCAACAGCCTTTTAAGGACTATGCTGGTTATCTCCTAGTCTGAGGAAGGTTCCAGAAAATGTTTCCTAAAAATTGCCTTACCCAATCCTGTCCCATTTACCGTGGCAGTTAGGAATCCCACCCTGTGGTCAGAAAACCAAAAAAAAAAAAATTCAAAACCTTTTGCAAAGATAATTCCACTCATCATCAGTACATGTAATGTGCACAAATTTATGGACAACAGAAAATCCAGTACACTTGAAAGAAGAACAACTCTTCTTGTGAGAGAACTCAAAATGTATCATATCCAAATACTACCCTGAGTGAAACAAGACTGAAATGAAGTCCAGCTTACTGAAGTCGGACCTGGACACACTTTTTTTGGAACGACCACAGTGATGGGAAGGACTCTGAGGCTGACATAGGTTTTGCAATCAAAACTATCTAGTAAACAAGACTGTATGCCTTGACAATGTGATATCCGCTTGCAGGAAAACATCATACCACCATAATCAGTGCATATACTCCCACCATGATGGACCCTGATGAGATCAAAGAAAACTTTTATTATCAATATGCTTAAAGAGGACAAATTTGTAATTCTGGGTGACTTTAGCACCTAAGTAGACACAGCCTATCAGACATGACAAGGAGTTCTTGGGAGGAAGACATTCAGAAGCAGAATCAGCAACAGTTATTTGCTACTGAGAACTGTTTTCTACTTACCTAAATGCAATAAAACTTCATGGATGCACCCTCACAGCAAACACTGACATTTAATAGACTATGTCATTTTAGAAGTAGAAACAGGATGTGTGAGTGATGAAGGTGATGTGTGGAAAAGAATGCTGGTCCCATCATACTCCTTTCCAAGCTAAATATTTGAATTTAACAAAAGCAAAGGCCCAAGGAAGATGACTACCAGAAAGCATAGAGTCAACAGATTAGAGCAATTTTTCTATTTGAGAGGAATTCATTGCCAACTTGGAGCGAAAGCTGGGCCAACTTATGATTGGTAAGAGTAGAACAGAAAAAGAATGGTCAGCTTTCAGAGATTTGGTGTTGTAAGACAGATAAACACAGCACGCTTGAGGGCTGCTAGCACAGGTTCAAGAAGAGGTTAATAATCTTACGCTATTCTTGTCTAGTTTCCTCAGAAGAGGATTTCTGATAACAGAAGCATACACTCCTATTGCATTTCCTAATCACCCTTCTCACAGCGGTCAATGGGGGAGGGCAACCACCCTACGTCTCGATGGGGTCAATTGAGACAGGCACAACTTTGCTTCTCTTAATTCCCTCAAGCCTTAATGGAGGCTAGTTGAGGCGCACACAGACTCTCCCCAAGCCTTGATGGGGGCTGATCAAGGCACACGAGGATTCCAGCTTGTGCACTCAACCCTAAAGTTCCCCGCAAGACTCAGTAGGGGCCAGTTGAGGCACACACAACATTTGTGCATTCATCCTTAAGGATTCCCCATTCACTCTCTAGTGACCACCTGTTTTATAGAACAACAGACAAAGAAGGTATATTGCCAGCAATAGCCTCACAATTTTACATCACCCCATTCCTGCATCTCATTGTGCAGCTGCAGTGGATGCTTATATTACTTACCATTATTTAACTATGCACAATAATGGTGGAGATGTTTTGAAGCATAACTGTGGCAACTCATATCTAGTACCTGGGAACCAGAGATTGTTATGGTTATGGATCCTGGGGAACTGAACTCTGAGAAATAATAACAAAAATTCAGTTTACACACACTAAAATTCACCTCACACTAAAATTCACCTGACATACAGGTGTACAGCATGGGCATTTCCTCTTACAAACATCTAGGTTAGTTTGATGAAATAATGGGAAAATTAAGAAGCTACTAAATGAAAACTCCACAGGTTTTACCAGGAGAATACTTCATCTGTTTCTTTTTTATTATTTTATTTTCTTTCAGTTTACTAAAATTGCTTCCATATAGTTTAAATTACCTCCCTCCCCCTGCTTTCCCCTCTGTCTCCCCTCCCTCCTTGCTACTAGGAAATAAGAAATACAGGTAATGGGGAATAGAAAGTTATCTGGCCCTACAGGACATAAGAGAAAATGGGGACAAGGGAAGGGAGGGATGATAGAAGAGAGGATAGATTGATGATAGGGGAAATTAGAATGCTCGATGTATTGGGGTGGGGGAGGGGAAAATAGGGAGAAAATTTGATTTTATGTAGGTTATATACAGACATTTCTATTAAATACATTTTCACCTTAGTACTGTTGCATAGAAGAACTAAAATGAATGGGAAAAATGAAAAAACAAAACAAAACATAATACAAAACAAAAAATTTCTGCTTCATTCTGCTATCGAATTCCATAGTCCTTTCACTGGATGTGGAAGGTATTTTGCCTTAAGAGACAAGTGGAAATATTTTAAGTCCTTACATTGCAATGAAGTACTAAGTCTACCAGAAAAATTCCTTGCACACTGTGGCTGTTGCTGTGTACAAAATTCTCATCCTTCTCCTTCCACTCAGCATCAGTTCTTATAAGTTTTTCCAGGCCTCTCTGAACTCTTCCTGTTCATCTTTTATTAGAGCACAATAGTATTCCATTATATTCATATACCACAATTTATTCAGCCATTCCCAAATTGATGGGCATCCCCTTGATTTCCACTTTTGGGCCACCATAAAAGAGAGCTGGTAAAAATATTTTTGTACATGTGGGACTTTTTCCCTTTTTCTATTATTTTTTATAATAAATTTATTTATTTAACTTTTTACATTCATTTTTACAAAATTTTGGTTTCCAAATTTTCTCCCCATTTGTCCCCTCCCCCACCCCAATACACCAAGCATTCTAATTTCCCCTATCACCAATCTGCCCTCTCTTCTACCATTCCTCCCTTCCCTTGTCCCCATCTTCTCTTTTATCCTGTAGTGCCAGATAACTTTCTATTCCCCATTACCTGTTTTTCTTATTTCCCAGTAGCAAGAACAATACTCAACAGTTGTTCCTAAAACTTTGAGTTCCAACTTCTCCCCATCCCTCCCTCCCTACCCATTTACTTTGGGAAGGCAGGCAATTCAATATAGGACATATCTGTGTAGCTTTGCAAATGACTTCAATAATAGTCATGTTGTGTAAGACTAACTATATTTCCCTCCATCCTATCCTGCCCCCCATTGCTTCAATTCTCTCTTTTGATCCTGTCCCTCCCCAAGAGTGTTGATTTTAAATTGCTCCCATTGCCCTCCTTTCCATCATCCCCCCACCCTGCTTATCCCCTTCTCCCCCATTTTCTTTGTATTGTAAGATAGGTTTTCATACCAAAATTTGTGTGCATTTTATTCCTTTCTTTAGTCGAATGTGATGAGAGTAAACTGCATGTTTTTCTCTCAGCTCTCCTCTTTTTCGCCTCCACTAAAAAGTCTCCTGCCTGCCTCTTCTATGAGAGATAATTTGCCCCATTCCATTTCTCCCTCTCTCCTCCCAATACATTTCCCTCTCACTGCTTAACTTCATTTTTTCAAGATATGATCCCATCCTATTCAATTCACTCTGTGCTCTCTGTCTCTGTGTGTATGTGCACATGTGTATGTGTGTGCATGCATGTGTGTGTGTGTGTGTAATCCCAACAACTACCCAGATACTGAAAAGTTTCAAGAGTGACAAATATTGTCTTTCCAGGTAGGAATGTAAACAGTTCAACTTTAGTAAGTCCCTTATGACTTCTCTTTACTGTTTACCTTTTCATGCTTCTTCTCATTCTTGTGTTTGAAAGTAAAATTTTCTTTTCAGCTCTGGTCTTTTCATCAAGAATGCTTGAAAGTCCTCGATTTCTTTGAAAGATTATTATTTCCCCTAAAGTATTATACTCAGTTTTGCTGGGTAGGTGATTCTTGGTTTTAGTCCTAGTTCCTTTGACTTCTGGAATATTCCACATCCTTCAATCCCTTAATGTAGAAGCTGCTAGATCTTGTGTTATCCTGGTTGTATTTCCACAATACTGGAATTGTTTCTTTCTAGCTGCTTGCAATATTTTCTCCTTGACCTGGGAACTCTGGAATTTGGACACAATGTTCCTAAGAGTTTCTCTTTTTGGATCTCTTTCAGGTGGTGATCGATGGATTCTTTCAATACTTATTTTGCACTCTGGTTTTAGAATATCAGGGTAATTTTCCTTGATAATTTCATGGAAGAAGATGTCTAGGTTCATTTTTGATCATGGCTTTCAGGTAATGCCATAATTTTTATGTTGTCTCTCCTGGATCTACTTTCCAGGTGAGTTGTTTTTCCCACGAGATATTTCACATCATCTTCGATTTTTTTCATTCTTTTGGTTTTGTTTTGTGATTTCTTGGTTTCTCAGAAAGTCATTAGCCTCCATCTGTTCCATTCTAATTTTGAAATAACTATTTTCTTCAGTGAGCTTTTGAACCTCTTTTTCCATTTGGCTAATTCTGCTTTTGAAAGCATTCTTCTCCTCATTGGCTTTTTGAACCTCTTTTGCCAGTTGAGCTAGCCTATTTTTAAAGGTATTATTTTCTTCAGCATTTTTTGGGTCTCCTTTAGCAGGGTGTTGACCTGCTTTTCATTCTTTTCTTACATATCTCTCATTTCTCTTACCAGTTTCCCCTCCACCTCTTTCACTTGACTTTCAAAATCCTTTTTGAGCTCTTCCATTTTCTGATACCATTACTTATTTATTTTGGATATTTGGGATACAGAAGCCTTGAGTTCTATGTCTTTTCCTGATGGTAAGCATTGTTCCTCCTCATCAGAAAGGAAGGGAGGAGATATCTGTTCACCAAGAATGTAACCTTCTATGGTCTTATTTTTTCCCTTTTCGGGGCATTTTCCCAGCCAGTTACTTGACTTCTGAGATTCCTCTCCACCCCTGCCTTGCCTCCAGATCTGCTTAGGTAGTGCTGTCTGAGATTCAAATGTTGCTCCCCAGCTTCAGGGCTTTCAGCGGGGGCAGGGCTGCTATTCAGTGTGAGATTAAGTTCAAGTGCTCAGATTGGGGCAGGGCTGCTATTCAATGTGAGATTAAGTTCAGTTGCTCGGGTGGGAGCAGGGCCTCCTCATAGGGTTCATTTCCCTCAGGGGGTTTATGCAGAGACCTTCTATAATGGATCTGAGCTCCTGTCTGCTTTGGGAGCTCCTGTCCACTGCTGCCTCCCAAGGGGGCCTGAGTTATGGAGACACCCCGCTCCCCTCTTGGCCAGCCATAAAGGCTCTATCACTGATCTTTGTGCCTGTGGGTGAAGGGACCTTCACTGCTGCTGGAGATTCTGTCCCTAAAGCCTGCTCGGACCTGCTTCTGTCGGTGCTGCATGGCCCAGGCAGGGTTGGGCTCTGCTTCGGGTCAGGTGCACGGTGGACCTTTGATGTCAGTTTTTCAGGTCTCTCTGGAACAGAAATCTCCTCTACTCCATTGCTATGTGGCTTCTGCTGCTCCAGAATTTGTTGGGAGTTCTTCTTACAGGTATTTTATGGACTGTGGGTTCGGAGCTAGCATATATGAATCTTTCTACTCCACCATCTTGGCTCCTTCCCCCCTTTTCCCTTTACTATGATCTCTTTGGGATACAGTCCCAGAAGCAGTATTGTTGGATCAAAGGGTATGCACATTTTTATAGTCCTTTGGGTATAGTTCCAAGTTGCTCTCCAGAATGGTTGAATCAGTTCAAAGCTCTACCAACAATGAATTAGTGTTCCAACTCTCCCACATCTTTTCAAACATTTATCATCTTCCTGTTTTGTCATGTTAGCCAACCTGATGGGTGTGACATGGTACCTCAGAGTTGTTTCGATTTGCATCTCTCTAATCAACTGTGATTTAAAGCATTTTTTCATATGATTATAGATAGTTTTAATTTCTTCCTCTGAGAACTGTCTTTTCATATCCTTTGACCATTTATCAATAGGGGAATCACTTGTATTCTTGTGTATTCATAGACACTAGTTGAAAAAAATTTTCTCCCAGTTTTCTGCTTCTCTCTTAATCTTGGTTGCATTGGGTTTGGTTGTGCAAAAAATTTTCACTTTAATGTAATCAAAATCATCCATTTTGTACTTCATAATGTTTTCTGTTTCATGTTTAGTCAAAAATTCCCTTCTTTATAAATCTGATCAATACACTATTCCTTGTTCTACTAATCTGTTTATGGTATCAATCTTTATGCCTAGATCATGTGCCCATTTGGACTTTATTCTTGTATAGTGTCAGGCATTGGTCTATGCCTAATTTGTAGCACATGGTTATCCAGTTTACCCAGAAATTTTTGTCAAACAGTGAGTTCTTATCCAAAAAGCTGGAATCCTTGGATTTACCAAACAGTAGATTTCTATATTCATTGACTACTGTGTCTTAGCAACCTAACCTATTCCACTGTCTACCCTTCTGTTTCTTAGTCAGTACCAAGTGGTTTTGATAATTGTTGCTTTATAATACATTTTAGATCTGGTAGAACTAGGACATCTCCCCTAGCATTTCTTTTCATTAATTTTATTGATATTCTGGACCTTTTGATTTTCCAGATGACTTTTGTTATTATTTTTTCTAGCTCTAGAAAATAATTATCTGATACTTTGGTAGGGCAATGAAAAAGTAAATAAAATTAGGTAGAATTATAATTTTTATTATATTAGCTCAGCTTACCCAAGAGCAACTGACATTTTTCCACTCACTTAAATCTGACTTTATTTGTGTGAAAAGTGTTTTGTAGTTCTCTTCATGTAGTCCCTGGGTTTGTTTTGTCAGGTAGACTCCCAAATATTTTATAGTGTCTACCATAGCTTTAAATGGGATTTCTCTTTCTATCTCTTGTTGGGCTTTATTAGTGATACATAGAACTGCAGAAGATTTATGTGGGTTTATTTTCTAAATGCAAGTTTACCAAACTTGTTTATTATTTCAAGTAGGTTTTACTTGATTCTCTGAGATTCTCTAAGTATATCTCATATCATCTGCAAAGAGTGATAACTTCATTTGTTTGTTGCCTATTCTAATTCATTTAATTTCTTTTTCTTCTCTTATTGCTACAGCAATATTTCTAGTACCATATTGAATAATAGTGGACATAATAGACATCCTCGTTTCACCCTTGATCTTATTGGAAATGCATCTAGCCTATCTTCATTGCATATAATGCTTGCTGAAGGTTTTAGGTAGATATGGCTTATTATTTTATGGAAAGTTCTATTTATTCTTATGCTCTCCAGTGTTTTCAATAGGAATGGGTGTTGTATTTTGTGAAGTTTTTTCTGCATCTGTTGAGATAATTATGTAATTTCTGTTAGTTTTGTTGTTGATATCATCAATAACATTAAGTTTTCCTAATATTGAACCAGCCCTGCATTCCTGGTATAAATCCTACCTGATCACAAAGTATCATTCTCATGATAAGTGGCTATATTCTTTTAGCTAAAATGGAATTTAACATTTTGGCATCTATATTCCCTAAAAAAAATGTTCTATAATTATCTTTCTCTGTTTTGGCTTTTCCTGGTTTGGGCATGAAAACCATATTAGTATCATAAAAAGTATTTGGGAGGGCTCCTTCTTCCCCAAATTTCCCAAATAATCTGTATTGTATTGAAATTAGCTGTCATTTAAGTGTTTGGTAGAATTCATTTGTAAATTCATTTGGCCCTGGAGATTTTTTCCTAGGGAGTTCATTGATAGCTTGTTCAACTTCTTTTTCTGAGATGGGGTTATTTAAGCATTGAATTTCCTCTTCTGATAATCTGGGCAATTTATTTTTTTAAATAATCATACAAATCATTTAGATTGTCGAATTTATGGGCATAGAGATGAGCAAAGTAATTTCTAATTATTGTTTTATTTTCCTCCTTTTTGGAAGTGAATTCACCCTTTTCCTTTTTTGATATTGATAATTTGCTTTTCTTCTTTCTTATTTTTAATCAAGTTGACCAAAGATTTATCAATTTTATTGGTTTTTTTTTTCAGAAAACCAACACAGTTTTATTTATTAGTTCAGTAATTTTCTTAATTTAGTTTTCTTAATGTATCTTTTGTTTTTCAGTATTTCTAATTTAGTATTTACCTGAAGATTTTGAATTTGTTCTTTCTCAAGCTTTTTCAGCTCCATGCCCAATTCGTTGATCTCTCTCTGTTTTATTCATGTAAGTAATCAAAGATATAACTCCCCTAACTTCTCCTCTATGAAATTGGATGATATACCACATGGAGCATATGTGTTCAGTAATGATAATGCTTCATTTTCTATGGTGCCTTTTAGCAGGATATAATTTCCTTCCTTATCTCTTTTGGTTAGATCTATTTCCACTTTAGCATTTCCTGAGTTTAGGATGGATATCCCTGTTTTGTTTTGTTTTGTTTCTTTTCACATCAGATGAAGTACAATATATTCCGCTCCAACCTTTTATCTTTATCCTGTGTGTATCCCCCCCTTTTCAAATGTGTTTCTTGCAAACAATATATTGTTATAATATGGTTTTTAATCCATTTTGCTCTCCATCTCTGTTTTATGGGAAAGTTCATTCCATTCACATTCGCAGTTGTGATTACTATCTATGTTTTCCCTCCATTCTCTTTCCCCCTGCCCCATTTGTGTTTTTATTTCTCCCTTCTCCCTTCTCCTCCACAATAGAGTTTTAATTTTTGACCACCACCTTCCACAGTCTTCCCTATCTTCTTTCATCCCCTTTCCCTTTTACTCCCCTTTACCCTTACATCTTTTCTCCTCCCTTTTCTTTCCCCCTACTCCTCCTACTGCCTATGGAGCTAGTTAAATGTATACACTTAAGTTTGTTTTTCCCTCATTGAAACAAATCTGATGAGAGTAAATATCAGACAATGCTCATCTCCCTCCCGTCTTTCCCTCTATTGTAGTATAATTTTATTCCTCTTCCTGTGATGCAATTTACCATTTTCTGTCTCATCCTTTTCTCATCTCCTGTTACAATCTCTTCGCACCCTTAGATCACATTTTTATCATCACATCATTCACTTCATATCTGCTCCCTCTATGTATATCCCCTTTATATTTCATAATAAATATATAATATGCAAGATTAACAGGTGTCATCTTCCTTCATAGGGATGTAAATAGTTTGCTCATATTGAATAGCACGTTTTTATTTTCTGTTGTTTACTTTTATTATGCTTCTCTTGAGATATGGGTTTGAAGATCAAATTTTCTATTGAGTTCTGGCCTTTTCTTCAGGAAGGTCTGGAAATCCTTTATTTCATTGAATGTCCATTTCCTTGCCTGAAATATCATACTCAACTTTGCTGAGTAATTGATCCTTTGTTGTAGGCCCAGCTCCTTTGCCTTATGGAATATAATATTCCAATTCCTTCAGTCTTTTAATGTAGAAGCTGCAGTGTCTTGTGTGGTCCTGACTGTAGCTCTTCGATATTTGAATGGCATCTTTCTGGCGACCTGTAGCATTTCCTCCTTCATTTGATAGTTCTGGAATTTGGCAATGATATCCCTTGGTGTTTTTAGTTTGGGATCCGTTTTGGGGGATGAATGGTGGATTCTTTCAATGACTATTTCACACTCTGACTCTAGGACATCTGGGTAGTTTTTATTGACGATTTCTTAGAACACATTGTCCAGGCTCTTTTTTCGTCATGTCTTTCAGGTAGGCCAGTAATTCTTAGATTTTCTCTCCTACATCTGTTTTCCAGGTCAGTTGTTTTTCCAGTTAAATATTTTACATTTTCTTGTCTTTTCATTCTTTAGATTTTGTTTGTCTGATTTTTGATGTCTCATAGAGTCATTAGCTTCTACTTGCCCAAGTCTAACTTTTATCAAATTGCTTGCTTCAGATAACTTTTGCATCTCCTTTTCCACCTATCCAATTATTCCTTTAAGAGAGTTATTTTCTCCAGTTATTTTTTTGTACTTCCTTTTCCATTTGTTGAATTTCACTAGTTAGGTTTTGTGCTTCCTTTTCCATTTGTCCATTTTTCTTTTTCAAAAACTGTTCTTTTCAGTGAATTTTTTCATACTTTTAAAATCATTGGCCAGTTTTTCTTTTATATCTCTAATCTGGCTTTTCAAATCCTTCTTCAGCTCTTCCAAGAACTCTCTTTGTGCTTGTGACCCATTCATAGTCCATTCTGAAGTTTCAGATGGGAGTGCAACCTCAGTGTTGCCCTCTTTGGTATCCGTGTTTTGGTCCTTGTCCACATAGAGTGATTGTATAATCTTTTCTTTCCTGCTTTGCTTCTTACATATGATGATGATGATAATCACCCTTTTCCTGGCTTTTAAAGTAAATCTCTGCTTCGAGGGCATGAGGGCCTCTGTCCCACAGTTCTTATGCCTTGAACTTGAGGCTTTGTGTGTTGTGGCCTCTGATTCTTTCAGCTAGAAGCTGAAGTACTGCAACTTACCTGGTACTGAGCTGGCTGGTGTGAGAAAGCAGAGACCAGGTGAAATCTTTTTGTGTTTCCCAGGATTTACACTGGAGCTAGCTTGTTAGGTGTAGGGGAGGAGTTGTCCAGCCACGGGAGGTCTCCTCTACTGAACTAGAACATAGGCAAGCTCAGCAGTTGGTGATCTCAGCTGCCCCAGTCTCTTCCCAATTCCCCTTTTGTGCTGATTCATTCCTGGGGTTCTGGTGTTGGTGGGTTTGGGGTTCCACTCCTTTGGGGCTCTGGATCTCCTTTTGGTTTGCTGAAGTGGAGCTCTCTGGCAAAGCTCCAGTTCTGCACTGGTCCCCTTCAGTCACTGTAAGAGGGACACTCCTTACTGATTTTCCTAGTCTCACATGCTAAGAGACTGTTTTCCCCTTCTACGGATCCCACTATTCCACTCTTTCTGGGGAAATATTTTATGGTTCTTTCAAGGTCAACAAGGGAGGAGGAGAGAGCATTTACTGATCACTCCACCATTTTGACTCCTGTAAGTTCAAGTAGGTGACTTACAGACATGTAATCTGCAGGTTGATAGTCTCAGAAGCAGCTGATGCAGATACCTGGGGCTCTGTGGCTCTCACTCTTGGTTCCAATGGACTCCTGTCCTGGGGTGATATGCCCAAAATTCTACAGTGCAGCCTCTGCCTCAGACCATCAGGGGCATCCTGCTGTTCCCTGCCATGGCAGGGACTCTTTGGTACAGACTGCATGCTGTGTACTCCTCCAGCCCCGTGGAACGGATCCTTCCCATTGACCTTCTAGTTGGTCCTGGGCTGTAATCTGCCACAGTCTATCTCCTCTTGGATTCTGTCCCTCCAAAATCTGTTCAGATTCTCTTTCTAGAGGTATCTGAACGAGTTTGTCTAAGATTTTAAGTGAGTAGTTGCTCTTACTCCACCATCATGACTCCATCCCCCATTCATCTGTTTCAAAGAAGGCAGCATTTAATTTCATCAAAAGTAAAGTAAAAGTGAATATTAGAGAGATGCAGCATTCTTAGCTCAATAAAAAGGCAGATGAAATTCAGTTTTATGCTGATTGCAACAATCTATAGTGCATCTCAAATATTCAGTATTAATGTAGCTACCCAGATTAGTGATAAGAATATGGTCTTGGAGAAAGGTTCTGAACACTTTTATGATGTTCTCAACAGACTGTCATGTAAGCAATAGTGAAGCCACTGACTTTTTACCTCAGGTTGAAGCAATCTCTTTCTAACAAAATTTCCAACTGAAGAAGAGGTTTTAAATACCATTAGACTCTTTTTTTTCTATGGCAAAATACCTGGTGCTGATTCTATTCCAAGTGAGATTTGCAAGGTGGGGGTTCCATTTCTCATACAAAAGATGACTGAAATTTTCTGATTATATGGCAAGAGAAGGTTATCCCACAAGAATTCAAATACAGTTCCATTGTTCTCTATGAAAATAATGGAAGTAGATTGTCCTGTGACAATCACAGGTGAGTCTCTCTCAATCATTGCTATCAAGATTCTTGCCAGAGTCCTCCTTAATAGACTGATCCTTAACCTGGAAGATGGTCATCTACCTGAGAGCCAGTGTACCTTCATAAAGAGCAAAGTAAAAGTCAGTATGGCTTTTGATACTTGAGAACTCCAGAAGAAATATCAGGAGCAGAACTTAGGCTTGTATACAACGTTTATCAATCTGACCAAGGCCTTTGATACTCTCTGTTGCAAGAGCTTATGGAAAATTACATCAAAATTTGATTGCAAGGAGTTCACCAGTACTGTGTGTCAATTTCATGACATCATGAGTTCTCAGATTCTGGTTAATGGATGAAGCTCTTATGCTTTCACAGTCACCAATGGAGTAAGGCAAGATTGTATGCTTCCTCTCAGGGTTTTTGGCATGATGTTTGAAGGATGAATTGGAATTGTGGATCTATTCTTTAACTTTTACGGCATGAATGTACAAGAATGCAATATGTAAAATAATTATTCATCTGTTACTCTGAAGGCCTGACAGGAAATGGAGATATAAGTTAACTCCAGCCATGGACAGCTGTATCATTGCTGCAAAATAAACTAAGAGATGCATCATTTCTGTAGAAAAACTGAGCTCATGAATGAGAAAGAGGTGAGAATAAGCCAAGGAGTTGAGATCATGGGCATAAATTAAATTACTGAGTTTATATTGAATCCAAATCCTTTATCTGCTGAACCATCAACTGATATTACAGTTTCTCACTATTGCACCTAGAGGCTGTATTAGTGTGGGTTAGCCCCTAGGACACAACCTATTAAAGGCTCCTGGACTTATACCTGCACAACTCCTCTCTGCGGTCCTTGCTGGGAGTACAGCTGGGGTTTATTGACTATGACTTATACTGGTAACAACTGACTGTAACTATAACTCCAAATAACTATAGCTCTCCTTCATATATTGGCTGGAATTACAATTGGCCCATTTACTCTCCCTCTGTAATAGGGGTTCCTAATCCATGGTTTGTGAATTTAATAATATTTTGATAATTATATTTCAATATACTTGATTACTTTTGTATTCTTTCATATTTTATTTTATGCACATTATTCTGTGAAGGGAGACCATAGAGTTCACCAGATTGTCAGAGTCTATGACAGACACACAAAATGTTATAGAACCCCTGACTTTTAGTACTGAACTGAATCAACTCTCCAATTTCTAACTTTCTCCATACTTCCTTGACAATTCCAGTGTTCACAATTGTTTTCTATTTCAGCCAGAAACTTTAAGGGTCTTTCTCACATTGATATTTTTGGTGATGGGAAATTAGGCCATCCTTTCTCTTAATTCTTACCTAGTCCCCCTCCATTGAGGGGAACATTGCCTCAGACAAACTGAGGCTTGGGAAAGACATTAATTTAGAAAGGTCATGGTCATTAGCACTTCTTCTCCCTTAAATCTAATCCAATAGCAAGTCAAAACATCACCATCATGATGTTATTGGTCCTCAATGAGAATGAATGAAAAATAGTGATTTTTCTTATAAGAAATCTTATCTGAATTCTCATCTTCATATTTTTTTTTCCTGCGGCCTGACCCAATGCTTGAGCAAAATAATAAAACTTAAGTTTTTAACCACGTAATTTCTGCATTGTGCTAAATGTATATATCTGGCATCCATAACCTATTATATGAACTCAGGAAGGAGATATTTCTCCTGTAGCAGAGCTGTTTTTATAAAGAATTGACTATAAAGGAGATATTTTCAAGAAGTACATCTTTAACTCTATTATTCATTCTGATGACAAATATTATTCATATAGCAAATTAGTATTTATTTAAAATGCATGATATTTTTGTATTTTAATTATTTTGGCCTTATAAATGTTCATTGAATATATTCTGCTTACAGTAAGTATATAAGTAAAGTAGTCATTTAATCTATAATATGAATAAGAAAAGAAATGTAACCCAGTTTTGAAATATGCTCAAATTACTTAAATTGGAGACACTTATATGGGAGAAGGCAGGGACCTTCTTCTGGGAGAAGACATTTTGCATTCCTCATTTCCATATGGGTGATAGTAATCTTTTTCCATTGGGTTCATAGCTGAAATGGACTTTATCTTTATAACTACAAGACTGAAACAGTCTCTCTCTGTCTCTGTCTCTGTCTCCCTTTCTCTCTCTCTCTCTCTCTCTCTCTCTCTCTCTCTCTCTCTCTCTCTCACTCACTTTCTTTCTCTCTCTCCCCTGTCTATTCAATTGCAAGTCTAGTCCAATTTCTATCCAATGCAAAACCTATATTCAGTTGTGGGAACTGTGAGATGACTTTGTTTCATTGTTTGAACCTAGCTCTACATGAGAGGGAAGCTGGACCACCTCTACCTCCTACTTAGAGATCCTTAACTAGGGACTTAGAATATGTCGATCAGAAACCCAGTCAGATCTTAGGATTAATAAAAGATATTTTCTTACAATTATACATTTCAAACAACCCTTATATTTTATCTGAAAACTGATCCCATACTGTTTAGTCAGTTATCATTTCCATGTTTCTTTGTTTGAATAGTGACAGTTGAGGGAGTGGGATACCTATTTCCTGATTTCAAGGAATTGTACCTATGTTTTCTCCACCATCCAACTTGGAAAGTCCCTAATCTTTCCTCAGATAGGAATCAGATTACCTAATTTTGTATTATGGCTGTTTCCTTTTAACTAATTAGCCTTAGTTGATTATTTTAATATATAAAAATCTATCTCCCCCTCTATTGGGGATCTAGTGCCAAAGCTGAGGAAAGCTACTGGTACTGAATTATTGGGTAACTGGAATGCCTACCTTAATAAATCGATGTACTCAGAAATTCTAACCCAGTCATCTCATCTTTTGCCTATCATACTCTGCCTCTCTTTTGTCTCTCTGTCTCTTTTTTTTGACCACCTCTCCATTACTTGGTCTATTTCTGATTCTGTCTCTCTCTCCAGTAGCATCCAGGAGTGAAGGTCACATTAACAGAATCACAGACACAATGCACTCACCTGAGTGTGAGTAAGGTAGTCCTTCCTTTCATCCTTTTGGGCCCTTTGGTTTCAAGAAACAGACTTGGGGACTGGTTTGTTTTATTTGTCAATTTCATTTCTAGATGGAGCAAGTGGGGTCCTGAACCTAAGAGTTCAAGCTATCATGACCTTGGAGTTCAGATTCTAAAATGGATGTTGTTATCGTCCTAGCAGGGAAGTCTTGGGATACCAGGAAGGCTCCGAACTTGGAATTCGGTGGCTCTATCTTATATCCGAACTGAGCTAAGTTATAAACTTACTCCCCTTCTTCCCCCAGAGACTGAGGGAGTATCCAGGGAGGTTCTACCCATAAGGTCTTGGGCAAAATTTTTATGTTTGTTCTTCTAATACCTTTAATTTTTTCCTATTTAAAAGCCAGTATGATCGCTAAGTGGTTAAACAGAACAAAGTATTCCTAAAAATGAGGAACCACAATCGTTGGAAATTTGAAGCAATTCTTAAAGGTAGTGAATAACACTTAGAAAGAGTGAAATGTAAAGTACCTTGCCTTCTGTGGAGGCCAGAGTCTTCATGTATCAAAAAGATAGGCATGAATAAAACACTCTGTATGTATAGTAATTAAACGTGATTAGTTTTTAATTAAATCAAAGAATGAAAATTTTTTTTATTTTTATGAAAAAATGTGCATACTTTATTGTTACCAATTATATCTGAAGTGACCGTGTTTTCAAAGAAATATGTGTGACATATGCTCATACATTCTGTCAACAGCTATTCAGCCAAATGGAGAAAAATAGCACAACTTTCATGCCTAATGCAAATTATATGTTAATAAACATTTAGTAAGTGCCTACTATGTGCCAGGTTCTCTACTAAATACTTAGCTTTTTTTGTTTTGTTTTGTTTTTTAAGGAAAAGGTAGTTGATACCCCCAAGAAGCTCATAATCTAAAGGGGAAAATAGCATATGCAAAGAATATGGAAAGAGGGAAGGAGCATAGCATAGGGGCATGATTAAGACCAGCAGTTAGCTGTGAAATAAGGTGTCTGCAATAGGTTCTTTCTTTAAATGGGAAACTGTTATTTAGAACGTTCTAAGCTGTACACATTGAAATTTTGTATTTTGAAATATTTTGAGTCGGGAGTTCTCTTTTCTGCTCTCTACAAAATTTTTATGTGTCCTTGTCGATCTTGTCATACTTGGTTAATTCCTTCACCAAAATATTCCTTTGGAAAATAAAATGTGTGTAAAACAAAGAAATCCTTCTCGGTGGCAAGCTATAAGGTGCAATATCTTCCATGCTGGGAAGACCCTATTCAATTTCTGACTTATCTGCATGCTTAGTAAATTACATATTTGTTTGGTGATTTCAAAAAATCCTTCTAATTTTACTGTGTCTGAAATGGTTCCTATTAAATCGATCACAATACTCATCAGTTGCTGTTTTAAATTGAGGCTTAAATTGGAATGAAAGTGGAAGCCTTTGGATAATTCCCTTCATCTGGTATCCAGTTATGTTAACAGTCACATCATATTGCCAGTACTTAAAATAGATGAAAGGAGCCCCTAAGGCCCTTGAACTGAATTTTAGAAGCTGAGTGACAATACAGTTTGAGTTCTGTGTTTCCTTGTTTAATTCTATACAATGGTAAGTTATTGTAATGGGAATCTTAATGTACTAAAAGAACAGTTTAGGAATTATGCAGTGGGTTATTTGGGGGCAGACAGACTTTGGAAACTGACTGCTGGTTGTCGATCATTATGCTAGCCAAGAAGTGTTGAATGAGATGTCAGCAAATGTCTTCTATCTAGCTCTGGGAGGAAATACTGGTATTTATAGCATGTGAATAACATCAAAGTTCTACAATGGAATGGAAACCTTTATTTTCCGGAACAAAGGATATAGGTACCTTCCCTTCAAAGAAATACTTCTCCTTCTAAAAATATGTCCAGCTGAATCTTATAATATTTTTGTCCAGTAGAAATAGATTAAATTGTATCACTTGGTTGCCTCTGCTTGAGTGTACATTCCATTGTTTATGAAAAAATAATTCTTTCTAGTTGGCTTTTCTATGATGGTTAGAAGCCTATTGTTTTAAGTTTAAAAAGAGGAAGCAAATTATTTTTTCAGGTGCTAACACAAGATACTTTTATTGCTGTGTCATAAAGCAAGAATAACTTAACCAGTTAATGATAATGGTGATAATAATAAACACATCATTTCTAAGAGTAGGTATACATTTTTCTTTGTGACGTGATCAATATTGACTCATGTTCATCAGATCCAACTTTAAAATAATGCATAAGTCCCCATTGTTGAGGTCTCTGGATATTACTAAAGTGTGATATAATTCTAATCCAACTTCTTTGTCATCTTTCACCAATCTCATTCAGGTGATCAAACCAAAACCTTGTTTCTTGGATGAAATGTTAGTTTAGCATTAGAAATAATAAACAATAATGATATAATTATGAGTAAATGTAATAAACAAGCAAATGTCTTCATTTCTGAGAGCATACATACATTTTTCTTTGTGACATGACTAATATTGACTCATGCTAGTCAACTTTAGTCAACTTTAAAATAATGTCCAAAACACTGCATTGTTGAGGTCTCTGGATATTATTAAAAAGTGATATAATTCGAATTCAAACTCTGTCATCTTCCAAAAATCTCATTCAGGTGATCAGAAAAAAAAATCCTTGTTTCTTGGACAGAATGTTAACTTAGCATTAGAATGACTAGGGATTTAACTCTGTCACAGTCTACAATAGACCAAATAATTCCAGATACTGAGGATGTTTAGTCTATTTTTACAAGGGAATAAGTAAGAAATAGACAGTTTCTATTAATATTCAAATCATTGCCAGCCTAAGTTTCTGATCCATGAATTTCTAATCATTTTCTATAATAATTTTATTTGCTAGAAGAGTTTATTTTAAACAAAGAAATACATAGCTAGAATGTAATTTCTGATATCATATGTTATGTTGAATAAGTTTTCTGTTGACTATATCAATGTCAAGAACTGAAATTTTAGCTCAGCAACTTTGTCAGACTCTTTACTATTGCCCATATTTGTATTAATATTGAATAAAAGTTGAGTTAATGGAATTGATTACTATATGCACTAGAAAAAACTGTATTAAAATTTGAGAATATTTAGATTTAACTATCTTGTCCTCAAGGTGTGGGTTTTTCCTGTGTGATAAAACGCATTTATAACTTGTTTTTTTGTTTGTTTGTCTGTTGTAAAGAATAGTTCCTCTAGATTCTTTTCCTGGAATTTGAGTTTGCTATGGAGTGAAGTGCTATATTATAATCACTCATTGTGATGGAATGCCTTATCTCATTCTTAATTTAGCACACATTGACAATAATTAGCTCATTTTAAGGATAGGGGGACATAAAATTCTCATTTTACTAGAAACATTTGTATAGTTAAACAGAAATTTGTATTATAGTGTCTGGGGATAGAGAGGCATTGGGAGGCTAAGTTGGAGGAAAGACTTGACCTTTTCTTGAGATTTCTCCTCAGCCCAAGACCTCCAATCTAAAATGCCTAGAATTAATAACTGTCCAGTATATCTCTCCTCTCTGCCTTAGCTCAGATGTTCCTTTATTTCCTGCTTACTTCAACCTCTCAAATCTGGACGCTAAGAAGTTATTCCCACTCTCATCTACCCTCCAATTCACAAACTTCATAGGGAGAGAGCTTGTCTTCTGCACAAGAGTATAGGAGCTGGTAATATTGCAATTCTGGTTGTTAGACTGAATCAAAAAGTGTGTTTGCACCTAGTTAAGGCATAAGTTATTTAATAACAATGAAAACAAGGTTCATAAAATATAAATATACTTCCATTAATTCAACAGATATTTATTAAATGGACTAAGATGTGGGAATGCAAAAAGAAAAGTGAAATCTTCCCAGCTCCAATGAGTTTACATAATTGGAGGTGGGGGTGAAAGAAAAATACTGGTCTGGTCATCTACAGCAAGAGCGATCTTTCCTGTTAATCCCCCTATCCTCCTGAGCTAAAAAACTGCTGCATCCTGTCTTTCTGCTGTCTCCTGTGTTCCAGGAATTTTTCTGGGAAGATATTTTCTGTGTTTTTCAGAGTCAATAAGGGAGGATGACAGTGACATCCTGCTGACTCTGCTATCTTGGTTCTCAGAAGTGAGAAGGAATTCTTGAGATCTTGAATAAAATGTATCTTGAAGAAAATGAGGCAACAAGTACATTCTAGATATGTAGGATGACAAGTGCAAAGGCACAGAGAAAGAAGAAGGACAATTTTGCGTGAAGAATAAAGAGAAAGCTAGTGTTGCTAAACTATAGAGTTGAAATGTGAGTGAAGTATCTCAGGGCATGAAAGACAGTTTGGAAAGAAGTTGTGAAGGAGTTTAAAAACTGATCAGTAGACTTTATATTTTATTATAGGAAAAATAGGAAAACACTTTGAGTTTATTGAACATTGTGAAATGATCATACATGAATTTAAAGAAAATCCCTTTGGCAGCTTTATGAAGGATGGATTAAACATCAGAGAGACTTGAGGAAGGGAGATCAATAGCTGAGGCAAGAGGTAATGGTGTCCTGAATTAAGATGATAACTTTGTGAATACAGTGAAGAGCTGATACATGAAATATGCTGTGGAAAGACATTTAATGAAATGAGTTGGAAAGAAAAATAGCAATGAAACCTTTTCTTCACAAGCCTGTGGCAGAGTGGGAAGACATGAGTTCAAATGTGATTTCAGACATTTACTAGCTGTGTAACCTTAGATAAGTCACTTAAACTTTGTCTTGGTTTCTAAATTTTAAAATAGTGCTATTAATTGCATTTATTTCTACAGATTGTTATGCGAATCAATGAAATAATGTCTGTAAAAAGTATCTAGCATAGTAACTGGCACATAATAGGTGCTATATAGTTTATTCCCTTCCCTTCCTTGCTAAGGATAGACACACAGAGAATATGTTTGGAGGAGCATCCATGTAGGGTACAATATTTGACCAATGCATGCATATTCCCCAGCCTACATGGAGGGAATATTTGTAGCCAGGGAATACATGAAGGGGAACATAAGTAGTTAGGATAAAGACATGTCTTAGTAACATACCTCCAGCACAAAAGAGATGCCGATGTCTTCTAGCAATGTCATTAGGGTACAGGTGGACCTGTAGTCTCCAGCAGATTCTGAGTGAGTCCATTTATATGGGGACAACCCCATTGTGGATGCTCTTCCATTAGATGATTATCTACTAGATGCTGCTTTTCTAGACACATCAGGCATAATATCAGGGGTCATATGTTAGTGGAGTGTATGCTTTTAACCTGTAGTTTCAACTAAAATATTTAGCTTAAGTATTGTATGTAAATATATGTTTGTATATATTTAAATTAGTTAGTTTCCTTGAAAGAGCAAGGCAAAGCCCCAGCCAAAGGAATTTTCATCTCCTGGACAGTGTGGGGAGTCCAACATCTGAGTGGGGGAAGATTGAAGGAACCTCTGCTGATAAGGAACAATAGGCCAAACCGTGTTGAACCTGTGCAAGATGGAACAAGCCCATGACCTGTGATTATAGACACAATGGGGCTGAGATGCTACTGGCTGTGAACATTTACAGTGAGGTGATATTCTTGGTTTCGGTTCCAGGCCAAAGGGGGTAATGAATGAGGACCTGAGGCCAAAGGCACCATCCTACATATCCCAGGACCAGAGATGATTACAACAATTTGCTACAAAAAGTGAGCAAAAAAATGAAAAACCTCTCTTGTCCCCCCAAATAATGATAAATGATCACCTGCCCCAAACGAATTCATAGAAGAACTTAAAAAAAAGACTTTAAAGATCAAATAAGGAAAAATAAAAAAAAAATTTAAAAAACAAGAAAAACAAGAAGATTAAGAAAAGATAGTTAACCAGCTCTAATGGGAGATCTACAATCTTAAGGAAGAAAATGACTCCTTGAAAATCAGAATTGGGCAAGGTGAAGACAGTGAAACTATAAGAGACCAAGAAATAATAAAACAAAATATAAAGAACAAAACAAATAGAAGACAATGTGAAATATGTCATAAGAAAAACAACTGATCTGTAGAACATATCAAGAAGAAAAAATATAGGGATAATCAGACTACTTGAAAGCTATGATCAAAAAAGGAATCTGGATACAATGAAATAAGAAGTAATTAAAGAAAATTGTCCTGAAACATTAGAACAAAAAGGGAAAATAGAAGTAGAAAAAAATCCACTGATCATCACCTAAAAGAGATCATATAAGGAAAATCTACAGGAGTATCATAGCTGTATTCCTGAAATCTCCAGATTAAGGAGTATATATTATGAGAAACAAGAAAAAAAGATTCAAATATGGCAGAGCCACAATTGGAATCACACAAGACCTAGCAGTGATTACACTAAAATGCTGCAGGACTTGGAATGCTATATAATGAAGAACTAAATACCTGGGGTTATGGCTAAAAATATCATACACATCAAAGTTAAGCATGAACTTAACTAAACAAAAAAATGGACATTTAATGAATAGCCAGAATTTCTGTACTTTATTGCAGAAGTCCTAAATTTAATAGGAAAAGTGATATATAAGATCCAAAAGAAACATAAAGGCAACATCAGCAACTAAATACAAGGGACGAGAGATGTTTACTTTTTATATAAACGGTGTAAACTGTATGTCTAAGATGGCAACCAGTAATTGGATAGTTCAAAAGAAAGGTTGGGGTAGAGTTGAGTATGATGCGATTCTAGGAAATCTAGGAAAAGGCAAAAAAAAGTAATTGATACAAATGAGGTGTGGGAGGAAGAACTGACACAGAGGAATTAGATGGAGGAGGAGGGCTGATAGTTCTGGAACCCTACTCTCATCTGAAATGGGTTAAAGAGGGAAAAATACATACATATCTAGAGGGATATAAATGTCTTCTAAATTCAAAAAGAAATGAAAGACTAAGGGAATGGTGAGGGGGAGATTTTTTGGAGGGAACTCTACTAATATCAGATTTGAGTTGAAGAGGATACAATATATACATGTAGAAGGGAATAAAAGTCTTCTAAATTTATAAAAAAAAGTAAGAGGGAGAAAGAATAGGATTGGGGTTATAGAAGGGTGTCTAGATTAATGGGAATAGATTAAAGGAAGAATGACATAAATTTGGATGCCTATAATAGTCTTCTAAATTCAAAAAGAAAAAGGGAGCAAGGGGAAAGGGTGGGGGAGATAGATAGAGGAGGGATACTTGGAGAGGGGTAGGTTAAATAATAGGAAGGCAAGGTAGTGGGTAGAAGTAAAACAGAGGAGTCAGGAAGGATAGGAAATAAGAGATACACACAGACATAAAATGAGGCCCAGGAGTAGAATTTACTGGGGAAAAAAAGAGAGGATCATAATCATGATCTCAAACAAAGCTGAAGTTAAGTTACAGATTTAATCAAAAGAGAAAAATAGAGAAAGTATATCATATGTTAGCCATATTAATCAATATTGTTTTAGACTATTTAAAATCACTGGATAGTTTAAGGTTGGAGTATTGCTGTGGCATAGGATGAGTTGCTAGATTTAGATTTAGAAAAAATATGACTTGGTAGATTTAGAAAAATAGACTTGGACTAATGAAGGAAGACACTGTCCACCATCATAGAAAAAGAACACAAGTATAGCACAGTCTTATATAGATACATATGAAAATGTATGTGTATATAGATAGATATGATTATAGATTATGCATATGTAAGTGTATCAATATATGTCTATGTAAGTATATATATGTTGTGTGTATATGTGTAAAGAATATATAAGAATGTGTATAGATATATGTTCATATAAACACATACATACATGCATGCATATATACATATCTATCTATAGGTTGATAGAAAGATCTCTAATTGTAGCCTTTTCCTTCTTAACTGTACTTTTCTGGGACTTGGGGGAGAAAGGGAGGAAAAAAGGACAAAGTAAAAAGTGTACAGTAGAGAACAAAAGAAAACTCAAAAGGAAGCAAAAAAAAGATGGACAGCTCTGAATGCAATGGGTAGCATTTATTGAATAGGCTTTCTTGAAATTGAAATTTATTGCTGTGCGTTTTGAATCCTCTTTTACATTTTGCTATACACATGTCAATCTTTTTTCTTTTCTTTTGTAATTGTTTTAGTATTTAAGTTTATAATATGATCTTTTTCTTTTCTTATTTTGTATTTGTTTTACTATTTAAATTTAAAATAAATTAACAAAAAGCTAATAATCAAAATATAAAAAAGAAATCTAGATTAGTTGCTAAGATAGTGGTGATCAAAACCGAAAGTGAAATGTCTGTGAATATTTTTTTTTCCTATTTTAATACTTTAGTTATCCTCCTCTCAGGAGAATATAATGGGAATTTTGAATTCCTCTATCACATTTTATGTATTTGCCATGAATGATTATGTGTCTTTGGGAATTTTTTTGTGGGGGAACAAATAAAGACCTATCCTATACTGGATCTGTTTTTTACATGGTGTAAATTTCAAGAAGGACACCTTGTCAAACTCTTTAAAGAGACCTTAAATATGAAAAAAAAACTAAACTTCAAGAGTTTCTTTCTCAGGACTCTGTGGTAGAGGCAGAATGATACTAAGAATGTGATTCATTCATTTTAGCATGCACTCATCTAAAGACATAAACCTAATAAAGGTGATTCTCATTACTAAACATCTCTCTACTTGCTTCTATATTTTCTGTGCAGTAAATAAAATTCATATGGGGTTCTTTAAGAGGCTACAATGAATCCACAGAACTCTGTGACGTTCCTATGGAAGAGTTCCTCCGACATTAATTTAAGGAGATAGGATTGCTAATTGGAATTTTTCTAATTAATAAATTTATTTATTTAACTGTTTACATTCATTTTCACAAAATTTTGGGTTCCAAATTTTCTCCCCATTTGTCCCTTCCCCCACCTCAATACACTGAGCATTCTAATTTCCCCTATCATCAATCAGCCCTCTCTTCTATCATCCCTCCCTTCCCTTGTTCCCTTGTCCCTTTCTTCTCTTATGTCCTGTAGGGCCACATAACTTTCTATTTCCCATTACCTGTATTTCTTATTTCCTAGTAGCAAGAACAATACTCAACAGTTGTTCCTAAAACTTTGAGTTCCAATGTCTCCCCATCCCTCCCTCCCCATCCATTCCCTTTGGGAAGGCAGGCAATTCAATGTAGGCCATATCTGTGTAGTTTTGCAAATGACTTCCATAACAGTCGTGTTGTGTAAGACTAACTATATTTCCTTCCATCCTATCCTGCCTCCCATTCCTTCCATTCTCTCTTTTAATCCTGTCCCTCCCCGAGAGTGTTGATTTCAAATTTCTCCCTCCTCCCATTGCCCTCCTTTTCATCATCCCCCCACCCTGCTTATCCCCTTCTCCCCCACTTTCCTGTGTTGTAAGATAGGTTTTCATACCAAAATGTATGTACATTGTATTCCTTCCTTTAGTCGAATGTGATGAGAGTAAACTTCATGTTTTTCTCTCACCTTCCCTATTTTCCCTCCACTAAAAAGTCTCCTGCCTACCTCTTCTATGAGAGATAATTTGTCCCATTCCATTTCTCCCTCTCTCCTCCCAATACATTTCCCTCTCACTGCTTAACTTCATTTTTTCAAGATATGATCCCAAATTTACTTTGTGCTTTCTGCCTCTGTGTGTATGTGCACGTGTGTGTGTATGTGTATGTGTGTGTGTGTGTGTGTGTGTGTGTGTGTGTGTAATCCCACCAACTACCCAGATACTGAAAAGTTTTAAGAGTTTCCAGGTAGAAATGCATATTTTCCCCTGAAGTATTATACTCAGTTTTACTGGGTAGGTGATTCTTGGTTTGAGTCCTAGTTCCTTTGACTTCTGGAACATCCTATTCCATGCCCTTTGATCCATTAATGTAGAAGCTGCTAGATCTTGTGTTATCCTGATTGCATTTCCACAATACTGGAATTGTTTCTTTCTAGCTGCTTGCAAGATTTTCTCCTTGACCTGGGAATTCTGGAATTTGGCCACAATGTTCCTAGGGGTTTCTCTTTTTGGATCTCTTTCAAGCGGTCATCGGTGGATTCCTTGAATACTTGTTTTGCCTTCTGTTTCTAGAATATCACGGTAGTTTTCCTTGAAAATTTCATGAAAGATGATGTCTAGGCTCTTTTTTTGATCATGGCTTTCAGGTAGTCCCATAATTTTTAAATTGTCTCTCCTGGATCTATTTTGCAGGTCAGTTGTTTTTCCAATGAGATATTTCACATTATCTTCTAATTTTTCATCTTTTGGTTTTGTTTTTTGATTTCTTGGTTTCTCATAGTCATTAGCCTCCATCTGTTCCATTCTCATTTTGAAAGAACTATTATTCTTCAGTGACCTTTTGAACCTCCTTTTTCATTTGGCTAATTCTGCTTTTGAAAGCATTCTTCTCCTCATTGGCTTTTTGAATCTCTTTTTTGCCAATTGAGTGAGCCTATTTTTCAAGGTGTTATTTTCTTCAGCAATTTTTGAGTCTCCTTTAGCAAGGTGTTGACCTGCTTTTCATGCTTTTCTTGCATCTCTCTCATTTCTCTTACCAGTTTTTCCTCCACCTCTCTAACTTGAGTTTGAAAATCCTTTTTGAGCTATTCTATGTCCCGAGGCCACTGAATATTTATTTTGGATGTTTGGGATACAGAAGCCTTGAGTTCTATGTCTTTCCCTGATGGTAAGCATTGTTCCTCATCATCAGAAAGGAAGGGAGGAGATATCTGTTCACCAAAAAAGTAACCTTCTATGGTCTTATTTTTTTTCCCTTTACTGGGCATTTTCCCAGCCAGTTACTTGACTTCTGAGATTCCGTTTCACGCCCACCTTGCTTCCAGATACGCCCAGCTAGTGCTTGGGGTCTGAGATTCAAATGCTGCTTCCCAGTCTCAGGGATTTCAGTGGGGCCAGGGCTGCTATTCAGTATGAGATTAAGTTCAGCTGCACAGGTGGGGGCAGGGCCACCACAAAGGGCTCAGTTCCCTCAGGAGGTTTGTGAGGAAGTCTTCAACAATGGATCCAAGCTCCTGTCTGCTTTGGGAGCCCCTGTCTGCTGCTGCCTCTGTTGCTGCCTCCAGAGGGGGCCTGAGTTATGGAGACACCCTGCTCCCCTTTCACCCAGCCAAAAAAGCTCTCTCACTGACCTTTGAGCCTCTGGGTGGAGAGACTTGCAGGGCCACTGGAGATTCTGTCCCTGAAGCCTACTGGGATCTGCTCCTCTCAGTGCCATGTGGCCAAGGCAGGGCTGGTCTCTGCTCCAAGTCTGGTGCAGGACGGACCTTTGGTGCAGGTTTTTTCCATTCTGTTGTTGTGTGCCTTCTGCTGCTCCAGAATTTGTTGTGAGTTATTCTTTACAGGTATTTTATGGGCTGTGTGTTAGGAGCTAGCATAAATGTGTCTTTTTACTCTGCCATCTTGGTTACTCCCCCTCAATTGAAATTTAAGCAGATCTCTATTTAACCCACATGGAGTTATTAATTCTAAGCTAGAGAGGTATATCTGGATGAGATAGGTGACTCAAAGAAATATAATTTAAATGTATAAAAATGCATTTACATACAACGCATTACATAATATGTAATAACATTGTATGTAATGTGTAAATATATTTATTGGTTATAAATATAAAGAAATACAATTTAAAATATAACTAAACCTGAGATCAGTAGATTTCTGGGAATATTTCTGCTCTGTATTTCAAAAATCAAGGATTTTTTTTGTCTAGAGGGGAAAGTCCCCTCTAGTCACAGGTCTAAGAAACATATAGATCATTCATCATAGAAAACAAAAAGCAAGGAAGTACCCATCCCTCATCAATAATGTTTTTCCCCTTATCCAATAACTGGACATTTAAGGTTTCTCCATTAAAACTAGAAAACATTGGTATATTTTGTCTTTCACATAATCTTCATTTTTAAAATATATCTTTTCCTCAATCTTAAAGACCATCCCTTGCCCCTGGAAAAAAAAATGCAGACAGAGAGCAAAACCAAATAATACAGCAATCTAATTTAACAATATATTAAACATTTCACACACATAGTTCTCTAGCTTTACATGAAAGTGAATGAGATGCATTTTTTTTGTATCTTTTCTTCAGGGTCAGGCTTAATTATTATAATTACACAGCATTGTTTCCTTTCTATCCAGTTATGTTTTGGTAATCCTTGTGTGTACTATCTTTATTTGGTTTAATTTACTTTGCTTCAGTTCATATGTGTTTTCAAGCTTCTCTATGTTTTTCATATTTGTCATTTCATGCAGTTCAATAATATTCCATTATTATGCAATTTAATTTATGGGATAAACCTTGAGATGGAATATCTCTCCTCTCTTGCCGGTAAGATGTGTTCAATTACTAGGATCTTTTCATTCTTCCCATTAGAGTTAGGGAACAGCTACAGAAATAGCAGACTGTGAATTATGGCACCTATTTTGTGGTGACTGTTGTCTCATCCCCCATGAACTCATCTGTTGATTTCTCTGCCTCTGCTGCCATCTCACAGCCTCCATCTCCTCAACTGGTAATAGGAGAAAATCAATGCCTGGGTCTTGCTTGCTCTGGTCACAGTCATATATCCTATACATCGTCCTAGGTCTGTGGGAGTGAAAAGGCATGGGAGTTGAGGGTGTAGGGGCAATGGCAGCATCAGAGCTGGTGCACATTGTGAGTTTATCTACAACTGGATGAAGCCCAATAAGGTTCTGAGTGACTATATCAGTAAGCATGGAGGGAATGCTATCACAGGTTCTTAAATCTGCATTTATGAAAAGAAAGGCAACTTTTGAGGGGTCAACAATTATTTTAATCAAACTTATGTATCATTCACTTAGTTCAGGGGAAAAGTCAGCACCATGAAATTCAGAGCAAATACAGAGAAATCCAAAGTCAACAAACATGCTTCCAAATGTCTGACAGATCAACTGATAGATCCAACCGTCTGACCAGTTACCAGAGAAGGAAGCACCAACACCCAGGTTTTCCAAGAGGGGGAGGGGTCCTTAGTGGCTTCCCGAAGTCTCATCTGGCCAAATAAACACTTCCAGTCAATCAGCCCCCAAGTAAAACCACAGTTTCAGAGTATTTATACATTTTTAAAGCCAGAGGGAATTACAACCCTTGAGACTGATCTCCTTTTTTTATTCATGTATGCATTCAAAGATATATCTTTATACATACATACATATATATATATATATATATATATATATATATATGGAGAGAGAGAGAGAGAGAGAGAGAGAGAGAGAGAGAGAGAGAGAGAGAGAGAGAGAGATACAAAGATTCTGATATTTTTCCTGCTTTTATTTACCTTTAGTTACAACATGACATTTACAAGAATATTTTGGAGTCACTATGAAAAAAAAAATCTTTCCCTTCCCCCACAATAGTGCTCAGTGCAGTGTACTTGTTCTTAGATCATGTGATATTCTTTTTAAAAATGGTAGAAAAGGGACATGAACCTGGTTTATTTTTTTCCTTGTAGCCTGAACCAATGAGACAGCTGTTTTCCCCCACACTGTGAAGAAGAGATGAATATTAAACTGCTGTATTTGGCAGCCTTTCAGAACAATAGGAAACTGAACACCTGTCAGTTCCTGGCAATCACGGATAGTAAAATTACTAATTTGGTTTCCCTAGCTTTCTCTTACTGACAAGTACATCACTGGCTACATTTCTCTCTCCATCAGCTCTCAAATGGTTTAGATTTCTCCCTTGAGGCACTGGAAGGAATTAAGCAGTTTTATTACTGCTGCTTTTTTGTCAACAGCTTACTTTGAAAAAGACTTTTTTTTTTTGTTTTGGTTACGTTTAGTTTATCACCATTTTCTCTTTGCACTAAGTTTTTCTCCACCCACTCCTTGCCCCTCAATCTTCTAGTTACTATTGGGCTTCTATAAGCATTTTTCATCTGCTGTACCCT
Organism: Bettongia penicillata ogilbyi; assembly: GCA_023548195.1. Taxonomy (NCBI): domain Eukaryota; kingdom Metazoa; phylum Chordata; class Mammalia; order Diprotodontia; family Potoroidae; genus Bettongia; species Bettongia penicillata. Next base: position 789,717 of record JAJHZJ010000072.1, on the reverse strand, counting down.
GGTTTCCTAAAGACTATCCAAAGTCCCTTAAGCTAATGGCTCATTTAGTGATTTTTTTTCTGAAAGATGTGTACACTGTAGGTAATGATGAAATGAGGAGGAATTCCTGATATGTGCTTGTGTATGGGATTTGCCTTGTTAGATGGAACTCATGAGTTTGGGATTGCTGATCAACCTGATAAAGAAGAATCTCTTTTTCAAATTAAAATATCCTTACTATTCCATTATATTTTGAACTGCAGACTATGAATGAAGGTGAAATTCTCTCTTCCAGAGCTCAAGTTTCTTTATGAAGTCCAGTAATATATGAAGTTTTGGGGATGTGTGTGTGTGAATGTGTGTGTGTGTGTGTGTGTGTGTGTGTGTGTGTGTTGGTGGTAAGGGAGAATTTCTGAAACAGTTGTATAATATTAAGCTATCCTGGAATTCTTTAGGAGAGAGTATGTGTTAACTGTTTCCTACCTCTTTCATATTTAGCCAAGTTACTTATTTTTAAAATATATGGAAACATAGTAACAATATGGATAAGGGAAGACTCTTTGATCCATTTTGCATCCCAGCTGATGCCAGCAAGGTTCAGTAAAGTTCAAATATGCAAATGAGGAGTGTCAAAGAAATAATTATTTTAAGAGGAATGCTGGAAACTTTAAAGTTATTAATCGGAAATGATGTCGAATACGCAGAAGACTGGAATCCGTCTGAACTTTAACTACTTTATCCTACTTTAGCCAGAACAGGATTGCTGAGCTGAGCACTTTTAAGATTCCCACAGCTGCACTAGCTATGTTTTCATTCATGGTACTAAATTGTTTCCATTAGCCTGAAAAGGATTGTAAAACCTACAATCATTTTAGTTTCTGGGGCATTGTGTTTTGAATACCATTTAATAGGGTGTGACAAAAACACATAATTTTTCCACATGTTCTTAACATTGCAAGCAGATTTTCATAGAGCTTGGCAATGCACCAAGTGCTGCAGAGAGTGGAGAAAGCTTTGGAATTAGAAAGAAAAGAATTATATGAAATAGCTAGAATATATCTAAGACATGATGAGAATCTTAAATGACCTAGATGGGAATAGCTGTCTTCAAAACCTTTGTCATTTGCTCTCTCTTTCACTCGACATTTCTCGTAGATGAATTTTATAATTTTGAATATCAAGAAGAAAAACATGTTCCATAACAAAAAAGGAAGAGACTGTATACAAGTGGACAGTATTATATTGAATTGAACATTAATAAGTAGAGATAGGTTGAATGTGACCTGCAGACATAGATGAATTATATGCTAAGGATACATGCTCCCTTTTGATTAGCTGGAATTGAACTACTCTTTCCATCTAATTTCCCCAAACCTATTAATTTATTTTAATGACCGTTTTAGACAAAATAGAAATATTAACAAATATTCCTGATCCATTTTTATTCTGCTTTTATTTCTCTCTATATTCAAGCTGTCCACCTCCCTCAATCCCCCAGCAAGGCTGTATTGTAATGAGATGCTGCTTTGCTCTCTTAAAGATGCTGAATTTACATATTCTGGAAATTCCACTTTTGGAGCATTTGCAATATATCCTGGAGTAAGGTAACTTACAAAGCATGGGAAAAGTATGACTCTTTCTTATAAAAAATGGGGAAATTGCAGCAAGCCAAACACTTGTCAGAATTTTTTTCAGCTGGCTTGTTCCTCTCGCAAACAGTTGTGTTTCAAAGTGGCTGAAATCTGATTTCCCTTACAATGTTTTCACAAGTAGCCTGCTGATCATAAACATGGCAGTTGAGTCCCAAACAAACATCAACTAACAGAACATATTAGTTTCTATCGAAGCACCCACTATATCTCCCCTCTGAATGTCTAGGAGGGGAATATTAGGCTGTTTTATTACTTTAGGGCTTAGTTCTTGTCGTTTTCTTCCCTTGCTTGTTCATTTTCCTGCATTTACACATAAAGCTTGTGAAGAGAAGTAAATTAATCATTGCACTTCTATTTTTGCCTTGATATCCTAACTAGAGAGAAGAAATTTTTGCTGCAAAGATGACTGAGTAATGGATGACAAGTAATGTGACACATGAAGAATACGGGACTTTCAGATACTTACTGATCTTTAGATTTCTATTAAGGAGTGGTTTCAGACATCTTACCAATACTCATATTATATCTTAGACTTTAATCAGAGAACTTAGAATTAGAAGGGATTTCCATTTTATAGATGAGGAAACTGAGTCTCAGGGAGGTAAAGTGACAATTTAAAAGCCAGCTAATGGTAGTGTGGAATGCTCTTGTTACTACACCAGGTGGTCATGTATATGAACATCCTTAAGGTATAGTTCTCCCTCTCTAAAATATAAAGTGGTCATTTGTGCCATAGATGTTTCTGATTAATGTATTTCTTGAGATTATATGAGAGAAAAGAGACACTATGGATCCTTCCAATCCTGCATCGTATTCTAGGGAAGGAGAAGATTCTGCGAAGATGATGGAGTAGGTCAGAAAACTTTCAACTCTCTGCACACACAAAAATAGGATATTGACTCAAAGAGAACATAGAGCAGCAGAAATTAATAGAAATTGGGGCAAAGTATTTGTGCTAAGACAACTTGAGAAGACCCTTAGGAAAGACTTGGCCTCCAGGAGTAGCGCTTTGCCTAAGTGATTTGCAAATACTTCCAGGTTGACTATACAGAATCGACAAAAACTAAGTCCTGAGGGCAGGTAGGTTTGGGAAACAACCTCAGCCTTAGAAACTTTCACTTCACCAACAATGTCTAAGGTTTTCTATTGTCTGAGAGTCACCAAGCACAGCTATGCTGACTTGGTGTAGCCCTAGGCTGTGGCTTCAAGCAGAAAGAGCTAACATATGTCTGGTGTGTGTGGTAACCAAGGGGCAGGTACCTTGCTGACTGTGGGAATTTGTAGGGGAGCAGAGTCCCTGGTTTCAGTTCCAAGGCAGAGATGACAGCTATAATTTCTGATCATCAGAGGGACTACTTGGAGTAAAAGCACTCCTAGGAGGGTGATGCTGGGGACCCTAGCTGTGGTCTTGGGATGGAGAAGAGTACCTAAAATGGAGTCCCTGGGACAGAGTCCAGAAAAAGAAAACAACAATAAGAAGGACCTCAGACTTGGAGCATCATTCTCCATGATTTTGGACCAGAACTTTATTATATTAATAGCTGCTAAAAGCAAAAATAAAACAAAATAAAAGTAAGTCAGCAAAGGAGAAAGAAAACCATACACAGGTACTACAGAGATAGAGAAGATCTAGGTTCATATTCACAGGAAGATAGTGCAGTCAAAAAAGCCACTCTTTTTTCAATGAGAAATGTCAAATGGTCCTAAACTCCAAAAGAGTTTTTGGGACAACTTAGAAAGGACTTTAAAATCAAATAAGAGAGATCAAGGAAAAATTAGGGAACAGGTAAGAGCAGCAATCCAAGAAAATCAAGAAAATTATGAAAAGAAAGTCAACCGACTGGATATAGAGAATCAAAACCTTAAGGAAGAAAACAATTACTTAAAAATTGGACAATGACATTATAAGATACCAAGAAAAAATGGAAAAAATCAAAAGAATGAAAAGATATGAGAATATGAAACATCTCATTACAAAGACAACTGAATTGGAGAACAGATTGAGGAGAGACAATATAAGAATAGTTAGACTACCTGAAGCTATGATCAAAAAGAAGATTCTCTATACAATATTAGAAGAAACTATCTCTATCAAAAGCTTTTAATACATTGACATAATCATATGACTTTTAAATTTTTATTATTAATGTAATCAATTATTTTAATAGTTTTCCATATGTTAAAACATCCCTGAATTCCTGCTATTAATCCTATTTGATCATAATGTATCATCTTTGTAATATATTTGTAATTTTTTAGCTAGTGTTTTATTTAGAATTTTTGCATCCGTATTCCTTAATGAAATTGGTCTATACTTTTCTTTTTCTGTTTTCAACTTTCTTGGTGTAGGTATCAGTGTCATACTTGTTTTGTGAAAGGAATTTGATAGGATCCCTTCTTTATCATTTATTCCAAATAGCTTCTTTACTATAGGAATTAGTTTATCTTTAAGTGTTTGATAGAATTCATTTGTAAATCCATCTGGTCCTTGTGCTTTTCTCTTAGGAAACTCATTTTACTCTCTTTAATTTCCTTTTCTAAAAAAAAGATGTACTTAGATATTGTATTTCCTCTTCTGCTAACTTAAGTAACTGAGATTTTTCTAAGTATTCCTCCATTTCACTTAAATTGATATATTTATTGTCATATACTTGGAAAAAAGAACTCTAAGCATTTTTTTGGAAGTAGATATTTAAAGTACAATGATATCATTCACTTCTTACAGACTTACCTGAATGTTTGTTTTTTATCAATAAATATTACCTTTTCTATTTTTTTGTATAGTCTTTACCCTAACAACATTTTTTACATGATAATGGCTAGGAGATTTTGTTTTTACTAGACTTCTTACTGTATGTCTAGTTTCAAGAAGGCTTCACCTCACTGGAGAGTCATTTTTAACACCCCTTTCAACTTCCAGGTTCATCTGGTATTTTTTAAAGATTAATTAGATTATTTTATACCACTACTTTGTTCTTCATGTTTTCGGTTTTATTTTCAACCATAATTTCTTTTGTGATTCAATGGGAATGATCTTGTTTCATTCTGGGCTTGAATAACCCTTGATACGCTTGAGTTGTCTACACCAACAGTCCTTGTAATATCTCACTGAAATATTTTCTTTTAGAACAACAACTTTAAAATACTTTCTTAGAGTAATATTCATTCTTAAAAGTCACAGAATTAAAACCAAAATACAAGGTAAATGAAAACTGTCTCTGGCATGGAATTCAACATTCAACTAACAGTGAGCTACCTAAAGGTGAGGAAAACAGCTTGATCTGGTTCCATCGGCTTAAGGTCAGACATTCTGAATGAGTAGAAACACACATGCATGACCATTACTTTCATAAAATTTAATCATATTATTATTGCTAGTCTTAAGGAATCACATAGCATTAGAGGTAAATAAAAAAATACAGACCCAATTTACATTTTACAAATTATTAATCATCCTTTCTACAAAGTACTCAAGCAGCTGAAGATGAATTCATGCAATACTGGAAGTTTTGCATCCAAAAGAGGCTTAATATCATGTCTTTTCCCTCTCCTCTCCTCTCTTTTCTTCTAAACTGGCTTAAAATTACTCTAAAGTTCTTGAGTCACTCAGTATACTTAACAAAAAAATAATGTGTAGGAAGAAAAGGAGAAGAGAAAAAGAATGGGAAAGACAGGCATCCTGACTATTCCACAAGCAAGACACTCCATCTTTCATTTTCAGCCATTTTATCTGGCTTGCCTCCACATCTAGAAGTCCTCTTCTCTGGCTACTGCATTTCCTGGCTTCCTTTAAGTCCTGACTAAAATCCTATGATCTACATGAAGCATTCATACCTCCTTTTAATTCAATTGCTTCCCTCGTTTAATTATTTCCTATTTTTCATATATGCAGCTTGCTTTGTATATAATTGTTGGTGTGTTATCTCTCCTATTAGATTAAAAACTCCTTGCAAACAGCAACAATTTTGATTCTCTATTTTGCCTCAGAAGTGCTTAGCACAGCTTAATTTGGCACATAGTAGACACTTAGCAAATGCATATGAATTGATTAATAGTGACAAACAGTGTTAATAGAGATCAGGGCAGAGAATAAGAGTTTTGTCAAGATTACTCATTTGTCCTAACAAACACTCTTTTTTTTTAACAGCCCAAAAGGTGACTAAGCACATGGATATCACCAGATGGTCAATATGGAAATGAGATTGATTATATATTTTGCAGTCAAAGTGGGAGAAGCTTTATACAGTCAATTAAAGCAAAACCTGGAGCTGATTGTGGCTCCAATCTAGCTTCCTATTGCAAAATTCAAACTTAAATAAAAGAAAATAGGAAAAACTATCAAGCCATTTAGGTATGACAAAAACAATCCTCATGAGTATGAAGTGGAGGTGATGATACATTTAAGGAATTAGATCTAGTGGATAGAGTGCCTGAAGAACTATGGACAGAAATATACAATGTTGTACAGATGGCAGTAACAAAAAAAAATTCTAAAGAAAAAGAAGAGCAACAAAATAAAATGACTGACTAATGAGGTTTTAAAAATATCTGCTGAAAGAATGAAAGCAAAAGGAAAAGGAGAAAGGGAAGATCAATGGAAAAACAACTAGAACCAAATATGGAACACTTGATTGGTTTAAGATTGGAAAAGAATGATAAAGTTATATGTTGTCACCTTATTTAACTTACATGCACAGTACATCATGTGAAATTCCAGGCCAGATGAATCAAAAGTAGAAATTAAGATTGCTGGGAGAGAAATATCAATAATCTCAGATATGCAGACGATACCACTCTGATGGTACAAAGTGAAGAATTAAGAAACTTCTTGATAAGAGTTAAAGAGGAGAGTGTAAAAATTGACTTCAAACTTAGTATCAAACAATTAAGATCTTGGCAACTGGTCTCAGTCACTTCCCAGCAAAGAGAAGGAAAAGAAATAGAAGATGTTTTTATTTGTGAGTTCAAAGATCAAGACCGATGGTGACTGCAACCATGAAATTAAAAGATGTTTGCTCCTTGGAAGGAAAGCTATGGCACGTCTGAACAGCATACTGAAAAACAAAACAAAACAAAAAAACCCAGCACTTTTCCAACAAAGCTCCATATAGTCAAAGCTATAGTTTTGCCAGTAGTAATGTATGACTGTAAAGATTAGGTTAGAAGGAAAGCTGAGCACCACAGATTTCACACTTTTGAATTGTGCTGCTGGAGAAGAATTTTGAGAGTCTTTTGGACAGCAAGTAGATCAAATCAATCCATACTTAAAATTAATTCAGTATATTCACCCTTAAGTCAAATACTGAAGCTGAGACTTCAACACTTTAACCACATAATGAGAGGACAAAATTCACTACACACCAGGCTATCAACAAGACAACCATCAGTTGTCTTGACTTTCGTCCTACCACTAGACTTTGATGACTCTAGAAGTAAGGCTGATGACTTTGCACAACTCTGATTCATTTAAATTCATTTCACAACATAATACATGATATTATTTGTCCTCCTGGAAAATGGAAACATTTTCGTTTTCGTATAGCAAAAGTATCCCTAATAGTGTAGATTAAGAAAATTTAATCTGACAAAACAACAAAAACCCATCAATCTGGGCAGGAGTTAATTAATGCCAGTCATCTGATCCATTAGGTCTGAAAATGAGTAAGTTTCTAGCAGAGATTAGGCCTTCCAAGACTGAACCTACTCTAAAACCCCTAGCTAGATCCAGAAGCAGAAAGGGATCAATACTTTCACTCCTATTGATCCAGTTAGGGTACTAAATTATTAATTTTTACCTTTGTGATAACTGCTTTCTTCTAAAGATAAAGGAATCAACAAGATGAAGTTCTCTGGATGTGATTCTCATTAACAGGGAGGAACTGGTTACCATGGTTTGAAAAATGGAAACCAAGGGGACAGTGACCACTTCCTCTTACAGCTTTTTTGAGAGAAGAAAAGGAAATCCAGGTAGAATTTTCAATACATCTTACGCTTTGAAAGACCAAATATCAAGTAGTTCAGATCAAAGACAGATACATTACTATAGATTAAATATGTTCTGGAGGAAGTTATGCAACACAAAGGAAAGTATTACAATGAGGAGGAAACATGGCATCAGTGCATGTGAATAAAGATTTCATAAACTAAGACAGATTTTTAAAAGAATTGTAAAGAATATGGAGGGAAGGGAACCTGGGTAAGATAAATATCTGCATCTTATAAAGCACTGTCTGTAAAAACTTTCAGGATTGCTAAAATCTAGATTAACTGTAGATTGACAGAGGAAGCAACAGTACAACCACAAAGAGCTTTTAAAAGTTACATTGAGAAAAAAGGGAAACTCAGTGAAATAAGAAGATCTTTGCTTGTGGTGAATGTGATAAATCTGATAGCAGAGAATAGGACAGAACTGCCTCATTTCCTATTTTGCTTCTGTTTTCTCTGAATGATGAATGACTTTTGTACTAGAATTGATGTGGAAAAAATAATTAATGGAGGGTGATAACCAATATAAGTAAAGAAAGAATAAGAGAAAACCTAACTACACTTGATGAATTCAAGTCACTTGGCCCAGATGAATTGAATCCTTGATTATTGACTTAACTAGCATAGCTGGATCACGTGAGCCCCAATATGGCAGACTGGACATTTCTTAACTGATCCGTATGACCTCTCTGTCCTCTGCAAAATGGAAATTTTATGCCAGGGATAAAGTGACTTCTGTGATTTCCAAGGTCAATGAGAATTCCCCCTTATGAATTTATTGCTCTCATTCTCCCCAAATACCCAGGAACTGATTCTCATTGACCTTGATTTCACTCAGCAACCCTCCCCATCTCTCATGCTACTGGTAGTGAGGAAACACTAGCAGACTTAAGGATACAGCACAGGCTTACATAGAAACTTACCCTTGCACTCATTTAGCACTCCTTTTCAGCGATCTGTATGTTCCATCTCTAGGTTGCAAAACTTTATACTTCAACAGCTTAACTAAAGATCTTCAGGAGCAAAAGCCTGTTAATGGCTGCAACTCTGAATCATCAGCACTACAATGCTCTGAACTGCTGGTGACAGGGAAAATAGGCTTTACTCTGCAAAAGCCAGGAGATTTTGAAATGTCATCCAAGTCAGAGAATTGCTCAATTGAGGGAGGGGGGCAAGTCGCCAAGACAGAGTATTCTACATGCAGGAAACTATGCAGAACCCCACCAAACATGAGGGAAGGACCACTTTATTCATGAAGGACCATTTCTTGTTACCCCAAAATTAGTTGGAGCAAAGAAATAGGTCTTCAGAATATGATATATCTAGCCTTCTGAAGCTTTAACTTAGAAGGTGCTAAAACCAAAGGAGACATTAATAAAATTCAAATTAAGAAAACTATTGAACTAATAAATAAAACTAGGAATTGGTTTTATGAGAAAACCAATAAAATTGATAAACCTTTGGTCAATTTGATCAACAAAAAGAAAGAAGAAAACCAAATTACCAATATCAAAAAATGAAAAGGGTGAACTCACCACCAATGAGGAGGACATTAAAACAATAATTAGAAATTACTTTGTCCAATCGTATTCCCATAAATTCAAAAATCTAAGTGAGATGGACGATTATTTTAAAAAATATAGGCTGCTCAGATTAACAGAAGAGGAAGTTGAATACTTAAATAACCCCATCTCAGAAAAGGGAATTGAATGAATTCCCTAGGAAAACATCTCCAGGGTTTGCAAGTGGATGCAAGTTAATTCTGTCAAACATTTAAACAGCAGTTAATTCCATTACAATACAGATTATCTGTGAAAATTGGGGAAGGAGGGGTCCTCACAAATTCATTTTATGGCACAAATATGGTTTTGATACCTAAACCAGGAAGAGACAAAACATAGAAAGAAAATTATAGACCAATTTCTCTAATGAGTATAGATGCAAAAATTTTAGATAAGATTTTAGTAAAAAGAATAGAGCAACTTACCATGAGAATAACAGATTATGATCAGGTAGGAATTATACCAGGAATGCAGGGCTGATTCAGTGTTAGGAAAAGTATTAGTGTTACTGATCACATCAACAACAAAACTAACAGAAACCACATGATCATCTCAGTAGATGCAGAAAAAGCTTTTGAGAAAATACAACACCCATTCCTTTTGAAAACACTGGAAAGTACAGGAATAAATGTAATTTTCCATAAAATAATATGCAGTATCTTCCTAAAACCTTTAGGAAGCATTATATGCAATGAAGATAACCTGGATGCACTTCCAAAAAGATCAACGTTGGAGCAAGAATGTCCATTGTCACCATTGCTATTCAATATATTAGGAGAAATGTTATCTGCAGCAATAAGAGAAGAAAAAGAAATTGACAGAATTAGAATAGTCCAAGAAGAAACTCAGTTATCATTCTTTACAGACAATATAATGATACAATTAGTGAATTCCAGAGAATCAAGTTAAAAAAAACCTTGAAATAATAAATAACTCTAGCAAAGTTGCAGGTTGCAAAATAAACCCACACAAATCTTCTGCATTTCTATATATATTACTAACAAAGCCCAACAGCAAGAGATAGAAAGAGAAACCCAATTTAAAGCTATGGTAGACGCTATTAGGGAGTCTACCTGCCAAAACAAACCCAGGGACTATATGAAAACTATTACAAAACACTTTTCAAACAAATAAAGTCAGATCTAAGTAAGTGGAAAAACATCAGTTGCTCATGGATAGGAAGAGCCAATATAATAAAAATGACACTTCTACCAAAATTAATTTCCTTATTCAGTGCCAAACCATTCAAACTAAGAGATTATTATTTTCTAGAGCTAGAAAAAATGATATGAAAATTCATCTGGAAGAAGAAAAGGTCCACAATAACAAGGGAACTAATGAAAATAAATCCTAGGGACAGTGGCCTAGCTCTAACAGATCTCAAATCGTTTTATAAAACAGCAATTATCAAAACCACTTGATACTCACTAAGAAACAGAGAGGTAGATCAGTGGAATATACTAGGTACTCAAGGCACAGTAGTCAATGAATATAGCAATCTCCTGTTTGAGAAACCCAAGGAATACAGCTTCTAGGATAAGAACTCACTGTTAGACAAAAATTGCTTGGAAAACTGGATAACAGTGTAGCAGAAACTAGGCATAGTTTCTTGACACCATACCCAAGAATAAAGTTCCAATGAGTACATGATCTATGTATAAAGACTGATTCTATAAAATTAGTAGAGCAAAGAATAGTGTATTTGTCAGATTTAAGGAGAATTGAATATTTTTTATTTAATTTAATTTTATTATTGCATTTTTAATGTTCTACTATCACTACCTAAAAATTAAGATTTTATCCCCACCACAACTACCCCCCACTACCCCTCTCCCTCCCCATGACAGCATACAATTCTGTATAGGTTCTACACATACTTTCCTATTAAGTACATTTTCACCATAGTCATGCTATGTAGTCAAACTAAAATAAATGGAAGAAATCGTATAACAAATCAAAACACAATACACTAAAACACACACATACACAAACATGATCTGCTACATTCTGTGATATTTCTTTCTCTGAGTGTGGAAGGTATTTTGCCATAGAAAACCACCACTGGGATTTTTTAAAAATAAGTTCTTCCATTATTATGAAGTTCCAAGTCTACCAGAAAAGACTCTCACACACTGTGGTCTTTGCAGTGCTCAAAGTTCTCCTGGTTCTGCTCCTTTCGCTCAGCATCAGTTCATATAAGACCTTCCAGGCCTCCCTTAAGTCTTCTAGCTCATCATTTCTTGTGGCACAATAGTACTCCATTACATTCATATACCATAATTTTTTCAGCCATTCCCCAATTGATGGGCATCCCCTTGATCCAGTTTTTGGCTACCACATAGAGTGCTGCTATAAATATTTTTGTACATGTGGGACCCTTTCCCATTTTTATGATCTCTTGGGGATACAGTCCTAGAAGTGTTATTACTGGGTCAAAGGATATGCACATTTTTATAGCCCTTTGAGCATAGTTCCAAACCGTTCTCCAGAATGGTTGGATGAGCTCACAGCTCCACCAACAATGAAATAGTGTTCCAACTCTCCCACATCCTCTCCAGCATTTATCATTTTCTTGTTCTGTCATGTTTGCCAATCTTACAGGTGTGATGTGGTACCTCAGAGTTGTTATGATTTGCATCTCTCTAATCAATAGTGATTTAGAGCATTTTTTCATATGATTAGAGATATCTTTAATTTCTTCCTCTGCAAATTGCCTGTTCATATCCTTTGACCATTTATCAATAGGGAAATGACTTGTATGGTTATACATTTGAGTTGGTTCTCAATATATTCTAGAAATGAGGCCTTTATCCCAGAGCTTAGCCATAAAACTTTTTTCGCAATTTACTACATCCCTCCGAATTTTGGTTGCATTGGGTTTTGTTGTGCAAAAACTTTTCAGTTTAATGTAATCAAAATTATTCATCTTGCATTTCATAATGCTTTCTATCACTTCTTTAGTAAAAAATTCTTCCCTTCTCCATAAATCTGATAAATACACTATTCCTTCCTCCTCCAGTTTATTCATGGTATCAATCGTTATACCTAAATCATGTGCCCATTTGGACTTTATTCTTGTGTATGGTGTCAGACATGGGTCTATGCCTAATTTCTGCCACACTGTTAACCAGTTTTCCCAGCAATTTTTGTCAAACAGTGAGTTCTTATCCCAGAAGCTGAGGTCCTTGGGTTTATCAAACAGGAAGTTGCTATATTCCTTGTGTATTGTGTCTTGAGTGCCAAGTCTATTCCACTTGTCTACCCCTCTGTTTCTTAGCCAATACCAAGTGGTTTTGATAATTGCTGTTTTATAGTATAATTTGAGGTCTGGTAGTGTTAGGCCACCTTCCCAAGCATTTCTTTTCATTAGTTCCTGTGATATTCTAGACTTTTTGTTCTTCCAAATGAATTTTGATATTATTTTATCCTGTTCTAGAAAATAATTATCTGATAGTTTATTGGTATGACATTAAATATGTAAATTAATTTAGGTAGAATTGTCATTTTTATTATATTAGCTTGGCCTACCCATGAACAACTGATGTTTTTTCACTCACTTAAATCTGACTTTATTTGTGCAAAAAGTGTCTTGTAATTGTGTTTGTATAATCTCTGGGTTTGTTTTGGAAGGTAAACTCCTAAGTATTTTATAGTATCTACCCTAGCTTTAAATGGGATTTCTCTTTCTATCTCTTGCTGTTGGACTTTGTTGCTAATATATAGGAATGCAGAAGATTTGTGTGGGTTTATTTTGTAACCTGCAACTTTGCCAAAGTTGTTTATTATTTCAAGTAGTTTTTTACTTGAATCTCTGGGATTCTCTAAGTATATCATCATATCATCCGCAAAGAGTGATAACTTAGTTTCTTCTTTGGCTATTTTTATTCCTTCAATTTCTTAATTTTGTCTAATTACTAGAGCTAACATTTCAAGTACCATATTGAATAATCGTGGTGATAATGGACATCCTTGTTTCACCCCTGATCTTATTGGAAATGCTTATAGCTTATCCCCATTGCATATAATGCTTGCTGAAGGTTTTAGGTAGATACTGCTTATTATTTTATGGAAAATTCCCTTTATTCCTATGTTCTCCAGTGTTTTTAATAGGAATTGGTGTTGTATTTTATCAAAAGCTTTTTCTGCATCTATTGAGATAATCATGTGGTTTTTGTTAGTTTTGTTGTTGATATGATCAATAATGCTAATGCTTTTCTTAATATTGAACCAACTCTGCATTCCTGGTATGAAACCTACCTGATCATAATGTATCATTCTTGTGATAAGATGCTGGATTCATTTTGCTAAAATCTTGTTTAAAATTTTTGCATCTATATTCATTAGAGAAATTGGTCTATAATTTTCTTTCTCTGCTTTGTCTGTTCCTGGTTTGGGTATCAAACCATATTTGTATCATAGAAAGAATTTGGGAGGACTCCTTCCCCAATTTACAAAAATAATATATATAGTATTGGAATTAACTGTTCTTTCAATGTTTGATAGAATTCACTTGGGAATCTATCTGGCCCTGGAGATTTTTTCCTAGGGAGTTCATTGATGACTTGTTAAATTTTTTTTCTGAGATGGGGTTGTTTAAGTATTCAACTTCCTCTTCTGTTAATCTGGGCAATTTGTATTTTATTTTTAAATATTCATCTATCTCGTTTAGAATTTGTGGGCAAAAAGGATGGAATAATTTTTGACTAAGCAAGAGATAGAAAACATTATGTAGTATAAAATGAACAATTTTGTTTGCCTTAAATTGAAAAGTTTTTGCACAACCAAACTCAATGCTATCAAGATTAAAAGGGAAGCAGAAAACTGGGATAGAATTTTTGTAACTGGTGTCTGTGATAAATGCCTCATTTCTAAAATACATAGAGAGCTGAGTGAAATGTATAAGAATACAATCATTACCCAACTGATAAATAATCAAAGGTTATGAAGTGGCACTTTTAAGAGGCAGAGATTAAAGCTATCTATTGTCATATGACAAAATTCTCTAAATCACTATTGATTAGAGAGATACAAATCCAAACAACTCTGAGACAACACATCACACCGCCAGATTGGCTGACATGACAAAACAAGAAAATGATAAATGTTGGAGAAAATGTGGGAGAGTTGGAACACAAATTCATCATTGGTGGAGCTGTGAGCTGATCTAACCATTCTGGAGAGCAATTTTGAACTATGCCCAAAGGGCTACAAAAATGTGCCTACCCTTTGACTCAGCAATACCACTTCTAGGACTGTATCCCCAAGAGATTATAAAAATGGGAAAGGTTTCCACATGTACAAAAATATTTAGAGAAGTTTGCTTTGTGATGGCCAAAAACTGGAAATCAAGGGGATACCCATCAGTTGACGAATGGCTGAACAAGTCGTGGTATATGAATTTTATGGAATATTATTTTGCTATAAGAAATGATGAACAGGAAGACTTCAGACAGGCCTGGAAAGACTTACATAAACTAATGCTGAGTGAGAGGAGAAGAACCAGGAGAACTTTGTACACAGCAACAAACACAGTGTGCAAGAAATTTTTCTTGGAGACTTACTTCGTTGCAATTCAAGGACTTAAAAAATTCCTGATGGTCTCTTAAGGCAAAATGTCTTCCACATCCAGAGAAATAACTTTGGAATTTGATTGCAGAATGAAGCAGATTATTTTCTTTTGTATTATATTTTGTTTTGTTTTTTATTACTCCCATTCATTTTAATTCTTCTATGCAACATGATGAAGATGGAAATGTATTTAATAGGAATGTATGTGTAGAATGTATATGAAATTGTATTCCGTCTCAGGGAGGGAGTGAGGATGGAAGG
Source organism: Bettongia penicillata ogilbyi (assembly GCA_023548195.1). Classification (NCBI taxonomy): domain Eukaryota; kingdom Metazoa; phylum Chordata; class Mammalia; order Diprotodontia; family Potoroidae; genus Bettongia; species Bettongia penicillata. The sequence goes on along the minus strand of JAJHZJ010000072.1, from coordinate 774,710 downwards.
AGAAGGATGGGGAAAAAATCTAAGATATTTAGAAGTGACTGTAGAGCACTGAAAACCAATAAAATAATAATGATAGCAAAGCAAAAAATATTGACTGTGTAAATATGAATATCATTAAATTATTTGAGCTGAAAAAAATTAGAAAAGAACTTCAATACATGGAGTATTACAGTCGTGGATAGATCATGACAATATAATAAAAATGACTGTTCTACCAAAATTAATTTACTTTACTAAATCTTTAATTATCAAATTGCCAAGTGGATCCTTTACAAAATTTGATGAAAAGTAATTACATTAAGTTTGGAAAAAACCCAAAAGGTCAAGAAGATCTATTTAAATGATGAGAAGAAAGATGAAGGAGAAATAGCAATTCTCAGTCTCAAGATATATTGTCAAGAAGCAATCACTAAAAAGTTCTGGTACTGGTTAAAGAAAAAGTAACAGGTCAGAACAGACTAGAAAATTCAGAAAAAGATAGAACTAAATAACCCATCATTTGATCAAATATAGAACATAAGTTACATAGGGGAATACTCCTTAATTGATAAAAGCTGGTGAGAAAAATGGAAAAAATTCTGGCAAAAATTTGACTTTGATCAAGACTTTACATCACACTCTTCAATACATATTAAGTTGATATATGACATTAATATTAAAGATTTTACAATTAAAAAATTAAAAGAGAAACAGATCACGAATCTCTGATAGCTATGAGTAAGGGATGTATTTTTAACCTATAAAGAGATAGAGACAATTACAAATGATGAAAAATAACTGGAGAAATAATAAAAGAATAAAATGGGGAAAATGTATCACTTTTCTTCAATAAGAATTTGGTTTTGAAATGATTAAAATTGGTTCTCTCTATATATGATATACTAATATTATATATATTATAATCTTATTGATCTTATTTATGAATAATTGACTTTTATCTTGTAATTGTTTTTGTCCTGTAACTGCTAAAATCATGGGTCTCTGTTTCTGAACTAAGTTCAGAATTGTTCTGCCCTCTAATGAATTAAATTTAGAAATCCGCCTCTCCTACTTCTTACTACTCTATTCTTGCTTCAGAAATTCAATTTAAACCTTCGATGAATGCATATAAACACAAAGGAGTCAGGTCTAGCATCTTTACACTATCAAACCATTAAAGACGTCTGGTTTGCTTTCTAAAACGTCTAGTCTATAATCTCTAACAATTTGTGACTGAATTAAAACAATGAATCCTTCTTAGGCATGAAGCGGAGGGAATGGGATTGCTGCCAGCCTATGATTACCAAACTTCCAATCAATAATATTGTGCCCTACACCTTCACTCTTCAAATAATCATAACGTCCACAGACCCATGTTCTTCTACCTTTTTTATCTATTCTTTTCTTGTTCTGTACTCTCCAAAATTTATAAAAGGGGAACTATTGTCCATTTGTTTGGAGTCTTTGTCCAGAGGAAGATCCACTTATATTTTTATTGATGAACACCATGCCCATGCTAATAAACGGCATCTTGCTTAGGAAAATTGTCTCAATTTACCTTTTTATTAAATATCAATTGCAACAATATCCAAGATACCTCTATGTATATCTATTTCTCTCTCTGTCTCTTTCTCTCCCTCTCTCCACAAGTGCACATCTTTGTCAAGAGGAGGTTATGTCCTAGGAGTTCAAGGATACCTATATTGTTCATCTAAATAAAAGTAAAGGAAATAGATTGCCCTACGATAATCATGGGTGTGTATTTCCAGGAGTCCTCCTTAATAGCCTATCCTTCATCTGAAAAACGTCATTAATCTCAGAACTAGTGTGACTTCAGAAAGGGACAAGGAAGGGTCAATACTATGTTTTCTTTTTCTGCCAGACAACTCCAGAAAAATGCCAGTCACAGAGCAGAAATCTGTTCACAGTGTTTTTTGATCTTACATACTGTCTTCCATACTGTCAGTCTTCGGGGCTTATGGAAGATCCTGATAAAATCTAGTTGCTCAGAGTTTATCTGTATTGTACTTCAGTTAATGAAGGCATGCATGAATGAGTACTGACCACACCTGAAGTTAAATTATTTAAGTTGAAAAGACTACAGACCAATACTATAATGGAGGGAGAGTTTGTTACTTGACTTTTTCTTTGCAGATGATTGTGTACTCAATGCAAAGACATAACAAAGTATGGGTTGATTATTTATTCCTTTTGCTAATTTTAACCTAACAATTAACATCAAGAAAACATAGGTGTTCCACCAGCCAGAACAACACCATGAAGACATGGAACCATTGGTTAGAGAAAATAGAGAAATAATGAATTCTGTGGATAAGTTCAATTATCTTGGCAGTATACTTTCCCAAGAAGTACATATAGATGATGGAGTTGATGCATGCACTAACTCAACATTCGTAAGACTCCAAAAGAAAAACTGGGAAATAAAACATATTACACTGCCTACCAAATTGAAGGTCTAAAGAGACATTGTGTTGATCTCATTTTTGTATGCCTGTGAAACCTGGATAATATACCAGTGATATTCCAGGAAACTGAATTGCTTCCATTTGAATTGTCTTAGGAAGATTCTGAAGAACACATGGCAGGATAAGGTACCAGATACTGAAGTCCTTTCTACAACTCCAAAGGGCTGGCCACATTGTTCAAACACCAAATGCACGTTCGCCTAAAAGGCTTCTCTCCAAAGAACTCACACAAGGCAAACACTCATAAGGAGCTCAGAAGAAGTGATATAAGAACACTCTCCAGGTCTCTCTGCAGAGCGTTGAAATCAATTGTGTGACATGGGAAAGACTGGCAAAGAACTACCCAGCATGGCATAATCGCATCAAAGAAGGTCTTATGCTTTATGAGCAAATCAGAATTGCAGTGACTCAAAAGAAACATGAAATAAGCAATTCTGGAGTCAGACACACTCTCCCTGGATTCCAGTATAGCAGTGTCATTTTGGTCCTCTTCAAGAACAAATGAAAAAATGAAAATAACGGAACATATATATATATATATATATATACACACACACACACATATGCATACACATATATACACACATATATGTGTATTATATATACTTTATATATTATGTTATGTAATATATCTCTATCAGTCTCTCTAATAAAACAACTAACTAGACATTTTCCAGTAGGTAAATGGTCAAAGCTATGAGCAGTTTTCACAAGAAGACTACAAAATATTCATAACATGAAAAGTTCCAAATCACCAATAAGAGTAATGCAAATCAAAGTAAATTGAAGGTTTCATCTTGTTCTCTGAAAGTTGGCAAAAATGAATAAAAAATTACAATAGTCAATGTTGATGGTGTTGTGAGAAGATGGGCATATTAATACATTGCTAATGGAGCTGTGAAATGGAATAACCATTTCAGAAAGCAATTTGGAACTATTCAAATAAAGTGATTAAAATGCCCATACACTTTGGACCAGAAATTCCATTGCTGCAATTATACCTCAAAACCTCATATCCTCCAAAACATTTATAGCAACACTTTTTGTGCATGTTTGTATATGTGTGTGATAGCTAAGAATTGTGAACAAAAAATGCCCATTATTTGGGGAATGGCTAAAGAAATTGTGGTCCATGGATGGAATGGAATGCTCCTGTACTGTAGGTAGGAAATGGCACATTTGATGAATATAGAGAAACATAGAAAGATTTATATAAACTGATGCAGAATAAAGTAAGTAGAGCCAAGAGTATAGTATACAGAGCAAGAATAATGTAAATGAACAGAACCACACGGTAAAATTCGAAAGTAAATGCAATGAAATTATAAAGATTTTCCCTCTCAAACTTAAACATTTTATCATTTAGTATGGCTCTCAGTTATAGATGGCATACTATGAAATAAGAAACAGAAAATGTCAGTAAAATTATTTTTATAAGTAATTTACTACATACTTTATTTTTCAGAGAGTTAATTATTGAACATTTACCAGCATAGCCTTGGAGTAATTCTACTTACCTTTCAAACACATGAATCTTCTTTGACGAACTGGCCACAACTGTACTGATCTGATGTTTTCATACATAAGCCATAGGAGTTATAACTGATTCTTTCAGCTAATACACTGTTTTCAACTGAGGGTAATTTGTCTTTTTCTGTGGATAAAACCTTAAAATATGGAACTTAATTCAATTCAATTTAATAAGCATCTACTAAGCACTTGCTATTTTCCAGACACTGTGTCAAGTGCTATGGATTTTTTAAAAAGTCACCCTAAAGTGTGGGTAAAAAAAATTCTTTAGCAATTTCTATGCACTTTACATTCTGGAATCAATAATAGGTTGATTGATTAAACTGAGGTATCTGAGCCTTATGTGATTATGCTAATTGATAAGGAAGAGGTAAAACCGTGATCACATTGCACCTTTCTCTTGGGAAGAAAGGGGAAAAAATGATTTCTTTATTATTCCAAAGTACAGCCTCGACACATAAGCAGCAAAACTTCTTAGAAGAGCTAATGAAAGAGTTACAAAAATGATTTCAAAAATCAAATGAGTGTGGAGGAAAAAATGGCAAAAGAAATGAAAGTAATTCAAGAAAATTATGAAAAGTGAAGCAAGATTTTGGTAAAAGAGGCATAAAAGTGTTGAAGAAAATTACAGCTTAAAACAAGGAATTGGCCAAATGGGAAAGAAGGAACAAAATCTCCCTAAAAGATCTGTCTCCACAAGACTTTGATAAACAATAAAACAAAGCACAAAAATTGAAAAATGGAAGTAAATGTGAAATGTTTCTTCAGAAAAAAGAACTGAATAGAGCATAGATACCAGATTAAAGGAAGTAACTAAACCAAACTATCCTCCAAAAAACTTAAAAATAATATATCAAATCAAATTTTAGAGTGGCAGAGCCAATAGAAGGTGAAGGTGATGCAAATTTTTAAACCTTAGACAGCTTAGCAGGTCAGCAGTAGAGGTATGTAACATTAGGTTTAGGATTAACTAGTCCAGAATAAATGAGGGGGCAGCACCAGTGGCAAGCCTGAGAGGTAGGCATACCAGAGGCAAGAGAAGATTTAAGATGTCTCAGGCCAGAGATATTAATGTGGTTGGAAAACTTGTTACAACTTCATTATAGGGGCCCTTTGCTGTCCTTGAGAGAGGCTGACACTGATTTGGATTGGCTGAGGAAATGAGCAAACAGCTGGGAAAAAATCAGACTATAGAATCTTACACTGGTTCATGGATGGGACATGGACAAGGAAGATCAAAACACACAACCAGAAGAAGACAAAAAAGTCAAAGCTCCTACATCAAAAGCCTCCAAGGAAAAGCTATGAATTGATCCAGGTCATGGAAGACCTCAAAAACGATTGAAAATCAAGTAAGAGAAGTAGAGGAAAAATTGGGAAGAGTAATGAAAGTGATGCAAGAAAGTCATGAAAAATGAGTCATCAGCTTGCTAAAGGAGACCCCAAAATACTAAAGAAAGTAACACTTTAAAAGACAGACTAACCTACATGGCAGAAGAAGTCCAAAAAGCCAATGCCTTAAAAAGCAGAATCAGCCAAATGGTAAAGGATGTACAAAAGCTCATTGAAGAAAATAGCTCCTTAAAAATTAGAATGGAGAAAACCAAAGCTAATGACTGTATGAGAAATCAAGAAATTATAAAACAAAACAAAAAGAATGAAAAAAATAGAAGACAATATGAAATATCTCTTTGGAAAAACACTGACCTGGAAAATATATTTAGAAGAGATAATTCAAAAAAATTCAAAATAAAATCTGAAGACTATGACCTGGATATCATCTGGCAAGAAATTATCAGAGAAAACTGCCCTGCTATTCTAGAATCAGAGGACAAAAATATAAATTGAAAGAATCCACAGATCACTTTATGAAAGACATCCCAAAAGGAAAACTCCTAGAGACATTATAGTCAAATTCCATAATTCCCAGGTCAAAGAGAAAATATTACAAGCAATCAGAAAGAAAGAATTCAAGTATTGTGGAAATACAATCAGAATAACACAAGATTTAGCAGCTTCTACATTAAAGGATTGGAAGGCTTGGAATATGATATTCCAAAGGTCAAAGGAGTTTGGTTTAAAACCAAGAATTACTTGCCCAACAAAACTGAGTATAATCCTTCAAGGGAAAAAAACTGAATATTCAATGAAAGAAGAGAAAAGACAAGTAAAAGCTTTTACAATGGAGGGGCAGAGGTGGGGAGGTGAGACAAAATGAATGAACCTTACTCTCATCAATTTTGAACTGAGGACAGAATAGCATGCACTTTCCATTGGGTATGAAAATCTATCTTTCCCTACAGGAAAGTAGGGGAGAGGGAATTAGAAAGGAGGAAATGGGAAGAGGGTGTAATCAGAAGTACACACTTTTGAGGAGGGAAAGGATCAAAGAAGAGAATAGAATAAATAGAGGTGTGGGATAGGATGGAGGGAAATATAGTCAATATTTCACAGCATGACTATTATGGAATTGTTTTGCATGATTGCACATCTATAACCTGTATCAAATTGCTTGCCTTTTCAGTGAGGGTGGGTGGGGAAGGAGCATGGGAGAAAATGTGAAACTCAAAGTTTTAAAAATGAATGTTAAAATTTGTTTTAACATGTAACTGGGCAATAATACATACAGGCAATTTTTTACAAAAATCTATATTGCCCTACAGGAAAATAGAAGTGGATGGGATAAAAGAAGGGGTGGTGGTGATAAAAGGGAGGGCAGATTGGGGAAGGGATAATAAGAATGCCCATTGTCTCGGAGTGGGGGAGGGGAGAGATGGGGAGAATATTTGGAACTTAAAATTTTATGAAAGAAAATGTTGAAAACTAAAAATAAATTAGTTGACCAAAATAAAAAAAACAGAACACCCAAATAATAAAAATGGTATAAAATTTCATTGATGAAAATCATTCCTTAAAGAGGAGAGTTCACCAAAAAGAACATGAGGTATAAAAGTTCATTTAAAGAAAAAAACGAAAAAGCACAAAACAAACAATTCCTTAAACATTAGATTATTGCATATGAAAGCTAATGAAACATCAAGAAACAATAAAATAAAATTGAAAGAATGAAAAATAGGAGAAAATGTGAAACATTTAATTTGAAAGAAATGAAATGGAAAATACCTCAAGGAGAAGTGATTTAAGAATTGCTGAACCACCTAAAAGCTATGACTTAAAAAAAAAAATCTTAGACATCACATTTCAAGAAACTTAAAAGAAATTTTCCCAATATCTTGAATATAGATGGTAAAATAGAGAATTAAAGAATCCACTTATCACTTCCTGAAAGAAATCACATAAAGTATAGCAGCTTACTAGTTAACGGAATTGTGCAAATTGAGGGAATCACACTGACTCCATCTTGTGATTCAAGTGTGGGCCACTTCCCTTTCTATTAAATTACGGTTCTGGTATAATTTCTGTCTTGTGAGAACATTTTTTTTCAATTATGGGGATTAAGAGAAAATTTTATTGCATTATTTGAATCTTTGTTTTAAGTGGCTGGGAAAATGGACTGTCTCTAACTCAGAAACTTGCTTAGAATGACCAGAAATGTAGTCAGTCTCAAGGAATTCATGTCTTATCTGAAAAACTGGCCCATACTGGTTAATCTGTAACTATTTCTTTGACTAAATATAGACACTTTGTGAAGAGTGGGACCTCTTTTTATAATTTCAGGGAATTATACCTATTCACTCTCCACTCAACTCCAACATGGAAAGTTCCTAATCTTTCCTTCAACTAGGAAATTCTTGGAAACAAAGGGTGATAAAATGATATAATGAATCTATGTATCACCTTCTTAATGAGATCTAAAAATAGAAACTCAGTAATATTTTAGCCAATCTCTACAGCTCCAAGGTCAAGAAGAAAATATAGCAAGCAGACAGAAAGGAAAAAAAATCAAATATCTTGGAGCTACAGATAGAATCATATGAGATATAGTAGGTACAACATTAAAGAGAGGAAGGCTTAGAATATATTCTGAAAGGCAAAGGACCTAGTTTTACAATCAAGAATAACCTACTTCCAAAAAAACTGAGTACATTCCTTCAGGGTAGAAATGGGCATTTAAGGAAGCAGAAAATTTTCAAGCACATCTGATGAAAAGAAAAGAACTTAATAGATAGTTTCATATTCAAATACAAGACTCAAGAGAAGCAAAAAAAGTAAACATGAGTAAGAAATTGTTAGTAACCTAATAAGGTTAAACTGTTTATATTCCTGCATGGAAAGAGGATACATTTAACTCCTAAAAACTTTATCATCATTAAGGCAGTTAGAAGCGGTATACAGAGGCAGAGAACACGGGTTGATCACAGTAAAAGTGGAAGGATGACACATACCCAAGGAGAAGAGGAAAAGGAGAGAAAGAATGGGTGAAATTATCTCACATAAATGAGACATGCAAAAAAGCATTTTTACAGTGGAGGGGAAAATGAGCAGAGAAAGACTAGTAATGCTTGAACTTCACTCTCATATACACTCATTCAAAGAGGGGAGAGAGAGACAGAGACAGAGAGACAGAGAGATAGTGTGTGTACTCAATTGGATATAGAAATCTACCTAACAGGGAAGCAGAAGGGAAAGGGAAGAAGACAACATGGTAAGATTATAAAAGGGAGGGAAAAATATATAGAGGCCATATTCAGATGCAAAACCAGCCTTGGAAGACAGATGGGGTAAAATAGAGATAAAGAGAAAAAAAATAAGATAGAGGAAAATATGGATTAACTCACCAGTAAAATAAAAGCAAATAGCAAAATTGATTTGAAATCAGAATCCAACCATTTGTTCTTTACAAGAAACACACTTTAAACAGGGAGAATTAAAATGAAAGTCTGGAGAAGAATCTATCATGCTTCACCTGAATTTTAAAAAATATTGGTTGCAGTCATGAACTCAGACAAAACAAAATCAAATTAGACCTTAGTAAAAAAAATATTTAGGGAAACTGCTTTTGCTGAAATGTATCATAGAAAATGAAGCAACATCAATGCTAAACATATATAGAAAATGGTAGAGTGTTCACATTCTTAAAGCAGAAGTTCAATGAATTATGGGAAGAAATAGATAACATAACTCTTAGAGGATGCCAACCATCCCCTCTCAGAACTTTAAAAATCTAAGCATAGAATAAGTGAGAAAGAAATAAAAGAGATGAATTTTAGAAAAGTTAGATAAGATAAATCTCTGGAGAAAACTGAATAGGAATAGAAAAGAGTATAGCTTTTTCTCACCTATAAATAGCATCTTCCAACTAAAAAAGTTCCTAGATTAGAGCATAAAGTTTTCAGAAAGAAATGCACAAAAATAAAAATACTTCATGCAACCTTTTTAGGCCACAATATAATAAAATTATATTCAATAAAGTGCCACGGAAGCATATATTAAAAATCAATTAGAAACTAATATCTAATGCTACAGAATGACTGGGCCAAAGCAGAAACAGAAGCAATCAACAATTTTATTAAATATTACGACAAAATTGATACAGCATTACAAAATTGATGGAATGCTGTCAAAACAGTACTTAGAGGCAAATTTATATCTCTAAATGCACACGACAATAAAGGAGAGAAAAAAATAGATCAATGAATTTGGAAAGCAACTAAAAAAATCTCCAGAAAATTAGTAAATTAAAACCCTAAGCTAAACCTCAAAATAGAAATCCTAAAATACAAAAGCAGCACTAGTAAAACTGAAAGGAAAATAAGTTGAAATGAATAAATAAAATAAAAACCTGGTTCTGTACAAAAAAGAAAACAAGAAAAATGATAAACTATTAATTAATTTTATTTTTAAAAAAAGAAAGAAAATTGTACTACCAGTGTAAAAAATGAAAAGGCTCAACACACCTCCAATGATGGTGAAAGGAAAGTAATTATTTGGACCTATTTTGTCCAATTTTATGATGTTAAAATGATAGTTTAAGTGAAATGGATGAAAATTTATGAAAATATAAATTGCCCTGATTAAAAGAAGATGGAAATTGATAAATTAAATGACCATATTTTAGCAAAAAGAATTTGGAGAAACCATAAATCTCTAAGTAAAAATCCGCAGGACAATATTCTTTCTAAATGAATTTTATCAAACATTTAAAGAACCATTATTTTCAATATTACTTAAACTATTTGAATAAAATAGGGGAAGAATTCTTCCAAAATCTTGTGTGACCCAAATATGGTTTTGTTACCTAAACAAGGAAGAGCAAAACCAGAGATGAAGACTGCACTACAATTCCTTAATGAATATTGAAGCAAATATTTTACATGATATGCTAGCAAGGAAATTATAGTAACATATCACAAAAAGCATGAACTGTGAGTAGGTGGTTAAGCTATAAGCATGATTGATTATATAAATAACAGCAAAAACTTATATAATTATCTCAATAGATGCAGAACAACTTTTCCACAAAATGCAACATTCGTTCTTATTCAGAAACACTACAAAGCATAAGGATAAATGTAATCTTTATTAAAATGATTTGTAATATCTATTTAAAATCAAGACCAAGCAATACCTGTAACAGGGAAGGTAGAATTCTTCCCAATAAGATCAGGGATAAAACAAGGAAGCCCATTATCACCATTATTATTCAATATTATAGAAGTGTTGCTAGATGTAGCAACAATATACAAAAACAATAAATAGGAGGAATAAAAGTGAGAAAACATAACTTACTCTGAAAATTATTGGGTGATATACTTAGAAAACTAAAGAGAATCAACTGAAAATCCAGTTGAAACAATTACTTCCTTCTGCAAATTTTCAGAATATAAAGTAAAGGGTATATAAATAACTACCATGCCCTTATATTGCCACCAAAGCCTACCAGGAAGAAATAGAAATTCCCTTTAAAATAAGAGCATAAAGTGAAAAAAAAAAAAAAACGCTTGGAAATCTATGTGCCAACACGCACCCAGTAAGTATATGAACACAATTACAAAATAATTTTTATACAAATACAGACATATGCTTTTGGGGAAATAATTGTTGATCATAGGTAGGCTAATAAAATAAAAAAGCTAACATAATAAATTTGACAATTCTATTAAATTAAGTTGCAATGCTATACAATGTAGACTGCCAAGGAATAATTTTTTTTATTTAACTTTTTACATTCATTTTCACAAAATTTTGGGTTCCAAATTTTCTCTCCTTTTATCCCCTCCCCCCCCAATACATAGAGCAATCTAATTTTCGCTATCACCAATCTGCCCTCTCTTCTATCATCCCTCCCTTCTCTTGTCCCCATCTTCTCTTTTGTCCTGTAGGGCCAGATGACTTTCTATTCCCCATTAACTGTATTTCTTATTTCCTAGTATCAACAACAATACTCAACAGTTATTCCTAAAACATTGAGTTCCAAATTCTCCCCATCCTTCCCTCCCCACCCATTCACTTTGGGAAGGCAGCCAATTCAATATAGGCCCTATCTGTGTAGTTTTGCAAATGACTTCCATAATAGTCGTGTTGTGTAAGACTAACTGTATTTCCCTCCATCCTATCCTGCCCCCCATTGCTTCTATTCTGTCTTTTGATCCTGTCCCTCCCTGAGTGTTGACTTCAAATTGCTCCCTCCTCCCATTGCCCTCCCTTCCATCATCCCCCCCTTGCTTATCTCCTTCTCCCCGACTTTCCTGTATTGTGAGATAGGTTTTCATACCAAAATGAGTGTGCATTTTATTCCCTCCTTTAGTCGAATGTAATGAGGGTAAATTTCTTGTTTTTTTTTTCTCAGATCTCTTTTTCCCTCCACTAAAAGGTCTCCTGCTTGCCTCTTGAATGAGATATAATTTACCCCATTCCATTTCACCCTCTTTCCTCCCACTACATTTCTCACGATATACCTTAATTTATTTTAAGATATGGACCCATCCTATTCAATTCACTCTGCGCTCTCTCTCTCTCTCTGTGTGCATGCATTTGTGTATGTGCATGTACATGTGTGTGTGCATGTGTGTATGTGTGTGTGTGTATATTCCCACCAACTACCCGGATACTGAAAAATTTTAAGAGTTACAAATATTGTCTTTCCATGTAGGAATGTAAACAGTTTACTTTTGGTAAGTCCTTTATGACTTCTCTTTGTTGTTTACTTTTTCATGCTTCTTCTCATTCTTGTGTTTGAAAGGCAAATTTTCTTTTCAGCTCTGGTCTTTCCATCAAGAATGCTTGAAAGTCCTCTCTTTCATTGAAAGACCATACTTTCCCCTGAAGTATTATACTCAGTTTTGCTGGGTAGGTGATTCTTGGTTTGAGTCCTAGTTCCTTTGCCTTCTGGAATATCATATTCCACGCCTTTCGATCCCTTACTGTAGAAGCTGCTAGATCTTGAGTTATCCTGATTTTATTTCCACAATACTGGAATTGTTTCTTTCTAGCTGCTTGCAAGATTTTCTCCTTGACCTGGGAGTTCTGGAATTTGGCCACAATGTTCCTAGGAGTTTCTCTTTTTGGATCTCTTTCAGGTGGTGATCGATGGATTCTTTCAATACTTATTTTGCCCTCTGGTTCTAGAATGTCAGGGCAGTTTTCCTTGATAATTTCATGCAAGATGATGTCTAGGCTCTTTTTTTGATCATGACTTTCAGGTAGTCCAATAATTTTGAAATTGTCTCTCCTGGATCTATTTTCCAGGTCAGTTGTTTTTCCCATGAGATATTTCACATTCTCTTCCATTTTTTCATTCTTTTGATTTTCTTTTGTGATTTCTTGGTTTCTCAGAAAGTCATTAGACTCCATCTATTCCATTCTAGTTTTGAGAGAACTATTATCTTCAGTGAGCTTTTGAACCTCTTTTACCATTTGGCTAATTCTGCTTTTGAAAGCATTCTTCTCCTCATTGGCTTTTTGAACCTCTTTTGCCAATTGAGTGAGCCTATTTTTGAAGGTGTTATTTTCTTCAGCATTTTTTTGGGTCTCCTTTAGCGGGGTATTGACCCGTTTTTCATGCTTTTCTTGCATCTTTCTCATTTCTCTTCCCAGTTTTTCCTCCACCTGCCTCACTTGATTTTCAAAATCCTTTTTAAGCTCTTCCATGGCCTGAGCCCACCAGACATCCACCTGGGATTTCTGGGATACAGAGGCCCCGACCACGTCTTTCCTTGATGGTAAGAATAGTTCCTCATCATCAGAAGTGAAAGGCGGGAACATCTGTCCCCCAAGAAAGTAGCTCTCTATAGTCTTATTTTTCTTTCCTTTTCTGGGCATTTTCTCAGCCAGTTACTTGAGTTCTGGGATTCCTGTGTATCCCCACTTAGATCCGCCCAGCTAGTGCTTGGGGTCTGAGATTCAAATGGGCTTTCCGCGACAGGTGTGGCTGCTATTCAATGTGAGTTTAAGTTCTTGTGCTCAGGTGGAGGCAGGGCCTCCTCCCAGGCTCAGTTCCCTCAGGGGGTTTATGCAGAGACCTTAGCTCCTGCCCGCTTGGGGAGTCCTGGGCCGCCGCTGCCTCCCCTGCTGCCTCTGCCACTGCCTCAGGAGGGAGTCCAAGTCACACAGACACCCCGCTCCCCTCTTGGCCAGCCCAGATGTCTCTCTCACTGATGTGTAGCGTCTGTGGGCAGAGGGACCTTCCCGGCCGCCGCAGGTTCCATCTCTGAAACCTGCTTGGATCTGCTCCTCTCTGGGGTGGGACCAGAGCAGCTCAGGGGTGGGCTCCGCTTTCCGGGACATGATGGACCCCCTGCGGACCACTCTCCAGGGCTCTCTGGAACAGAAATCTTTTCCACTGTGTTTCTGTGTGCCTTGCAGTGCTCCAGAATTCGTGGGGAGTTCTTCTTGCAGGAAATATATGGGCTGTGGGCTCAGAGCTAGCATACCTGAGTCTTTCTACTCTGCCATCTTGGATCCACCCCCACCCCCCCAGGAATAATTTTTGATCTAAAAGAAATGTAACACACACTCAAAAAGTTAAGGGAATCAATGAAAAAAAGTGAAGGAAAGGGGCCTGGCAGTACACTTTTCAAAGAGGCAATCATCAAATCAATTTGGTACTGGCTAAGAAGTAGAGTGATAGATCACAGGACTATATCTAGTATACAATACACAGTCATGAATGATTGTACTAATATTGTGTTCAATAAACTCACAGGTTCAAGCTTTGGAACAAACTATTGGACAAAACCTGCTGGGAAAATTGGAAAACTGGTTGGTATTAACTAGGTATGTACTATCTCATCTCATACGATATAACAAAAGAAGCAAAAAAGAAGTTCATCATTTAAACATAAATGATATTATTATAAGCAGATTTGGGGAGCATGGAAACATTTACTATAAAACCTATCTTCAAGAAAAGAGTTTATGACCAAGCAACTGAAAAAGAGAATCACAAGAATTAAAATGGAAAATACTGATTGCATGAGATTTAAAAGTGTTTTCAAAACAAAACAAATTCACTCAAAATTAGAAAGAAAACAGGAAACTGGAGGAAATATTTTTTTGGCAAGATCTAAATTTATTTATTTATTTTTAGTTTGGGATATTCATTTCTATAAGGTTTGAGTTGCAAATTATCTCCCCTTCTTTCCCCTTCCCACACCCTGACATGGAATGCATTCTGAATACTCCTTCCCCCAGTCTGTCCTTCCCTTTATCATCCCCCATCCATATCCCCTTTCTCTTTACTTTCTGGAAGACAAGATAGATTTATATACCCCATAGAGTGTATATCTTATTTCCAGGTGTATGTGAAATTAATTTTTTAAGATTTGTTTTTAAAACTTTGAGTTCCACATTCTTTCTCTTCTTCCCTCCCCACTCACCCCCACTGAAAATGCAAGCAATTCGATATAGGTTATACATGTGCAATTATACAAAACATCTCCATAATAGTTATGTGTTAAAAGACTAACTGTATTTCTGTCCAACCTATCCCACCCCATCCAATCATTCTATTTTCTCCTTTAACCCTGTCCCTTTTCTAAAGTGTTTACTTCTGACTATGTCCTCCCTCAACCTGCCCTCTCTTCCAAAATAGCCTCCCTCTTATCTCTTTCCCAGCTACTTTCCTGTAGGGTAAGATACCCAATTGAGTGTGTATGTTATTCCCTCATTAAGCCAAATCCGATGAGAACAAGATTCCCTCATTCTTTCTCAAATTCTCTCATTCCACTCCATTTTGAAACCTTTTTCTTGCCTCTTTGATGTGAGATAATTTATTCCATCATATATCTCCCTTTCTCCTTCTCCCCATACACTTCTTTTTAACCCCTTAATTTTATATTTCGATATCATCCTTTCATATTCAACTCACCCTGTGCTATCTATCTATCTATCTATCTATCTATCTATCTATCTATCTATCTATCTATCTATCTATCTATCTATCTATCTATCTCCTCCAACTGCCTTAATACTGATGACGATCTCATGTGTCACAAATATCTCTTTACATGTAGGAATGCAAACCATTTCACTTTAATAAGTATCTTATGATTTCTTTTTCCTGTTTACCTTTTTAGCCTTCTCTTGAATTTTGTATTTGAAAATCTAATGTTCTATTCAGCTCTGACCTTTTCATCAAGAGTGCTTGAAAATCTTCTACTTCATTGAATGTACATTTTTCCCCTTAAGGACTACACTCAGTTTTGCTGAGTAGGTAATTCTTGGTTTTAATCCTAACTCCTTTGACCTCTGGAATGTCATATTCCAAGTCCTTTAAAACCTTAATGTAGAAGCTGCTACATTTTGTGTTATCCTGATTGTGTTTTCACAGGGCTCAAATTGTTTTTTTCTGGATGCTTGCAATATTTTCTTTTAGATTGGGGAACTCTAGAATTTGGCTGCAATATTTCTAGAAATTTTCCTTTTAGGATCTCTTTTCAAAGTCCAAGATGGATTTCTATATGGAGATGAGGAAAGATTACATCTGATGTCAAACCTTAAACATCAAGAAGTTATCGTAGACCTAGTCTAACTTTTGGCATTGGTAATAGAAATCAGAAAACCTTGTGACTCATTAGTTGAGTTGGGACAAGGTTGCTACAAATTAAGAGGGTGGAGTGAGTGGGTGGTTGGAAATAAAACTGAGGTATTCAGTGTTCAGTCTCCTGATCATGTATGAGGAATCCTTAATGGGACAATGGAGAGGCTCCTACTCACATGGAATAGTTAGCTTGGAGGATGGTAAAAAAGTGTAAAGAAAGGAACAATTATATCGTTTCCTGATTTTGTTGACTGTTCAGGTCAGATTAGACTGCTTGCATAATAAGACTGAAAGTTAGCTGGTCCAGAACATGCAGGCACCTATAGACAGAGCTCTCAGGTTTTAAAGGCTGAATAATGAAAACACAGAAACCCAGAGTAAAGTAACTGAAGCAGAGTTATACTACATGCTGCTGAGTTCAGAGCTTTGAGACAGAAAAATGAGCGCAATGGCAGGGAAGGGATTTGGGGACTCCTAACATAGGTAAAAAAGAAAGGCAAAAAAAGAAAAAAAAGTCCTAGCCTTGTCTTATTACTGTTCCTGCGAGGATGGTGATTTACTCCATATAAGCAGCTATTGTGGGCAGGTTTTCATCATGAAGGATGTAGAAGTTGAATTAGGAGTTCAAAAGAAATCTAATATAGTGGCTCCTGAGGGCCTGGCCTAATGGAGTCAATGCAGAGAAACTCTCCATAGCTGAGGCCTAGATAAATCTTTGAAGTCCTGTTTTTACAGAGACATATAAATCAATTAGAAGATACAGATACAGACCAACATTTGATCCCTTTAGGTAGTTTCCACAGAGAATTATTCACAACTGGCTTCATAGAGATAAATTCTTGTTCTAACTGTCTCCTCAGTAAGGATTTGCAAAGAAAGAAGGTGAAATTCCTAAAGGGAATGGTTTTGATAAATGAATTGGGTAAATGGATAAATTGGATCTATGTGATAACCTCATTGCCCAAAGCCTGCCATGCCCTGTGATCTCCCTGAATTGAGATAAATTGCATCCTTCCTTATGAGTAGAGTTCTAAATGGTTTCACACTTTAGCTATGGCTCTCTCTTACTATATGTTTATGTAGACGTAAGCTAATCAGTTGGTGAAATTTAAACAGGAGCTCAAGATGATTGTAACTTGTACAAACACTGCTTTTAGTGAAAATAGGTTCTCTGAGAATGGGGTAAAGAGAGGAGCCTAAGAATCATGGTTCACATTATAGATTAAATGATGGAAGGACACTGAAAATATGGGCTGATCAGATGGCCAAATAACCCACTACTGCACCATGTGGAAAGGATCTTTCATTTATTTATTTATTTTTTAAATATATATTTATTTATTTAACTTTTTCCATTCATTTTCACAAAATTTTGGGTTCTAAACTTTCCCCCATTCCTCCCCTCCCCCACCCCAATACACCAAGCATTCTAATTTCCCCTATCACCAATCTGCCCTCTCTTCTATCCTCCCTCCCTTCTATTGTCCCCATCTTCTCTTTTGTCCTGCAGGGCCAGATGACTTTCTATTCCCCATTAACTGTATTCCTTATTTCGTAGTAGCAAGAACAATGCTCGACAGTTGTTCCTCAAACTTTGAGTTCCAAATTCTTCCTGTCCCTCCCTCCCCACCCATTCCCTTTGGGAAGGCAGGTAATTCAATATCGGCCACATGTGTGTAGTTTTGCAAATGACTTCGATAACAGTCATGATGTGTAAGACTAATTGTATTTCCCTCCATCCTATTCTGCCCCTCATTGTTTCTATTCCATCTTTTGAGCCTGTCCCTCCCTGAGTGTTGACTTCAGATTACTCCCTTCTCCCACTGACCTTCCTTCCTTCCATCATCCCTCCCTCCCTACTTATCTCCTTCTCCCCCACTTTCCTGTACTGTAAGATAGGTTTTCTTACCAAAATGAGTGTGCATTTTACTCCTTCCTTTAGTCGAATGTGATGAGAGTAAACTTCATGTTTTTTTTCTCAGCTCTCCTCTTTTTCCCTCGACTAAAAAGTCTCCTGTTTTCCTCTTGAATGAGATATAATTTACCCCATTCCATTTCACCCTCTCTCTTCCCACTGCATTTCTCTCAGACCATTTAATTTAATTTCTTTTAAGATATGGTCCCATTCTATTCAACTCACTCTCTGCTCTCTGTCTCTGTGTGTGCATGCATGTGTGCATGTATGTGTGTGTACACATGCACATGTGTGTGCATGTGTGCATGTGTGTGTGTGTATGTGTGTGTGTATAATCCCACCAACTCCCCAGATACTGAAAAATTTTAGGAGTTACAAATATTGTCTTTCCATGTAGGAATGTAAACAGTTCACTTTTGGTAAGTCCCTTATGACTTCTCTTTGCTGTTTACTTTTTCATGCTTCTTCTCATTCTTGTGTTTGAAAGTCAAACTTTCTTTTCAGCTCTGGTATTTTCATCAAGAATGCTTGAAAGTCCTCTTTTTCATTGAAAGACAATATTTTCCCTTGAAGTATTATACTCAGTTTTGCCGGGTAGGTGATTCTTGTTTTGAGTCCTAGTTCCTTTCCCTTCTGGAATATCCTATTCCATGCCCTTCGATCCCTTAATGTAGAAGCTGTTAGATCTTGAGTTATCCTGATTGTATTTCCACAGTACTGGAATTGTTTCTTTCTAGCTGCTTGCAAGATTTTTTCCTTGAGCTGGGAGTTCTGGAATTTGGCCACAATGTTCCTAGGAGTTTCTCTTTTTGGATCTCTTTCAGGTGGTGATTGATGGATTCTTTCAATACTTATTTTGCCCTCTGGTTCTAGAATGTCAGGGCAGTTTTCCTTGATAATTTCATGCAAGATGGTGTCTAGGCTCTTTTTTTGATCATGGCTTTCAGGTAGTCCCATAATTTTTAAATTGTCTCTCCTGGATCTATTTTCCAGGTCAGTTGTTTTTCCCATGAGATATTTCACATTCTCTTCCATTTTTTCATTCTTTTGGTTTTGTTTGGTGATTTCTTGGTTTCTCAGAAAGTCATTAGACTCCATCTGTTCCATTCTCACCTTGAGAGAACTATTTCCTTCAGTGAGATTTTGCACCTCTTTTTGCATTTGGCTAATTCTGCTTTTGAAAGTATTCTTCTCCTCATTGGCTTTTTGAACCTCTTTTGCCAATTGAGTGAGCCTATTTTTCAAGGTGTTATTTTCTTCAGCATTTTTTTGCATCACCTTTAGCAAGGTATTGACCTGTTTTTCATGCTTTTCTTGCATCTCTCTCATTTCTCTTCCCAGTTTTTCCTCCACCTGTCCCACTTGATTTTCAAAATCCTTTTTGAGCTCTTCCATGGCCTGAGCAGACTGGACATCCTCCTGGGATGTCTGGGATACAGAGGCCCTGACCACGTCTTTCCCTGATGGTAAGAATAGTTCCTCATCATCAGAAGTGAAAGGCGGGAACATCTGTCCCCCAAGAAAGTAGCTTTCTATGGTCTTATTTTTCTTTCCTTTTCTGGGCATTTTCCCAGCCAGTTACTTGAGTTCTGGGATTCCTGTGTATCCCCACTTAGATCCACCCAGCTAGTTCTTGGGGTCTGAGATTCAAATGTTGCTCCCCAGCCTCAGGGGTTTTCATGGCAGGAGTGGCTGCTATTCAATGTGAGCTTAAGTTCTGGTACTTGGGTGGTGGCACGGCTGTCTCCCAGGCTCAATTCCCTCAGGTGCTTTATGCAGAGACCTTCGGTAATGACCCTGTGCCCCTGCCTGCTGCTCTGGGAGTCCTGGGCCACCACTGCCTCTGCCTCTCCCTGTACGGCTGCCTCCCAAGGGGGCCGAGCCACGGAGACATCCTGCTCCCCTCTCAGCCAGCCCAGAAGTCTCTCTCACTGACCTGTAGTCCCTGTGGGTGGAGGGACCTTCACGGCCAGCAGAGATTCCATCCCTGAAGCCTACTCGGATCTGCTCCCCTGGGGCCACGTGGCAGGGCAGCTCAGGGGTGGGCTCCGCTGTCCAGAGCATGACGGACCCCTGTGGATGGCTTTCCAGGGCTCTCTGGAATGGAAATCTCTTCCACTGCATTGTTGCATGGCTTGCAGTACTCCAGAATTTGTGGGGAGTTCTTTTTACAGCAAATTTCTGGGCTGTGGATTCAGAGCTAGCACACGTGACTCTTTCTACTCCACCATCTTGCCTCCTCCCCAAGTACCTTTTATTGACATATATAGAATCCTAACAATAGGACAGAGATCAGAACCCAATTCATATGGAGCAATTGCATCAAGTGGTTCTAGGAAGAAGCTCCTAGGAAAGGTAATGAAAATGTCAGGTTCAATATTCTCTGGCTGTCACAAGCTATCCTACAGAAGTTGAACTAGCCACATTACAATACATCAAGTAAGTGGACTCAGCACATTCAGCAAGTAGATATAAACATTCTTTTCTTTTATGGACTTTATAATGAAGGGTAAGGGGACTCAATCAATTGATCTGGCAATAGTCTAAATGAGAGAATCTCTAATTATAGGTAGAGTCAACAGGCCATAGCTAAGAAATGACAGGCTTCTGGTGAGAAGTATAATTCCTATCCCAGAAGTTTCACTATATCACATGGCATTGGAGCCATTAGACAAGAGAATGAGACGAGTAATGAGGAGGAAACTAGACATCCTTTAGAAAGAAAGTTCATCCTATTATGTTCTGTTTCTTATCCTAGAATATCTCCTGACAGAAGATGATTTCTTCTACCAAAGTGGAGAGCAGGCAGATTTTTGCCATGAAAGAAGTAGAGAAATGGGGAAAAATTCTAAGAGAAGAAAAAACAGTAAGTAACTTGATGCACCATTGGAGGAATAGCTTTGGTGGGTGTGGTTAAATGCAAAGACTCTGAAGTTCTCAAAGAATCTCAATTTTGCAAGACCAGATAAATCAGTTACACCCTTCACAAAAAGTCTATCCTTTCACCTTTTTTTTTTTGGCAGCTAAAAATAAGGAGTTTTTTTATTTTATAAATATGAATTTCCATGGTGGTCCCTATAGAAAATTGACAAGAAAGGGATAAAATCTCTAAAGGAAATAAGTTTGAAAGATTGGATCTATGGCTTGCTATACCATGTGACCAGTCCACTAAGTGGACAATTAGATTCTTCTTTTTGGGCAGATTGATTCAGACTTTAACTACAAATTCCCATGCCATGTACTCTTCATTGGTCAGTTAGTGAAATTTGCACAAGTGAATGCCAGTAAGCTTACGGGAATCCCCCCTATAGCCACATTTATTTCTTCAATGGCATCTCACTGAAGGATGAAGAAAAAATAATTGAGTTCATAAAGAACCACCTGAGAAATTTCCAAACAAACATACTCTGTCTATAGGGAATTTACCAGTTGCAAGTGGTTGGGCACTAGGACCCAAGTGATCCAGTAAAGACTTCCTAGGTGCTTGAAGGATCTCCCAACTAAGGGAGGAGGAAAAATGATCGGTTTACCTTTGGATTCAATAGGGTTCAAATCAGAGATGCTGCTCCACATTTGGAGAAAGGGGAAGGGTCACTGATCACTCAGGGATGCCAAAAACTGTTGTGGTTTCATGATGAGTTTTGGTAAAACCATCTCAAAGAATTAAGAGTCAGACCACCTCTCATCCAAGTATAGGCATTTATTGAGATTGGTGTCTCTCATGAAGCCGACTAAGTTCCAAGAGGAACCAGTAACTTCGGAGAAAGCAAGATAGATTTTTATAGGGTAAAGATGTGATAACTAAACTGAAATTATGAATAGTAAAAATGCATTTAAGTAACAGAGGAGAGGTCTTAACCAAAGTGGAGCTGCACATGAGTTTACCCATAATGCACATGGAAAAATATTTTGGGGGGATATTTATGTGTGTTAATGATATTATAATAAGCTTCTCTATGTCATAAATTGACTTAAAGGGCAACTTTTACTATTACTGAATAGGTGCCTACTTAGGGAAAGTCCCTTCTATTATTTTGGAGTCTACATTCTGCTTGAGCATCCTGGTGGTGCCACTTTCTGATTGGTTGAGTATTGTGGTCCTGTCTGAGAGTAGATGGATGTGGTTATGGTTGAGTGCATAGATCCACCTGATGTTTCTGTGGGAAATATGAGGAGGCACTGACTAGTTAGAGGCAGTAACTGGGATTCCACCAAATTCCATCCAAACATTCCTGCTGTTTCTGTAAGAAATATGAGTTCATGGACACACCTGTCATTCTAGTGAGCAGTGAGACATATATGAAGAAATAAGGATATTGAGTAGAGTGAGGGGTGAGTGGCTAGGTAAGGGAAGTGGACCAGCTGTTCATTTGTGCCTATAAGAAACTTACAATATTGGGTCTGGGGGCAGCTTTATTAGGATTCCTTTGGTATACACAACTAGATTTCAGCAGCTGATAATATAATAACAAAGGATAACCTAGAGTCCTGGTGCTGGCAAGAACTTCCAGTGGGCTGAATTCCAAGTTGTACTGTTATCATATGAGAATAAGATATGGGTTAGAGCATATCTTTAAATACACTAATTTCTGGGTGGTGACTTTGTGGCTGATGAAGGTGTATGAGACTTGACAGCTTAGGAATGGAAAATCAAAGACTATCCCCTGGGGTCAAGAATTTTGCTCTTACTGTATACAGCTGTTTGTGGGGTTTGTCATCATCCATTAGACAAAAAAGATTAGAACTCTTAAAAGATCAGCAGAATTTGGAAAAATGTCCATTGCCAATACAGACATTAGAATTCTGAAGTCATCTTATGTTGGTTATGATCTCCAGACCAAGAAATGGAATAAGAAAGATTCAAGTTGTGTCTCCATTGATGTAACTTCAAAGTGGCCACTGGCTGTTATGATGTAGTTTTCTGTGCACAAAAAAGCCTACTTAAGTGGTGTCCTTCAGAGCTGGTGGCTAGATAAAGACAACACAAGTCTGTATACCCTCCCTGGATGACCAAATGTGTTTCCATATTGGGACAAGGCCATTTGCTCCTACTTTAGTTAAGAGTATATGCAGGATATATTAGCATGAAATAAACCTAATTTACTAACTGTTCAGTGATCTATGAGTGTTTTCATTCATCTAGTAATTGTACCTTAACTAACAGGATCATCAGATTTGTCTCTAACAACAAGTTCATGAGTGGAATATGGGATATGACCACAAAATCCAGCTCTCTGAATCTTGACTTCTAGAAAAGATGTAGAAAAAACTATTTCATCTCTGATGAATGACCTTAGAGAGCTTCTGTAGAACTGTTGTATGAATGGTTCATCACAAGAACTAATAGCTGATACACATTGCCCATAGTGGAAGTACCAAAGATGAATCAAATTATAGGTGTATTTGTAGACTACAAGACTTTCAAAAAAAGAAATATATGATCACGAATGTGGATTTATTAGTCACATGAAAATTGTAGACACATGTAAAGCTAAGTTCTACTATCACAAGATGGGTGCTTACATCAAGAAATATGAGGCTCATGCTTGTGTTGGCCAATTCATGCTGCCTTTTTGGAGCATGGTAATTCATGTTTCATCATTATCAGGAAACCTTTGAAATTTGGCTATATGGACTTTCTATATTGGAAAAGAGAAAAATACACATATACATGCGATGTGTATATGTATGCCTATATATTTGTGTATATATGCATATATGTATATATGCATCTGTAGGTAAGTATGCATACATACCTTGTGCAAAATATATAGTTTTGCCTATAAGTATGTGTGTGGTTTTCTGGTCCTACTAATGCTCATAAATACCCAATCAAGATTCAGAAAATCTCTATAATTGCTAAAGTACAGTAAGAAACATATTTCTTGTTTGATGGAGTTCCTTCCAGGATCCATTCAGAACAGAAAAGAGACTTCGAAAATATACTCTGCTCAAGGAGATATCAATTTAGGGTGACATCAAGAAGTATATAATATTAACACTTTCCTACCTTCAAGGGAAGCCAAAACTCTAATATTTGAACCTCACATTGATGAACATGCATGTGTGTACAATTTCTTTAGGAATAGCGTCAACATTACTATAACCACTATACCCTTAATACTGATGTTTGAACATGAGCCATGTGGGCCAAATGTTTTGTGTTTTGCAGTATTCAAGAATGAAGTAACTTCAGACATCAATATATAACCCTCAGCTAAGAGAAAGTCTTAAAGTAGCTTCTTAGATAGTTATATCTTCAATTAAGAATAATGCTGCAAGATTATGATGGTATGATGACAGTGTTCATTATGAAGACCTATAACAAGGTGACAGACTTCTCTTGAGAAATTTTGTCATGATGGGAAAAATATTAGCAGAATGATGAAAAACTACTCCATGCTCAGTTGTAGAAAAAATGGGTATAAGAAGCAGAGTCTAACATCAGCACTTTTTTATTCAGGTTGAATTTTGGTTGAAATGAAACACTTGTCAGTCACTGAAAAGTGGACAAAACAAAAACACTTACTTTAACTTAGCAAGGATATGTAACAAGATACAGTTTGGGTATGTGACCTCCCTCACTTCCTCAGGAAAATACATGTCTAATCAGTAAGACATCTGCATATGACAAATTATGAAGTCTACTCTGCATGTTTCTGTGACTTCTATCCACTTAGGTGAGAAGGAAACTGTATCAGAGAAGCCTAGGCTAATGCAGGGCCAAGGGTCAAGGCTGTTTGTTTTCAGAGAAAACTTAGATTTATTGTAAGAGGGGAGGAGCACCCAGAGTCTGCCCCATGGTGAGAGTGTGGGTTGAGTGGGAAGAGAAGCATGATCCATTCAGGTCCCAGGGAGAACTTTGCTTCTTTTTAGGGAAAGCTAATTCTTGACACAGTAGGGAAGGATGAGAAATCTGAGTTTACCACCATATTGGCAGATGGGACAGAAAGGAAGGAAGATTTGTCAGGGAAGTCAGGGCTAATAAGATCCCAAGAACATTTTGGTTTACTTGTAGGGAAAGCTCTTCCTTCTTGGAGAAGGGAAGGAATGAAGAGCTTGGGCTATTTCATAGTGAAAGTGGGGGAAAATTATGATAGCCTCTCACTCTGGGAAACTTAATTTTTACAAAAATAGCCCCCACTGGCTTATGGACACCTGGTAAGGCATTTAAGTGAACTCACTTTTTAATAATTTTTGAGTAATTTGGATTTTATGGAACATTTGAAAAAGACAACAGTACCAAACCTGTTATTTCTGGTAAGTAACACTATGTATACTGTGCCCCATCAAAAAGTTCAAAAGACTGAAGAGAACTGAACACAGAGGTAGTATGTTTTCTGCCAAGTAATTCAACAATAGAGACTCTTTGGATGATGGCTAAGGGAGGCCAGCAAATTGCCTGAGCTCTCACCAGTTTCCTTTCAAAACAATGTTATACAAAACATCTAAAAAAATTCTGGAGAGAGAAAATCAACAAAAAGACAGAATGAAACAATTTTCCAGCCCAAGATAACTTAGAAGGACTTCAGGAAAAGTCTGTCTCACTTGGGTAAAAAGGGAGTACAATACAGTGCAAGCAACGTTCAGAAAAGCCAGTGGGAGGCTCTTAGCCACAGCAAAGATCAGAGTTCAAGGCCCTGTGGTCTGGGTTCAAAAGACCAGTGATGAAATAGGCCATAGTCTCAGCATAGCCCATAGTCTCAGCACAGCAGGTAAACTGCTAGCCCTAGAACTCAAGGCACAACAGATATGTCTAGACTCCTTAAAATAATGGGCAAGCTACCAGGTTAAGAGTTCTTGGCACAGAAAGTCAATGATCAGAGCCCTAGCAAACAGTGCAAGAAAGTTAGGATACTTAGAGGAGAAGTTAAGGGAGTTACAGGAAGAAATAGACAGCAAAACTATACTAGTGGAGGATCTCAATGTCCCACTCTCTGCACTTGATAAATCTAACCTCAGAATAAACAAGAAAGAATTTAAGGAGGTAAATACATCTCTGGATAAGGTACATAAGACAGATCTCTGGAGAAAATGAATGATAGAAAGAAATAAACCTTTTTCTCAGTGGTACATGGCACATATACAGAAATTGACCATGTACTAGGTCATAAAAACCTCACAATCCAGTGCAGAAAGAGAGAAATAGTTAATGCATCTTTCTTGGATCATAACTCAATAAAACTAATATGTAATCAAAGGTCATGGAAATATGAACCAAAAACTAACTGGAAACTAAACAATCTAATCATAAAGAATGAGTGGATTAAGCAACAGCTCATAGAAACTATCAAAAATTTCATTCAAGAGAATGACAATAATGAGTAAACTTATCAAATATTATGGGATACTGCAAAAGCAGTTCTTAGGGGCATGAATAAAATAGAGAAAGAGGAGATCAATGAATTGGACATGCAGCTGAAAATCTAGGGAAAAAAAATTGAAAATCTCCAAGTAAATTCCAAATTAGAAATACTGAAAACCAAAGGAGAGATTAATAAAATTGAAATTAAGAAAGATATTAAACTAATAAGTAAAACTGAGTTGATTTTATGAAAAAGTACAATAAAATTAATAAACGTTTGGTAAATTTGATTTAAAAAAAGAAAGAAGAAAACCAAATTAACAATATCAAAAATTAAAAAGATAAAGTAACCTCCCATGAGAAGGAAATTAAAGCAATAAATAGAAATTAATTTGCCCCACTGTATGCCCATAAATTCCACAATCTAAATGAGATGGATGATTATTTAAATATATATATATATATATATAAATTGCCCAGATTAACAGAAGAGGAAGTTGAATACTTAAATAAGCTTATCTCTGAAAATGAAATTGAACAAGCCATTAATGAAATCCCTAGGAATAAAACTCCAGGGCCTGATGAATTTACAAGTAAATTCTGTCACACGTTTAATGAATGGTTAATTCCATATAGATTATTTGGGAAAATTGCTGAAGAAGTCCTCCCAATTCTTTTAAAGATGCAAATATGTTTCTGATACCTAAACCAGGAAGAGGCAAAACAGAGAAAAAAAAATTATAGACCAATTTCTCTAATGAATATAAATGCAAAATTTTTAAATAAGATACTAATAAAAAGATTACAGCAACTTATCAAGAGAATAATACATTATGATCAGATAGGATTTATACCAGGAATGCAGGGCTGGTTCAATATTAGAGAAAATATTAACATTATTGTTCATATCAACAACAAAACTAACAGAAACCACATGATTATTTTAATAGATGCAGAAAAAACTTTTGACAAAATACAACACCCATTCCTATTGAAAACACTGGAAAGCACAGCAATAAATGGAACTTAAGCAGTATCAACCTAAAGCCATTAGCGAGCATTATATGCAATGCATATAAGCTAGATGCATCTCTAATAAGATCTGCGTGAAACAAGGATTTCCATTATCATCACTGTTACTCAATACGGTACTAGAAATGCTAGCTGTAGCAATAAGAAATGAAAAATAAATTGAAGGAATTAGAATAGGCAAAGAAGAAACTAAGCCATCATTCTTTGCAGAGGATGTGATAATATACTTAGAGAATCACAGAGAATCAAGTAAAAAGCTGCTGGAAATAGTAAACAACGTTGGCAAAGTTGCAAGTTACAAAATAAAATCACACAAATTATCTGCATTTCTATATATTATTAACAAAGTCCAACAGCTAGTATTTCATCTGAAAGAGCAAAAGAATATCAAGGGATGGTAGGGAAGATGGCCTATCCCTTCCACACCTCAAATTATATCATAAAGTAGCAATCATCAAAACCACTTGGTACCGGCTAAGAACAGAGGGGTAGACCACTGGAATAGATTAGGTATTTAAGACACAGTAGTTAATGTATACAACAACCTACTGTTTGATAAACCCAAGGATCCCAACTTCTGGGATAAGAACTCACTATTTGACAAAAATTGCTGGGAAAATTGCATAACCATGTGGCAGAAACTGGGTATAGACCAATTCCTGACACCATACATAAGAAGAAAGTCCAAATGGATACATGATCTATGTATAAAGATTGATACTGTAAACAAATTTGGGTAGCAAGGAATAGTTTATTTGCATGATTTACGGAGAATGGAGAAATTTAGAACCCAACAAGAGATAGAGAACATTATGAAGTACAAAATGAATAATTTTGATTACCTTAAATTGAAAAGATCTGCACAACCAAACCCAATGCAACCAAGATTAGGAGGGAAACAGAAAACTGGGAAAGATTTTTTGCAACTCATGTCTGTGATTAAGGCCTCATTTCCATAATATATAGATAATTGAGTCAAATGTACAAGAATACAAGTCATTCCCCAACTGACAAATGGTCAAAGGATATGAACAGGGAATTTTCAGAAGAAGAAACAAAAGCTATCTATAAGCATGTGAAAAATTCTCTCAATTACTATTGATTAGAGAGATGCAAATCAAAACAACTTTGAGGTATCCATCACACGTCTCAGACAGCCACCATGACAAACAGGAAGATGATAAATGTTGGGTTAGATGTAGGAGAGTCGGAACACTAATTCACTCATGACTGATCCAACCATTCTGGAGAGCAATTTGGAACTTTGCCCAAAGGGCTACAAAAGTGTGCATACCTTTTGATCCACAATATTGCTTCTGGGACTCTATCCCATAGATATCATAGAAATGGGAAAGAGTCCCATGTGTACAAAAATATTTATAACAGTTATATTTGTGGTGACTAAAAACTGGAAATCAAGGAGATGTCCATCAGTTGGAGAATAGCTGAACAAGTTGTGGTATATGATTGTAATGGAACACTATTGTATTATGAGAAACAATGAACCAAAAGACTTCAGTGAAGCCTGGAAAGACTTTTATAAACTAAAGCTCAGTGAAAAGAGCAGAATCAGGAGAAATTTGTACACAGCAATAACCATAGTGTGTGAGAAATTTTTCTAGTAGACTTAAAACTTCATTGAAATCCATGGACTTAAAAAATTTCTAATTGACTTTTGAGGCTAAACACCTTCCACATCCAAAGAAAGAACTATGCAATTGGATCACAGAGAGAAACAGTTCATATTCTTTTGTATTATGTTCTGTTCTGTTTTGTTTTATGGTTTCTCCCATTCATTTTAATTCTTCTATGCAATTCTTAACTCCATAAGATTGTATACCGTCTAAGGGAGGGACTGGGGAGGGAAGGTTGAATAAGAGGGCAGGAGTGGAAAAAATACTAACATATATGGAAGTGATTGTCAAACACTGAAAGCAAATAAAATGATTCAATTTAAAAAAAAAAAAAGGTTAGGACAGTGACCCAACTACCCAAGAAGCAGAGCACAACTTTCAAAAGTGAACAAAAAATTGCAACAAAGGTGTCATGATCATAAAACCTTAGTACAGTGACACGGAATATCAAAACATAGACTCAGAAGAGGACAACAATGTCAAAATGAAGTCTTAAAGGGGAAGATAAATTGGTCCCAAGCCCAAGGTTACTTCTTTTATGAGCTCCATGGGAATTTTAAAAATCAAGTAAGAAAGGTAGAAGAAAAATTGAGGAAAGAAATTACAATTATGCAAGGTAAGTATGAGGAAAGAGTAAACAACTTAGAAAAGGAAGTACAAAAATTGGCTGAAGGAAACATATCCTTACAAAATGCATTTAACCAAATGAAGAAAAAAAGTCCCATGAAGAAAACAACTCCTTAAAAACTGGAATTGGCCAAATCGAAAAGGAAATATAAAAGTTCACTGAGGAAAATAATTCCTTACAAATGAGATTTGGAGAAATGTAAGATAATGACAATTTGAGATATCAAGAATCAGTCAAATAAAACTGAAAGAATAAAAAAATAGAAGATATAAAATATTCTCATTGGAAAAACAATGGACCTGGAAAAATAGATTGATATCCTTTGATCCAGTGTTATCACAACTGGGTCTGTATCTCAAAGACATCATAAAAAAATGAAAAGCACTTAGAAGTACAAAAATATTTATAGCAGTGTTTGGGTGGTAGCAAATAAATGGAAATTGAGGGAATGCCCATCAATTCAGGAACGACTGAACAAGTTTTAATATATTAATATAATGGAATACTATTGTGCTCTAAGAAATGATGAGAAGGTAGATTTCAGAAAAACCTGGAATGACATACATGAATTGACACTAAGGAAAGTGAGCAGAAACAAGGAGAACATTGTACACAGTATTAGTAACACTGTGTGATGATCAAATATGATTGACTGAGCTATTCTCAGCAATGCAATGATCCAAGACAATTCCAAAATACTCGTAATGGAAAATCCCATAAACATCCAGAGAAAGAACTATGGAATCTGAGTGCAGTTCTAAGAATATAATTTTTCACTTTTTTTCTTTTTTCTTCTCCTTCATCTTTCACAACATAACTAATGTGGAAATATGTTTCTATTATTGCACATGTATAACTTGTAACAGATTTCTTGCTTTCTTTGGGAGGGAGAAGGAAGGGAAGGAGTTAGGAAAATTTGGAACTCAAAATCTTATAAAAATGAATGTTGAAAACTGTCTGTACAAGTAATTGGAAAAAAAAAATAAAACACTATTTACAAAAGAATACAGGGAGACTCCCTGGTTACAGACTCATCTCTTATACCATAGTTATACCACTAGATGGCCTGGATCTTTTCCAATTTAGGTCTATGTAGGAAGAACTGCTATGAAGATTATTATCAGCCTCTATCACCACTTTGAGAATTTAGATTGATTACAGATGAAGAAACTTAGAGAAGAGAGGAGAAGTACTTTCCTAAGGGCTCCCAAGTAAAGGAGGGATTTGAACCTGGGTCCTTAAAGTCCACAATCACTGTCTCTGTTGTAGTCACTGATATTATTTTTTTACAAAACAGAATAAGGATTATAAGAACTTTATACTATTAACTCCTTCAAATTGACAATGAGCATAGCCCACATCTACTCAATCTATCTTTACTGAATGAAAATAATGGCATTTCTGGAGTTCAAACCACAAATCTTTTTTTATTGGGAGAAATAGTTGTAAAAATAGAATCATTGAGAACATCTGAAGAAAAGGATGTCAGCAATGACCAAAAGCAGACATTTGTTCAGCTTTGTCACATTCTGCTGAAAAGTTATTAAAATATGAGCACAAAAAGCTTTGAGTTAACTTGGTAATGACAGGCATTGTCAGCACACTATAATTAACACTGGGTGGCATAATTTATAAGGAATGCATTTTTCATTTTAACACCAAAAGAATGAGTAACTGAAAAAAATGTTAGTCTACAAAATCAGAATTCTTTTCTCTAGATACAAACAGTTTATTTTTCAAACTTATTTCACTTAAAAAGAAACTCACTAAAGTCCTTTGTTATTTGAAATTATTTCTGTACCAAGAAAGAGTAAGTCGAGTAGATGACTTCTGACCCTGTACAATCCTGTAATCAAAAAAGAAAATTCTCAGCAGATTGTTTTTATTGTACATAATTAAGCAGTTCTGAATGCTCAGTGAAACTCAAATGGGAAGGCACAGAGCTCAGTAATATGACAGTTAATGGGATGAGACTAGCACTTACTCTGCTTCCATAATAAACAAATGCTTTTTGCCTTTCAGTGGAGATGACACTAAAATATTCTAAAATGACTAAAAATGGTGACAACATAAGGATTGCTGGGCATTTCTCTTTTCTTTATGAATCTCTCAAAAATATTCCTTAACTTGCAAAAATGTGTTTTTTATTTATCTTTTCTTGATATCTTCAGTAAGAAAAGGTGTTTGCTTTTACAGTGTAGTAGTGCTATCAAAAGAGAGAGAGAGAGAGAGAGAGAGAGAGAGAGAGAGAGAGAGAGAGAGAGAGAGAGAGAGAGAGAGGTATAAAACACAATGGCCATAACAGAAAGATATGTTTTCCTATATCTTCCAGTAAACTGTGTAAGATGAAATGCCTTTTAAATTCACTTGTAGTATATGAATTAAGATTTCAGAAAATTGTGTATATTTGTTTATTGTGGGACAGGAGATTTTAGAGAAAGTTTGGTGAAAGAAAAATAAAATTCTCTTCCTACCAGGAAAGGCATGATTTGCTATCTCTTTAGTATTTCCGTGTGTGTATTAGAATACACACACACACACACACACACACACACACATACACACACACACACACACACATACCCACTCACTTCCTACAACTCAATACCCCTGTGCCCTTTTACTTCCAAGAGAAAAAAGAAAAACTCAAAACTTAACTCTTCCTTTCCCTTTCCCAAGTATTCGATAAAATTATTTCTGAAGTAGGGAAAAATATAGTGACAGCAAACAATCCATTACTTCTAGCCATATAATTTTGATATGACTAATTTATAAAAGCTGATTGGCTTTGCAAATTGAATGAATGGTACAATAAACAAAATCTCTTTGTGTTATATGAGCTATGAGAGTAACAGACATGCTGGACTCATTAAATGTGCCTGCAAAATGGAAAAAAAAAATTAAACATCCTTCTGAGAGGAAACTGAGCATCATCAAGATTCTATGCATTTCTGTCAGAGGTTTTTATGTTATTTAAATGCAAAAACAAACAAAGAAAACTATCTAATTTGTGGACCAGCCCAAGTCACTGCTTTGAATAAGATAAAACAAAATCTGTCTGAGACTTTGAATAGAAATGCAAAAATGGATGGATTATTGTCAGCAAATGACAGCTACTTATCCTCAATCTAGGGCTGATAAAGAGGGAGGAGTGGGGAATCCACAAAACAGCTGAAACTGAAAGCTGAGCTTCAAAAATCTTGACTTATTACTTGCTTTACCTGTTTGTTTTTTTTTTTGTTTTGGTTTTTTTTTTGGTACCACTAAAGACTTTATATATAACCTTGGGAAAATGTCTCCTTAATGACCAAACCCCTGAAAGAGGTTGAGGTTTTCAAATGAAAAGTGATATTGACTACAGAGAAAGATTGTAGGTGGTTATTTATTTGTTCTTGAAACATCCTTACTGTGGGTTCTAAAATCCCATTGCTTCTTGTTTCCAAAAATTATAGATAAGCTATGGCTTTCCTTAATATATATATATATATATTTGTATTTAGCTCTGTGTTCTGGCTGCAGCTAAAAACATTGAGAAATATGCTTTAATATGTAAACTAATGTAATTAAATTTAATGTAATTTTCATAACTGAAAATTCCCATTTCATTTACTCCACCAGAGTGAACAAAAGTTATTTAATATTTTATTGTAGCCTCAAAAAAATTAATTTCAATTAGAAATTTTAGCACATGTAATTTTTATTCTGAAATAACAAAGGAGGTGGGAAGGGAAAGGCATGCATTACAGATATCCTACAGCTATATACATTTCAATTCTATCAGCAATAGCTCTTTCCTATGTTTCCACACAAATTTTGAAGACTTTCTTTTCCCCAGCTTCAATCATAACCAGCCTTAAGCAAATGGAAAGAAAATTTGAGTGTTTTGTAATTCCTTTAAGGTTAATTGCACTATTTATAGAACAAACTGTAAAAGAAAAATCCTCAGTGTGACCCTTAAGGGTCACAGTAGTAATGGCAACCTAAATGGAGCTCTGACCAGTCATGAATTACTGTCAGAAGTACTGAGAATGCTGACAGTTCAATCACAGCACTGTTTCAATAGAGAACTCCATATATTTAAAGCGTTGATACTGTTTTCCCTCTAAATGACAGCCTTGACAGATGGGCCAAAAGCACCACAGACGTTTGAACAAGGAAATAGAGAAGGAGCCTGCTGGAAGCAGAGCTTCATGCAGCCAGCCGAGAATGATGAATAGAGTGTGATTGTGTCTGACAGGTAGTAATATAACTATTCATTCACCACAGAACACCTGGAGCATGCTATATTAAATAGTACACGATGGAGAGATTCTGTGACAAGAATAGGAAATATGAAACTCATGCTGAGTTTAGGTACAAAAATATCTAAGGGTAAAGGGTCAAACAGTACAAATGGCCCCAGAGAATACATTATTAATTAATTTAAATTAAACTATTTGCTTACTAAAGTGCTGTTAATATTTCACTAGCTTTGCTAGGATCATTACTGTATTTATGCTGTATATTAGGTCATAGAAAAGCAAAGTTTTCACTGAACAAAAATATTTTTTTCCTGTATCTTCAACCCTCACTGGGGCATTGTTACTGCTTCAAATGGTAGTTTTGACAAGAGGGCCAAAAAGTGGAAGTACCCACAGAGGGTTGCAGGCCTAAAGGGCTGGGGAGAAGAATTGACCACTGACACCAATGCAGATCTAGTTGGATGGGCAATTTAGTCCTCACTGTCAAATTACATAAAGAGTAGAAATTTCCTGAGGTGAATTTCTTGAAGGAACTAGAAAACCCTGGGGTGGAAGGAACTTTATGCTTAGCAGTGGGAGAAATGATGTCTCTGTCATTTGTTATTTGTCTTTTCAAATTTCTGGAGTCAGTAAATGACACCATGTTGCTGCTGTCCATGGAACTGCTTTCAGAGGAAGTATTTTAAGGAGCAAGATACTTCATAGGTACAAGTTTTTGTCTACTGATTTGTGGAGGGTTGCCTTGTTTCCAGAAAATGAAATCTCCTCAGTAATCTTCCCACATACTAAAGCATTTCCCAGATCTATTCGATTGATATATCCTTAAAGCTCAGTCTCAATGTGCTAAGTATTCATGATGAATACTTTTGCTAATTTTCTCAAATTTATTTCAGTCATTAAAAAAAAAATCAATGATCACATTTCTCCTACTAAATATGCAGCATATTGTGAGTTCTGACTTGTCCCTGAATAGCCTTGGGAAAAGAAACACTTGGTTGTTGCTTTTGCATGGAAGGATGTTGTTGGTTAGCCTCCTCAAATTAGTTTTGCCTGTCACTTTCTTTATGCACAGTATTCAGCAACTGCCAAGGAAAGGTTTTGGTATTGCCATCACAGTTTTATTTACATATCTCCTCTGGGAGCTAGGCATCTTTTTGTCACTTTCTTTTTGTCTTTGTGGCTGAATATGCTAACATAAGGATGATTCCAAAGGAAGGGTCACTAGGTATGTATGTGTCTAGCAGATTTAATAATTTTATTGCATCTCATAAAAAATTAGATTCATTTTTGTTTCCTTAGTCTACTGTGGAGTGAGACTTTGAAAAAGAATTTTGTGTGGGTACTCTATTATTAGCTGTGGAAAACAGAATCACCAATTCAAACTCTTTGCATGTATCAACTGTATTCTCCAAACCGCATTCATTTTTCCCCCTGCTGCTATGGCTCTACTTTTGTAGTATATTTTTTTTCTGACATGGGTGAATTTTTTTCCCTGACTTTTTCTGTGAAAGTGTATGTAGTCATTGCTAGCTTTAAGCTGACTTCAACTGAACATCTTTGTAACAGATGGGAATGCTTGAAAAAGCTATTTGCCAAGTCAGCTTCTGAGACAAAGATTAACAAATTCCAAAGCCAACCATCCATGTCTTTTCTCTTTTCAATCAGCTTAAAAAAATTCTGTTGCCTCTTTTCTTTGTTTAATGTACTCTGCTTTTTTTTTTTAATTGGGCACAGTCATTATGTGGATTTGTTTCTAAAATGATATTCTTTTCCATTCTTTCTCACTTATGCAGGAAGTGGAAGGCAGTGCATTGCCAATGGGAAAGAGCTACTGATTGGTTTGCAAAATAAGCAAATTGGATTATCTCATGTGTAAATGGGTAGGCAGATTTTTTCCTTCTTCATGTAAATCAACAAACACAATTTGCTTATTGCGCAGAGAAAAATTGCAACACTATTCCTTTCTTTCTCTGGCAGTGGTACTTCATTATAAGTTTAAAAAAGGGAATGTATAATGCTCAAAGGATAAGAGACAAGAACAAATGAATTTGCTTAAACTTCACTACAATTTGAAAGTGCATATTTACTATAAAATATTATTTTGATTAACCTCATGAATTTTATTTTGAGATCTTTCAGGTTAAGGTAAAGTAAAATTCAATTTCAATCACCATTGTAAAAAATGCCAAAGCTCTATAATTTTTTTTCCAGATGACATGCAAATATGCTTTGTAAATATGCTTTTTCCATCCAGTGTCATGATTATGTATCCTAAAGCAAAATTAATCCCTTTGACTTCAGAGGTCAAAAAATAAGCAATACTCTCTGAATAGCAAGTTGAGCAACATATCCAGTTAGAATGCATGTTTTCATATTGTTGAAATGGGTTCATTTCCCCAGAACTTTTTATTTCTTTTCTAGAAGGAACCACAAATAAAGGCAAAAACAATGTTTTAAAAATGAATAGTGCCTTTTTTTGATGGACAAGAAATAGAAGAAATTATACAGATACACACATATATATTGGGAAGTTTAATTATTTAAAAATGTTGATGTTACTAAATTTTTTTCCTGTCAACTGTGTTATGCAATGCATCTCTGTAATTTTCAAACCTTGCAAAAATTTTCTTTAGCTGATGTTTTGTGAATTAAAGGATTGAATTTGTAATCCTACAATGAAGTTTTGATGCATATATGATCATTTTGATGTAACCCCACAAAAAGTCCAGTGGAGACAAATCTGATGAGTGAGGTGGCCAAACAAAAGAAACTCCTTTACTGACCTTCAGTCTGGAAACATGTCATCTAGAAATTGTCACACACTATGAATAGTGGCATGTGGCCCTATTTTGTCAAGTTAAAACTGTTGTGTTTTTTTTTTTTTTGGAAATTCATTAAATCAAATATGTTGAAAAACAAAAAAACAGGTAAAACTTTAGAATTTTTGTAAATTTTCAGCATTTATATTTCTGAAACTATCAAAATTTATAATTGCACCAAGACTTTTGGAACACCTTTTATACTGTATTATCAGATGATGTTTCACACCTATTATGACCTATTTTACAGGTATACATGGACAAGAGTTGCACAGTATAAGGGAAAATCTGTTGAGATCTAATTCACGGTAGGGAATGTTCTTGTTGATAAAAGCATAGTTTTAATTAATTCATTAATGAATTCCTTATAACTTACATACAAAAAATCCAAATGATTATAATTCTCTCTGTCTCAAAACAAAAGAAATAAGTCATAGAATCTTATAACTTAAAAGACATTAAAGATCACCTAGATCAACCCTCTCATTTTAGTGTTTACAATTATAACTCATGCATAAACATTTTACTCAAAATGTACTTATAGAGTAGATAATAAAAGTCTTATCCTATTTTTGGCAAATGAGGAAACAGGCTCAGAGACATTAAGTGAGTTATTCATGGTCACACAGTTAGTAAACTGTCAGGGAACTTGAAACCAATTTGCTGGCTTTAAATTTAAATAAGCCATTAAGTCATTTTCATTCAATCATCTCTTTTCTCAGCAGCCCAAATAGAAATATGTATTATAATTTTTTTATTTTTTCATTTTTTTCCTTTGCCATATATGGGAGATTGATGATGTAAGCCACCATTTAAAAATTATGTGAAAAGGTAAAATTAAATAGAGAAGAAATATATTTTGTGTTCTTCTTGTGTGTTCAAATAGTTTTGAAAATAATCTTAAAGCTAATTTAAAATTTATTTTTGAAAAACTACATTTAAATATTTAGAATATGAAAGGTATTCTGAATATTTCATAACTTCTTTTTCTGGCAGTGACCTTCCTGACTATAGTTTCAGACAAAATCTGTATGACTTGTTAACATTCAAGTCATTTCAATACCTCTCCAAATAAATATTCACTGCACAAGAAACACCAGCAAAGACACTGTGCTGTCAAACAAACCAAATAATCCCTAGACAGGATAAATATAACTATATATATATATATATATATAAAACTATATATATAACTATAACTATATAACTATATAACTATATATATATATATATATATATATATATATATATATATATATATATATATATATATATATATATATATATAAAACTTACCAGCTAAAATGGATGGAACACATTTTCTTTTAGTTTTAACTTATTGAGAGGATGCTAATTAAAAGTTGTAAGCTCAGAAACTGCTATTGAGATATTTTACTTACTTTTTTCATTTGAAAGGAAAAATAAAATGCTGTAAAAATGTGAAGGAGAACTGTTTGCAAGCAAATATTAGATATAGATATTTATTGGTTTCAGAAAAAATAATCATTCATTACATTTGACTTTCCTATGCATGGTTCCATTTTCAGATTTGCCCACACTATTTACCCATATAAGAGAGGATCAGACTTGCATGGGCATCATACTTCAATTGGAAAATGACCATGCCTGATAGTTCTTTATCTTCCTTTGTACATGACAAAATAAAGCCAGGCACTTCTGATGATCTATATACAGTGGATCAGGTCATTCTTGGGTTAGCTGGCCTTTGAATGTCTGTTTACTAATTGTTTTTTTTTCTCCTTAAACCAGCCTCTTTTGTTCATAAAATAGCATTTTATTGCACTGGGATCTGAATCTATATACACAGATTGTAAGCAAGAGATATCACTATAGTCCATAATCAGGTCATTAGCATTCTGCTCATGCAAGGCATTGTGAGTACAATTTTCAATGGCCTAATATGACAAGTAATCATAAATTAGTATTTGCTTTAAAACAACACTGGAGAACATAGCCTGCATTCTTAAGGAGAATGACTCAGTAAGTAGTACAGCTTTGTAATGAAGTGGGAGCTCATTAAACAGATGCTATCTACTTCAGTGAGAGGCACCAGCAGCAAACAAATTAAATGGAAATGTTTCCAAAGAATACTGCAGTCAACCAGAACAAGTTCAGGTTCATTAGCCATGGCACCACCTACAGGTTTTAGTCACAGTAATAATTAAATAGTAGCTTGCTAATTTATCATTTTATATTTGTTATCACATTTACATAATGTGTTATTTCTTCATGTCTGTTGTTACATTAAAATACCATCATCTGTGTATGAAAATGAAAATACTGGGTGATATTTAAGACATCAAAATGGCCTGGATTCAATGGAGCATTTTTTTTTTTTTGTTATATTGTACTGTGTGGTTTCCATAGAGTGTAATTAGTATAGCCTGAGAACAGCTGAGGACACAGATAATAATAGCAGTAATAGTAATGTGGCATTATATTTATATACCTGAAGTGCATATAAGTTTAGGAGAGAATTATCATTACTCCCAAGGGCATTGGGAAGTTAGGTTCCCATAGCTACTATATCCTTTCGTGTTCCCAGGGTTATTCCTGAGAACTTGGAAGTGGTTTTTCCACAAGTATTAGTTCAAGCTCTCATCCCAGTGTGTTCATTCCAATACTATTACTAGATTAGCAACTAATTAGCCAGATTTAATTAGCTTTTAGGAAGAGATGTTTTAATATTATAAGGGCTAGTCACATCAATTGACACAAAATTTTATTATAATTTTACTTTGAAATGAAAAATTTTCATTCTATTTCAATTTTCTTTGTATTATGGATTTTAAAAAATGAGGGACTTAATTTGATGTGGCTTGGTCACTCGAGTTACTCTTTAATTCCAGTTATGCTGGTGTTAATAAGGAGGTATAGTGGGTACAAATGTTTACCACAAAAATCTGTGACAAATTCTTCTACAGTTATATACAGAGTCCAATGGAAGGTAGGATCAAGATTAGAGCATATGTGTCAAAGGAGTAACTCAAAGTTCATGAAAGTCCTTTTAATAGTCCTTAGATGTTCCTCTTAGATAAAGGATAATTGTGTTTTTTCTTCCTTTCTGGTATCTTTGTAGACCTATAAGTCTGAATTCAATTTACCTTTGATTATTAAGACAGACAATGCTGTTAACTAATCCATAAATGCCACTAAAAGGTTGATGTGAAAATGGAAGTCTTCAGCTCCAAAGTACTTGATTGAAATTCCTCTTCAGGGGGATAGAGACAAGATAGCAGAGTAGAAGCAGGGACCTGCTTGAGCTCTGCCCTAAAAACTACTAAAAAAAAGCTGTAAAAATTGACTAACCAAATTCTGGAGCAGCAGAAGCCACAAATTGACAAAGTGAAACAGATGTCCAGGCCAAGATAACCTGGAAGGGCTACAGGAAGGGTCTATTGCACTGGGCTCAGTTTGGAGGGTGGCCCATGCGGAACCTTCACAGGCAGGACAGGAGCAGGCCTCAGGATGCTGAATCATTGGCAGATACTTCAGTTTCTAGATTTCTCAACCCACAAATGCCAAAGACATCTTCAAAGGTCAGTGAGACACATCTCTTACTTGGGTGAGAGGGGAGTCTGGTCTGGACCCAGACCCAGGCCAAGACCCAGTGTGGCAGTAGCCACTGCCATAATGGTGGCTGCTTCTGTAGTTCATGGCCTATAGACAGTGGGGGAATTGAGCAGCTGATCTGTGTTTCAATCCTAAGTGGTGGTCCTCAGGTGAGAAGGAGCACTAGTGTAGTGGAGCTGGTTGCGGCTCTGAAGAGGGAATTGTACTTGCAGTTCCAGGGCAAAGAAAAGTGCTTGTGGTTGAACACAGACCAGAGCACAGGCCAGGAGAGGAATAAACACTGCTTCGTTGTTTTTACTACTTTGGAGGAAATGAGAACTTACAAATCCCTAAAGATAAATTTGAAAGCCACTGTTGAAAAACCCTAAAACTTGGGGTAGTACATCCTCTATTTAACAAAGAGCCCAAAAGTCAAGTGATTGACTGGGAAAAGTGTTGAAAAGGGGGAAAAATAAGACTATTGAAGATAACTTTCTTGGTGAAAATGTATTTTCTTCTGTTCTTTCAGATGAGGAAGATCAAAGCATACAACTAGAGGAAGATCAAAGCAAATAACTAGAGGAAAATAGCATAGCGTCAATGTAATATCACAGCACCTATGGTGACCATAAATATTCCAGCACAATTCTGAATCATGAAATACAATAGACATGGAAGGCAGAACCAAAATATTTATTCAAACACCAGGAAGCCAAATCCATTACAGTAACAAAAATCTATACACAGTAACAATGTGACGAACAACACCATTCCCAAGCCTTTCCCCTAACTAGCTCCATTAAACAAATCATATGCAGGCTATGTTAAACAAAATTACAAACAAGCTCTTTTGCTCACACTAGCCAACTGCCTGCATCCTTGCTAACTTTGACTGGTCTCTGACCAATTTCCTATCAGCTGTGCTCTAGCTTGACATATTCCTGCTCCACTCTTTCAGAAATCTCCTCCTATCACAGGCTGCATGTGACTCAGACTTTCATATGACCCAGGCAGGTCACATGGCCTATTAATGAATGGAAAGATCTTCCCATTAAAAAACAAGATTACATTAACAATAGGCAAAAAACAAATACATATATTATCAATACATTTGGCCCCAAGATCTTTCTTATCAGTTACATAGATCAATGGGGCAACTGGTATCAGTAGAACTTTAACAGGGATAACAGAAAATAAGCATATACAACAATATCTTAGGATGGGCTTTGAACACAAGTACCCTGTCACTCCCCCTTATATGAAAGGGGCAAAAAATCTTAGGGTAAGGAGTGAAGATCCCTTCTTCCATAGCTACTTCCTCCTGAGATTAGACATAGAGCTGTCACTGTCTTAAGAGATCCCACTTGAGAGGCCAGTTCTTTAGCTGGCATCCAGAGCTTAATCAACACCAGGTCCAGGGATGGCACAGAACATAAGACAGGTAGTGACATTCAGTTTAAACATTCAAGCATCTGGAGGTTGAGGAGAACAAATCTGACAAACAAGATCAACAGATAAAAAGTCAAAAATAAACAATAACCAGAAGCAAGGTAGATAAAATCCATGAACCCACAATCACAGCCTTATTCACTGTGGTTTGCTATTCTCTAATTTGTAGTTTTGGAGTCATCATTCTGGTTAGAGATATGTTTTATTTATTCTGAGTTGGGGCATGGCCAGTCACCCAATCTCCCTAAAGTTGTGATGGACTTTGTTACAATGTTTCAGGAGGATCTGCAGAGGCAGTTCTCTTCTTCCTACTCAGTCTAAAAACAAGATTCTTTCCTCGACACATTTTATATTATTCATTAGTTGGAATGCCATCTATTCTTCCCAAATCTACCCCTGCTCTCAATACAACAGCAAGCAATTCTTTTCTTGTCAATCTGTTCTTACTTTGAATCTACTGGCTATTTTTGTCTTTAGAGGAAATTTATCTTCCTCACTCAGTCCCACCATCCAAGATACCAGTGATTCTTCCATCCTTTGGGTGAACAGACTCAAAATATCTGTTACCTCCTGCTGACTAAAATCCTCATTTACCTCCCCAAACACTGTGTATACACTATGTATACACCCTGATTTGCCTGCTTCCTTCTTAGTACTGGGTAAATCTCAGACACCTGGTTGCTTTCATTCTCTTCCCACACATTCTCCTGGCCCATATTTAGGCTGAAATCAAGCCCAGACTGTGCAAAGACTGCATTCACTTTCTTATTGTGAACTTTTCACCTCCTCCTGTGAGCCAAACCAACATTATTTTCAGCTACCACCTGAGATCTTCCAGCCTGCTCTTCTAAAGGAGAGTTTGATTGCTGCAGTATAAGAAGCTTCTCATGGAAACTAGCCAACTCCTTTTGCATCTGAATTTTCTCTTCCGGTTGCTTGTCTCTGCTTTTACACACAATTTGATAGCTTGTTAGCAGGGTCCAGCATCTCCTAAACACCCCTAACATTTTCCCCCTGGTTTATTAGTATTTCCTGCAAACATCTTTCTAAGTTTCTGGGTTCTTCCTTCTGTAGCCATGGTTCCCAGTTTTTACAAAACCCTGTTCCTGGGAGGAGCCAAGATGGCAGAGTAGAAAGACTCAAATATGCTAGCTCTGAATCCACAGCTCATAAATTTCCTGTAAAAAGAACTCCCCACAAATTCTGGAGCAGTGGAAGCCATTCAGCAATGCAGTGGAGGAGATTTCCGTTCCCAAGAGCCCTGAAAAACCAACCCCAAAGGTCCATCGTGCACCAGATGGTGGAGCCCAGCCCTAGCCGTATGGCTCTGAGAGGAGCAGATCCGAGCAGGCTTCAGGGACAGAACCTCCGGTGACTGCGAAGATCCCTCCACCTACAGGTGCTACAGGTCAGTGAGAGAGACTTCTGGGCTGGCCGAGAGGGGAGTGGGGTGTCTCCATAACTCAGGCTCCCTCAGGAGGCAGCGGCAGAGGCAGCACCAGAGGCAGCGGCGGCCAGGGGCTCCCAGAGCAGGCAGGACCTTAGATCCATTACTGAAGATCTTTGCATAAACCGCCTGAGGGAACTGAGCCTGGATTGTGTCCCTGCCCCCACCTGAGCACCAGAACTTAAGCTCACATTAAAGAGCAGCTGCACTCGCTGCTGAAAGCCCTGAACCTGGGGAGCAGTATTTGAATCTCAGACCCCAAGCACTAGGCAGGTGTGGATCTAGGCAGGGGTGGAGAGGAATCTCAGAAGTCAAGTAACTGGCTGGGAAAATGTCCAGAAAAGGAGAAAAAAAATAAGACCTAAGAAGGTTACTTTCCTGGTGAACAGATATTTCTGCCTTTCCTTTCTGATGAGGAAGAACATCGCTTACCATCAGGGAAAGACATAGAAGCCAAGGCCTCTGTATCCCGAACATCCAAAAT
Organism: Bettongia penicillata ogilbyi; assembly: GCA_023548195.1. Lineage (NCBI taxonomy): Eukaryota > Metazoa > Chordata > Mammalia > Diprotodontia > Potoroidae > Bettongia > Bettongia penicillata. The sequence continues at coordinate 731,247 of JAJHZJ010000072.1, read as the reverse complement.
AGATATCCAATGGGCTCAGGCCATGGAAGAACTCAAAAAAGATTTTAAAAATCAAGTTAGACAGGTGGAGGAAAAACTGGGAAGAGAAATGAGAGAGATGTAAGAAAGGCATGAAAAATGGGTCAATACCTTGCTAAAAGAGACCCAAAGAAATGCTGAAGAAAACAACAGCTTGAAAAATAGACTAACTCAATTGGCAAAAGAGGTTCATAAAGCCAATGAGGAGAAGAATGCTTTCGAAAGCAGAATTAGCCAAATGTAAAAAGAGGTTCAAAAGCTCACTGAAGAAAATAGTTCTCTCAAAATGAGAATGGAACAGATGGAGTCTAATGACTTTCTGAGAAACCAAGAAATCACCAAACAAAACCAAAAGAATGAAAAAAATGGAAGATGATGTGAAATATCTCATTGGAAAAACATCTGACTTAGAAAATAGATCCAGGAGAGACAATTTAAAAATCATGGGACTACCTGAAAGCCACGATCAAAAAAAGAGCTTAGACATCATCTTTCATGAAATTATCAAGGGAAACTTCCCTGATATTCTAGAACCAGAGTGTAAAATAAGTATTGAAGGAATCCATCGATCACCACCTGAAAGAGATCCAAAAAGAGAAACTCCTAGGAACATTGTGGCCAAATTCCAGAATTCCCAGGTGAAGGAGAAAATATTGCAAGCAGCTAGAAAGAAACAATTCCAGTATTGTGGAAATACAATCAGGATAACACAAGATCTAGCAGCTTCTACATTAAGGGATCAAAGGGCATGGAATAGGATATTCCAGAAGTCAAAGGAACTAGAACTAAAACCAAGAATCACCTACCCAGAAAAACTGAGTATAATACTTCAGGGGAAAAAATGGTCTTTCAATGAAACAGAGGACTTTCAAGCATTCTTGATGAAAAGACCAGAGCTGAAAAGAAAATTTGACTTTCAAATACAAGAATGAGAAGAAGCATGAAAAAGTAAACAGCAAAGAAAAGTCATAAGGGACTTACCAAGGGAGAACTGTTTACATTCCTACATGGAAAGACAATATTTGTAACTCTTAAAACTTTTCAGTGTCTGGGTAGTTGGTGGGACTACACACACACACCCACACACACACGTACATGTGTGCACACACACATATACATACATGCATGCACACACAGAGACAGAGTGCACAGAGTGAATTGAATAGGATGGGATCATATCTTAAAAGAAATTTACATAAATAGTGAGTGAGAAATGTAGTAGGAGGAGAGAGGCTGAAATGGAATGGGGTAAATTATCTCTCATTCAAGAGTCAAGTAGGAGACTTTTTAGTGGAGGGAAAAAGAGGAGAGCTGAGAAAAAAACATGAAGTTTACTCTCATCACAATCGACTAAAGGAAGGAATAAAATACACACTTATTTCGGTATGAAAACCTATCTTACAATACAAGAAAGTGGGGGAGAAGGAGATAAGCAGGGTGGGGGTATGATGGAAGGGAGGGCAATTGGAGGAGGGAGCAATTTGCAGTCAACACTCAGGGAGGGACAGGATCAAAAGACAGAATAGAAACAATGGGGGGCAGGATAGAATGGAGGGAAATATAGTTAGTCTTACACAACACGACTATTATCGAAGTCATTTGCAAAACTACACAGATATGGCCTATATTGAATTGCCTGCCTTCCCAATGAGAATGGGTGGAGAGGGAGGGATGGGGAGAATTTGGAACTCAAAGTTTTAGGAACAACTGTTTAGTATTGTTCTTGCTACTAGGAAATAAGAAATACTGTTAATGGGGAATAGAAAGTCAGCTGGCCCTACAGGATAAAAGAGAAGATGGGGACAAGAGAAGGGAGGGAGGATAGAAGAGAGGGCAGATTGGTGATAGGGGAAATTAGAATGCTCTGTGTATTGGGGTGTGTGGAGGGGAGAAATGGGGACAAATTTTGGAACCCAAAATTTTGTGAAAATGAATGTATAAAGTTAAATAATAAATTTATATTATAAAACCCTGGTCCTTTAACCCATTCTCTTGCTAGGGAGGAATAAGTCAAACCCTCCCATTCTTAGACATCCATTTCTTCCTCTGTTTCCTCTCCCCCCTTTTGTTTCCAAATATAGGTCTGATACTTCGTGATCCCATTCTCACTGACATTTGAAGCACCGATGTGATATTCACAGTGTCATAAATATGCTAGTGCAATTCTGAATGAAAAAATACAACAGACTCACTTGGAAGACAGAGCCAAAACATTTCTTCTAACACCAGAAAGCCAAACACATTATAGTAACAGAAATCAATACACAATACCAATGCCAACAACAACACCATCCCCAAGCCTTCCCCTTGCCAGGCTTCCAACTAACCAGCTCCATTGAGGAAATCACAAGCAGGCTACCTTAAACAAAATCACAAGCAATGTCTTTCACTCAAGCTAGCCAGCTGCCTCTGTCCTTCTTAGCTGTTATTAGACTCTGACCAATTTCCTCTCAGCTCTACTCTAACTGTTCCTATTGTGTGTGTGTGTGTGTGTGTGTGTGCACGTGTGTGTGCTCATCCTTCATTGCTGAAGAAGACCATGCCATCAGAGAAATAATGTCCTGACTTTCACTTGACTTTGTTTTCAGTGAGAGAAAACTGTGCAGCTTACCAGCCTCATTTCTCCTCCAATGCCATCTGGCCCTGAATCCAGTTACCAGATATTCATTAGAATGTCTGAAGATGACCCAGGATGATGCAATTGGGGTTATATTACTTGATCAAGGTCACACAGTTAGTGAGTATCAAGTGTCTGAGTTGAGATTTGAACTCAGGTTCTCCTGACTCTTGCACTGGTGCTCTATCCTGCTGTCCTTATTATTTAAATCTTCCTATTACACCATTGCACCCTTCCTGTTCCACTTTTTCAGCAAGTTCCTCCCACCACAGGTTTTATGTGACTCAGACTTAAATGTGATCCAAGCAGGTCACATGGCCTATTAATGGATGGAAAGATCTTCTGATTAAGTTGCAAAATTACATTAACAATAAGCAAAAATACAGTATCAGTAGAGATATCAAAGTCAAGGCTCCTATAGTCAAAGCTTCCAAAAGAATATAAAATGTTTTCAGGCCATGGAAGAGCTCAAAAAGGATTTTAAAATAAAGTAAGTGAAGTAGAGCAAAACTTGGGAAGAGAAATGGGAGTGATGCAAGAAAATCAGGAAAAAGGAGTCAATAGCTTCCTAAAGGAGAACCCCCCCCCAAAAAAAAAAAGCTGAAGAAAAATAGCACCTTTAAAAATATACTAACCCAAATGGAAAAACTGGTTCAAAATGCTAATGAGGAGATGAATGCCTTAAAAAGCATAATAGGTCACATGGAAAAAGAGGTCCAAAAGTTTATTGAAGAAAATAATTCCTTCATGATTTGAATCAAGCAAATGCAAGTTAATGATTTTATGAAAAATCAAGAAACTATAAAACAAAACCAAAAATTAGAAGACAATGTGTAATACCTCACTGAAAAACAACTGACCTGGAAAATAGATGCAGGAGAGATGATTTTTAAATTATTGGTCTATCTGAAAACCATGATAGAAAAAAGAGCCCAGACATCATTTTCAAGGAATTATCAAGGAACATTGCCTTAATATTCTACAACCAGAGAGTAAAATAGATGGAAAGAATCCACTGATCACCTCCTGAAAGAAATGAGAAAAGGAAAACTCCTAGGAATATTGTAGTCAAATTCCAGAGTTCCCAAGTCAAGGAGAAATTATTATAAGCAACCAGAAGAAACAATTCAAGCACTGTGGAAATAAAATCAGGATACCACAGAAATTAGTAGCTTCTACACTAAAGGATTGAACAGCTTGGGATATGATATTCCAAAGGTCAAAGGAGTCAGGACAAAAACTAAGAATCACCTACCCAGCAAGACTAAGTACAATATTTCAGGGGAACAAATTGGAAGTTTGATAAAATAGAGGACTTCCAAGCATTCTTGTTGAAAATATCAGAGCTGAATAGAAAATTTGATTTTCAGATACAAGAATCAAGAGAAATATGAAAACATAAACCGGAAAGACAAGCTATAAGGAACTCATTAAAGTTGAACTGTTTATATTCCTACATGGAAAGATGATATCTGTAACTTATGAGACATTTCTCAGTGTTATGATTGTTAGAAGTAATATATATATATATATATATATATATATATATATATATATATATATATATATATATATATATATAAATACGTACATACTTGTGTGTGTATTTATATTGAGAAAGGGTACAGAGTGGGCTGATTATGAAAGGAGAATACCTAAAAAATAAAATTAACTGTTGAGAAGAATGTAGTGGGAGAGAAAGGGAGAGGTAAAATGATCTGTCCCCCCCAACAGTGTTTGTCTCTGCTTATCCTTTCCCCCAATCTGCTGTCCGTTCTATTATCTTTTCTGTCCTATCGCTTTCCCTTGCCCCTCTTCCCCTCACCCCCACCTTCCTGCAGGGTAAAATAGATTTCCAAACCCAGATGAGTGTATGTTGTTGCCTCCTTAAGCCAAATCATATAAGAGTAAGGCTCCCTTATTCCCTTTGAATTCCTCCCTCTTCCTCTCCATTGTAAACACTTTTTTGCCTTTTTTATGTAAGATGATTTGCTACATTTTTAATGAATTTTAATAATTGGTTTGGCATGCAACTGGGAAATAAGATGTGCAGGCAATGAGGTATAGAAATCTTTCTTACCCTATAGGAAAATAGAGGAGAGGGGAATGGAATATGGAGGGGATGATAGAAGGGAGGATAGATTGGGGGAAGGGGTGGATGGGATGCATACTGTCCTGGGGTAGGGGGTGGGGAAAAGTGGGGAGAAAATTTGGAATTCAAAATCTTGTGAGTGTTGTAAACTGAAAATAAATGAATTATATATTTAAAAAAAATAATTTCCTTGTCTAGCTCCCTCTCCCTTCCAGAGCCACAATAACAGACAGGAGGCCACCCTGTAGATGTAGCCACAGCCTTGGAGACAGAACATGGTCCTCCTTATGCACCCAGCTCTCCTCACCTTCCCACCACCACAGTCTTCTCCACATCCTCAGGGGGCCCACTCCCACATTTGGCAAGTCACACAACCTGATCCATTAGTTTGTGTTTTGAGATTTACTCAGCAATATTTTTGTTCCTGTTTCCATTTCTTTCATGACGTCCTGACCCTATCCTCATCCCAGCATTCTATGGCAACAAGGGTCAGGACTCAATTGTGCCTACCCATTTCCAGAGAAGAAAAAGGTATAACCAGGCAGAGTGCTACAATGTAGCAACATTTATCTAGAGGACTAGAGAATAGAGGGTCAGTGTGCCATCCTGTGGAACGGCTGCATCAACCCAGAGCAAAAAGGAACTGGCATCCAAGTAGGCCAGAACAGTCTTTGTAAACTTACTTGGGGCAAGGACTGACACTGGTGTTGCGTGAATTCCCCAATATAGGAAGGGTCTGAAACAACGTTGAAATTTAAACTGTGTTGCAACTGCCACAAAATGAGAGTTGGAAAATGAACAATACACAAATATAAAGGAAAGAAAAATTTGAAATTTCCAAACATCTTAAAGGGAAGAAAATTAAACTAACAACTCAATATAGAAACTCATAAATCATAAAGAAAAAATATTTAAAATGAAAGGGAGGATGGTCACAGGTGTATCTAAATAAGTTCAAAGAACTCTAAATATTGAAGAGAAAGGAAATTCAACCAACACTCATTTAGGATCTTGTATATTCCCAAGAAAAGTTGGAAATAAAACAAGATGTTCAGATGTGATTCAAGAGAAAAATAAGAATCTTAGAGAATTTGAAATGAAACATATGACTTGTACAGAAATAATGAGAAAAGTAGAACTTAAATCTCCTCTGGTAGATAGGGGTAGAGTGCTTAAGCAAATAGATGATAGGTTCCTGGAAGGAAAAATGGACAATTTTTATATTATGTAATATTAGAATTTGTGCACAAGTAAAATCAATTCAGCTAAAATTGGAGAAATGGAATGGGGGAGGGGATCTCTAATTCTCTGATCATGGATCTAATTTATAAGTTACGTAGTGTAATCAATCTAATTTATAAGAATAAGAACCATTTTCCAATTGATAAATGTTCCAAGATTATAAATATATAGATCTAGGAACTGGTCTAAATATTCTGGGAAACAATTTGGAGTTGTGCCCAAAGTCCTTTTAAACTGTGCATTTCCCTTTAACCCAGTGATACCCCTACTGGGTATGTACCCAAAGAGATCAAACATGTGGAAAACAATCCATTTATAGCAGCTCTTTATGTGGTGGCAAAGAATTAAATAGGGGCTACTCATCAATTGGGGAATGTCTGAAAAAGTTAGGATCAATGAATGTTAAAGGCATGAACTGATGAAAGCAAAGTGAGCAGTACCAGGAGAGCAATTTATATAGTAACAATATTGTTTACATAAACGACTTGACAGACTTAGGAACTCTGACTAATACAATAATCTACCATGGTTCCAGAAGACTTATAATGAAACAAATTATTCACTTATAGAAAAGTGATGGGCTCAAGGGTGCAATTTGATTTTTATGTCTGTTTTTCTTTTTGGATATGGTCAACGCAGAATTTTGTTTTGCTTCGTCTTGTTTGTTTTTTTCTCAAAAGGGGTAGATGTAGAGAGAGATGAGAGGAAAAGAATTGAATCCTGAAAGTAAAATGATTGAACTTTTAAAATAGTAATGATTGATTTTTAAGCTTGCTATAGGAAAAAATTGCATTCCTTTATACCATAACCATCTAAGAACAAGCCTGAATCAGTCAGTCATAGGCTTTAGAATAAATGTGAAGATGTCCTTGATTAGCTAGCACAGTGTTGCATACGTAGAGTACTTCAACTTGCTGACAAAACTTCAGAATATTCTGTGGGCCATGGATAAGCCAGAGAGTTCCTTCAGAACTCAAGACAGAAATTAAGTGGAAAGAAATGCCCTTTCTGCCTAAACCCCTAGAGAGGAAAGATTGCCTTGATTTTCTGTGTATCCTCAGTACTTTGTACGTAGTAAGACCTCAATACATATTTTATCATTTCCTTTCATTCAGAATGAAGTAAACAGCACCAAAGAGACAATATACACAATATCAAGATAAATGAAAAGAACAAAAATAAGAAAACAGAACACTATGCTGACTTCCTGGAAGATATTGTCCAGACTCTTTTTCTCATCATGGCTTTCTGGCAGGCCAATAATTCTTAAATTTTATCTCCTGGATCTATTTTCCAGGTCAGTTGTTTTTCCAATTAGATATTTTACATTTTCTTCTATCTTTTCATTCTTTAGATTTTGTTTGACTGATTCTTACTGTCTCATAGAGTCATTAGTTTCTATTTGCCCAATGCTAGTTTTTATCAAATTGTTTTCTTTAGTTAACTTTTCTATCTCCTTTTCCAACTGTCTAATTGTTCCTTTTAAGGAGTTTTTTTCTCCAGTTAATGTTTGTACTTCCTTTTCCATTTGTCCAATTTTTCCAGTTAGGTTTTGTGCTTCCTTTTCCATTTGTTCAATTTTCCTTTTTAAAGATGTATTCTCATCTGTGAATTCTTTTTTTCATACTGTTAAACTCATTGGCCAGTTTTTCTTCTATTTCCTTCTTCAGCTGTTTGGAGAACTGTTTGTGCATGCAAGCAATTCATAGTTCCTTCTGAAGATTCAGATGGAAGTAAAGTCTCACTACTGACCTCCTTGGTATTCTTCTTTTGGTCCTTGTCCCCATAGAAAGATTCCATGGTTTTTTCACTCTTGTTTTGCTTTTTCTTGTTCATGATAGTGATTGTGTGTTGTGGCTTCTGGTTCTTTCAGTTAGAAGCTGCAGAACTTAATGTTGAGCTGACTGGTGTGAAAAAACTAAGGGCAAGTGTCTTTTTATCTTTTTGTTTTGTGTTTCCCCTATGAGTCCTGAGGTTAGCTTGTTAGGTGTGAGGGAAGTGTGGTCTGGTCACAGGAGATCTCTTCAGCTGAGATGAGGCTACAGCTGCTCTATTGTCTTGCAGTTTCCCTTGGAGTGCTGAGGCACGCCTTGATCCTAGTGCAAGTTTTCAGTGCCCTGGAGCCTCTCTTTTTCTGGTTCACCTCTGCCACAATAGGGGGAGTTCCCCTTAACTATTTTCCTAGCCTCAGGTGTTATGACACTATTTGCCTTCTCTGCTGTTCCCACTGATCCAGGATTTTTCTGGGGAAACACTTTATGGTTCTTTCAAGGTCATCAAGGGGGAAGGAGAGAGCATTTACTGATCACTCCACCATCCTGGCTCCCAGAAGTTCAAGTAGGTGACTTACAGACTTTTAATCTGTGAGCTGAAAGTCTCAGGAGATGTTGAGGCTGATATCTGGGGCTCAGCCATTGTCACTTGCTCGGCTCTGTTGGTCTCTCACCCTGACCTGTTGCTCCACCAGTTCTGCCTGCTGCTGTCTCAGGTCTCCCCGGAGCCCTCCTGCTCTGCTGTGCTAGACATGCTGCGCTGGGAGCTGTGGGCTCACCCCTGTAGAACAGGTCCTTCCCATGGACCTTCCAATCTGTCCTGGGCTGTGAATATGCCACAGTTTGTCTCCTATTGGATTCTGCACCTCCAAAATTTGGTCAGATTCTCTTTGTAGAGGTATCTGAAGGAGTTTGTCTAAGAGCTTAGGTGAGTCGTTGCTGTCACTCAGCCATCTTGACTCTGCCCTCCAACACAAGACTATGTTTGGACGTGGAGAAGAGTTGAAAAAAAAAAAACTTTCTTTCCTTGCCTGTAGAAATGGGGGGCTATAGTTAGGGGAATTTGTGTATGTTGACAAATACAGTCAAATGAGTGGGTTGGATTTTTTGTTTTGTTTTTCTGAGCCATTTTTCCTCTCTTTTTTAATTTCTGCTACAAGAAATGACTCAGTGGTGTGAGTTGGACAGCAAAGAATATATTTGGAAGTAATGCATTCTAAAAGCAAAATAAATCCTTTGAAAATCGATAAGCCTTAGCCTTGTAAAAACATAGCACAGTTGATCTGTCATAGGCTTTAGAGTAACAATTAAATTTTTAAATAAATATTTGTATTCTTTTAATAATTAGTAAATATATACTTATAATAATTGCTTTTCGATATTGTTTTAATTCCTATTTCTCTTATTTGCTTTATTTTTACCTTTTGTTACTTTTCAGCTACTTGATAATTTCCCTTGGCATTAGAAATTAAAACTATTCATAAAGAGGAAAAAAGAAAGGCCTCTCCTAGTCAAAGGCTAAAACTGAGACTGAGTCTCTGAGCTTTGCTCCTTCTCCTCATCTAAATTCTTCTCAGTGGTTTAGCAGACATACAATCTCCTCTTAGTTTGTTCAAACTTTTAGGTTCTAAACTAGGTCTCCGGTTTTATACAGGCATTAGCACACCCCATCATTCTATCAAAACAGGTTTCTTGCACAACATCACTGCAGTTCGTCAAATGACTTATAAGGATTTTTCTTTTTTAACCTAAAATCTTTAATTGATTGATTAGTATCTATTTTAGCTTCATAGATGCATTAGATATTAATGAGTGGGGGTAATTTGAACATTACTTTTGCATCATGTTTTACTGTTCATAGAGTTTGCTTGCATACCCACTTAAGAAACTAAGTGATAAACAGGACAAAATGGGCACCAAACTATAAATCTTAGTAAGTTAGGTAGATATTCTTATATCAATAAGGTCTATATGAACCTTTCTCTGTCTTACCTGAGAATATATTTAGAGCTGTTTTCTTAAGTAACTTTGTTATATGATATTGATTAACATGGGAAGCAAAATCTTAAAAGCTGAGAGGAAGTCGTGAAATTTCCTTTAGGTAATGAATGGTTTATGTTCCTTTGAGAACATAATTTGAGAAAATAACTTTTTTCTATTTTGCCTACCTCTAAAATATACATGCAATGTATTTTGTGGATTTCTACATGGGAGGAAGAGAGACAAGTTTCAAGTGGAAGGAGAAAAGAGGATAGTCTCTTTTACACTAATCAATATCTGGTTAATATGTCTATAAATAATTTAATGAAATAACATACAGCAAGGACAGTTTTTCACTGTTTTAATTATCATCTGTTGTTTTTGATATTAGATCCCTTTATAATTTAAAATTATCTCAAAATATTTTTGTTGTTCTCTAAGTGGATTTTGTTTCTTGTAGACACCTGATAACTTAGGTTTGAAAATCAATAGCAATTCAGAAAAAAAAAACAACAAAACATGAATTATTTATATTGGAAGGAAGCTCAGAGCATGACAGTCACCAAAATGAAACTGCAAATATGTGAGTATTTGTATTTCCTGTCTTTTATTTACATGTAAAAACAAAATTTTACATTCATTCCAAAAATTTTTAGTTGCAATTCTTTCTCTGTCTCTGTCTCTCTGTCTCTCTCTGTCTCTGTCTCTGTCTCTGTCTCTCTCTCTCTCTCTGTCTCTCTCTCTTTCTCTCTTTCTCTCATTCTCTCTCCCTCTCTCTCTCTCCCTTCTAACTCTCCACCTTGTCCTTCAGAACACAACAAACTGATACAGATTATGCATTTTCAAGCATGAAAACACATTTCAATATTATCAGTGTTTCATGTCTGGCAAATACCTCATTAAGATAATGTGATTTTATTCTCTAGTTTCAAGTCTGTGAACATGTTCTGTAGAGGTCTTCATGAGATCATAAATAAGGTTTCAAAACTCTCACTTCAACTACAGACAACATGATGAGATAAGACCACAAAAGAATGGGTGAGGAACTAAACGAAAATGCTACAAACTCACAATTTCTAGTGTTTTAATAGGTACCTGTAAGCTATTCGCTAAAAGATACAATTATTTAAATTTGTTCAATCATCGGTAGAGCTTTTATCACCATTCTTATAAACAGGAGAGCTGTCATTTGCAGTTTCAGTTTTTGAGGTACCTTTTATGCTTTTTTTGAGTCTTGTATTTGAAGATCAAATTTTTTATTCAGCTAGGCTCTTTTCATTGAAAAGCCTTGAAAGTCTTCTGTTTTATTGAATATCCATTTTTCCACAGAAGAAGTGCATTTAGCTTTACTGGGTAGGTGATTCTTGGTTGTAATTCTAGTCACTTTACCCTCAGGATAGCATATTCCAAGTCTTCTGATACTTTGTTATAGAAGCTACTAAATCTTGTGTTATAGTAATTTTGACTCCATGATACTTGCATTGGTTCTTTTTGGCTCCTTGCAATATTTCCTCCACTACAAAAGATCACCTGGGATTTGGTTATAATATTTCTGAGAGTTGTCAATTTTGGATCTCTTTCAGGAGGTGATTGGTGGATTCCTTCAATTTCTATTTTACCCTCTGGTTCTAGAATTTCAGGCAAGTTTTCCTTGATAATTTCTTGAAAGATAATGTTTAGGATCTTTTTTTGATTGTGGCTTTCAGGTAGTCCAACAATTGTCAAATTATCTCTCCTGGATCAAATTTCCAGGTGAGTTGTTGTTGCAATGAAATGTTTCACATTTTATTTTTTTCAATTCTTTTGGTTTTATTTTATAGTTTCTTGATTTCTCATAAAGTCCTTAGTTTCCATTTGCTGTATTGTAACTTCCAAGGAATTACTTTCTTCAGGGAACTTTTGTACTAACCTTTCCATTTTTGTGAATTCTGTTTTTTTAAGGAGTATTTTTCTTCAGTGAGCTTTTGTGCCTCTTTGTCCATTTGGCCAATTCTGTTTTTCAGGGCATTCTTCTTTTCATTAACTTTTTTTTTCTTTTGCCATTTGACCTATTCTGTTTTTTAAGGTGTTATTTTCTTCAGCATTTGTTTGTGTGTGTGTGTGTGTGTATGTGTGTGTGTGAATGTATGTCTCCTTTACCAAGCTCTTGACTAATTTTTCATGACTTTATTGCATCACTCTCATTTCGCATTCCAAATTCTTTGCTTTTCAAAATCAAAAAGATTTTCTACATTCTATCTTAGTCTTTTCATGGCCTTCTTGGAGGCTTTGTAAAAGTAAAAGCTTAGATTTTTCTATCTTCTCAGTGTGTGTTTTTATGTCCTTTGTAACTATAGTAACTTTCTGTGATCAGAATATTTTTCTGCTTTTTACTCATTTTCCTAGACTATTTTTTGATTTTAACTCTTTGATAAAGTAGAGCTCTACTTCCAGTGTGCAGGGTGGACTGTCCCAAGTTTCAGGGATTTTAAGCAGCTTTTTTCAGAGATACATCCAGGGACCTATATGTTTTCAGTTCTTTCAAAGTCGTATACTCTAAGCAGAATTGAGTTTGCTCTTCTCCTGGCTGTATTCTGTTTTGTAAGCAAACAAAAATACTCTTTTCTGTCCTAGTATTATGATGAGGACCCCTGCTTCATGCTGGTAGCAAGCTCTGGTAGGCTAGTGTTCTTCTTTGCCCTGAGACTGCCACCAAGCACTGTGATCTGGATTTGAATATGGGTAAAACAACAGAGTCTTGCCTCAGTGCTAGAAAAGAGAACCCTGCAATCTCCTTCTGACCAGTAATTTCCTCCCTTACCATCTGTGGGATGAGAGCTCTGGAAGCAGCTGCTGCCAATGCTGATTCAATGGTTTCCAAGGCCTGCTCCTGGTTTGCTGGGTCTGGGCCTCTGTTGACATAACCTGCACTGAACCCTACTCCACTTTCATTCAGGTGTGACAGACTTTTCTTCTAACCTTCTAAGTTGTATTTGCTAGGAAAATTCATCCACACCCTTCTTTTATGGGATCTGCTGCTCCAGGAATTGTTTTATGGCATTATTTAAAGGTATTTAGAGGGGTTTTGGGAAGAGCTTAGGTGAGTTGCCACCTTTGCTCCACTATCTTGGCTCTGCCCTTTCTTTCTTTCTTTCTTTCTTTCTTTCTTTCTTTCTTTCTTTCTTTCTTTCTTTCTTTCTTTCTTTCTTTCTTTCTTTCTTTCTTTCTTTCTTTCTTCTTCTTTCTTTCTTTCTTTCCTTCCTTCTTTCCTTTCCTTCCTTCCTTCCTTCCTTCCTTCCTTCCTTCCTTCCTTCCTTCCTTCCTTCCTTCCATCCTTCCTTCCTTTTGTAGTGCCAATATAATATTCACAGTGCCTACAGTGGCCATGAGTATCCTGGTGCAATTCTGAATCGTTAAATACTACAAATTTTCCACATGAATAACATAACCAAAACATTTATTGACACATCAAAAAACCAAATCTGTCATAATAATGAAATACACAACAACAATGTAGAGAACACCATTCTCAAGCCTTTCCCCTGCGAGGTTTCCCACAAACCAGCTCCATTAAACAAATCACAAGCAAGCTCTTTCACTTATGCTAGCCAGCTGACTGATTGCCTGCATTCTTTCTAGCTCTGACTTACTTCCTCTGAACTGTGCTCTAGTCCACCTCTTCCTGTTCCACCCTTCTTGTTCTACACATTTAGTAAAACTCCATCCAACCCGGGCTCCATGTGACTCAGACTTCCATGTGACCCAGGCAGGTCACATGGGTCTATTAATGAATGGGAAAGAGCTTCCCATTTAAGTTACCATTACATGTAGCCCCAAGATCTTTCATACTCATTACACAGGTTGGTGGGGCAACTGGTATCAACAGAATTATAATAATGATAACCTAAAATAAACATATAAAACCATATCTTAGGCAACTGATGCCAACAGAACTTTACAGCAATATAGCAGGGATCACACAAAATAAGTACATAAAATAATATTCTTAGGGTGGGACTTGACTACAAGAATCCTCTCTTTCTCCCCCTCAAATGAATGGGCCTCCAAAATCTTGGGGATGAAGGTCTCTTCTTCCACAGATACTTTCTGCTGAAATTGGAGGCAGAACTTTCCCTTCCCAAAAAGGTTCAAGGGTTCAGTTCTTTAACTACCATACAGAGCTTGGTGGATGCCAAATCAAGGGGAGATATATCACAGTTGTGCACGGAGGGTGAAAGATGGCCTAAACAATCAGGCATCTGCAGGTAGAGAGTACTGAGCATGTAGAAAACAAATCTGACAAATAAACAAGACAAATAGATAAAAAGTCAAAAAGAAACAAGGAAACAATAACTGGAAGCAGTGTAGATATGGTCAGCCATGCTTCTGGAGTCCATGAAACTACCATCATAGCCTCATTACTATTACTTATGGTTTTACCACTTGCAGTACAGGGTCACCATTCAGGTTAGACGCACACCCCTCTTTAATCTGAGGTGAAGCCTGGTCAAACCCCATTCTCCTTGTAGGTGTGACTCACTTGGATACAATGTTTCAGGAGCATCTATAGGGGCAGCTCTCACTTCTCTGCTCAGTCTAATATCAGACCTTTTTCCTCGATGCAATTTATGTAATTCATTAGTTGGAATGGCATCTATTCTCCCAAAATCTACCCCTCCTCTCAATAGAGCAACAAACAATTCTTTTCTTGTTAATCTATACTGACTTTGAATCTATTGTGTATTTACTCTTCTGTCTTAAGGAAATTTGTCTTTTTCACTGAATCTCACAATTCAAGATACCAATGATACTCCCATCCTTTGGGTGAACCAACACAAAACATCTGTGACCTCCTGCAAAGTAAAATCCTCAATTATCTCCCCAAACAATGTGTGATCCCCTGATTCTCCTGCTTCCTTCATTGTATTTCATTCTCCTCCCACACATCTTCCTTGCCTGTGTTTGGGTCATGAAGTCCAGCCTGTTCAAGAGCTGCATTCACCTTCTGATTGTCAACTCTTTGAGCCAAACCAACAACAGCTTTTCCTCCACTATCTTCTACTTTTTAGCTTATTCTTCTAAAGGAGATCTTCACTTGCAAATCACCTAACTCCTTTTCCATCTGAGATTTCTCCTCCAGAAGTTTGCCTGTGCATTTACATATGATTTCAAAGCTTGTTAGTAAGCCCCAGGGTTTCCTCCACACCTCTGTCATTTCTTTCCCTGGTTCTATTGGTATTCCCTGAAAACATCTTTCTAAATCTCTGGGTACTCCCTTCTGTACCCTTGGTTACCAGTTTTCACAAAGCCCTGTGCCTGTAGCCCATTTTCTTGCTAGAGAAGAATAAGGCAAATCCTTCCA
The DNA here is from genome assembly GCA_023548195.1 of Bettongia penicillata ogilbyi. NCBI lineage: Eukaryota > Metazoa > Chordata > Mammalia > Diprotodontia > Potoroidae > Bettongia > Bettongia penicillata. The sequence goes on along the minus strand of JAJHZJ010000072.1, from coordinate 716,185 downwards.
CCCTAGTTTTTATAACATTTTGGGCATAGTTCTAATTTGTTCTCCAGAATGGTTGGATCACTTCACCTTCAGTAAGAATTCAGTAGTATCCTAGCAGAAAGAGTTACTCTCCTATGTTCAAATCTGCCCCCAGATGCTTACTAGATGTGTGAACCTGAGAAAGTAAACTTTTCTTTTCTGCCTCAGTTCCTTCATCTGTAAAATGAGCTGGAGAAGTAAATGGAAAATCACTCCAACATTTTTGTCAAGACAACTCCAAATGGAATCTCAAAATAAAATGCCTGAACAATTACGTGCTTAATCTATTCCTTGATCCAGCATATTATTTGTAGGCCGCTACCAGATTGTTTTCATGATTACTGATCTATAATACAATTTGAGATCTGGTATTGGTAGGGCACCTTTGTTTGTATTTTTTTTTCCTTGCTTCTCTTGATGTTCTTGACCATTTGTTCGTCCAGATGAAATTCTATATTTTTTTGGCTATATAAAATGTTTTGGTATTTTAATTGTTATGGCACTGAATAAGTAAAGTTTTTATTATATTAGTTAAGCCTACCCATGAGCAATTAATTCCCTATTTCTCTAATTGTTTAGATATAACATTTAATGGTTAAAAAATAATTGTTATTATTTTATTGGTATGGAAAGTGTTTTGTAATTTTGTTCATACAGGTTCTAGATGTGTCTTCATAGGGAAACTCCAAACATGACATATTGTGTATAATTATTTTAAATGAAATTTTTTTTCTATCTCTTGTTACTGGAGTTTGGTAGTAATATGTAAAATTCTGAGGATATGGGCATTTATTTTAAATTCTTTAGCTTTGCTTGAAGTTATTAATTATTTCAGATAGTTTTTAAATCAATTCTCTGAGATTCTCTAAGTCTTCATATCCTCTACAAAAAGTGGTAGTTGTTTCCTCATTGTCTATTCTAATAACCTCAATGCCATTTTCTTATCTTATGTCTACACCTAACATTTCTGGTATATTAATGAATAATAGTAGTTATTTATTTCCACCCATGCTAGCATTTTCTAATAGGAATGCTTGGTAGATTGCCAAAAGATTTTTCTGTCTATTGAAATAATCATATGGGGTTTTTTTGTAGGTTTTGTTATTGACTTATCAATGTCGATAAATTTGTCGATCAACTGATATGTTGATAAATTTCTTACTACTGAGTCAGCCCTTCAGTCCTGGTATAATTCCTACTCATTCATAGCATACAATTTTTGTGATATACTGTTATAACCTCCTTGCTATAATCTATTTATTTTTTTGCACCAATATTCATTAGGGAAATTGTTCAATAGCTTCCTTTTTCTGTTTTACACTTCCTGGTTTAGGAACCAATGCTATGTTTGTCTTGTAAAAATAATTTGATGGGATTCTTTATTTTAAACCTATTTTCCCTAAACAGTTTTTATAGTTCTGGAATTGATGTGCTTTGGATGCTTGATAGAATTCCATTGTGAATTCCCTTTGGTCCTGGATATTTTTTCTTAAGGTGTTCATTTATGGTTTGCTCATTTTCTTTTCTGAAGACAGGATTCTTAAGTATTCTGTTTCCTTTTCTTTTAATCTGGAGAACATTTGTTTTTGTTGCAAATATCCATTCACTTCACTTAGATTTTTAGATTTGTTGTCGTATTTGGCCAAATTACCTCCTTACAAGTGATACACTTTCATCTTCATTGGTAGCAATATAGACTTTTCATTTTTATATCACTGATTTGGTTTTCTTCTTTCTTTTAAAAAATCAAATTAACTAATGTCCTATCTATTTTTATTGGCTTCATCATTCAAACAGCTACTTTTATTTATCAACACAATGGTTTTTTTGTGTTTTGTGTGTGTGTGTGTTTTTTTTTTTTACTTTAAGCTATATCAATCTCTCGTTTAATTTACAGGATTTCCAATGTGGTGTTTAATTAGGAATTTTAATTTGCTATTTTTCTAATTTTTTTAGTTGCATTCCTCATTCACTGATCTGTTCTTTTTCTATTTTATTGATGTAAGCATTTAGAGAATTTTTTTTTCCCGTCTGAGTACTGCTTTGACGGTATCCCATAAATTGTGGCACGTTGTCTTATTATTATCGTATTCTTTAATGAAATTAACTTTTGTTTCTATGATTTCTTTTACCTGCTCATCCTGTAGGATTACATTATGTAATTTCTGGATAATCATTATCTGTGTTTCCAGAGCGCTTTTATTCAATGCAATTTTTATGGCATTGTGATCTGAAAAGGATTCATTTAGTGTTTCTAGTTTTCTGCGTTTGATTGTAAGGCTTGTGTAGCTGCAATGTATTGCAGAGGTCTATTATATCTAACTTTTCAGCAATTATATACATCTCCTTGTTTATTCTTTGATTAGATTATTTTCATGTGTGTGGGTGTATGCGTGTGCGTGCGTGCATGCGTGCATGTGTGTGTGTGTGTGTCTGTGTTAGATTTATCTAGTTCTGAGAGGAGAAAGTTGAGAAACTCCACTAATATAGTTTTGCCATGTGTTTTATCCTTATTCATTTGATTTTTTCCTTTAAGAATGTACATGATATATCATTTAGTACATGTATATTTAGTATTGTTATAATCTAATTGTCCAGCAAAATGCAGTTTCCCTGCTTCTGTCTTTTAATTAGATATAATTTTCCTTTTTCTGAGGTCATGAATGCTACCTCTGCTATTTTTTTTTTACCTCAGCTTATGTATAATAGATTCTGTCACAGCCCCTTAACTTTCCTCTCTGTGTATCTCTTTGCTTCAAATGTGCTTCTTGTTAACAATATATCGTAGGATTCTGTTTTTTAATCCTCTCTGTTATCTACTTCTGTATGATTAGTGAGTTCATTTCATTCACCTTGACAGTTATGAATTCTAATTTTTTATCTCCCTCCATACTATTTCCCCCCTTTTATCTTTCTCTCTCTTCTTTCATTTTCCTTCTCAAAAGTCTAACCACCACATCTCACAATTTTTCCACTTTCTATAACCCTCCCCTTCACTTGTCCTTCTCCCTCTAACTTCAGTGTAGGGCAAATTAGATTTCTGTACTGAATATGTATATTATTTTCTCTATGAGCCAATTCTCATGAGAATATGGTTCAAGTATTTCTCAGCCCAACTACCTTTCTATTCACTGTAAAAGTTCTATTGATGCCTCTTTCGTGTGAGATAATTTGCATGATATTTTCTTTCCCTTCCCCCTTCTTCCATTTCATTTGTTTTTCTCTGTCCTTAAAATTATTTTTGAAATTATTCCTTCATAGTAAGTTCATATCTATGACCTGTATCTATATATTCTTCCTCTACTTTCCCTAATCATAACGTTCTTAAGATTCATAAGTATCATCTTCCTATGTAGGAATGTAAACAGCTTAACCTCACAGAATCTCTTATAATTCCTCTTTCACATTTATCTTTTTATGTTTCTCTTTAGTCTTGTATTTGAATTCACATTTTTTTCAGCTCTAATCTTTTATTAGAATGCTTGAAAGACCTCTATTTCATTAAATATCTGTTTTTCCCATGAAGAATTAAGCTAATTTTTGCTTGATAGGTTATTTTTACTTGGAATCATACCACTTTGCCATCCAGAGTATCACATTCCAAGCGCTCTGGTTGTTTATTTATCGTTTATCTTTTACTGTCAAAGAGGAACGGTAATATCTTGAGCAAGTTGTCTTGATTTGCACGTGAATTAGTTTTAAGTAAGGCAGAGTTGTGCAAAATTGTGAACTGAAGTTTCTCTTCCTACATTCATCAAAGTTCAGTGGCAAGACAAAAGTCATGATGACTGTTGATGACTGGGGATGCAGTTTGTGACCTTGATCTTTCTAAATTAAAGTCTTTCAAAGGTTTCAGTTTGTCTGAGGCAACACTCTCTAAATTAATAAGGGCTAGATTAGAATTGAGACAAAAATATGTCCTAATTTACCATCACAAAAACATCCACCTGGACAGGGAAGATCCCGAAAGTTTCTGGCTAAAACCAGAAAACAGTTGCTACTTTCACTCACTCTAACCCAACAAAACCTATAAAATGAACCATGAGGGCTTAGGCTAGGGGTAACTTTTCGATGAAAGCCAGAGGTATTTGGGTTTTGATACTTTGCCATATAAGTTGCTAAATCTCACATTATCCTATTTATAGTTTCATGGTATTTGATCTTTTCCTTTCTGGCTGCTTATGCTATTTTATCTTTGATCTTGGAACTCTGGAATTTGACTATAATATTAATGGAAGTTTTATTTTTTAGGATCTCTTTTAGGAGGTGTTTGGTGACCAGGTGATTCTTGGAGTTTCTATTTTATCCTTTTACTCTAGGATATCAGGGCAATTTTCTCTGATAATTTCTTGAAATTTTGATTTTTAGGTACCTTTTTAGTCATGGCTTTTAGGTATTCTATAATTCTTAAATTATTTCATCTCACTATTTTTCTATTTAAAACAATTGTATAAATTTTTATTGACATCTCTTTTTTTCATCATCATAGTTATCCCTGCTATTCCTCTTTCTTCCCTTCCCAAATAGCCACTCACTGTAACAAATGAATATTTTATGACAAAAAAGAAAAAAAAATAGTTCACCTGACCAGTGTTTCAAAAAATATGAAAACATATGCAATGTGTAACACTTGAGAGTTTCAAAAAGATGACTATGCTTCTCACCTTCATGAAGTGGAAAGTTATGGAATATCATTTGATATCTCTTTATTTGAGAAATACTTGATCTTAAAATAGTAAGTACAATATATCTAAAACCACCAGCCAGCATTTTATGTAATATACATAGCCTAGAAACTTTCTGAAATAAGATTAAAGTGAAACAAATATGACCATTATCATTACTATTGTTCAATTATTGTACTAGAAGTTTTATCTTTATCAATAAGTAAGAAAAAGAAAGAAGAGAAAGAGATTGAAATAAAATAGGTAATGAGAAAGCATTTTTCATTTGTACATGTGTAGTCTTAATTTATATTTATATTATTATAGATATTGTGCATATTGTTTTCTTGGCTCTGGACAGTTCACTCAGCATTGATTCATGTGTTTTTTTTTCATACACCTTTGCATGTATTAGGTGAATTATTTTTTTTCCCTCACTTAAAAGTATTTTATGAAATTTCATGTAAAGATAGTTTTTAACATTCACTTTGATAAGATTTCAAGTTCCTAATCTTTCTCGCTCCGTTGCTTCCTCCTTCTCTTTCCCCTCCTGAAGAAAGCAAGCAATCTGATACGGTGTATATGTACAATCGTGTTAAGTATATTTTCACTTAAGTCATATTGTGAAAGAAGAAACAGAACAAACAAAAGAGGAAAATAGCATGCTTAGATTAGCACTCAGGATCCATAGTTCTTTCTCTGGATGTGGATAGAGTTTTCCATCATGAGTCTTTTGGAGTTGTCTTGGATCATTGCACTGCTGAGAAGAGCTAAGCTTATCGTAATTGAACATCGCACAGTGTTTCTGTTATTTTGTATAATGTCTTCTTGGTTCTTCTCATTTCATGCAGTATCAGTTCATGTAAGTCTTTTCTGATTTTTCTGACATCTGCTTGCACATCATTTCTTATAGCCCAATATTATTCAATTAAATTCCTATACTTATTCAATTGGGCATCCCCTTAATTTCCAATTCGACCCCACCAACAAAAAGAAATACTATAAATATTTTTATAAATGTAGGTTCATTTTCTTTTTTTATTATCTCTTTGAGATACTAGAAGTGGCATTGCTGGGTAAAAAGGTCTGCACAATTTTATAGCCCTTTGGGCAAAGTTCCAAATTGCTTTCCAGAATGGTTGGATCAATTCATAATTTCACCAACAATGCATCAGTGTTCCAGTTTTCCCAATCTTCTCCAACATTTGTCATTTCCTTTCTCTGTCACATTAGGGTAAGGTGATATGTATGAGGTGGTATTTCAGAGTTGCTTTAATTTGCATATCTATAATTAATAGAGATTTAGAGTATTTTTTCACATGACTATAGATAATTTTACTTTCTTCATCTGAAAACTGCTGTTCATATCTTTTGAACACTTATCATTTGGGGACTGACTTGTATTCCTATAAATTTGATGAAGTTCTCTCTACATATTGGAGAAATGTGGTCGTGATTAGACACACTGACCGTAAACATTGTTTTTCAGCTTTCTGCTTTCCTTCTAATCTTAGTTCTGTTGGGGTTTTTTTGTGCAACACCTCTTTTAAATACAATGTAATCTAAATTATCCTTTTTACATTTCTTAATGTTCTCTATCTCTTGTTTGGTCATAATTCTTCCCTTCATAGTTATCTGACAGGAAACTATTGCTTGCTCTCTAATTTGCTTATGTTATCACCCTTTATGTGGAAATCATGTATCCATTTTGATCCTATCTTTGTATAAATGGTAAACTGTTATTCTATGCCTAGTTTCTGATGTACTGTTTTTCAGTTTTCCCAGAAGTTTTTGTCAAACAGTGAGTTCTTAACCTAGAAGTTGTGGTCTTTAAGTTTATCAAGCAGAATTGTGTAATTATCATTGACTACTGCATCTTGTGTACCTAACATATTCTAATGATTCACAACTCTATTTGTTAGCCAGTATCAAATAGTTTTGATGATTTATAATACAGTTTTAGTCTGGTACAGTTAAGACACTTCTCTTTGGATTTATTTTCATAAATTCCTTTGACATTCTTAACTTTGTATTCTTTCATGTTCACTGATTTTGTTTGAGCAAAACCTTTTTAAATTTACTCCAATATAAATTATCCATTTTGTGTTTCATAATGCTTTTAGCTCTTGCACATATTCTTCCCTTTTCCTTAAATCTGAGAGGTAAGCTATTTTCTACTCTCCTAAACTGTTTATGGCATCACCTTTTATGTCAAAATCATGTGCCCATTTTTACCTTATTTTGGCATATGGTGTAAGATGTTGGTGTATACTTAGGTTCTGCCTTACTCTTTTACAGTTTTCCAAACAGTATTTTTTCTTTTACAAGTAGAAAGTTTTTGTGGCAAAAACATTGCTTCTTTGAGTTTATGAAACACTAGATTAGGGGTGGCAGTTTTACTACTATGTATTGCATATATAATCTATTCCACTGATTCGCCACTCTCTTTCCTAGTCAATACCAGATTTCTTTTATAATTGCCATTTTATAATAAAGTTTCAAATTTAGTACTAAGGCACCTTCTTTTGCATTGTTTTCATTAATTCCCTTCACATTCATGACTTTTTGTTCTTCAGATGAATATTATTATCATTTTATATCATTATTGTTATTTTAGATCTACAAAATAATTTTTGATAGTTTGAATGGTATGACAGTGAATAAGTGAATTAATTTGGATAGAGCTATCACTTTTATTGAATTGGTTCATCTTATCTGTGAAAAATTATTTCCCATTTTTTTTGGATGTAACATAATTTTTGTGAAAATTCTTTTGTAATTGTTTTTCTGTAGTTTCTGGATTTGTCTAGGCAGATAGATTCCTAACTATTTCGCATTTTTTTGTTATTTTAAATGGAATTTCTTTTTCTATTTCTTACTGATGGGCTTTCTTGGTAATATAGAAAATATAGAAATGTTGATGATTTTTGTGGGTTTATTTTATGTCCTGACTTTTTAAAATTTGCTAAAGGTGTTAATTATTTCAAGAAGGTCTTTTAGATGAGTCTCTAGGATTCTCTAACTATACCATCATATAACTACAAAAAGTTACAATTTTCCTTCCTCACTACCTATTCTGATTTATTCAATTTCATTTTCTTGTCTTATTGTTATAACTAATATTTCTAGTTTGATGCTGAATATTAGTGTTGAAAATGGGCTTGCTTCCTTCCCCCCTAACTTTATTGAGAAGATTTAATCCTCATTACAGGCAATTCTTGCTGATGGTTTAGATGGATATCACTTATCATATCAAGAAAAGTCCACTAATTTCTATACTCTCTAGATTTTTATTTTTTAAGGGATGGGTACTCTATTTTGTGAAAAGCTTTTTCTTCATCTATTGAGTTAATCATACGATTTCTATTTTTTTATTGATATGGTCAGTTAGTGCTTATTATTTTATGAAAAGCCCCATTTTTTGATATCTTTCCCAGTGTTTCCAATAGGAATGAGTGTTGTATTTTGTCAAAAAAAAATTTCTGCATCTATTGAGATAATCGTATGGTTTCCATTAGGTTTGTTGTTGATATGGTAAAAAATGCTAACAGTTTTCCTAATATTGAACTAGCCCTACATTCCTAGTATAAATTCTACCTGATCATAATGCATTACTCTCATGACAGGTTGTTGTATTCTTCTTGCTAAAATCTTATTTAAAATTTTTGCATCTATGTTCATTAGAAAAATTTGTCTATAATATCTTTCTCAGTTTTTTGATGTACCTGGTTTAGGTATCAGAGCAATATTTCTATCATAAAAAGAATTTGGGGAGGATTCCTTCTTCTCCAATTATTTGAAATAGTCCTTATAATATTGGAATAAAATGTTCTTTAAATATGTGATAGAATTTACTTTTAAATCCAACCGACCCTGGGGATTTTTCCCTATGTTCATTGATTAATTTTTCAGTTTCTTTTTCTGAGATGGAGTTGTTTAAGGATTCAACTTCCTCTTCCGTTAATATGGGAAATTTATATTTTTTAAAAATACTAATCCATCTCATTTAGATGGTCCAATTTATGGACATAAAGTTGGACAAAGTAATTTCTAATTACTGTTTAATCATCCCTTGCATTTCTGGTATTGGTAATTTGGTTTTCTCCTTTTTTTTTTTTATCAAATTGGCCAAGGGTTTATTAATTTTATTGGTTATTTCATAAAACCAACTCTTAGTTTTATTTATTAGTTCAATAGTTTACTTAATTTCAATTTTACTAATGTCTCCTTTGGTTTTCAGTATTTCTAATTTGGTATTATTTTGCGAATTTTCAATTTGTTCTTTTTAGAGATTTTCCCACTTGTGCCCAATTTATTGATCTCCTCTTTCTCTATTTTATTCATGTAGGCACTCAATGATATAAAACTTCCCCTAAGAACTGTTTTTTTCAGCAGCCCATAAAGTTTGGTAAGTTGTCTCATGGTTGTCATTCTCTTGAATGAAGTTGTTGATTGTTTCCATAATTTGTTATTTCACCCACTCTATTTTTAAGATTAGATTACTTCATTTCCAATTAGCTTTTGGCTTACATTTCCATGGTCTTTGATTACATATATGTTTTGTTGCATTACAGTCTGAGAAGGATGCATTGACTATCTCTGTCTTTCTACACTTTTCTGATTGTGAGGTTTTTATACCCTAGTTTATGGTCAATTTGTGTATTTGTGCCATGTATATACCAATAAAAAGGTATATTTCTTTCTATCCTCATTCAGTTTTCTCTAGGTATCTATCATATCTACCTTATTCAGAGTTTTATTTACCTCCTTAACTTCTTTCTTGTTTATTTTAAGGTTAGATTTATGAAGGTCAGAGAGGGAGAGGTTAAGGTCCCTCACTAGTATAGTTTTTCTGTGTTTCTTCCCGTGACTCCCTTAACTTCTACTCTAAGAATTTGAATACTATACCACTTGGAGCATGTATGTTTACTAATGATATTGCTTCATTTTCTATGATGTGTTTTAGCAGGATATAGTTTCCTTTCTTATCTCTTTTGATTAGATCTATTTCTCTTTTTGCTTTGTCTGAGATTAGGATTGCTACCCCTGCTTTTGTTACATCAGCTGAAGCACAATATATTCTGCTCCGATCTTTTACCTTTACCCTATGTATCTCTCCCACCCCCACCCCCAAACCCCGCCTTACAAATGTGTTTGCTGAAAACAACATATTATTGAATTATGGCTTTTAATCCATTGTGCTATCCATCTCCCTTTTATGGGAGAGTTCATTACATTTCCCTTCACAGTTGTGATTACAATTTTTTTCTTTCTCTCTATCCTCTTTCTCACCATTTGTCCTTTTAGCTATTTCATCTCCCTTCTCCTCTTCAATAGAATTTTAACTTTTGACCACCACCTCCTACAGTCTTCCCTTCCTTCTTTCAACTACCCACCCCTTTACCCTTACTACTTCTTCTGTTCCTTTTTATTCTCTCCTCCCCTTTCTTTTCCCCTTCCCCTCCTAGTGCCTATGAGGCTAGTAAGATTTACACACTTAATTAAGTTAATTTTTCCATCCTTGAACCAAATCAGAGGAGAGTCCTTCTCAAACAAAACTCATCACCCTCCTCTCTTTCCCTCTACTATAATATAATTTTGTACTTCTTCCTGTGAGGTAATTTACCATTTTCTGCTTCCTTCTTTTCACATCTCCTGTTACACTATCTTTGCATGCTTAAATAACATTTTTATTGCAACATCATTTACTTTATATCCACTACCTCCATCTATGTATGTCCCTTTTGTATATCATGATAAATATACAATTCTCAAGATTAACAAGTATAATCTTCCCTTATAGGGAGGTAAATAGTTTGTCCAAATTGAGTAATGTTTTTTTTTTCTTTTCCCCTTTTTACCTTTTTATGTCTCTCTTTAGACATGAATTGGAAGATTGAATTTTCTATTGAATTCTGGCCTTTTCATCAAGAAGGTCTGGAAATCCCTTATTTCATTGAATGTCCATCTACTTGCCTGAAATGTTATGATGAGCTTTGTTGGGTAATTGATCCTTTGTTGTACTACCAGCTCCTTTGCCTTACAGAATATCATATTTCAATTTTTTTTTTATCTTTGGATGTAGAAGCAGCAAGGTCCTGTGTGACCCTGACAGTATTGCCTTGATATTTGAATAGTTTCTTTCTGGATGCCTGTAGTATTTTTTTCCTTCACTTGATAGTTCTGGAATTTGGCAAATATATTTCTTACTTCTTTTAGTTTGGGATTCCTTTCAGGAGGTGAACGTTTGCCCTCTGGATCTAACACTTCTGGGCAGTCCTCTTTGATAATTTCTTGGAAGATATTGTCTAGATTATTTTTTTCATCATGACTTTCTGGTAGGCCAATAATTCTTAAATTTTCTCTCCATGATTTATTTTCCAGGTCAGTTTTTTTTTTCAATTAGATATTTTTACATTTTCTTCTACCTTTTCATTCTTTAGATTTTGTTTGTCTGATTCTTGATGGCTCATAGGGTCATTACCTTCTACTTGTCCAATTCTAAATTTCATCAATTTGTTTTCTTCAGTTAACTTTTGTATCTCCTTTTCCTTCTGTCCATTTATTCCTTCCAAGAAATTGTTCTCTCCAGTTACTTTTTGTACTTCCTTTTTGATTTGTCCAATTTTCCCAATTAGATATTATGCTTCTTTTTCTGTTTGTTCTATTTTATTTTTTAAAATGCTGTTTTCTTTAGTGAATATTTTTTCATACTTTTAAAATCATTGGTCATTTTGTCTTCTGTTTCTTTCCTCAGATCTTCCAAGAGTGCTCTTTGAGAGCAATTCTTAGTCCCTTCTGGAGTTTCAGTTGAGAGTGCAGTCTCAATACTGACCTTTTTGGTATTCCTGTTTTGCTCCTTGCTCCATAGAAAGATTTTATGGTCTTTTCCTTCTTGCTTTGCTTCTTCTTGCTCATGATGATGACGTTTTGTGAATTGTGACCTCTGGTTCTTTGAGGTAGAAGCTAGAGAACCGAGTGCTGAGCTGGCTAGTGTGAGAATGTAAAGAGCAGGTTTCTTTGTGTGTGTGTGTGTGTTGTGTGTGTGTGTGTGTGTGTGTGTGTGTGTGTATTTCACCAGATTAGCTCTGGAGTTAGCTTTTCAAGCATGGGAAAGTCTGGTCACAAGGGATGTCCTCAGCTGATCTAGAGCAAAAGCAAGCTCAGCACTTGGTGATCTCAACTGCCTTATTGTCTTCCTGTTTCCTCTGGAGCCCTGAGGCACCTTGGTCCTGAGGCTAGGCTCTACCCCCCTGGGGCTCCTTTCAGTTGGTTTGCTGAGGTGGGGCTCTCTGGGACAGCTCTGGTCCACCACAATAAGAGGAATTCTCTTTAGCTATTTTCATAGCCTCAGGTGCTATAATACTATTTGCTCCTTCTGTTGATTCCACTGATCCAGGATTTTTCTGGGGAAATAATTTATGGTCAACAAGGGGAGAGGGAGAGAGAACATTTACCAATCACTCCACCATTTTGGCTCCCAGAAGTTCAAGTAGGTGACTTACAGACGTTTAATCTGTGGGGTGATAGTCTCAGGAGTGGCCCAGCTGATACCTGGGCTTCAATGGCTCTCACTTGCTTGACTCCACTGGTCTCTCTCTGTGGGCTGCCACTCTGCTGTTCCACCACACTGCCACTAAAGTTATGTTTTTGTTTTCTTTTTTTGTTCACTTCCAAGTTCTTGGTTGTATTTCAAATAGTTGAGGTTGCCACATAGGCAGCCTCTGCAAAAGTGAATCATTACTGTAGCCACATCAGCAAAGCAATGTTAGCATGGACTGTTGGTCAGGATGTAGAAATATCCTCATTACATAGAAGTTAACATAATAATGATATTTATTAAACTGATTCAGTGTGCCCATATAGTCTGTCAGAAGATGTTGAAATAATACCAGTAGGAGCTTCTAACTTTTTCTCTTCCTTGGGAGCACTAGTAGGTATTACTTCACAAGCTGCTGCTTCTGGTGTTGGAGTGACTAAAGTAGGTGTATGGGTGGGAATCAAGGCAGGGGAAGGAGCTGAGACTTGAGACACAGATGCTGCTGTAGATGAGCTAACTGCACTACTAGTTGTAGCAGGATTTGATTATTGAGTTGTAACTGATGATACTGTTGAAGTAGGTACCACTTTGGGTTTTGTCACCATAAACACCACGAGGTTATCATCAATTTTGCATTCTTTGAGGGCAGTATCACCATTGAGGTTTTTCCCAGCATAAATTAATTTTTGACCTATTACTGGAAAGATATCCTTGTCCTTTTCAGATTCATTCTTTTCTTTCAGTGCCTTACCCATCTCCTTAGGGTTGATGCTGATCTTTAAAGTCTGTTGCTGGAGGTTCTTCAGATAATCCTCATGGTGTTGCTGCTGCCCCCAGATGCCATGGTAATGGTGGACCTCTGTATCAGTATACAGATATACACAGCGGGGCATGCTATCACAGATTCTTAGACCTGTATTTATAAAAAGAAAAGCAATATTTGAGGAGTCAAAAATGACTTTGATCAAGCACATGTATCATTCACTTCATTCACAGGAAAAAGTCAGCTCCCGGAACTTCAGAGAAAACACAGAGAATTCAAAATCAACACACATGCTTCCAATTGTCTGACAGGATAGCAGACAGATCCAACTCTCTGACCATAGTTACCAGAAAGAGAAGCACCAAAGGTTTTCAAAGTGGAGTGGGGCTCCTTAGTGGTTTCCCAGAGTCTTATCTGGCACACAAACCTTTTTCCAAAAACTAAGCACCAAAGTAAAACCTCACCCTCATAGTGTTAGTACATTTTTTTATAGCCAAAGGGCAACACAACCCTTGAAAAGCAGTGCCTCATTAACAAAAGGTGTAGGCCTGCCTACAGATCCTTCCATTAATGAGTGGGGAAGAATTTCATTCACATACTAAAATAATTAAAAACACAAATACATATACTGCTTCTAGTTAAAGAAACTCTTGTTTCCGTACTTTACTCCTACTAAAGAGTCTTGGCTGATAAAGGCAAGATTCAATCAAAAGCACTTGATTATACTAAAACAAAAACAGCAAAAGATCCTACTTTGTTTACCATCACAGTCTCTTGGCCCACTGGGAGAAAGGTTGAAGTGTTTGGTGGGATTGGTCACATTCACCTTTCTGGCCTGGGCCTGAGCCACTGCCACTCCTGCTGTTGCTTTCCCCCAGCATGATTGGTCATGGATGGCTTCTCCCAAAGGTGAGGGGCCAGTGGGGAGTCAATTCTCAGAAGTTGCTGGCAGGTTTGGGAGGCAGTGAGTGAATCCACTAGTTCACCAGGGCTTAATCACTGCCATCATGAACTGCATCAGCTTATGCACATATTTTTGGTATTGTTACTACTTCATTATTTTTGGTATCTTTTAGCAAGATGTAATTTCCTTCCTTATCCTTTTTAGTTAGACTTCCTTTTGTTTTTGATTTGTCTGAGATCATGATTGCTACGCCTGCTTTTTTTTTACTTCAGCTGAAGCATTATAGATTCTACTCCAGTCCCTTACTTTTAAGCTTTGTGTGTCTCTCTACTTGTTCTGTAAAAACAAAACCATATTGTTGTATTCTGGTTTTCAATCCATTCTGATTTCTGTTTGCATTTTATGGGTAAATTCATCCTATTCACATTGACAGTTTTGATAACTAACTGTGTCTTGCCCTCCATCCTAATTTTCCTCTGGTTTATCCCTCTGTCTCTGTCTGCCTCTGCCCATCTCTGTCCTCTCTCTCCCTCTCTCCCATTAAATTATTACTGCCCTCCCCTACTTTCTATTAGGAAAAGATAAATTTCTATACTTAACTGAGTAAGCATGTAATTTCCTCTTTCTGCCAATTCTGATGACTAGCAGTCAAGCAATACTTTCCACTGTGATCAATCTTTCATGACTCTTCATTTAAGTAAATGTGTCCCAATCTACCACACCCTCCCCTCTTTTCCCAGTGCAATCCTCTTCCTCACCCCTTCATTTTGTTTTTATATTAGACTCTCTTATTAACTTCATAAGCTCCCTCTACCTATGTACACTACTTTTAAGTGCCCACCTCGTGATAACATTCTTAAAAGTTACAAATATTACCTTCCCATGTAGGGACACAAACAGTTTAAACTTTTTAATACTTTGTGTTTTCTATTTCTAGGTAATGTTTTTATGCTTCTCTTGAGTTTTGTATTTGATAATCAATTGTTCCTTTTCATCCTTTGTCTTCTCATCAGGAATTCTTGAAAATCCTCTATTGAACTGAATTTCTACTTTTTCCCTAAAGGAGTTCATTCAGTTTTGCTGAGGGTGTGATTCTTCCTTGTAATTCCAGGACCTTTGCATTTAGCAATATCATATTCCAAACTCTGATCATTTAATGTGTGAACTGCTGTTACATCATGAACAATCCTAATTATGGTTTCATCTTTCAATACTTTCTGGTTGCTTGCAGTCTTTTCTCTTTAAATTGTGGGTTCTGTAATTTAACCATCATTTCTGGAACTTTAATTTTGGTATCTTTTGCAAGAGGTGACTGGTAGATGCTTTCAATTTCTATTTTATGTTCTGCTTCTAGGATATCAGGTCAGTTTTCCTTGATAACTTCTTTAAATATGATATTGAGGCTTTTTTTTTATCATGGCTTTCAGATAATTCAACCTAAGTGAGGCAATCTTTTCCTACCAATTTTCTAAGTTGTCTTATCCTAGAAAATTGTTTCATTCAGTCGCACTGTTGGATCTGCCTCTTTAGTATTCATTCTGATATATTATTTTATAGTTTTTGGCAGTGAATTTGGTAGATTCAGTTGAGTTCCTGTTTTTCTCTACTTTTTTCTCCATCCTTTTCTGTTTGAATTTCAAAGATTTTCTGTACCTCTGGTTTTCTTATCAGCCCAGGAAACCAGAAAACAGATGCAACTAGAGTGGCCCACCCTGGAGAAGTGAGCAAGCTGCTAGAGAGGCCCCAGTGCAAAAATCCAGTGACCAGGCCCTTGTCTCCCAGCACAAGATGCTTGAGACAGTGCCTCCTGTGACCCAGGAAAAATACTCAACTTTAAAACCAACGAAATAGGACAAAAATTAGCAAGGAGCAAAAATGAACATTGACCACAGAAAACTAGTATGGAATCAGGGGAGATCAATACACATTCTCAGAAGAGGAGTATATTGTCAATATGCCTACATGTGAAACCTCAAAGGAGAATCTGAATTAGTTGTAAGCCCTCCAAAGTCTTATTGGATGACTCAAAAGGAATTTTAAAAGTCAAATAAAACAGGTAGAAGAAAAATTGGGAAAAGAAATGAGAAATATGCAAGGCAGAGTCAACAGCTTGGAAAAGGAAGGACATGAAATAACTGAACAAAACAATTCTTTAAAAAATATAATTGACTGTGCATATCTTTTGATCTAGCAAAACCACTCATAGATCTATATAAAAAAGGGACACTAAAAAAGAGAAAAGGACCCACAATTATAAAACAATTTATAGAAACTTTTTTACATGGCAAAGATTGGAAATTGAGAGGATGCATATTAATTGAAGAATGGTTGAACAAACCATTTTTCTATAAGAAATGATGAACAGGTAGATTTTAGAATAACCTGGAAAAACTGACATGGCCTAATGCTGAGGGAAGTAAGTGGAACCAGGAGAACATTGTACACAGAAACAGAAACATTTATTTTTTAAACTAACTTAGCTCTTCTCAGCAATCTAAGACAATTGCAAAAAAAATTGTGATAGAAAATGCTATCCACATCCAGGAAAAGAATCATGGAATCTGAATGCAGATGGAAGCATACTATTTCCTCTCTGTTTTTTTTTTTTTGTTTTTCTTTCCTATTTTTTTTTCATTCCGATTATTCTTTCACAACATGACTAATGTAAAAATATGTTTAATACAATTATACATGAAAAATCTATACCAAATTGTGTACCATTTTAGAGAGGGGAAGAAAAAAAAAAGTGAAAAAAAATTGTAACTAAAACTTTATAGAAGTGAATGTTTAAAATTAAAAATAAATAAATTCATTCATTAAAATATGTAATTGGCCAAATGGAAAACATCCACTGAAGAGAACATTTATTTAAAAAGTAGAATTGCCCAAATTGGAAAGGAGGGAAAAAAGCTAACTGAAGAAAATAATTCCTTAATAACTAGAATTAGGGATGGGAAACTAATGATTCTATGAGACATCAAGAATCAGTCAATAAAAATTTAAAAATGAAAAAGAAATAGAAGAAAATCTAAAATCCCTCATTGTAAAAACAACTGACCTGGAAAATATACCCAAGAGGGATAATTTAAGAATTGTTGAACTAACTAAAAACCATGATCAGAAAAGAGCCAAGGAAAATGATTGAACTAATAAATAAAACTATGAGCAGGTTTTATTGAAAAAAAAACCAAATAAAACAGATAAAATTTCTGTTAATTTGATTACTAAAAGAAGACCAAATTACCAGTACCAAAAATGACAAGAAAAAAAGAGGAATTGAAAATAGTAATTAGGAACTATTGTGCTCCACTGCATATCAATAAATCTGACAGTCTAAGCAAAATGGATGAATATCTAGAAAAATGTAAATTGCCCAAATAAACAAAAGTGTAAATAAAAGATAGCCCCATTTCAGAAGAAGAAATTGAGCATGTCATCAAGAAAATTCCCCAAGAAAAAATTTCCTGAGCCACATGGATTTACACATGAATTCTACCAAATATTTGATGGACAGTCATTTCCAATATTGTATTAACTATTTGGGAAATTCAGCAAAGGAGTCCTACCAAATCCTTTTAATGTTACAAATATAGTGTTGATAAGTAAACAAAGAAGAGACAAAAGAAAAAAATGTAGAACAATATCCCTAATGACTATTGACACAAAAATCTTAAAGAAAATATTAACAAATAGATTATATGTATACCACGACCAGGTAGAATTTATACCAGGAATGCAGGACTGATTCAACATTCAGAAAACTATCAGCATGAATGACAGTATCAATAACAAAACTAAGAGAAATCATATGATTTTCTCAATAGACCTAGAAAAACAAAACTTTTCACAAAATACATCACACATTATTGCCAAAAACCCTCCAGGGCATGGAAATAAAATGATAAATAGCATCTATCTAAAATCATAAGTAAGTATTATGTGTAATGAGAATAAACTCAAAACTTCCACAATAAGATCAGGGGTAAAACAGGGATGTCCATTATCACTAGGGTAATTCAATATTATACTAGAAAGATTAGCTTTAGCACTAAGAGAAGAAAAAGAAATTGATGGAATTAGAATAAACAATGAAGAAACAAAATTATCACTCTTTGCAGATGATGTGATGGTATACTTAAAGAATCCCAGAGAATCAAATAGAAATCTACTTGAAATAATTTACAACTTTGGCAAAGTTGCAAGATATAAAATAATCTCACACCAATCATTAGTATTTTATATATTACTAACAAATTCCAACAGCAAGAGATAGAAAGAAAAATTCCATTTAAAATAACTGTAGACACTGTAAGATATCTGTGAGTCTACCTGCTGAAAGAAACCCAAGAACTATATGAGCAATTTGTAATTTGTAACAATTACAAAACACTTTCTATGCAAATAAAGTCAAAACAAAATAATGCGGAAAATATCAGTTGCTTATGGGTAGGTTGAGCTAATGTCATGAAAATGGTTATTCTACTGAAGTTAATTTACCTTTTCAGTGCAATACAAATCATATGATGGCAAATTATATTCTAGAACTAAAAAAATGATTTAAAAATTCATATGGAAGAAAAAATGGTCCAGAATATCAAGGGCATTAATGAAATAAAAAGTTAAAGGAAGGTGGCTTAGCCGTATCAGATGTAAAACTATTTATGAAGCAAAAATCATCAAAACTTTGTAACGGCTAAGAAATAGAGTGGTGGATCAGTGGGATAGGTTAGGGACACAAGACACAGTAGTGAATGAATACAGTAATTTACTTTATGATAAACTGAAAGACTGGTTTCTGGGATAAGAATTCACGATTTGACAATAACTGTTGGGATACTGGAAAATAGTATGGCAGCAACTATCCATAGACCAACATCTTACACCATATACCAATATAAGGTCAAAATGCAGACATGAGTAGAAAGATACACACATGCTAGCTCCTAACCCAAAGCCCATAAAATACCTGTAAAGAAGAACTCCCAACAAATTCTGGAGCAGCAGAAGCCGCAGAACAATGGAGTGGAGGAGATATCTGTTCCAGAGAGACCTGAAAAACTGACACCAAAGGCCATCACTCACTGGACCCAGAGTGGAGCCTAGCCCTGCCTTGGCTGCAGGTGGCACCGAGGGGAGCAGATCTGAGCAGTTTTCAGGGACAGAATCTCCAGCACAGGTCCCTCCACCCACAGGTGCCAAAGGTCAGTGAGAGGGTATTTTCAGCTTGCTGAGAGGGGAGCAGGGTGCCCCATGACTCAGGCCCCCTTGGGAGGCAACAGTGGAGGCGACAGCAGACAGAGGCTCCCTAAGAAGACAGGAGCTCGGATCCATTTCTGAAGAACTCCACGTAAACCCCTGGAGGGAACTGAGCCCGGTGTGGTGGCCCTACCCCCACCCGAACCCCTGAAGCTAGCCTCACACTGAATATCAGCCCTGACCCCGCTGAAAGCCCTGAGGCTGGGAAGCAGCATTTGAATCTGAGCCCCCCAAGCCCTAGCTGGGTGGAATAGGAGGCAAAGTGGGTGTGGAGAGGAAACTCAGAAGTCAAGTAACTGGCTGAGAAAATGCCCAGAAAAGGAGAAAAAAAAATAAGACCATAGAAGATTACTTTCTTGGAGAACAAGTGTCTCCCCCCATCTCTTTGGATGAGGAAGAACAAGGCATACTGCCAGAGGAAGTCAAGGACCCTCCCTCCAAAGGGGACTTAAACTTGGGTCAGGAAACAGAAAACCTTAAAAAACAAGTTAACAGCTTACTAAAGGAGAACCAAAAAAACACTGAGGAAAATAGCATCTTTAAAAAGAGGCTAACTCAAATGGAAAAAGAGGTCCAAAAACCCAATGAGGAGAAGGAGGTTTTAAAAAGCAGAATTAGCCAAATGGATGAGAAGGTGAAAAAGCTCACTAAACAAAATAATTCATTGAAAGAGAAAATTGAGTCCAGGGAAAAGAATGACTATGAGTTAAACCAAGAAGTTAGTAAACAAAACCAAAACTTAAAAAAAAAATAAAAGATGAGGTGAAAGAATTCATTGGAAAAACAACTGACCTGGAAAAGAGATCCAGGAGAAATAACTTTAAAATTATTGGACTATCTGAGAGTCATTGATCAAAAAAAGAGCCTAGACACTATCTTCCATGAAATTATCAAGGAAAATGGCCCTGATGTTATAGAGTGAGAGGGCAAAATGGATATTGAAAAAATTCATCAGTCACTCCCTGAAAGAAATCTGATCAGAGAAACTCCTAGGAATACTGTGGCCAAACTTCAGAGTTCCCAGATCAAGGAGAAAATACTGCAAGCAGCTAGAAGGAAACAATTTTAGGTCTTCCAGGGGGTGGAGCCAAGATGGCAGACTAGAAAGACACACTTACACTGGGTCTCTCCCCCACAACCCATAAAATACCCATTGAGAGAGACTCTCAACAAATTTTGGAGCAGCAGAAGTGGAGAACAACAGAGTGGAGATTTCCAGCCCATGGTGACCTGAAAGGCCCACGGAAATGTTGGTTGCACCGGATGTAGAGCCCCGTCCAGCCTTAGCCAAGTGGCATGATAAACAAGACTCTGGGAGGAGGAGATCTCATGCGCAGAATCTCCAGTCGCAGTATCAGATCCTCAGATCCCTTGGCCTACAGGCGCCAAAGCTCAGTGACTGGGTTTAATCAGGGAGCAAGGAAGGGAGAAGGGCCTTCCCATAGCTCCAGCAGCAGACAGAGTCCACCAGAGCCAGCACAACAGCCCATAAGGAAGCTCCATTGATGGAGTGTAAACACCCCTGGGGGCACTGAAGACCTGAGTCTTACTTCAGCCCTGGGTGGAGGCCCTGGCTGAGTTGATCTTTATCTCAAACTGAATGGTGGCCCTGCCCATCCAGCTTATCTGAAAACCAGCTCCCAGTGCTGACTTGGTGGAACTGGAGGCCAAGTGGCTGTGCAGAGGTATCTTCTAAGATTCTAGGCACAAAATTCCCTCTCTGTGTCCAGACAAGTACACGCTGGATTGTGTCACCTTGGAGAGACTGATATCTCACAGATTCCCAGAGTATACCCTACTCTTGACAAGGGATCCAAAAGTCAAGTAACTGGTTGAAAACATGCCCAAAAAAGGGGGAAAAAAAGTAAGACCATAGAAGGTTACTTTCCTGGTGAACAGATATTCCCCCCATCCTTTCAGAAGAGGAAGAACAATATTTACCATCAGGGAAAGACAAAGAAGTCAAGGCTTCTGTATCTCAAATATCCAAAATAAATATTCAATTGTCCCAGTCCATGGAAGAGCTCAAAAAGGATTTTGAAAATCCAGTAAGAGAGGTGGATGGAAAACGGGGAAGAGAAATGAGAGAGATGCAAGAAAAGCATGAAAAGCAGGTCAACACCTTGCTAAAGCAGACCCCCCCCCCAAAAAAAAATGCTGAAGAAAATAAAACCTTGAAAAATAGGCTAACTCAATCGGCAAAAGGGGTTCAAAAAGCCAATGAGGAGAAGAATGCTTTAAAAAGCAGAATTAGCCAAATGGAAAAGGAGGTTCAAAAGATCACTGAAGAAAATAGTTCTTTCAAAATGAGAATGGAACAGATGGGGGTTAATGACTTTCTGAGAAACCAAGAAATCACAAAACAAAACCAAAAGAATGAAAAAAATGGAAGATAATGTGAACTATCTCATTGGAAAAACAATTGACCTGGAAAACAGATCCAGGAGAGACAATCTAAAAATTATAGGACTACCTGAAAGCCATGATCAAGAAAAGAGCCTAGACATCACCTTTCATGACATTATCAAGGAAAATTGTCCTGATATTCTAGAACCAGAGGGCAAAGTAAATATTGAAAGAATCCGCCAATCACCACTGGAAAGAGATCTAAAAAGAGAAACTCCTAGAAACGTTGTGGCTAAATTCCAGAGTTCCCAGGTCAAGGAGAAAATATTGCAAGCAGCTAGAAAGAAACAATTCCAGTATTGTGAAAATGCAATCAGGATAACACAAGATCTAGAAGCTCCTACAATAAGGAATAGAAGGGTGTGGAATAGGATATTCCAGAAGTCAAAGGAACTAGGACTGAAACCAAGAATCACCTACCCAGCAAAACTGAGTATAATACATCAGGGGAAAAACTGGTCTTTCAATGAAATCGAGGACTTCCAAGCATTCTTGATGAAAAGACCAGAGCTGAAAAGAAAATTTGACTTTCACACACAAGAATGAACAAAAGCATGAAAAGAAAGGACCAATGACTTCACAAAGTGCTGTTTTGATTTGAAAGTGAATTGGATTTAGGCAAGTCATGAAGTCATGAGCCTCACTCTTCTCCAAGAGTCATCATGTGTGTCTAGTGGGAAGACAAAAAGTCTGACTAGACAAAAATCCTGGTGATGGCCCAGGATACAGTGGATGACCTTAGGATCTTCACTGATTCGACCAAGCTCTAACACTCCACAGTGTCTGCTTCACTTGCCTTCATAGCCATTGGAATAAATTGTTGTCATCTGCCCATTCTGCCAGGGATGTCTTCACATACTTTAGGGTAGACATCTTCCTAAGTCACTGACAGGTTTGAGGTCTTTTGGTTATCTTCAACCTGCTTTAGGCCACCTGTGTGTTCATCCTTCATTGCCAATGAAGACCATGCCATCAGAGAAATAATGACATGACCTGCACTTTGTTTTGAGTGAGAGATGGTTGTGCAGGTCACCAGCCTCATTTCTCCTACAGAGTCATCTGAATCCAGTGACCATCTGATGACCAGATATTCATCAGGATGACTGGAAATGACCTAGGATAAGACAATTGGGGTTAAGTGACTTGCTAAAGGTCACACAGCTAGTGAGTGCCAAGTGTCTGGGGTGAGATTTTAACTCAGGTCCTCCTGATTCCTGCACTGGTGCTCTATCCACTGCACCACCTAGCTGCCCCTACCTGCTGAGATAGTTTTACCAGGATGTGACTACTGTGCATGCTAGAGCCACAGGTTTCTTAGAGCTACAGGTGAGGGAGTCACAGGTGGACAGAAAAGGTTGATGATCAGTATTAAAAAGGGCCCAACTTAAGCTTTCTTAGAGCCACAGGTGAGGGAGTCACAGGTGGACACCAAAGGTTAATGAGCAGTATTAAAAAGGGCTCAACTTAAGCTAATACTCTGCCAGTCTTCTTAGTTTTGCCATGTATCCTCCAGGGGTGAATATATTTCCACTCCAACATAGTATTCTCAGGCTCCAAACTTCAAGAGAGAATGTTGGCAATGCAATGCCCAACTACTATTCCAGATGACCAATGTGGAAACATGCCACTCCCCTCCTGACAAAATCGTGATGGACTAAAGGCACATAGTGAGATAGACATTTTTAGACATAGCCAATGGCTGGATTTGTTTTGCTTGACTATACTAACTTGCTATATTGATGGCTTGAGGGGGAGGGAGAGGGAAGGAGTTGTGTTGGAAAAGGAGCTAATAAAATAATTTTTTTGCCAAAAAAAAGAAACAATCTGAGTACTGTGGAAATACAATCAGGATAACAGAAGTTCTGGCAGTTTCAACATTAAGGGATCAAAGGGCTTGGGGTAGGGTATTTCAGAAGTCAAAGGAACTGAAATTGAAGCCAAGAATCACTTACCCAGTATATATGAGTATAATATTTCAAGGAAAAAAAATGGACATTCAGTGATAGAGACAAATTTGAAGATTTCATGGCGAGGTAAAGACCAGATCTGTATTTAGAATGTTGACTTCCCAAGACAACAATCAAGAGAAGAATGAAAAGGTAAACAGGAGGAAAAAAAATAAAAATCATAAAAGACTCTCTAAAGCTGAACTGTTTACATTACTACATGGAAAGAAAATATTTTTAACTCTTGAATCTTTTCTCAGTATTTGAGTAGTTGGAGAGGTTGTACACAGACACTCACACACATACACATAGATAGATAGAGAGTACAGGGTGTGTTATATCAGAAGTAATGATATCCACATACACACCCCCAAAATAAATAAATAAATAAAAATTAAGGGGTAAGAAAGGGAGTAAGGAAATGGGACAGGCTATCACTTATAAAAGGGATAAGAAAAAATCTTATTCAATAGAGGAGATAAGGGAGAAGGGGAGGGCAGGGAATAAATCTACTCTCCTCACATGTGTCTGAAGGAAGGAATAATATACTCACTAAATTTCATATCAAAATTTATATCATATCACAGGAAAGTAAGAGAGGAGGCAACAAGTGGAGTGAAGG
The DNA here is from genome assembly GCA_023548195.1 of Bettongia penicillata ogilbyi. Classification (NCBI taxonomy): domain Eukaryota; kingdom Metazoa; phylum Chordata; class Mammalia; order Diprotodontia; family Potoroidae; genus Bettongia; species Bettongia penicillata. The sequence continues at coordinate 692,066 of JAJHZJ010000072.1, read as the reverse complement.
GAATGTTACAAGGGAGGGCAAATGGGAGAAGGGAGCCACTAGAAATAAACACTTTCAAGAAGAGACAAGGTCAATTGCAGGGGGGAAAATAAGAGGGATAGGGTAGGAGAGAGGGCAATATAATTAGTATTACACAACATGAATATTATGGAAGTCCTTTGCAAAACAATACATGTTTAGTCTGTATTGAATTGCTTTCCTTCTTAGTGGGGCTGGGTGGGGGAGAAGTTGGAATTCAAAGGAGTAGAAACGAATGTTGAGAAATTTTACTGCATGTAATCGGGGAATAAAAATTACAGGGATAGGGGTATGGAAATTTATCTTGCCCTGCAAGAAAAGAAGGAAGATGGGGATAGGCCAGATGGAGGGGTGGGTATATTGAGGGAAGAAGCAACCAGAATGCAAGGTATTAGGAAGTGGGGGGAGGAGGGTGATGGGGAGAAAAATTGGTCATGTGCCAAAGTGAGGTAAAAGCAATTAGTATTGAAACAATAGGCTGAATTAATTACTGAGAATAAATCAATGACATCTTTAGTTTGGAGAAAAGAATTTCAGTCTAACTTTCCAAGAGGAAAGTAACCTCTGATAAAAGTTGGCATTGATGGAAAAGTCAAGGTTTTAATGGTAAATTTGATTTTATGATTGCCATTTAATCAGGAACTAGAACATGTATAGAAAGACATGTAAGCCACTTAAGACTTGCCTAAAAGATGTTCCTTAGCCAAAGTGAAACTATAATCATATTTTAAACCTGGTTATAGGAACTTGCCATTTTTAGATGACTGTTCTTCTGAGTCCAACTCCAGGTATGGGAAGCAAGAAAGGTGATCTGAGCCTCCATTACATGATGCCAGTATGCTCATGAGATGCTGGTATGAACTGCATAGGTGATCTCAAGGGAAGAGTGGGAGAGCAGCTGTTCAGCATGGGCTGAGGTGGGGTTCTCTGGACTCAATTTCCCCAATGACACCTAGCAGACTTTAAGCCTGACTGAACACAAGTGGATAATCTACTCCTGCCTGGAATAGACATGAAGTTGGGGATATATTGTTTCCCTGCAATGTCCCTACTCTTGGTGGCAATTCTCTATAGTCAAAAGGTTTGTAAGCTTAATACCAGTTCTATTCAATTATAGATTATGGGTAGAGGAACATCTGAGGCTGCCTAAAATTAAGCAATTAGGCTTAGGACTTTAGACCAACAATGTTAAGTTAGGGTCTTTTTATTCTTAGTAATGCTGAGGAGACAATTAGATCAAGAGATTGTGAAGTTAGCAACATAAATATTACCTGTGTCTCAGTTGGCTTATGTTTAAAAAAAAATTTTTTTGTGGTCCATATTGTAAATGCTATGAAACGATGTATAACCTGACCAAAAATTTGAATTGTTTTATCTGTTATAAACTGTGTTAAAAATAAAAAAAAAAATTTAAAAAGGAAAAAAAAATCCGGACCTGACTTTTTGTTCAGGTTCCTGGTGTGTCTGTGAGAGTAGAATTTGTTATAAGAATCAACAGAACATGTAATGTATGTATTCTTTGTTCTTTCTTTGTGTTTTCTTTCTTGTGTTTCATCTTTTCTTCAATTTCTCTCATTTGTTTTAGGAATCTTCCTAAACTTCCCTAACTTTGAGTCCTACAGAGATTCTCAAGTCTTCCTTGCTGGTTGTTCTCTGCTTCCTTTTGGTAAGGATTATGGAGGCCACCCAGGCACAGATCTCTGCTCTGAGTTATTAGTGATTGGGGTAGGAGAGAGAGATGATTTGCTTTTTCCTCCTGTCGGTTAAGTCGAAAGATCCTTTGCCCTCTATTCTGAGTTGTGAGCACTGTTCATGATACCTATTCTGCCCTGTGACATTCTTCTACTCCTTCTTTCCAAATCTCCTTCTGCTGTCTTCATTCAGCAACCTCCTTTCCTTTAAAACTTACTCCACCCTATCCATCTCTTTTTTGTTATCTGTTAACCTCAGATTATTTTACTATGTCAAGAACCTGTGTCAGTTTTCTTCTCTACCTTAACATCCCAAACCCTTCAGATCTCATGACTTTCTAGTTATTCTGCCTACTAACTCCCATGAGCTCTCTGTGCTGTTTACTTCAGATTCACATAAGAATGGTAACATAAGATGATGTGACATGAAAGGAAGATAAAGGAAATGTTTTAAATTCATCGGAGAAAAAGATCACTGTGGATTGGACTAGTTAGTGCATGCTTCATGAAGGAGGTGAGAAGTAAGCTGAAGTCTGCTGGATGGATAATATCTATTATAACGTCAGTCAGTTACATAAATAATGGGAGAATAGGTGAAAGGTACCAGCAACTGGGAACTCCCCTGCTGGGGATTTGGGAGAACAATAATAAAAATTATTTCAAAGATATGTAGAAATTGAAATTACAAATAGAATTTATGACATAAGAAAATACATAGAGAAATGGAAGTTGTATGGATTTTTTGTTTGTTTGTTATTTTTAAAAGCTCAATAAAAAAGATAAAATCCAGGGCTGTATCATGTTTGAATGATTATTTTTCTCTTCTCATTGAGACAATTTATCTTTTAAATGCCTAATGAGTATGATTGCACAGTTACTTTCGAAGTTGGAATTGCAATCCTGCACCATCACGCATCAGAATATAAATGCTTATTGAATAAACAAATTACTCATTTTAAAGACCAATCGAACTTCAAGAGTAATATCACAAAATGGATTGGGATCAGAATTATAGAAATGCTAAAGGGATTGAGGTAATTTATTTCCTAAATTTAACATTGTCAAAATACAATTTTTCTCAAGAATCTCTCCCACATTAAAAAAAAAAAAGCTAACAAACTATTTTTTTTTCTTTTCTTTGTAGTCAAATCTGCGGAGTGGTGATAGAGTAAACTTGGTAAATTTCCATCATACTAGGTAGTATAAAATGTGTGGCAAGCCACTCTTTGCTTTCAGATGTTCTTTTATTCATTTAGGTTACATTCTGAGGAAACATTATCAAATTCAAAAATGGCAACACAAATTATTTGCTAAATATTTTTGACTCAAAATACAACAAAAAAGGCATGCAAAGTGCTATAGATGACTATTTCACTGTTTTCTTCTTTGAAAGTGGGCTAACCTGGTAGGTCTTCTTACTCTTTATGAAGTTTTATGGATGTCTTTATTTTTTTCACACCAATTATTTCCTGAAATAAATTTCTTCTCACATTAAAACATGGAACTTTCTCTTGTAAGAAAAAAAATAAGAAAAACAATTAAGCATTACATGTGGACAAAACAACCAGGCTTGAGAGGGACTTATGCTCTTCTGAACTGAATAGTACTTTAATATCTAAGGGCCAGATTAATATTGGAATAGAAAAGTGTAGTAAGTATAAAATGGAAACATTAAATACTATTAGAAATGATGAATATTCTGGTCATTATGTGTGGTTGTTATAGTAGTACTGTGAAGAACATTTTTTTTAAAGTTTCACATAAAGCTAAAGACCTGCTTAAGAAAAGTTGTGCCTCAATTTCCCCTCAGCCCTCTGTACCATTTAGACTTAACTACCTGTATTTTTTTCTTCCCAGTAGCATCAGGTTATTTTTATTAGGCTTTGTTTCCTTCAGGCTAAACTGTGACCTTTGACTTTCTGAACAGTTATGTTTTCTTAGATCAATAAGAAGAAAATGTCACAAGTAACAGAGAGTAGAAAATATTTCTGTGTAAATGATAGCTCATGACAAGCAGAGGTTTAAAAAAGTGTTACAACAGTTCGGTTCTCACTATTTTGAAACAAACAAACAAAAATGCTTAATTGACTGCAAGACTTATACTGCTCTAGAGCTATTATGTTAAAAAAATTTTTTTCTGGAAGATGGGGGTGGGGAGGGTATAGGAGTACGAAATAATTTGTGAACTCTAAACATTCCCTACAGTCTGTCAGAAACCATTTTTTAAAGAAAACTATTAATAACTAAAGCAAACCTCAAATCATATTTTAGCCCACAAAAGGTCAAAGGCATTTGTGCTTGTTTCAAGAGAGTTGAATTGTGGAGTGAAGTCTGGTATTTTGCTGGTGATTGCTGAAGAAGAGGGATTTAGCTTCTGGCAGAACATAAAGCAAAGCTGACAACAAAGCTTTTCTTTCATGCTATCCAAATGAACACATTTCTAATCTGAAATTCAAACACTTGACAACAGAAAGCATGTGAGTTAGACTTTGCACAGGAAATTGCTTTATGGTTTTAGCATAATGAATTAGGCAGTTGGATAAAATCCATTTAGTCAGAAAGAAATGCTTTCACATCCCTTTTGAAGGCAAAAAATCTTAATTTTTCAAATTTCTCAGGACCTAAATGCAAGTGTTCTATGTGAATTTTATCCACGGGGTACTATGATTAATAATGCACATAAGCATATAATAACATACTATCTCATGAACAATGAAGCAAATATTCACATCTGGAAGCCAGTTTCATTAGAAATGGCTGTTCCTATATTTTTTCTAGTAGAGGAAAATACATGAATTATGATATTCAGTTTGAGTTATTTGGAATTCTTCACTAGATATAGCATTAAGATCTCTGGGGAATGAGGAGGTGTTAATTTAGGAAGGCGTTAGGCAGAGTGAGAGAAAAAAAATTCTAATAGTACAGGCAGATGGACATTGATGCAATTAATAGGGAAGTTGACCTTACATTCTGGCTTATCATTGTACCTTCAATTCAAAGAAACAGAGTAGGAAATAGGCAGGAGAATTAAACTATGTCCACAATTTCAGAGACGACCAGGTCTAGATTTTGCAAATCTGAAATATCGAGAGATACTGTTACAGAAGGGAAAAATAATTTCCCTGTTTTCTACTCTGTAGCATTTGACATTGGAAGTCAGTTGACAGGCATCCCTTGGGAATGAAACACAGTGTTATTTCTTCGAACTTCAAAACCAGAGATAACAGCTGTAACAGCAGCAACAATAGCAACAACAAAAAGAGCAGTGGCACCAACAGAAGTGACATGTGGGGTGAAATCGGAGTGAGAAATTGATAATAAAACAATTTGCCCTTCCCCCCAAACAACTATTAAGTGAGACCAAGGGAGTAAATTCTTGCAGATAGGTTCAAAACCTCCCAAATCAACAGAGAGGAATAAATAGTTTGTAATCAAGAATAGTGGCATTTTATTATAGCTTGCCCAGGATTTTCCCACATGCAAAGCCCTTATGCACCAAAAACCTATTGCGGGGGACTCCTCATATCCTATTCTCTTAAAAAAAAATGAGGTCCAAAAAGGCTAAGAAGTGTGATCATATATAATTGCTTTTGAACTCAATCTGATCTTAGGTAATCAGATGCAGCATCTCTGTGTTCATAATTTGCTAGGTTTCACAATAAAACTATTTTTTGTTTCCCTTCTCCGATGAAAAGAAAATATAAATTAGCAAGTTTTCTATTAATTCATTTCCATTAAATTCCCTGTCAGTGGTCATATAGTAAGCAAATTCCTTGCAGCTGGCAAAGTGATGAAGAAATTATGACAGATTAAATTACAAAGATTTTTTAAAAAACAATGTGTAGCAAGCATCTAATTAAGGTTCGTGGTTAAAAATGAAAAAAAAAATGTCTCTATTTCCTCCTGACTGATAAAAATATGAATAGAACTTTTTGTTGGAGGATGATAGTCCTTAGAGAGACACACAGATTGTATATACAAGTATCCGAATGTATTTGTACTGAATTAAACTGAGAAACACTGACATTTAAATGTATTAGAATTGTACTAAGATGGAACAGTTTTCAACAGCAGCAGTGATATAAATATTTAAAGAAACCATACCTCTGTAGTAGTTGCTTAAGAACCAAGCTGAATTTATTAAGAAAAAAATCAATTCAGAATAATATCTTCTGTTAAGAGATAGTGGAGCAGGGAAAAGAGTAGAAATACGCAGATGAATCAAGAATGCATATTTTAAATTCATTCATATTGAACAGAATTAAATCCTGAATTTTAATTACATTTCTAAATTAAAAAAAAAGATGTAAACTCACTATGATTTCTACAACAGAATTATGAAAAATAAGGAAGACATTGTTTGGGTTGGTTTTATGAGCAGAGTAAATGGGGAGCTGATTTATCAAGTTTTCAGATTCCTACCATACTTTTCAGGCATAGATCACATTATTCCCCTGATATATTAATTTTCCAGCCAAATTGTTTCCTAAACTTTACATTCCAGTATTTTGTGCAGAATTTTGCATAAGCTTTCCTCCTTGTCTAGAATTCAATCCTGTCCTTATCTCTACCAAAAAAATCCTGTATATTTAATACCATATACTATTAGGTTCCCAAGAGGTTGGACAGTACTTTTTCTCTAATAATGGAGATGAAGGAAGCTGGAATACGTCTTTCTATCAGATTTTCTTAAAACAACCCAATGTATTCATCCGTCATTTTTGTAGAAGACCAAGACATCGGAGAAATGATGACATGACTTGCACGTGGCTTTGCTTTGTGTGAGGGAGGGCTCTGCAAGGTCACCAGCTTCACTTCCCCTCCAGGGCCATCTGGATCCAGTGACCAGATATTCATCAGGATGACTGGAGAAGGCCCAGGATACACTGGGAGACCTTGGCCTATTCAGGTACTCATTTAGAGCGAGGTTGGCCAGCTAGGTGGTGCAGTGGATAGAGCACCAGTGCATGAGTCAGAACGACTGAGTTCAAATCTCAACTCAGACACTTGACATTCACTAGTTGTGTGACCTTGAGTAAGTCACTTAACTCCAATTGTCTCATCCTGAGTCATCTCTAGTCATCCTGATGAATATCTGGTCACTGGATTCAGATGACTCTGGAGGAGAAGTGAAGTTGGTGACCTGCACAGCCCTCCCTCACTCAAAACAAAGTCACGTGCAAGTCATGTCATTATTTTTCTGATTGTCTTCTTCAGCAACGAAGGATAAACACATGCAGTGAGGTAATGTGCATTGAGTGAATAGGCCTCTTTAAGAAGTAAACAGGGAATGCCCCTTTAATCAGCAAAAAGAAAAACAAAAACAAAAACAAAAAAAACAAATAAGCAAATGAAACTGGGAGGGAAAGAGCAACAGCTACTTTTGAAAATGATTCTGAAGCTACAAGTGTTCTCATTTGGGAACTCAAGCAGAGTTTGGGCAGGGACCTATTGTTGTGCAATATGTGGGCTTCAAATTGCACTATGCACTCTGTGAGGAAGAAGGTAACACCTGACAACTTATCATGAACTACAGTGAACAAAGTAACCATGCTTATCTCTATAGCTTTACCCAGTCTCCTCAGTATTGTAATACCAGAGAACCCAGGCCCTAGGCGGGTGATGAAATTATTTATCTCATCAATGCTAAATTCTCTATTCTTGTGAATGAGACACGTCAGAAGTTTTGTTATCACTTGAGGAGTCCAATTTCCCTTCACCATGTAAAATCTCCTTCATACTGTCACATTTTAGTGGGCAGAGACCTGAAAGAGAGTTTTCCCTTTCCTGAGGCCATTAGTTTACACTACACTGATGAAATCATGTTTAATGGGACAGACACTGAATGGTAAAAGAGACCCCAGATCACATGATGGCCCACATCAGAGAAAAGGGGTAGGTATTCAACCCTAAGGCAATCCAATATCTAGGTCATTCAGTCAAGTTGTTGGAAATACAGTGAGTGGGGAAAGCCCAGAGGACTCCAAACTCAGTCTAGAATACTGTACTGACACTTGCATCCCCAAGATCTGAGACAGATGCCCAGGGACTCTTTAGAACTCTTGTACTCTGTAGGTTGCAGAAAACCCATATTCTCCACCTGGATTTCATGACAGTCCCCATTTTCTCAATCACCCATAAATTTGTATTTTTCAAATAGAGCCCAGAAAAGTCTATGGCCCTGGAAAATCTGAAGCACATTAGTCAGAAGTTTTTTTTCCTTGGATCCTAACAATGCTACAAGTACATGTTCCTGGAGGTGTCTGTTCAAAAATGAAAAAAAACAAACAAACAAACAAAAACACAGGTTGAGTGAAGCCTTTGGTAGACATTAAGGGGTGCCCAGAATAAACTGTTAGCTTTCTGGAGCTCCAAGCTCCATAGAAAAGCCACTCACTATAATGACTCTGAAAATCATTTCCTTTCTTCTTACTGGACCCTCCTTGCTAATGAACAGATGACATAGGATCATTCAGTCATCCTTTTTCCAGAGTTGTCTATTATAGGTTAGGTAGTGTGAGATCATCCTTTTGACAAGAATAGAATATCACATGATTTTATTGTTAAATGGAAATGCTACATTATTAATCATCCTTGCCTAGGTCCCTCTGATGGTAGTGTTCTTCATAAACAGACGATGAGTATTCCAGACACTAAAGTAACCAGCCTAGATGCTGGAACCATAGGTCACTGGGCTCACATCTATAAAGATCTTGCTCCTGAGGAATGTAATTTTGCCTGTAAAATAATGTTTTCATCTACTAGAAGCAAGGCATACCTAATTGAACTTATCAAGAGGCAATCAGCTCAGTGATAGAACACTGGGCCTGGAATCAGGAAGACGAATTCAAATCTAGCCTCAAATATGTATTAGCTGTGTGAACTTGGGCAGGTCACTTAATCTGTATCCTCGCCATGAAAACACCATGGAAAGAATAGTTAGTTGAGTCATAAAGAGTTAAATAAGCTGAATGACTGAACAACAAAGTCACTTACTGGATAATAGGAGATACACTAAGGAGTAGGGATACTTGAAAGTCCTTGTGGGTAGCTGAGTTCCAAGATACATAGTTGGCATGTGAGAGAACCTTGAAGGATGGAGTAGAGAAATCTTCATTTACATGAGTTATTAGATAGTATCCATAGGTCTGGTCAAGTGGTCTGGGACCCGAGTCTTGGAAGGGCAAGACTGGACCATCAAGGCTCTCCTTTTTGGGGACAGGGTAAATAGTGGAATTTTGCTGAGGCTTCAATTTCATATAGCTGCTTGGGAGGCATGTCAACATCCTTCAGAGGGATATGAAAAACAGCTGGAAGTTGACACAAGAAAAGCAGAAGTAGGGGAGTGGGTCGTATTTGGGTGTGAGAAATTGAATGGCAATATTATATACTATACACCTAAAATGGGCATAAAACCATATTATTCTCTTACCTAAGAAAAAACCATTATGCGTCACCCAAATGTCCCCAACCTGTCTCAAAATGGCGAAATGATTACTATCCTATCTCAAGGATAGTAAATGTCCATGGACTATGTAAAATCTCCTTCATACTGTCACATCTTAATGGGCAGAGACCTGAAAGAGAGTATTTTTTATCATGACTTTCTGGCAGACCAATAATCCTTGAATTTTCTCTCCTAGATCTATTTTCCAGGTCAGTTGTTTTTCCAATAGATGTTTTGCATTTTTTTTGGTCTTTCATTCTTTAGATTCTGCTTCACTGATTCTTGATGTCTCGTGGGTTCGTTAGTTTCTACTTGCCCAAATATATTTTTTATTATATTGTTTTCTTCAGTTAACTTTTGCATCTCAGGACAAGACATTTACCCCTGTTGTTAAACAACATCATTATATTTTTTTGTGCCCATCATTATGCCTATTTATAAATCATCACGCTCATGTGAACTTCTCAGAAGTCATATTTGTGTAGAAAAATGTGATAAGAATGGGCAGTTTTTGAACATAGTTCAGTATGATCCTTTCTGGGTCATTCATCATCCGTTCCCCCTCACAAAACTCTTTTGGTGTATTTCCAGTTTCAGGAGCCAAGATGGTGGAGTCATTAGTAGCTGCTATCGCTCTCCCCTTGCTGACCTTAACAAGTTCAGATAATATCTCCCCTGGAAAAACCCTGGAACAGTGGGAACAGTAGAAGGGGTTAAAAGACTCTTGGGCCTTGAAGCTAGAAACGTCACTAAGGAAGGTTCCTCTTGTGGCTGAAGGTGACCAGTGCAGGGTCAGAGCTGTCCCAGACAACCAGACTTCAACAAAACAGCAGAAGAACCTGAATCCCATGGAGGTGAAACTAGCAACTGCCAACACAAGGACCCCCTGTGTGTCTCAGCACCCCAGTGAAATTGGAAAGACACTAGCACAGACAGCTAAGCTTGCTATGCTCTAGTTCAGCAGAGGAGCCTCTAGTGTCCAGACCAACACTCCCAGACACTTAACTAAATAGCTCCAGGGTAACTGGAGAAACCAAAAAGATCTCACCTGGCCTCTGCTTTCCAACACCAGCCAGCTCAGCACCAACTAAGATACAGTATTTTAGCTTCTAGCTGAAAGAGCCAGAGACCACAACACACAAAGCCTCAAATTTTAGGCACAAGAACTCTGGGATAGAACTCACTGTGCCCCAGACACAGAGATCTACTTTAAAAGTCAGGAAAAGGGCTACTATCATGAGTAGGAAGTAAAGCAAAAAGGGAAAGACCATAGAATTTTTCCTGTGGGAACAAAGACTAAAATACATACACCAAAGAAGTCTGCATTGAGATTGTACTCTCATCTACAATTTCAGAAAGGAATATGAACTGGTCTGAAGCACAAAGAGCCTTCTTGAAAGAGCTCAGGAAGGATTTAAAACTCCAATTAGAGAAAAAGAAGAAAAACGACCAATGACTTAAAAAATGTGAAGAAAGAAATAACAAACAAATACAACACCTATTACTATTGGAAACACTGGGGAACATAAGAATAAATGGAACTTTCCATAAAATAATAAGCAGTATCTATGTAAAACCTTCATCAAGCATTATGTGCAATGGGGATAGGGTAGATGCATTTCCAGTAAGATCAGCGATGAAACAAGGATGTCCATTATCACCACTATTATTCAATATGGTACTAGAAATGGTAGCTTTAGCAATAAGAGAAGAAAAAGAAACTGGAGGAATTAGAATTGGCAAAGAAGAAACTAAGTTATTTCTCTTTGCAGATGATATGGTGATATACTTAGAGAATCCCAGAGAATCAAATAAAAAACTACTTGAAATGATAAACCACTTTGGCAAAGTTGCAGGTTACAAAATAAACCCACACAAATCTTCCACATTTCTATATATTACTAACAAGTCCAACAGCAAGAGATAGAAAGAGAAATTCCATTTAAAACTAGGGCAGACAGTGTAAAATATTCAAGAGTCTACCTGCCAAAACAAACCCAGGGACTATATGAACACAATCACAAAAAACTTTTGGCAGAAATAAAGTCAGATCTAAGTAAGTGGAAAATCATCAGTTGCTCGTGGGTAGGCCAAGCCAATATAACGAAAATGACAATTCTACCTAAATTAATATACTTATTCAATGCCACTCCAATCAAACTATCAGATAATTATTTTGTAGAGCAAGAAAAATTAATGTCAAAATTCATCTGGAAAAATGAAAGGTTCAGAATACGAAGGGAACTAATAAGAAGAAATGCTAAGGAAGGTGGCCTAGCTCTACCAGATCTCAAATTTTATTATTAAGCAGCAATTATCAAAATCACTTGGTGCTGGCTAAGAAACAGAAGGATAGACTAGTGAAATAAATTAGGTATTCAAGATGCAGCAATCAATCTATTGTTTTGTAAACCCAAGGATCCCAGCTTCTGGGATAAGGACTCATTGTTTGATAAACATTGCTAGGAAAATTGGATAAGAGTGTGATGGGAGCTAGGCATAGACCAATGCCTGACACCTGATTCAAGAATAAAGTACAAATGGGTACATGATCTAGGTGTAAAGATTGACACTCCAAAAACATTAGTGGGGCAAGGAATAGTGTATTTATCAGATTAATAGAGAAGGGAAGAATTTTTGACTAAACAAGAGATATAAAACATTCTGAAGTGCAAAATGGTTAACTTTGATTACATTAAATTGAAAAGTTTTTGCACAACCAAATCCAATGGAGCCAAGATTAGGAGGGAAGCAGAAAACTGGAAAAGAGTTTTTGCAACTAGTGTCTGTGCTAAAGGCTTCATTTCTAAAATATATAGAGAACTGAGTCAAACATGCAAGGATATATTTCATTCCCCAAATGATAAATTGTAAAAGGATATGAACAGGCAATTTTCAGAAGAAAGTAAAGAAATTAAAGCTATCTATATTCATATGGAAAAAATGCTCTAAATCACTATTGATTAGAGAAATGAAAATCAAAACAAATCTGAGATATCACCACACCTATCAGATTGGCTAATATGACAAAACAAGATGATGATAAATGTTGGAGAACATGTGAGAGAGTTGGAACAGTAATGCATTGTTGGTGGAGCTGTGAGCTGATTCAACCATCTTGGAGAGCAGTTTGGAACTATGCCCAAAGGGGTACAAAAATAGGCATCCCCTTTGACCCAGCATTACTGCTTGTAGGACTGTATCCCCAAAAGATCATAAAAATGGGAAAGGGTCTCACATGTATAAAATATTTATAGCAGTTCTCTTTGTTTTGACCAAAAACTGGAATTCAAAGGGATGCCTATCAAATGAGGAAGAGATGAATAAATTGTGGTATATGAACATAATGGAATGCTCTTTTGCTATAAGAAATGATGAACAGGAAGACTTCAGAGAGACTTGGAAAGACTTATATGAACTAATGCTGAGTGAAAGGAGCAGAACCAGGAGGACTTTGTACGCAACAATAGTCACAGTGTGTGAGGATTTTTTTCTGGTAAACTTAATACTTCATTGCAATGCAAGACTTAAAAAATTCCCTGTGGTCTGTTATGGCAAAATGCCTTCCACACCAGAGAAAGAACTATGGGATTGAACTGCAGAATGTAGCAGATCATATTCTTTTGTATTACGTTTTGGTTTCTTTTATGAGTTCTCCCATTCATCTTAATTCTTCTATGCAACATGACTAAGGTGAAAATGTATTCAATAGGAATGTGTGTGTAGAACCTTTGTAAAATTATATGCCATCTCGGCGGGGGAAGGGAGAAGGAGGGGGGAAAAAAACTAAGTTATATGGAAGCAATTGTAGACAACGGACAACAAATAAAATTTGAAATGAAGAATTGTTTTGGTCTCAAGATCCTTTCCCTTCAGAGGACTCATATATCTTGATATAGCATCTTTTGTCCGTCTCAATTTGCAGACCTTATTTCCTATGAGATTCTTCAAGGAATTCCCAGAAAGAGCTTGGTGGAATTGGGCAGCATATTATTTTCCAATAGCTAGGGGTTGGTTAAGAACTGTTGTATAATGATGGGGGGTCTGTACTTACTTAGAAGAAAAGTTTCCATTAATAGCTTTGGCAGTAATTTTGAGCCACTGGATTATTTAGCCAGTGTAGAAAAATAGGGAAACTCTTCCACCGAGGCCTCTAAGAGGAGTAAAGATTTTGTACCATTCACCTGAGGTAACTCTCAAGGGAAGGGAAGCTTTTGACAAGTAGTTCACAAAGCACTCTGTGGTTGGGAGAGCAACAATATCATCTTGGATCCTGGGATAATTTGCAGGAAAGACAATTATAACTTTTTATTCATTTTATTACAGATGACCCTAAAAAAGGATAAGCTGTTGACTGTCCCACAAGTAACCATGAAGAGATCCTGATGTCTCTGGACTGAGATTGATCATCATCACCCCTTTTCTTTAGGAGACACATTGTGAAATGCAAATATTCAGCATCACCTATTAATTGGACTAGACTATGACACCTTGAGACTTAGTTTTTCCTTTTTGAAAAGTAATTTCTTTTTAGCTTTCAACATTCGTTTCCACAAGATTTTGAGTTCCAAATTTTTACCCCATCTCTTTCCTGTCTTCACCCTAAGATGGCATGCATTTTGATTGTACCTTCCCCCAGTATGCTCTCCCTACTGTCACCCACATGCCTATCTTATCCTCTTTCCCCTTACATTTTTATGAGGTAAGGTAGATTTCTATACCCCATTACCAGTAAATTTTATTTAGCAGATGCATGTAAAAACAATTTTTGACATTCCTTTTTAAAACTTTGAGTTTCAAATTCTCTCCATCGTTCTCCACCCACCCTCACTGAGAAGGCAAACAATTCAATAAAGGTTATATATGTGTTGTCATGCAAAACACTTCCATAATAGTCATGGTGTGAAAGATTAACTATATTTCTTTCCAAACTATCCAACCCTCACCCATTTATTCTATCCTCTTCTGTGACCCTAATCCCTTTTCAAAAGTGTTCGTTTCTGACTACCCCTCCCTCAATTTGGCTTCCCTTCTATCATTCCCCCCTCTCTTATTCCCTTCCCCCCTACTTTCTGGTAGGACAAGATAGATTTCCATACCAAATTGGGTGCACATGTTATTCCCTCCTTAAGTCAAATCCAATAAGAATAAGGTTTGCTCGTTCTCTCTCACATTCCCCCTCTTCACCTCCAACGTAAAAGCATTTCCTTTCCTCATATGTGAGATAATTTAACACATTCTACCTTTTCCTTTCTCCTCCCAGCAGATTCCTCCCTCACCAGGTAATTTTATATTTTAGATATCATCCCTTAATATTAAACTCACCCTGTGTGCTATATATATATATATATATATATATATATATATATATATATATATATATATATATATGTATACTGAAAACGATCTCATGACATGAGTTACAAATACCATTTTTATATGTAGGAATGTAAACAGTTCAACTTTAATAAGTACCTTATGATTTCTCTTTCCTGTTTACCTTTTAATGCTTCTCTTGAGTCTTGTATTTGAAAGGCAAATTTTGTATTTAACTCTGATCTTTTCATCAAGAATTCTCTAAAATCCTCTATTTCATTGAATGTCCATTTTTCCCTTGAAGGCTTATATTCATTTTTGCTGAGTAGGTGATTCTTGGTTTTAGTCCTAGCTTTAACTTCTGAAATATCAAATTCCAAACCTTCTGGTTCCTTAATGTAGAAGCTGCCAAATCTTGTGTTATTCTGATTGTGTTTCCAAAATACTTGAACTGATTTTTTTTTTCTGGCTGCTTGCAATATTTTCTCCCTGACTTGAAAACGTCTGGAATTTGGCAAGAAGATACTTAGAATATTTTATTTTGGGATCTCTTTCAAGAGATGATCACTGGATTCTTTCAATATCTCTTTTACCCTCTCGTTCTAGAATGTCAGGGCAATAGTCCTTGATAATTTCTTGAAAGATGATATCTAAGCTCTTTTTAAACATGGCTTTCTGAAAGTAGAATAATTTTAAAGTTCTCTCTCCTGAATCTATTTTCCAAATCATTTGTTTTTCTAGAGATGTTTAACATTGTCTTCTGTTTATTTAAATTTTTTTTTAAATCTTTTTGTTTTGTGTTATAGTTTCTTGATTTCTCATAAAGTCATTAGGTTCCATTTGCTCCATTCTTCTTTTTAAGGTATTGTTTTCTTCAGTGAACTTTTGGACCTCCTTTACCATTTGAACAATTGTTATTTTTAAGGCATTCTCCTCATTGGCTTTTTGAACCTCTTTTGCTCTTTGGTTTAGTCTATTTTTATCATGTTATTTTCTTCAGTATTTTTTGGGATCACTTTTAACAAGCTGCTGACTCATTTTTCATGATTTTAATGCTTCACTCTCATTTCTCTTCCCAGATTTTCCTCTACTTCTCTTACCTTATTTTCAAAATTCTTTTTGAGCTCTTCTGTGGCCTGCAAATAATTCATATTTTTCTTGGGGGCTTCAGCTGTAGAAGCTTTGACTTTATTGTCATTTCTGATTGTATCTTCTGCTCTTCTTTGTCACCTACCTAAGATTCTATATTCTGAGTTTTTTTAATAATGCTTGCTCATTTCCCCAGCTAAATACTTGATTTTTAAACTCTTTGTTAAGAACTCTGCTTCCAATGTGGAGTGTGTACTCCAGGGATTTTATGCAGCTGTATTCAGAGCTGTTTCTTGGGATCTGTAAAATTTCAGTTCTGTCAAGGTAGTATGATGAAAGGTGAGGTGTTTACTCCTTTCCTGACCTGTGCTGTAGTCCATGAGTGACCACAATCATTCTTGTTTGCCTTGGAGCAAGACGTGCATTCCCTCTCCACCACTAACACAAACTCTTCCTTACCCGAGGACTTCCACTCACTCTGTAACCCAGAGGACAACTAAGGAGGACAAAACAAGAGAATCCTACATCTGCACCAGCAAAGATATTCCAATCCAATCAGCTGCTCTATCCCTCTACTGTCTGAAGGATGAGAGCTATGGAAGTAGCCACCACTACTGCTGCTGCCACCGCTGCCTTCACCTCCACCACCTTGGACCTCGGGTCAGACTTCATTCTTTTCTCATCCAGGTCCAGACACACTTTTCCCACTGAGCTTTATGTTGCCTTTGTCATTTGTGGATTGAGAAGTCTGGAAACTGCCACAACTGGCAGAATGATGGATTGATCATAGACATGCTCTCCAAGCTAAACATTTACATTCAACAAAAACAGCATTTCTAAAGAACAATGAATACCAGAAGGCTCAGCATCAACAGAGTAAAGTATTTCTCTGTGGTAGAACAGTATGTTACTGACTTGGAAGTAAAGCAGAGTCAACACACTGTTAATAACAGTAGAAAAGAAAAGAAGTGAGCACCTTTCAGAGATTTGGTGTAAAGAAGATAGGAAGGTAATCAGCATTTATATATTGCCTCCTATGTGTCAAGGGTTAAAGATTTTATAAATATCTAACTTTGTGAGGGTTGGACAATTACCATTTTCACCACTCTACATATGAAAAAACAAAAAGACTCAGAAAGATATATGATCTGCCCAGGGCCATATAGCTAGTAAGCATTAGAAAAAAATAAGCCCAGGCCTTCTAATTATAAACCTAGAATTCTGTACAACATTTTTCCTTCTTATCCCACAATTCTCTATCTAACATTACAATTATATATATATATATATATATATATATATATATATATATATATATATATATATTGCAGCTCAAGACAATAAGGCTGAAAGATTAAGTGACTTGCATTGGGTCCTCAAGATGTAAACATACTTTTGAGAGGAACTTTCATTTAAAAACTTTAAGGAAAACTAATTAAATGGTACAAATATTACTGTAATTTATCTCCTGACATTCATTACATCATTTTTCATAGCTGGTGCTCTCAATCACTTTTAGAATTTAGTGAGTTTTTATTTTCTTGAAGTAGAGTGTTTTTTGCAATTCATAAGTAAGGTTGTGTGATACTCACAGGAATAGTGGCCCAGGATACCAAAGCCCAGGATATCACAATGGTTTCCATGGTTGCAAATTGTGATGTAATAAGCATGAGGTTACAATGTGGATGGAACATAATAGGAAGAGAGGTTGTTGACAATAACAGACAGATTTTTATAACATTTTTCTTTTTTTATTATTTTTCGTTTAATGTTCTACAATCACTTCCTTAAAATTAAGATTTTATCCCCACCACACCTTCCCCCCACTACCCTGCTCCCTCCCCATGACAGCATACAATTCTGTAAAGGTTCTACATATACTTTCCTATTGAGCACTTTTTCACTATAGTCATGCTATGCAGTCACACTAAAATAAATGGAAGAAATCATATAACAAATCAAAACATAATACGCTAAAACCCCCACACACAAACATGATCTGCTGCATTCTGTGAATGACTTCCATATTTCTTTCTCTGAGTGTGGAAGGCATTTTGCCTTAGAAAACCATCATTGGGATTTTTTTTTCAGTAAGTTCTTGTGTTATTACAAAGTTCCAAGTCTACCAGAAAAAACTCTCGCACACTGTGGTCGTTGCTGTGCACAAAGTTCTCCTGGTTCTGCTCCTTTCTCTCAGCATCAGGTCATATAAGTCCTTCCAGGCCTCCCTGAAGTCTTCTTGTTCATCATTTCTTATGGCGCAATGCTACTCCATTACATTCATACACTATAATTTATTAAGCCATTCCCCAATTGATGGGCATCCCCTTGATTTCCAGTTCTTGGCTACCATAAAGAGTGCTGCTATAAATATTTTTGTACATGTGGGACCCTTTCCCATTTTTATAATCTCTTGGGGATACAGTCCTAGTAGTGATATTGCTGGGTCAAAGGGTATGCACATTTTTGTAGCCCTTTGGGCATAGTTCCAAACCGTTAACATTTTTCAATGATTCAAATATAGTACTTGTTCTGGTACTAGACTAGAACACTCCAAACATCAGGATTGGTTTCATGAAAATGATGGGAAAATTCAGGAACTACTAAATAAAAAATGAAATCTCTATAAGGTCTACTAGCAGGATTGTTGATCTGTTTCTAAAAAGACAGCATTTAACTCTATCAAAAATAAACTGCAAGCAATGCTCAGAGAGATGTGGGACTCATGACTCAGTAAGAAGGCAGCTGCATTCATTTTTACCCTGATAGTAACAATCAAAGCATTTCCATGTTGTCTTGAAGGGTATTTATGAACTAAAAACAACAGTTGCATCTCAGGTACTCTGCATTGATGGAGTCACGATGATCAATGACAAGAACAGTATCCTGACATTGATCTTCCGGGTGTTTCTTACATATGGCACTCTGTCTCCCAATGCCAGTTAAGAGTCAAAGTGGGTAGATTAGTGCTGGAGTCAGAAATTCCAGATCTTATCTCAGACAATCACTATGTGACTCTGAGTAAGATTTTTAATCTCTTTGTGCCTTTGTATTCTCATCAGTAAAATAAGGAATTGCAGTGCAGATAAAATGAAATAATATTTGCATTTTGAAAGCCTCAAAACTTCTGAACTAGGGAGTTGAAATGTCAATAAATGCAGAAAAGACATGCAGAGAAGCAACACAATGCTGAAGACAAACTAGTCCTTATCACAAAGTGCATGTTTCTTTAAGTGGACAGCTGGATATTGCTTTCTTATATATTTTGACTTTACATATTTTATCTCTTCTAAAGTTATTTTAAGTCGTTGCTTTTCTCTTCCAGTTTTTCCATTGAGTAACACTGTGGGAAGCTCAATAATACATTTAAAATCCTTAATTCATAGTAATTATCTGTAATTTGTTAACTCTATTGGCATGACTTCTTTTATTACAGGTCATATAATTTACTTGAATGGAAACTGCTAGCAAGAATACTCAGATATATTCAAGAAAATTCATGCTACTCTCCTCAACTCATATACTTCTCCTTGCCTCATTGTCTGCCTATGAAAATCATATTTTAGTTTTTAACTTAGGACCAGGATACGTACTAGATTTGAGTCATTGAAAAATGTTACAAAAATCTGTCTGTCTTTTCAACAACCTCTCTTCCTATTATGTTCCATTGTAACCTCATGCTTATTACATCACAATTTGCAACCATGGAAACCATTGTGTTGTCTTGGGCTTTGCTATATAGTTCACTTTTCCTGTGAGTATCGCACAACCTTGCTTATGAACTGCAAAAAAACCCTCTCCTTCATGAAAATAAATACTCATTAAACACTAAAAGTGATTGAGAGTACCAGCTGTGAAAAATGATCTAACAAATGTCAGGAGAAAAATTACAGTAATATTTGTACCATTTAATTAGTTTTCCTTAAAGTTTTTAAATGAAAGTTCCTCTCAAAAGTATGTTTATATCTTGAAGACACAATGCAAGTCACTTCATCCTTCTGTCTTATTGTCTTGAGATGCAATATAGACATAACTGTAATCTTGGATAGAGAATTGTGGGATACAAAGGAAAAAGGTTGTAAAGAATTTTAGGTTTATAATTAGAACACCTGAGTTTATTTTATTCTAATGCTTGCTAGCTATGTGACACTGGGAAGATCATATATCTTTCTGAAGGTTTTGTTTTTAGAGTGGTGCTAATAGTAATTGTCCAACATTCACCAAACTAGAATGTTTGTAAAGCCCTTAACCCTTGACACATAGTAGACACTACATAAATACTATCATGAATACAAAAAAGAGAGCCTACTTAGTTAAAGAATCATCACAAGCCAATTAGCCTTGATATGTTTATCAGGTAAAAAAATTTCCATTGACTCAATTGATAAAAGGCATTTTCCCATGATGAGATATGAAATGTGCTCAGATTTGGCAAGAGAAATGATCAAGCTGGCTTGAAAGTAAGGATTTCAGTGTCTGATGGCAAAATGGTAAAAATATCAAGCCAAACCTCTGAGAAAGAAAATTAGAGAGGGAATGGAATGCTAAATGAGCATACCCCAAGGTCATTTAGGGCCAGAGAAATGCTGCTAAATGTTCAACACATCTCTTTGGGGAAAGGATGCACACAGAATAGATTTTAGTGTGCAGTGTTATTTTCTTCATCACTTTCTTAAGTGTAGACAATCAACAAAACAATAAATAAAGCCCTGGATTATAATGTTTGTGTTCTGATGTATAAATATTTCAAATTTGAAGAAAATAAATTTTAATAACACAAGACTATTATTTACTCAGCAGAAAACCCTTGAAGGGATTTTCAATAAAGTGTCCCAAGAGCCATGGAGTTAAAAATACAGCCAAAGTGACATAGTTTACAAATCTGAGTATAACCATAATGAAAAAAAAGATGTCTGTCATGGGCAGAGTGAAGATGCCTGAGAAAAGGCAGTAACTTGTGAGGGGCCGTTGTGAGGGGCCGCCATCGGACCTCCTGGGTGGATAGGTGACGGCCGGGAGTCTATACCCGCCCTAACTGGCGGTCACGCGCTTGGCCCGTGACTTCCTCATTTTGGGCTCAAGGAAGGCTCGTGGACAAGGTACGGCATCGCCCTCGGGGAGGTACTGAAGGGGTTCCACACCAATCATGATGGGACATGACCAACTATGACCTTAGAAGGCAAAGTGTTGAGAGATGACCCGATCTTAAGACCCAATGCAGACGCAGGGCTAGAACCCGGAAAGGATAAGGAATATAAGGCAACGCCCTAGGGGCCTCGGGGGGACTGGACTGATGTGAACTGCTGAATAAACACCCGCTTTGCTCTACCACCCTGGCTCGTGCTTGGTTTCCGCCCGAACTCCCATCCCCGGGGACGGGTCCAGAGACGTCTGAAGCTGCGTGACGCAGAGTGAGGGGTTACTACCCACCGGGAGGGTCGATCGGGGACTTTCGCCCGTGACAGTAACTAGGTTGAGTTCTCCTTCAAATCCCTCTGAATATCCTTTAAAATGCCCTAAAACAATTCCTGGAAAAGAAGAAACCACAAAAGAAAGGGGTGAAATTATTTTCTAGTCAAAGACAGCTTAGAAGGTCAGCAGAAAGGATCATCACACCTTGGAGATAGAGGAGCAGAATCTAGTACTAGCCATGCCCATGTAGATTCAGTCCCAGGAAACTGAGAGCAGGCCTTGGGAACCACTGAATCAGCTGTGGAAGCAGCTGCTTCTAGAGCTCTCAGCTCACAGATGGTAAGAGGATCTAACAACTAGTCAGGAGGAGATTATAGTGATCTTTTTGTTAGCATTGAGGCAGGACTCTGTTGCTTCACCCTCACTCAAATCTGGGTCACAGTCCTGAGCAGCATCCCAGGGCAAGGGGGTACATTAGCATACCAGAGTTTGCTGCAACAGTGGAGTGGATATCTTTGTCAAAGTTCTAAGGCAGAAAAGAGTACTTCTGCTTGCTCACAAATTACAGCACATACCAGGAGAGCAGTAAACACACTTCTCCTTGGATCATATCACTTTGGAAGAACTGAAAACATAGAGGTCTCTACAAATATCACTGAAAACATCTCCCCAAAACCCCTAAAGCTTGGGACAGTGTGTCTTTACCCTAAGTAGAGCCCTACTTTAACAAAAAGTTAAATGTTTAAAAATAGGCTAGCAAAATGAGCAAACAGAAGAAAAATAGTCTGAACAGAGAAAGTTACAATGGTGACAACAAAACATCAAAACACATACTCAAAAGATAATAAAATACAAACTCTCTATACATGAAGGCTCCAAGAAAAGCACAAATTGGTCTCAGGTCTGGAAAGGGCTCAGAAAGGATTTTGAAAATCAAATAAGAGTAGGAGTGGAGCCAAGATGTTGGAGTAGAAAGATGAACCTGTGGAAGCTCCCACCCCATAACCTGTATGCCTCTAGAAAGTAACTCTAAACAAATTCTAGAGCAGCAGAAGTCACAAAATGAGACAGTAAAAGAGATTTCCAGCCGAACACAGCCTGGAAGGCCTGCAGGAAAGGTCTATCGCACTGGGCTCTGAGCAGAGTACAACCTGGCTGCATGACACAGCCAGGGCAGGACCAGAACAGGCTTCAAAGGGCAGAATCTCCAGCAGTGACTGCAGGTCCCAGATTATTCGACTCACAAATGCCAAAGATAGCTATAAAGGACAGTAAGAAAGTTCTTTTACCTGAAGGAGAAGGGAACAGGGTCATGCAACTGCAGAAGCAGCATCTATTTTTGGATCCCTCTGCCTAAATCTCCTAGGGGAATTGAGCAATTGATCTGGATCTCAGCCCTGAGTTACTCTTCTGGGTTGAGGAAGAGTCCTTATGCAGTGGAATTGGAGACAGTTGTGGAGAGGGAGTTGAACTCTCAGATGCTGGGCAGAACAGAGTGCTTGTGAGGGCAGGTCAGGAAATGAGAAAACTCCTCTCCCTTGGTTGTGTCACCTTGGAGGAAGTGAGATCTTATGGGTCCCCAGAGTACACCCTTCTCTTGACAAAGGACTAAAATGTCAAGGAACAGGTTGGGAAAATGCCAAACAAGGGGGAAAATAAGACTATCGAAGGATATTTTTTTGGTGAAAAGGTATTTTCTTCCATATTTTTGAATCAGGAAGAACAATGCATACTATCAGAGGAAGACCTAAAAGTCAAGGCTTCTGCATCCAAAACCTCCAAAGAAAATATGCAATGGTCTAAAGTCATTGAAAAGCTTAAAAATGATTTTGAAAATCAAGTAAGAGAGGTAGAGGAAAAATTGGGAAGATAATTGAGAGTGATGTAAGAAAATCATGAAAAGCAAATCAACAGCTTCCTAAAGGAGACTCAAAAATGCTGAAGAAAATAACATCTTTAAAAGTAGGCTAAGAAAATTGTCAAAAGAGGTCCAAAAAACCAATGAGGAGACAAATGCTTTAAAAAGCAGAATTAGTTAAATGGAAAAGGAGGTTCAAAAGTTCACTGAAGAAAATAATTCTTTAGAAATTAAAATGGAGCAGATTGAAGCTAATGACTTTAAGAGAAACCAAGAAATTACAAAACAAAACCAAAGGAATGAAAAAACAGAAGATAATGTGAAATATCTCACTGGAAAAACAACTGACCTGGTAAACAGATACATCAGAGACTACATGAAATTCATGATCAAAAAAAGAGCCTACACATCATCTTTCATGAAATTTTCAAGGAAAACTGCCCTGATATTCTAGAACCACAGGGCAAAATAAATATTGAAAGAATCCACTGATCACCTCCTGAAATTGATCCAAAAAGACAATCAACTAGGAACTTTGTAGTCAAATTCCAGAGTTCTCATGTCAATTAGAAAATATTGCAAGTAGCTAGAAAGAAACAATTCAATTAACAGGAAAAGAGAAATCATAAGGGACTTACTAAATTTGAACATTCCTGATTGGAAAGAGAATAATTGTAACTCTTGAAGCTTTTCTCAGTATTTTGGTGGTTGGAGGGATTATACACACACACACACACACACATACATACATATATATGTGTGTACATATCTATATAGAGATGTAGATATCTATATCTATATATTTATATATAGATATATGTGTGGATAGATAGATAGATAGATAGATAGATAGAAAGATAGATAGATAGATAGATGTTGATGTATAGACAGAGAGCCCAAGGTGAGTTGAATAGGAAGGGATTATATCTAAAAAATAAAATTTAGGGGTGAGAGAGGAATATGGTGGGAGGATAGAGGGAGAAATGAAATGGGGTAAATTATCTCTCATAAAAGAGGGAAGAAAAAGCTTTCCCAATGGAGGACAAAAGGGGGAAAGTGAGAGGGAATAAGTGAAGCTTACTCTCATCACATTTGGCTTAAAGAGGGAATGACATCACTCAATTTGGTATGAAAATCTATTTTACACTACAGGAAAGAAGGAGAGAAGGGAATAAGTGGGGTGGGGGATGATAGAAGGGAGGGCAAGTGGGATGAGGGAGTAATTAGAAGTAAACACTTTTGGGGAGGGACAAGGTCAAAAGAGAGAAATAAATGGGATCAGAATAGAATGGAGGGAAATATAGTTAGTCATACACAACATGACTATTATGGCAGCCTTTTGCAAAGCTACACATATCTAGCCTATATTGAATAGCTTTCCTTCTCAGTGGGGATGGGTGGGGAGGGAGAAAGGGAGAGAAGTTGGCCCTCAAAGTGTTATGAACGAATGTTGAGAATTATTTTTTTGCATACAGCTGGGAAATAAGAAATAGAGGTAATGGGGTATAGAAATCTATCTTTCCCTACAAGAAAAGTGAGAAGATGGGGATAAGGGAAGGGAGAGGCATGATAGAAGGGAGAGCATATTGAAGGAAGAGGTAATCAGAACGCATGGCATTTTGGGGTGTGGAAAGGAAAGAGATGAGAAGAAAAGTTTGAACTCAAAATTTTGTGGAAATGGATGCTGAAAACTAAAAATAAATAAATTAACATAAAAAAGAAATGGAAATAATTTTAGAAGAAATGTTTTGAAAAATCTTGTGTGGCTTTTTTTGAAGGCCTGCTAAATTTTCAAAATAGTTTATTGCTAAATTAAGCTGCAAAACAAAAGAAATCTTGATGTTTTAATCTGAATGTATAGTCATTCCTTGGCCTATGGAAGATTTAAATTTTGTATTTGAATTTATCATATGTAAAAGATTTAATTCCTGAAGTATCTTCTTTTCCCAGAGTGAGTATAATTAGGGAAGAATAACAAACTTGTGAAACGAAGACATAATTCCATCAATCTATAAGGTTAATCATTAATTTCTTTGCTTTGTTCAAGTTATGTTAGCGAAAGTAATAACTTATGAGTTATCTTGTTGTATGGTTAAAATGTAAACTAAAGCTGGATAATCTGAAGAATAGGTTCAAGAGATTTGGAAAGATAAATAACTTTTTGATTTAAAATATAGAAGCACATAAGGTTGGGGAACAAGTGCGGGTTATCTAAACCCCTCTTGTCCCTAGATAGTTGTTCTGGCTACTTTGGGATCAGTTTTAGCTTGCTTAAGTATGTTTATAGAGTGTGAGGAAATATTTTAAGAAGACAGAAAATATTATGTAAATTAATTTGAAAATTAATAGCTCAATCAAATTTGACATGGCCCTATCTGAAGGATATCAGCCAGTATTTATTTCTTCTTTAAGACTGCTACTGCAATTTTCAATGGTTTGAACCTCTGATTACAGAAATAGTTGCCTGTGTTATCATAAAACCAATTGACATGCAGGCTCAGAACACCAAGTATCTGGAAAGGTTTTGAAGACCACCTTGGACACGGCCTGGGTAGAATCTATTTAACTCTGTTTCCCAAATGTGTTATTTCCTTTCTGAAAAAGGAAATTCCCCACCTGATTGCTCCTAAGCCCTGCCTTCACCACCTAGTGACCACATGATTAGCTTCAGATAAAGCCTCATTCCTGGAATCAAACAGAGCTAAGAAAGGTTTTTCCTTGTGTTAAGATATGTAACACTATCCCACTTTCTTCTTTTATAGCAAATGTCTATAATCAAGAAGTTCTGTAACTACAGTACTAAGTCTGTTAAATGGATATTGGAACATCTCTGAGTTACTATAAGGATATGAAGGAATGAATAGCTTATAACTTTAACCTATATTCATGGCCAAATAAATAAATATAATATGGGGATAACATCCTCCAAAGGAAGAAATTATTAGACCAGTTAATAAGACAAAGATGTAGTGTAATAGATGTCTAATTTAAAAGGATAGCAAATTTTAAGGAAAAGCAACAGATCAGACTAATTCCTCTAAGAATTATATACAGATATATATGATTGATTGACTTCTAGAATTTATCGTTATTTTGGTAATAAGATCTCAAATTTGGGTTTTTGCACAAAAATTGTATATGATAATGGTAAAAACAGGTAAAATTATTTCTTCTCTCTGAAAGTGCCTGTCCAATAATTTTAAAAGACAGATGAGTTCATTTTGTGGTTGGACCCTCACATTTTAAAAGATTCTTATTCCAGGTACGGGATTTAGGTAAGGATAGAGCAGCAAATGATATACAAACTGAAATTCTATGTAGTTTAAAAAAAAGGTGAGAAAAAATTTAAGAGATTGTACTAATTTATACTGTCAGAATTATCTGGGAAATCTTAGACGTGAAACAGAGAAGCAGAATTCCCTTTTTGAACTGACCCAAGAATAAAACATATTGTTAAAGAAAGCATATCTAGGCATCCCATAACTACCTGAGAGATCTGTGATTCAAAAAGTGATGTTTAAATGAACATTAAGAATGGATTATTGGGATATCAGGAACTTAATGTTAGTTAACATTGGTAATTTTTTTTTTGATCAATAAATTGTTTTTATTTTAAAGGCTATCGTAATATAGAACAGGTGATGACAGCTCATATGAGGATAGTGGTTGCATTGTTTGTTCTTCATTCTCTTTTTTTAAATTTCTTTTATTTATTTATTTAACTTTTTACATTCGTTTTCACAAAATTTTGGGTTCCAAATTTTCTCCCCTTTTATCCCCTCCCCCATCCCAATACACCAAGCAATCTAATTTTCCCTATCTACAATCTGCCCTCTCTTCTGTCATCCCTCCCTTCTCTTGTCCCCATCTTCTCTTTTCTCCTGTAGGGCCAGATGACTTTCTATTCCTCATTAACTGTATGTCTTCTTTCTTAGTAGCAACAACAATACTAAACAATTGTTCCTAAAACTTTGAGTTCCAAATTCTCCCCATCCCTCTCTCCCCACCCATTCCCTTTGGGAAGGCAGGCAATTCAATATAGGCCATATCTGTGTAGTTTTAAAAAATGCACACTCATTTTGGTATGAAAATCTATCTTACAGTATAGGAAAGTGGGGGAGAAGGAGATAAGCAAGGGGGGGGATGATGGAAGGGAGGGCAAAGGGAGGAGGGAGCAATTTGAAGTCAACACTCAGGGAGGGTCAGGATCAAAAGACAGAAGAGAAACAATGAGGGGCAGGATAGGATGGAGGGTAATTCAGTTAGTCTTACACAACACGACTGTCATGGAAACATTGGTAATTCTTTAGTTAGTACTGATTTGTGTGGTTCATGTTTAAGTTTTCTTGTTTATCTTGGTGACATGTAAATCTCCCTTCTCAAAATTTGTCTATTTTGAGTCATCTAAGTTTTAATCTGTACCTGTAATAATGCAATTTTGTGAACTGTGAGAAAAACGTCATTGCGTTGTTTGAATCTAGCCCTGCATGCCTGGGAAACTGAGCTATTTCTATGTGCCTTTAAGTCATGTTAACTATGTTGTACTGTTTCCTCTCAAGTATTGACTCATATGTTTTCTGGGAGCCTCTGTCAGGTCTTTCTGTACAGACTCTTGGATCCATCTGTGACATCCATTGCCCCTGCTCTTGAGTGGACATCTGATCCCATAGGAGACCTTACCCTCTGATTTCAAAAGAGCCTGAAAAAGAAGACATCAGATGTGGACAGCTTTCCCAAGAGTCTGGACCAGACTTGCATGAAGAACAACTCTCTCCATACCTGAGCTTCTTGCATACCCAGAACTGGAAAATTAGAGATTTTTACCTACCTTCCTTGGTCTACAGGTGTAGCCTTTGGCTTTCCTTTAATCAAAATTAGGAAATGATAATATTTAGTATCATTTTTTAACTTTAATAAGGTTCAGAACTTGAATTAATTAATCAGAAGATGAGCCTGGACCTAACAGTCTCTTTGTTCTCTGAAGTAAACTTAGAGTATACCTCTTCTTATGTCAACAAGGCCAAATGGAGTTGACTTAGCATACTTTGTGAGACCCTTACCCAAAGACACTATCTTCAATAATGGGATTTTCCCCCATATCTTAATATTTTGTGTACATTTACTGTATTATGGCATGATAATGGTAAAGAAAACAAAGATATGCTGGATGATAATTTCAACTTACCCAAGACAGTCCAGATGCACTTACCGTGATGAATTAAATAGTCTAAAAGAGGTCATATACTGACTTGGAAAAAAAGTAGAGACTATAAAAGAACAGTTGTCCTTACCTTGCCATTTTAATATAATATAATGTTGTATAACACCTCTAAAATATAATTCAAACCTACATCTTTGGCCCCAGATTAAAACTCATGCTCTAGGAGCCCCAGCGAGGCAAAATAACACCCTTGATCTACTGAGATTACATGATGAAATTAAGAACTTAGAAAGAGCAAAATTAGATGCAGTCACTTCCTCTATTGCAGAAAAATAGTTAAATGGAATGAAATCCTTGGATCATAGACAAATTTTTTGGCCTAAGAAATGTGCTTGGCCTCCTTGGTTTCTGTATAATAATAAAAATTTCTCTATGTTGTTTTCTTGCAGTATGCAAAGCAGCAATAAAGACTAGGATTCCTCTTCATGATATAAAACCTCAGCTCGCTTAATAACCTCCTTCACAAATGACAGAAAACAGAAGGGGCTATATGTCTCCTGCAACAGCAGGGGGTATGACTGTGAGGTAAAGCATGCCTCCTTGGGAACCCAGCTGAGGAGGAAATCTCTTAAGTAAATTGGATAGAATTTTATGTCATGAAGACAGGTCAATGGGTTGTAAAAGTTAAATATTGTAAGGGTCATAAAAGTTATACATTGTATATCTGTGTGCTCTCCCAGGAAATATATGTTTGTCTCTCCTTATTTTGTGATATAACCATGACGTCAATTTCTAAGCAAAAGTTGACTCCTGAAGTGGCTTGGGGCAGTCGTTTGTTTCTGAGCCTGACCAGGCTATGCCTTGAATAGTTTGGCATCTGTATACTCTCTTCTATTCCTGCATGCAATCTTGTCCCCTTACAGGTGACCCCTATTCAAACTGTTGCATGAGATGCAGCAATATTCAGCAATAGGTAACTGTGAAAATAAATTGGAGCACCTTGCTCTGACCATAGCCTCATTTCTCAAATATATACAGAACTGAGTCAAGTCTGTAAAGATAAGAGCCATTCCTCAATTAATAAATGATAAAAAAGAATAGTTTTTACATAAAATGAAGAAAGCTATCGATAGCCATAGGAAAATATCCCCTAACTCATTAGTGAATAGATAAATGCAAATTAAAACAATTCAGTTATACATCATACCTATTAGATCAGCTAATAGTACAGAAAAGGAAAATGACAAAAAGAGGGGATGTGTAAAAAATGAGACATTAATGCACTGTTGGTGGAGTTGTGAACTGACTCAATCATTCTGTAGAGCAATTTGAAATTGTGTCCAAATGACTATAAGACCATGTATACCCTTTGAAAAAGCAACACCACTACTAGGTATTATCCCAAAAGAGAGGAAAAAAACAAAAGGAAAAGGGAATATAGGCACAAAAAATATTTATAGTAGCTCTTTTTTGGTGGCAAAGAATTGGAAACTGAGGGGATGTCCGTCAACTGGGAAATGACTGAACAAAGCCTGCTATGCTATTGTAATGGAATTCCAACATGGTACAAGAAATGATGAACAGGATGTGTTAATCCTAGAAAGACTTATATAGTCTAATGCAAAGTGAAAAGTACTACATAGAAAGTTATAACAATATTGTAAAATGATCATTTGTGCATGACTTAACTATTCTCACCAATGAAATGATCCAATACAACTCTGAAGGACTTGTGATGAAAAATTCTATCACTAGAGAAAGAATTGATGGTTTCTGGATACAGATCTAAGTATACTTTTTAAAACATTTTTGAGGGTGTTTTTCTTTGGTCCATGTTTTCTTTCATAAGATATCTAATCCCGGAAATGTTTTGCATAGCTACACATGTAGAACTTTTATAAAACTGCTTGCCCTCTAAATGATGAGTGTGGGGATGGAGTATGGAAAAGAATTTGGAACTCAAAGGCTTATTATTGAATGTTAAAATTGTTTATTAAATGAAACTGAGAAAAATAAAATTCAAAATGTAAAAAAGAATAAAAAGGTGAGTTTTCAATAAAAAAAAGAAGCATTGGAAACATTATTAGTAAGAAAACCAGACCTGGATTATGGGAGCCAAGATGGTGAAGTAAAGAGTGAAGAGTTCTCACTCTCGCTTATTGACTTCTAAAGAATCCAGAAAATTCCACCCCAGGAAGAGTAAGGACAGCAGAAGAACAGGGAGAAAGTCTTTTAGCCTGAGGTACTGGGAAGATTGCCAAGAAAATTCTGTTTCACTTGGTTAAAAAGTGAGCAGGCAAGAAAGGGTAAATCACATTACATGAAGAGGCACAAAGACCTCCTACCACAGAGAGGAAGAAGGGAGGGATATGAGCATTGTTTGAACCTTACTTGCATCATATTTAGCTCAAAGAGGGAATAACATAGATCAATTAGATATAGAAATCTATTTTATTTTATAGGAAGTAAGAGAGGAAAAGGAAAAGAAGAGAGAGGATAGAAGGGAAAGAAGTAGCAAGGGAAAAGTGGAAGAAAATGGAGGGGACTGATAGAAGGGAGGCACATCGAGCTAGGCAGTAGTCAAAAGCAAAACTCTAGTAAGGAGGGAGAGGGAGAAAGGAGAGAGAAAACATAAATAAGGAGGAAAACGGGATACAGAGAAAGAAACAGTTTGTAATCACAACTGAATCTGAATGAGATGAACTCTCCCATAAAATGGAAGCAGGTAGAAGAGTACATCAAAAATCATAATCTTAGAGCATGTTGTTTGCAAGAAAAACATACGTAGGAGAGAGATGCACACAGAATAAAGGTAAAAGGCTGGAGCACAATATATCATGTTTCAGCTGAAGATCAAAAAAAGTCAGGTAGCAATTCTGATATCAGAAAAAGCAAAAACAAAATACATTTAAATAAAAGAGATATAAAAGGAACCTATATCCTGCTAAAAGGCACCATGGATGATGAAATAATATCATTACTAAACATATATGTACCAACTGGTATTACATTCTTAGATGAGAAGTTAAGGGAGTTAGAGGAAGAAATAGACAACAAAACTATTCTAGTGAGAGACCTCAACCTTCCCCTCTCACATATAAATAAGACAAATCTAACCACAATGTAAACAAGAACGAAGTTAAGGACATGAATAGAAATTTATTAAAGGTAGATATTGTAAAACTCTGGAGAAAAGTGATTGGTGATAGAAAGGGATATTTCTTTTTCTCAGTGGTACATAGTATACACAGAAAAATTGACAAGGGACTATGGCATAAAAATTTCATCCAGTGCAGAAAGGCAGAAAAATTAGATGCATCTGTTATAGATCATGGTACAGTAAAATTATATTATATCAAGGGCCATGGAAAGATAGACTAAAAATTAACTAGGAATTAAATAATCTAATCCAAAAGAATGAGTGGTCAAAACAACAAGTCATAGAAACAATCAATAACTTCATCCAGGAGAATAACAAAAATGAGACAACATACCAAAACTTCCTACAGTCAAAGTAGTTCTTAGGGAAAGTTTAATATCTTCAAATGATTGCATGAATAAATAAGAGAAAGAAGAAATCAATAAATTGGGCATGCAACTAAAAACACCACTAGAAAAAGAACACATTAAACATCTTCAATTACATAACAAATTAGAAATTCTAAAAGCAAAATGAGAGATTAATAAAATTGAAATTAAGAAAGCTAGTCAACTGATAAATAAAACTAGAGCCAGTTTTTTATGAAAAGACTAATAAAATAGAAAAAAAAAGACCTTTGATTAATTTGATTTTTGTACAGTAGAAAATGAAATTACCAGTATCAAAAGAGAAAATGTGAATTCACCACCAATGAAGAGGAAATGAAAACAATAATTTGGGACTATTTATCCTAATTGTATGCCAATAAACTTGACAATGTAAGGGAAGTGAACCAATAATTACATAATATAAATTGCCCAGATTAATGGAAGAGGAAAAATACTTAACCCCATTTCAGAAAAGAGATTGAACAAGACATCAATCAGGTCCCTAGGGGAAAAAAATTCCAGGACAAGACGCATTTAAAATTGAATAAAATTTAATTGAATAAAACACCTAAAGAACAATTAATTCCAATACTTTATAAACTATTTGGAAAATAGAAGAAACAGTAATCTTACCAAATTCTTTTTAGGATCCATATATGGTGCTGATACTAAACCAGAAAGAATCAAAACAGAGAAATAAAATTATATACCAATTTCCCTAAAGAAAATAGATGCAAAAATTTTATATAAAATGCTAACAAAGAGTTCATTTAGGGTTAGGATTAATGCTAACTTATCTCAAGAATAATACACTGCAATTATGTAGGATTTATGTTAGGAACGCAGGGATGGTTCAATATTAGGAAAACTTTCAACATAGTTGACCATATCAATAACAAAACTAAGAGAAACCATGCGATTATCTCAATAGTTGAGGAAAAACCTTTTCACAAAATATAACTATTCTTATTAAAAAAAAAAACACTAGAGAGTATAGGAATTAATGAGATTTTCCTTAAAATGATAGGAGGCATGTGTCTAAAATGATGAGCACGTATCATATGTAATAAGGATAAACTAGAAGCATTCTTAATAAGATCAGAAGTGAAACATATGTGTCCATTATGACCACTGTTATTTAAGATTGTATTAGAAATGCTAGCTTTGGCAATAAGAGAAGAAAAGAGTAATTGAAGGAATTAGAATTGTAAAGAAGTAATTAAGCTATCACTCTTTGCAGATGATATGATTATATATTCAAAGAATCCTAGAGAATCAAGTAAAGGATTATTTGAAATAATAGATAAATTTAGCTAAGTTGCAGGATATAAAATAAAAGCACACAAATAATCAGCATGTTTTTATATTACTAACAAAGTCTAACAACAAGAGACAGAAAGATAAATTACATTTAAAGTTACTATAGAAAATTTAAAATATTTGAGAGTCTACCTGCCAAGACAATCTGAGGAATTATGAACACAATTACAAAACACTTTTCACATTTATAAAGTCAGATGTAAATAATTGGAAAAATAATAGTTGCTCCTGGGTAGGTCGAGGTAATATAATTAAAATGACAATTCTACCTATATTAATTTACAATCAGTGTCATACCACTCAAACGAAGAAAAAATTGTTTTGAAGAGAGAGAAAAATATAATAACAAAATTCATCTGGAAAAACAAAAAGTCCAGAATATCAGAGTAATTAAGGAAAAGTCATGTAGGGGAAGGTATTCTAGAATATCAGATCTTAAATTGTATTATAAACCAGCAATCATCAGAACTACTTCATGCTGGTTAATAAATAAAGTACTGAATCAGTAGAATTGATTAGTTACACAAGAACCAGTAGTCAGTGATTATAGTAATTTATTATTTGATAAATCCCCAAACCCCAGCTTCTGGGATAATATCTCACTATTTATACAAATTTGTTGGGAACATTGGAAATTAAGATGGCAGAAACTAGGCATTGATCACCATCTTACACCATATACCAAAATAAAGTCAAAATGGGCATATAATTTAGATATAAAGGCTGATACTACACACAAATTAGGAGAGCAAAGAATACTCTGCCTGTCTGATCTGTGGAGAAGGGAGGAATCCATGCCAAAACAAGAGATAGAGAATATTATAAAGTGCAAAATGGATGGTTTTGATTACATTAAATTGAGCAGTTTTTGCACAAACAAAGCCAGTACAATCAAGATTAGAAAGGAAGCAGAAAGTTGGGAAACAATTTTTTCAGTGAGTGTTTCTGATAAAGTTCTCATTTACAAAATATATAGAAGAGTCAAATTTATAAAAATTCAAGTCATTCCCTTATTGATAAATGGTCAAATGATATGAAAAGGCTTTTTTCATTTTTCAGATGAAGAAATTAAAGTTATCTATACTTATGTGAAAAAAAATTGTCTAAATCACTACTGATTAGAGAAATACAAACTGAAACAACTCTGAAGTACTATGTCATATCTATCAGTGTGCATATCTTTTTATCCAGTCTACATTCAAAAGAGATCATAAGAAAGGAAATGGATGCACGTGTACAAAACATTTATAGCAGCTTTTTTTGTGGCAGACAAAAACTGGAAATTGAGGAAATGCCCATCAGTTAGGGGAAAAGCTGAACAAATCATGGTATATGAATGTAATGGAATACTATTTCTCCATAAGAAATGATCAGCAGACCAGTTTCAGAAATAAACTGGAGAAGACTTGCATGAGCTAAAGCTGTGTGAATCAGCAGAGGCAGGATAATACTGCATGCAGTAACAGCAACATTGTGCCATAACTTTGATAGACTTAGATCTCAGCAATGTTGAGAGAAACCCAAAAGACTCAAGATGGAAAATGTTCTCCGCATCCAGAGAAAGAACTATGGAGTCCGAATCCAGATTTAAGCATACTATTCTCTCTCTCTCTCTCTCTCTCTCTCTCTCTCTCTCTCTCTCTCTCTCTCTCTCTCTCTCTCTCTGTCTCTGTCTCTCTCTCTGTCTCTCTCATTTTTTGTTCATTTTTTTCTTTTCCTCTTTGGTTCTAGTTCTTTTTAACATGATTTGTAGATGTGTATATAGGGGGAAGAAAACCAGACATGGAGAGTTTATTTCCTTTTCTGTCCAATTATTCATTTCAAGGAGTTATTTTCTCCAGTTAGGTTTCGTACTTTCTTTTCCATTGGTCCAATTTTCCTTTTAAATTCTTCTGCTATTTCTTTCTTCATATTTTTAAAATCATTGGTCAGTTTTTCTTCTGTTTCTCTTATTTGGCTTTTAAAATGCTCCTGAACTCTTCCAAGAAAGGTCTTTGTGCTTCATAGCAGTTCATATTCCCTTCTGAAGTTTCAGATGGGAGTACAGTCTCAATGGTTACCTCTTTGGTATTCGTGTTATGGTCCTTGCCCCCATAGAAAGACTCTATGGTATTTTCTTTTCTGCTTTGCTTCTTACTCTTGATATCACCCTTTTCCTGACTTTTAAAGTATATCTCTGCATCAGGGGCACAGAGGACTCTGTCCCACAGTTCTTGTGCCTAACGCTTGAAGCTTTGTGGGTTGTGGCCTCCGGTTCTTTCAGCTAGTAGCTAAAGTGCTGCAGCTTACCTGGTGCTGAGCCAGCTAGTGTTGGAAAGCAGAGGCCAGGTGAGATATTTTTGAGTTTCCTTCAATTACCCTGGAGCTAGCCGTGTTAAGGGTAAAGGAGGGTTGGTCTGGCCACAACAGATCTCCTCTGATGAGTTAGTACATAGGAAAGTTCAGCAGTTGATGATCCCTTCTGTGCTAGTGTCTTTCCAATCACCCTGGGGTACTGAGGCATGTGTGGGGTCCTGGTGTTGGTGCTTGCAGGCCTCAACCTCCTGGAGCACAGGATCTTCTCCTGGTTTGCTGAGGTAGGGTGGTCTTGTACTGGTCCCCTTCAGCCACAGCAAGAGGGACCCTCCTTAGAGATTTTCTTGGACTTATGGACTAAGAGACCCTTTTCTCCTTCTGCTCTTTCCACTGTTCCAGGATTTTTCCTGGGGAGATATTCTCTGGGTTCTTCAAGATCAGAAAGGAGGGAAGGTAGCAATTACTGACCACTCTGCCATCTTGACTCCTGGATGATTACTTATTTTTCAAAAACCAGAGACAACACAAATTCAAGAAATATAATTGAACATGACAATCAAGGATAACAATACCAACAACAATAATAATTTAAAAGATATATCTTTCTAAACAAAGCAGAAATTATACTTGATAGTGGAGAAAAGGGTCTGAAAAATCATGGGCTAACCTTCACAAACTCCTACCCATCAAGTGAATTCTTTTTTTTTTTTTTTTGTAGAATTAAATTGCAAATTGGAAAATTAAAAAAAAATAGTGGATGGAAAATATTAGGGGGAATATGTGATCTACCCTAATCAAATCAAAGGCTTACAATGAAGGAAAAATAACCTTCTTATCTTTTATTAGGAAGAGAGCCTATGGAAGAATGAATAATGCAAAAAAGGGAGGGACTGAAAAGAGTAAGGGTAAGAAAGAAATCTTGTTTTAAATATTGGAAGGGTTGTCAATGATGAATGTGAATGAATTCTATAAAGAGAGATGAGGACCTTATAGTGGTTATTATCTTCAAGGATTTGGTATCTTGAGAGATTATAAATCCTTTTTAAAGAGAGAAATCAGAACTCCTGGGGGACCTATGACAGAAATTTTAAAGGCAAAAAAGGTTAAAAAAGATTA
The DNA here is from genome assembly GCA_023548195.1 of Bettongia penicillata ogilbyi. Classification (NCBI taxonomy): domain Eukaryota; kingdom Metazoa; phylum Chordata; class Mammalia; order Diprotodontia; family Potoroidae; genus Bettongia; species Bettongia penicillata. The sequence goes on along the minus strand of JAJHZJ010000072.1, from coordinate 655,815 downwards.
TCCAGGGGAGGTCAAAGAGCAATAATGAATTGCCTTAATAAAAAATATAGCAAGATTCTTACCATGGATACTCTCTGTCATCTGCAGTAATGATATTCTTCTGAATGAGGCACAACAGGAAAAAAAAAGGAAGGTTGGAGGATGTTTGTCAAAGTGTCAATAGAAAATTTTTATAAGGGAAAATTCAAAATAGGTAACTCAAAAATATTAATTCCGTGGGGGTAGAGGATAAAGAAAGATTCAGTAAAACAGCTATGAACCAAAGAGTTAAAGTCTAGAATAGAGGGGAAAGGGAGCTAATAAAGAAGGGGGTGAGAGAAATATGTCCCTTCTTGAAAAAGGTACAGAAAATGAAGTAAAAAAGAAAACATGAAAATAATTGAGACAGAGGGGAAGAAAAGAAATACTACTTGACTAAGAGGGAGAAAAAACAGGGGAAGAAATTAAATAGCCATATATGAGTGACGAAAATAAAGAAACTAAAAGGCAAAACTTCAAAGTTTTGCCCTAACTTTGGTCATCTTTTTAAAAGTCTATTTAATTTAAAATATCTATGCTACATTCCTTCCCCCTCATTTTTCTGAGTGTCAATTGTCTCCAGCAAGTCTGATATCCATTTTGAAGCAAAATAAGTGGTGTCTCTTGGAATAATAAATCAGAAAATGAGAAGAGAGTGATGAGTGAGAAACAGGGAAAATAAAACTGCCCTAGAAAATATTAAGCTAAAACAACTAATGGAACATTATATCATGTTTACAGCAGAAGAAAAAAAATCATAATTTAAAAAAAATAAGAGACAAATGGAGGGAAATTGAAACTTCAATCAATTCTTTAAATGTAAATGGTTTAAAAATCCAATAAAGTGAAAAATGACACATTAGAAAAGAAAACAAAGCCCTGCTACCTGTTGCTGACAAAATCTCATTTAAATAATAAAGATATAATCAAAACAAAAATGAATCACTGGAAAAAATTTACAATACGTCAAGTGAATACATAAAGAGAGGAGTTAAAATAGTGTTATAATGCAGAACAAAACTGGATAACCAACAAAAAGGGATAATAATGGAACTACATTATGATAAAAGGAACTATAGATAACAAAGTAGTGTCACCATGATACTTCTATGCTCCAAATGCCTCAGCATCCAAATTAAAAAAGACAACATAAAGTGAGCTGTAAAAATAAGTGAACAGCAACAAATTAATGACAGAATATTTCAATGTCTCTCAGTTTTTCTTGTGTAACATAAAGATAAAAGGGAAATTATATGACTGCTGGTGAAAGTGAAACTTGAAGATTTATGGTATCTTTTAAATGAGGTCACAAACAGATACTTTTTAGTACCACATGGAACTTTTTTGAACATTTAACATGTATTAAGTCACAGAGATATTTCAAACAAATAGGAAAAAAAGGTCAGCATAGTCCATAAGTTTGTTACATATCATAACACAATAAAAGCTCACTGGTTCAGGAATCACAAATAAAAGACACAGATCCAAATGGAGATATAACAATTAAATCCTAAATAATATGGTGGTCAAAGAAAAACCACAGGAATAGTAAATAGTGATTTGAAAAATAATGATAATGATGAAAAACATACCAAAATTTCTGTGATGCAGCTAAAGCAGTCTGCAAGGGAAAATAATATTCCTGAAAACATACTTTAACAAATTAAAAAAGATGTGATTAATTTAATATACATTCAAAAATTAGAAATCCATCAAATATATAAATAAAACATCACTTTAAAAGGAGGTGATACTAAAAGAAAGAGGAGAAACAGATAAACTGGAAACAAAAATACAGAATCATTTAATCTAAAAATGAGTAAATATGAATAAAATTGAAAATCTTTAGCTATTCTGATTAAAAAGAAGAGATCAGAAAATCAAATGAATACAATAACAAATGATACAGGTGAAATCATTACAAACATATAAGAAATGAAAAAGAATAATAAGAACATATTACTACATGCTCACAAAAATAAAAACACACAAAAACATAGGAGATTATCTTAAAAAAATTAAAAAAATGCACAAAGCAATAAAAGACCAGATAGTGTTCTTAAATGACCTAATTTCAGGGGGATAAAACCTATTAATTTAAAAATTACCGATGAGAAACAAAATGTCCTGATCATGGCAGATTCACAGCTGAGTTTTATAGACTTTTACAGAATGATTTGTATTAATCCTTCACAAATTGTTCTCACAAATTAAGGAACATGTCACCCTGCTCAAAGCCTCTTTTGAGACAAATGTTGTCCTAATTTGCGAACTAGGGAAAGGAAAGATACAGGAAGAAAACTGGAAATTTTAAACAAAATCCTGTCGAAAAGACTACAATAATTTTACCCAGGAATTCATTCATTAAGACCAAGTTGGATTTAAAGGAAGGTAGAAATTGTCCTTGCCTTCATTTCCTTGTCCCAGTAATGTAGTTTGTTTTATAGTTGAGAGAATACATATTCTACTTAATTCCATGAAAAAGGATAATACGGTCTATTCATTAGATACTATGGAATAAGTGAAGTGACATCCATGCTGGGTTTGAATTATTGGTTCAAATTCTGCCTCCGATACGTAGAAGTGGTGTGGCCACTACAAGGCACTTAACTTCCCAGTGCCCTAGACAATTCTGTAAGACTCTAAGTTACAAAAAGTTGCCATTCTTCCGAGGTACAGGGAGTTTCCACAATGGGAGTTTTTCTTTTACATTTACAAAAATCACACATAGAGATCCCCTCTTCTTCCCACTCTATAAGAGTGAGGAACATGCAAGTAGTTATCAAAAGTACAAGTCTCACTGTACATTTGAAGAAAGAGGGTTGTTTCTTTACTATTTTTAGCTACTCATTTTGGAAGGAATATTTTAGATGTTTTATTTGCAGGCATAAGTTAACCACAACTGTAGAGGAAACAGAAGACTATTTTGTAGTACTCTGGTGCTTGCTATTGTAAGCTGTACACTCACCTTGAATTCTAAACGTTAGTAAAGAAAAGTGTGGTTTCATACAGTTAATTATGTCAACAAGAAATAAAAGGATTAATTAACCTATAAGCTTGCAAAAGTAGCTTGATATTTTGCTTGCTAAAGAGCAAAAGAGTAATTATGGCTTCATTGATTTTAATAGGTTACTCTTGAACCTTGTAATACAGAAACACATCATCCATAATCTTAGTTAATAAAGGTATATTTAGTGGTCTATTAAGAAAAAGATGACAGTCAAGAGAAAATTAGTTTATATTTCAAAGGAAAGGTTACCAATTGTTTATTATATTGTCCTTTCTTTTAAATTAGAAATCACTGGTCAATCTTCTATGAAGCATATTATGAGTAAATATGCTTTGATTCCCTCTTAAAAGACAGTGAAGTAGTATATATTTTTCTGTGTTTTTGAATGGAAATGATCTTTAAAAAGGGAATTAAATATCTAAAAAAAATGTGTATATATATATATATTAACCAAATAATCAAAATGGCTTTATGTATCCATATAAGATAAGACAAATAAACAAGATAAATACTAAGTATTTCCATGAGTAGGAATGAATAGTAGGAACAACTGAGAGCAACCAGGAAATACCTCATGTAGATGGGTCTAGACTCATCAAGGAAACTTGGATTTCAAGATACGGAGATGAGGAATGAGAGCATTACAGTCATGTGTTGGGTTGATAAGGAAGGTGGAAAGATGTACAAAAAAGTAATATGTAGGAATTGGAATATCATGTAAAAGAAAAATCATGTTGGCTGGAATGCAAAACGATTTGAGGGTAATGTGAAATTGGTTCAAATAGTTTAAAGTTAGTTTATGAATGACTTTAAATACACAATATTGGAATTAATTTACTTCTTTCTTCATTTTCCTCTACAAGGAAAGAATGAAAGATGAATTAGATTGAATGAGTGGAAGTTTGGGTAATTTAATGAATTAAAAGTGACCTCATGACTAAAAAGGCACAGAAGGGCAAGAGGAGAAGATACTTAAGTCATTCAAAACGTAAGCCCAATATTTAGTAAATTATGCCCCGCTGCAAGAATTTTCCTCCTTCTGCATTCTCTTCCACCTCCTTCACCCTGAGTAGACAGAGATTTAAGCTAATTTTTCCTACCTCTAATTTAAGTTGATTTTTAGTGTTAATTAATGTTTTGAATCTAGCTATCTCAAGATAAATGATGGTTTCAAACACAGTTTTCCTCACATGGGTGTCCTTAATTATAGTCAGAGAGTGATAGAAGAAAGTCATGAAGAAATATTCAACAGGTTGGTAAGTGAGTCACAAAAAAAGGCAAAAGCATATTGCATCTTAAAAATAGAATAGGGCAAATAAGCTAAAAATTCACCAAAGAAAAGAACTCTTCCAAAAGAAGAAATGACCAAATGGAAAAGGGGATACAAAAATGCCCAGAAGAAAACAATTCTTTAAAAGTTGGAATTGGATAAGTAGAAGCCAATGACTTCATCAGTCATGAAGAAACAGTAAAAAAAAAAAATCAAAATGATAAAATAGAAGAAACTGTGAACTATTTCATTAGAAAAACAACCAATCTGGAAAAATAGATGAAAGAGAAGCACTTGACAACATGAAAGGGTATGATAAAAAAGAGCATAGGAGTCCAGTATGCAGCGTTCAGACAAGCCCAGCATATGGTGTGCAAACCAGCATGGCACACAGACCAGTGCAGTGTGCAGACCAGCACAGTACTGAAGCAGCATGGACAGGACCCGGAACAGGCTTCAGAGAGCCACCAGCAGTTTCCAGATCGTTCAACCCACAAAAGCCACAGACAACTTCAAATGTCAGTGGGAAGGCTCCTTCACCCAGGATAGGGGAGCACAGTCTGGACCTCTGGCAACAGGCGCTGAAGCCACAGCTGCCATTTTTGAAGCACTTTACCCAGATCCTCTGGGGGAAATGAACAACTGATCTGAGTGGCAGCCCTGGAAAACTTCCACCTAAAGCCCCTGGCAGAATTAAGCCACTGATCTGATTCTTAGACCTGAGCTCCACACAGGGGTAAGGGAGAACACTGGCAGCAGAGCTGGAGGCAGTTGTGGTGAGAGAATTCCAATTGCAGATTCTATGCAGAAAAGTTTCTGGTTGCACCCAGACCAGTGTGGAGGCTGGCAGAGGAGTAAACTCCTCTCCCATGATTGCACCATCTCGTAAGAAATGAGAACTTAGAGATGCCCAGAGTATATTCTCTCTGACTAATGACTCAAAAGTCAAGTAACTGGAAATGCCCCAAAAAGGGGGAAAAATAAGATTGTAAAAGTTTGGTTTCTTGGTGAACAGGTATTTTCTCCCTTCCTTTAAGATGAGGAAGAATGAAGCATAACATCACAGGAAGTCAAGGTTTCCACATCCAAAATCTGCAAAATAAATATGCAATGGTCTTAGGCCATGGAAGAGCTCAAAAAAGATTTTGAAAATCAAGTCAGAGAAATGGAGGAAAAATTGGTAAGAGAAATGGGAGTGATACAAGAAAATCATGAAAAGTGAATCAACAGCTTGCTGGAGGAGACCCAAAAAGTGCTGAATAAGGCTAACTAAATTGGCAAAAGAGGTCCAAAAAGCCAACGAAGAGAAGAATGCTTTAAAAATCAGAATTAGTTAAATGGAAAAGGAGGGTAAAAAGCTCCCTGAAGAAAATAGGTCTTTAAAAACTAGAATGAGAAGATGGCAGAGTAGAAAGACAGATGCAGAGGCTCTCCTCACACAGCCCATAAAATATCTGTAGAGAGGGACT